>JAWWEW010000165.1:24824341-24860611 GCA_035583185.1 Anabacerthia variegaticeps
CCGGTGCTGCACCCCCGGTGCTGCACCCCCCGAGCAGCTCCTGCCCTCGGACTTTCGGTGGGTACCACGCCGTGCTCTGTGTCGTGCGCACATGGGAAAGCCGCACTCCATCCGTCCCCTCTGCTTTCTTTTCAAAAGAAGCAGCGCCATTGCCCGACCTGGGGCATCTGTGATTTCTGACATTAAAATCAGGACAGGAGTAAAAGCAGCAGTGCTGGTCAGTATTGTGAGGGACAATGGAAAACAACTGCCCGAAATACATCACATCTGTTAACTGTGTAATTGGCATTACGGAGTTTCTCTTACCCATCCGCTTTGTTGCTACATGTTGACAAAAGCCACAAAATGTGTTTTTCCAGCTGCGTGGACACATGCAGGAGTTCCCAGTCTGCTGCCTTTTTTCATATTCACCTCTGGTAGCTCACACACCACACTGTGCCCTCGGCAGCTGAGAAGCTGAGAAGACGGCTCCATCCCTGCCCTCAGGAGCTCAATGTCTAAAGAAGTACGACTAAACAAACAGAGGAGTGGGAGCACACCACTTAAAAGGAGAGATGTGGCCACACTATCGCAGCAATCATCACACACCAGCATAGCACCTCAAAGTGATTGGAAACACTGAAGGAAAAGTATTAATGCCTGCAGTACCTAGTATTGCAACATCAGCTTCGAACGTGGAGCTGTGTCCTAATGGAGGAGCTAAACTCCGGCTGTCGATGAATGCCACTAATTTAGTTACCATGATGTCCTTCATGGTGCTCTCAGCAAGGGAGACCTGTCCCACTAGGCAGGTTTGTGCTGCAAGGCGCTGCTGATTAGCAGTTCCTGAGCTTGTGTCTTGCTGCGGTTTGCATCCACGCTAAGAAGCTACACAGGTGTTTCACTTATATTAATGCTAAACTTGAGAAGACGTCTTTAAGCCAGGCACAGTCTAGAATGCTTTTCCCTGTGGCTGACAGAAAGTCACAAGTACTGCAATCCTTCAGGTTCGGTGGACAAAGCACATCCACTCTTTGGAGACAGCCCACAAGCTTCCTGGGAACAAGAAGGCTTTTTCTTTGCAGTTTTCTCTAGCAGTTTGCTTTAATCAAACCCTTCTGTGTTTTTACTAGCACAGCCTTAAATTTCTACAGCCACAAAAAAGGGAGATGGTATCAGAAACTAGGCTGCTGCTAAAAACCGTGCCAGATAGTCTTGCTACAGCAAGTGACTGCTGTCTCAAGGGACTGGCTTGCATTAGACTGGCTTTTTCCAGTGCCACACTCTTCAGTGCTAGTTCAGAGCCAGGTGACAGCTGAACTGCTGCAGAAAAGGCAAAAAGTGCTGGGGCAGGCAGTACTCTGCAATGTGTGAGGTGTGGCTGTGCAAGGACACACTACACCACGGCCGGGGCAGGCAACATAGCAAGTGAGGACCTTGCAGAGCTTGTGCAGTGCACTTCAGACACAGGCTGGCATTCTGTGAACTATGACATTTCCATGTAATCAGAAGAAATGAATGTAAATGAGTGATAATTCACCAAATTGTTCACTGTTAAAGTAGCAGGGGGGAAGAGATGAAGCTGACAGCTTGTTTCCTATATGCTGTGTACCTAGGAATGGATGTCCCTTAAGAAGATGCACAGTTGCCCCACTCCAAGAATTGAAGTCTTTTTCTCTCATTCCTTTCCTAAAATTTCTTCTGAGACTATGCTCTTTTTTTCCTTGCAGTTTCTGACAGCCGTTGGTTGACACACATTTAACTGTCAATAAGCTTAAGTGATTTTTAATCTATATTTAAACTAAGTGATTAAGCAAACAAACAGGACAGCTCCCACGGGTTTGCGTCTCAGGTCTTGCCTTGCTCCTGACAGCAAACAGAAGATGCAAGTTTAGTTTCCCAACACAGTGAGGAATCAGACATTTGGGGTTTTCTAGATTTTTGTGTACAGTTTTGGGGTTTTTTTACAGTGAAAGCCTGTTCCATCCCCTGAGCTGGTGAACTGACAGCCACAGGGACCAGCTCTGTCCATGTAGGTAGCGGGTACAGTAGGAAAGCCACACTGCATGTTGCTTGCCTGACATGCTTCTCTGCCAAAATCAGCTGCGTCTGAGTGGGAAATACGCAGTCTGTAAGGCTCTATTTGGCCTCTCTCCCAGGAATTATAATTAGTACAAATTATGACGGTATTTCTCATGATGTGAATTCCCATCCACCAGGAATTAAGTGCAGAAGATCAAACTCTTTCCAGGCAGATCAAATACAGATTTCAGGTACTGTCAGCATTTAGCTGTTACTCAGCTGAGCTGCACTACCATGTGTAGCTTCTTAAATGAAACAGAAAGGTTGCTTCATTAGAGTACAAAGTGATTTAGAGTGGAAATCTATATATTTAGGCAGTGTGTGATTGTCACCACCAAACTTTATACATCTGTAAAAAGTCCTGTTATTAAAAGAAACAGTCAATTAGAGGAAGATGCTTCCTTTTCAGCCCATTTCTAATAATTATAGCCATTTTTCTCACTGCTGCTGTGGAAGGAGAAATCCACCTATGGACCAAGTTAAGAACAGTACATAAGCCAGTCTGGGTGAGGAGGAAGCTAGGGCTTGTCCCTTGTGGGGACAAAACTATGGATCAACTCAAATAATTCTCTATAATTTCCCTTCTGAAGTGCAGTGTTAAAATTTTGGGAACTTGACTGTGGGCTTTTTTTGCAGTTAGTGGTCCTGACTTTCACTGGCTTCTGAGCAATACTTCACCTCCGACAATCTCTTATTTTGCACCTCCAACAACATTGTCTTCTGCCTCCCTGGCTGATATTCTGGTCCCCAGTCTTTTCTGAAAGTCACAGAGTGGAAGCCTCTATCATTTTTGCAAAGCCTACTGAACTACTCACATTGTCTCAGAAACAAACATCACATATTATGGGAGTTGGCAGAACTCAGTTTCAAAAATATCAGCACTCCCTTCTTACCACCAAGGGAGAGGGAAAAAATTATTAGCCGCTCTTAACACAGTAGTGAGCAGACCCTGCCTTCAGCATTACCTGCATTTGTGCGAGTGAGCTGCGTATGTCAATACGCTCCCTTTGCAAGTGGTGCCCTTGGATCACATTCCTGAATCCTTTTACGGTGCTGTGCAAGAGAAACCCTAAACGATGAGAAATGAGGGGACGGTGAGAAGAGGTGACGATGCCATCGCACACCAGGGCAGGTGAGTGGGGATCTAGACTGAGGGCGGGGATAAACTGGAGTGCAGGTCCCAGAGCAAACAGGGCACGAAGGAACCGAGATACATCCGCTGCCCAGCCGGTTGCATTCACAGTCATAAGCAATGAGACAACCAGTGCTGACTCACCCGGTGTTTTGTCATGCACCTGAGTGTGCATCCTCCCTGGGAAAAATCAAGCGTAATTACCACTTAAAAGAAGTGACAGACAAAAGGGTGAAGACAAGAGCCTGAGCCTGGTTTTCGCTTGCCTTCTCTGGTCACTGCAGCCTCCAGGAAGTGATGTCAAATGCTTCTTCATATAATTTTCTATCAATTTCGCAGAGGCAAAAACAGCTACAACACAAAAGTCAGCGAAAATTCAGGCTGTGGCTATTGACAGAAAAATTACTGGAACTGAAATCAAAGGAAGAAATATTCTGGTATTTGCTTTCCCGTATAGAGCTGTTGATTGATAGGAATTCTGTGGTTTCTGAGTCCATGGCAATAAAAATACTTTACAATTCTAGAGCAGGTAATGGGTACTTCTGGTGTGAATTGGAAATGTGTGATTTTGAAATACCTTTCGGGAAAATAAAAAAAAAAAAAGGAGAGAAAAAATGTTAGAATACAGCTCTCACTATCCTGGCCTCTGGATTACTATATTGCTCCTTCAAAATAAGAGCAAAGCCATGGGAGATGCACAGATATATTTTAGTTAATCTACTCCCTGCCCCTCTAGTTAAATGTGGAGGCAAAGAGCCACAGCTAAAATATTATACTACATTTTTAGACAACAGAATAGTAAGTTTAAATGACATGACAATGCCACTAGCTCAAAGAATATTTTCTTAAACATTCCAAGGGAAGACAAGCACCTGTATTGTACTAAGCCCCTTTCTCAAAGACAAATTTATCTCCCATTTGACTTGCACAGGAACGAGTCCTTCCTCTCAGATGTTCTATAAATAATTTAGAAGGGTGTTGCCATCTGCTGGAGAAGGTACATCTTTTAATATATAAACTGATAAATGTGAAAGAACAGGCAAGATTTTAGGCACTCAAAGCCCGTTATTTAAATCTGAAAGAGAAACAGTAAATTTCAGACTAAGGGCAGGTTGGGAGACAATGGTCTAGGCTTAATTTAATTATGTCAGTCAGTTAGACACTTTAACAAAAAAGAGGAGTTAACACTTAACTGGAATGGGTGAGGGAATTAACAAGAGGAAGGTGATAAAGTTCATATCCCTGCTGTGAAACAGGGAAAGGCAGGCTGTTAACACCAAACAGTGAGGGGCTGGCTTGAAGAGGGATTGCTAGGAAAACCACAAAATGTTGTAAGACCACTGTCTGCACCAAGTTACCAGTTTCAGTTCTCAGTCTTATCATTTATGGATCTTCCTTGAAGATCAGAACTGAGGGATTAGCCGCAGGGTGCTGGTGACAGGAAAAAGACTTTCTCGTTGTAAAAGCACGTTCCTGTCCTTTGTATGCTCATTGTAGGAGTGACAGGTTGCATCTGTAGGGTTTTCTTGGGGGCACCCGGTGGGCTTGCAAAGGGCAGCATGCTCTGGAGTGCACCTGTAGCATCAACAGACCTTGGTAATTCACTTGTGGGAAAACTTCTTAAGGTGTCAGGGGAGCAGTGGTATGCAGGTCTGCAATTGCTGCTTTGGCGGAGTACAGTTCCACCCAGCGTTTACCGGTCTGCAGGCGATCTGCTTCTGACAGGGAGTTTGAAGAGCTTGGGAGGTTGGTTAATTGTTAGAAGGCGGGCTCTGGCAAACTCATTTCGACCTTTGATCTCTTTCAGGATAAATTATAATTGCTTTATGGCTCCCCATGTTGGTTCCAATTCAGGTTGTCATGGGTAACTGTGATACTCATGGGTACACAGCCACTGCACTTTCTTTTACTGTGCTAAATTTGTACGTAGCATTCAAACAGTCACTCAAAACCACTGTCCCTTCTCTTAGGAGAAAGTCTCTTGATTGGGTGTGGGACATAGGTATCTGCAGCACTCAAAGCAGATACAGGGGTGTCTGAAAGCCTGGCACCTATCTTTGGTGGCATCTTATGGAGGCTGTTGCATTTGGGGAATTACACGTATTTGCCTATGGCTTTCATGAATGCAGTGTACTTTTTATGTTGATCACAGTGAAGGAATATTCTATATACAGTGAGGTGGAGTGATGATCAGTACCACATCTGTAGTGGAAATACATGAGGAAGTCCAGGCTTTAATTCAAATTATAATTGTGTCACTAGGTTCTGCCCTTACCTCTTCCCACAGCCACATCTTCCTGCCCTCTCCTCTGCATCAGCACTCATGTTTGGATTATGGATCACATAGCCATCTGCTGTGGGGCAATGAATTGCCTCACTCTGTAATCATACATGCACTCATGCACAAAGAGTGCGCTGGACAGGGCAGCGAGGAATGACACAGAGGGTTTTGCGGAAGCCCAGGTTTAGACAGGCTTAATTTTCTGGAAGTCTGGACCTTGGACACATTATATGTTTGTCAATGCCATTATCCCATTATCTAGAATCTGTTCCTCAAGGCAGTTGAAGATACTAGCATGCCATACAGCATCTAGATGTTGATAGCTGTGTCTGGAGCTTGGAGAATATCTTAGCTGTGTAAGTCAAAATTATTACAAATTACTGCAACTGTGACCACAGTCATACCAAAACAAGAGCAGGATTTAGGTTTCCAATCCAAATATATAATGGAAATCACCTAGATTCTCTCCCACAAGTTCCTCTTCTAGACTTACACCACTGCTAGACACAAAATATAATCATCTGATTCTCCACTCATTCCTGGTGAATCAAAGAGCTGATAAATCTTTTTGCCTGCAACCCTTGCTCTCCTCTTCTTTTCAGAAAACCAAATCTGTGAATGTAGCAATGGGATATAATTATTGCACGTTTGTAAATTAAATAATCACAGCAGATGATAGTGCAGATGGACGGAGCAGGTTCGTGGGCCTGAATTAGCTTTAGGGTGGTGTTTCATTTCCAAATAAGGTGAGAATCTGGCTTCCAACTTAACCACACTAAAATCAGACACAGGTTTTTCATGAGCCTTCAGCCCTAACAGGCTATAATATCTGCCAGAATGAGAAAGAAAATTTCTTCCATTTCTGGACATGACTAAGAAAAAAAAAAATTATAAAAATATGTCCTGATCTAGGCTTTGAGTGGAAACAGCCCCTAGAGTTGGACACTGAGAAATTTCTGCAAAATGTCAATTTAGACTAATTTCTAGATATATTTCAAGACAGTTTATTTCCCCCTTGCCAAATAACCCTTCAGTTTTCTACTGCTAAAAATATGAATAAAAAGAGAAAAAGTATGAGCATCATTTTTGAAGGCAAGAGGGGGAGACCTTATCTGAAGTGAAGGTTCAAACTATGCTCAGCCCTGTTACATAAACATGAACTGAAGTTGCAGTTGATGTAGAGAGCTCCTTAGATGCTCCAGGAAACTAATTACCTCCTCTTTTTAAAAGGAGAAAGGCAAGAACTTCTTGGTTTGATAAATTCTGAATTTGGTCCATCTGAATGAAGGCTATGATTGGTGATGATTTTTGCAGAGAAAATGAACACACTGAGATGTCCTGAACTAAAGGACAGTGTTTAAAAAGAACAAAAGGTTCAGACTAGCCACAGCTTATGTTAGACTGGAAATCAGAGATTGAAATCATGGGAGCATTTGGAAAAGGTAGTAGCTGGAGCAGTCAGGGGAAAAAATACCCACGCTCTCAGGAACAGAGAAAGGACTATATGATGTGGTATCTGCAAGAGTGGGAGAATGGATCTGATAGTCCAAGAAGTCCCTTCCTACCTCATTACCCTAAACCCAGTGTAATTTGTATGTACCTTTTGAGAAGCTGAGAGAGAACAGTTGCTGCTTATGATGATCAGAATGATTAGGCACCAAAAGAATGTAGTCTTGTTATTTTGGCTCAGAGCTGCCACATAAAGAAGGTAAACAGCAGAGGCTGGGATTGGGTCTTGGCTCCTGCCAGTGCTTGTGGGCTGGTGCAGTCAGCAAAAGGCATGTTCTGTTTTTAGCAAGGCAGGCAGAAGTGACCCTGCGGAGGTGGCCCATGGGAGCCTCGAGGAACCCAGCTAGCGTGGGACCTGCATATCTGGCTCAGCCCTGCAGAGAAGGCCTGAGGCTGCCTGAGCCCTAGTTTATGGGAATGTGGTGTCCAGTAAAAGAGCAGAGAAAAAGGAGATACAACTTTGTGCAAAGCCAACCACATGCCACTGCTGCTGGTGGTGCCTCACTGCCACCTCCTGTGCAAACTATGTTTGGAAAGACCTCCTCTATTTTGTAATAGATCCCTCCATGTTGCAAACTGTCCTGTACCCTGTGGGACAACATTTCGCTGTTCCTTCCAGAAAGTGAAAATTACATCTAATATACAGTCTATAATATACTCCCAGTATGGTATATAGCATACATTTAGTATACACATATACATCCCATACATTCATTTTATGTAGCCTGGAGGAGACTAAGGGGAGTCCTTATTGCAGTATACAACTTCCTCATGAGAGGAAGAGGAGGGGCAGGCACTGATCTCTTCTCTGTGGTGACCAGTGACAGGACCTGAGGGAATGGCCTGAAGTTGTGTTAGGGGAGGTTTAGATTGGATATCAGAAAAAGGTCGTTCACCCAGACACTGGCTGGGCACTGGAAGAGGCTCCCCAGGGAAGTGGTCACAGCACCAAGCCCGACAGAGTTCAAGAAGCGTTTGACCAAAACCCTCGAGCATATGGTGTGACTCTTGAGGATGGTCCTGTACAGGGCCAGGAGTTGGACTCAATTATCCTTGTGAGTCCCTTCTAATTTGGCATATTCTATGAAACCCAAAGAATTGTATAAGAGATTAGTCTTTTTGTTAATGCCATTGTTATAGATTCTGCTAGTTCAATCTAGCAGGTAAAATTGTAAATAACAACTGTTAGTATACCAGAACAAAAGAAAACTCAAGTACTATTTAGTGATACAGAAGCTGAGTCCAACACACTTAGTCTAGAAAGCTGGGATAAACTTGCAGAGCAAGTCTAGCGTAGTTCAAGAACAGCCTTATGCTGGATGCCCCTATGCTGTGCCTCAATCATCATTCTAGCAACAGAGCCAAGATTTTACCACTCAGTGCTACACAAGAGCCACAGCACAGGAGTCTTTACAGGAGTGTTTCAAAGCAGACAATTTCTAGTTGCAGTCAGTAGAATCCCCGTGAGATGCTGTGTTTGTAGGACCACCAGGACTGACCCTCGTGGGGCACCCTGCGGTGCTCCTGGGGTGATTTCTGGTGCACGTGGCTGCACAAAACACAACAATGCCACCGAAAAACAGGAAAGAAAACTTTCAAACCAGAGCTACAGGTTTCAGAGCCAACACTGCTTTGTTGCAGCGCCAGGTGCACGGGCGGTCTCTGCCTATCGTGCACACGGAGAGTCACATTTCTATCGCTTATATACAATTTATTGCATGGGTATGTATTTACGTTCCCAGCGGTTTATGCCTATTTCCAAGAAGCCTTATAACATGTGCTAATTAATTGCGCAGATCTCATGCAGACGTATTTGGGAAGGGACCATTTGAGGGGGTCTCTGGTGTTCATTTGGGGCGGCACCCTACCTCTTTTTTACCCTTATTTCGCCACAAACCCAAGTTCTGAACCTTGGCGTGCTTCCACTTGGTACCTTAAGCAACGAAACCACACCGCCCAACTCCCACAGAGGAAATTCCGGTTTATTACTGCTGTATAAAACTGGTGAGAGACCACCAGATGACTGCTGACGTACAACACCGATTGGAGCGGGCCCTGTTTTTATTTATTTTTAGGCCTTTAGACGGCACGGAGCGGCCAGCCCGCTAGACACAGTACAGGCCCAGCCCCCAGCGGGCCGTGAGGGGCGGGCAGCGCCGCCATGTTGCGGCGCGGCGCGCACGCGCACTGCGCGCACGTGACCAGCGTCAGCTGAGCGCGGGGGCCCTGCCAGGGCCGGGCCGGGGAAGGGGCCGCTGTCGGTGCCGGGCCCGGTGTCGGTGCCGGCCATGGCCTCCATCCTGGACGAGTACGAGGACTCCCTGCACCGCTCCGCCTCCGTGCAGCAGAGCCGCGCCGCCGTGGGCATCCCGCACTCCGGTGGGTGTCCGCCTGCTGGCGGCGGGGCGGGCCGGGCAGCGGCGCTGCGGGGAGCGCTGCCCGCAGAAGGGGCGTCGCTGTGTGTGTGTCCCATGGCGTTCAGCTGGGCTTGGGCTCCTGGTGAAGCTGAGGGGCCGGCTTAGCGTGCCGGGGATGCGGGTTGTCTGTGGGAGGGCTCCGCACGGCCCCTGTGCCGTGAGGTGCGAATATTCCAGGCACCTGCCTTTGTAGTCACAAATTATAAGCAACCGCAGCTCAGCTGTGCCCAGCTCAGAGCTGTGGCTGCTGGTTGAAAACATCGCATCACTTTGCTTCCTTTTGTATCTCCTCTCGGAGGACGCCAGTGTTACAGATGTGTGCACAGCTGTACCTGCATGGAGTTAGCTTCCTGACCCAGAGGCAGTTCCCAAAGACTTCGTTTCTTTCGAGTGGTTCTCTTAGACTGACTGCATGATGGCAAGGTTACCAAAAGAGCAGTCTGTGCCACTATTAAACGTTTCTGTCAAGGTCTGTGGTGCTTTGGTATACTGTTCTATTCAGGGAGATGCCCAATCAATGTAAAGGAATGGCGTGCTGACCAGTCGGTTGTTTCTTTCATGTGAGAGGAAGCAAACAATGGCAGGTATATTCTGTGATAAATTAAAGCTTTATTAGGTTTAATAACCATTCCCTGTTAGATGCCACCATTCAACATTTTGTTGAGTGTGGCAGGGAAATGTAGGTTATGAGAGAATTCTGTTCTACTTTGTATTATCATGGTAGTATCAGCTGCTATGCTGAGCTGGCATCTTTGAGTTACAAGTTTGGAAATACATGGACACATTCTTTCAAATTTTTTCTTCGTATAGTGTTGTTCACTGTGAATCTTTGGGGAAACTGGGTTATGAGGTTCATGTATGTGGTAAGAATTGATGAATTCTGTCATACTGTGTTGATTACCCAGTATAAATACACTGACAGAATTACTCTGAGTCTAGGTACTAAAGTAGGTATGCTCTCCTTGTTTATCGTGACATGCATAGTTATTTTGTTGTGTAATGTTAGATAAAGAGTAAGTGGCCTGAATAGCTGTTGTGCAGAACAGTGTTGGGACAAGCCATGTCACCGAAAATAAATTTCAAGGACTCAGCTTTTCTTTTTGACTGCTGCAACACTGTCTCCAGACATGGCTGCCTTACTGTTGAGAAATCTGCCTGCTTCCTGACAGCTGATTTTGGCAAAGGAGGTTTGGGAAACTGCTTAATGGCAAAGGCACGGCCTAGTCAAGATTTTAATTATTCTTAAATCAGACCAGACTGGCAATTTTTAATAAAACTTGGGCTGGTAATACTTGTGGGCAATCTGAAGGTTAAGCAGATTTATTTTGGAAAAAGATACAATAATTAACTTCCTGAAAGCAGTCCTTAAGGTTAGATTGAAAATTTGGGAAGATGTTGAAACATATTGCTCAGTTTCAGCTAGTTGTTTCCTGTACTTGTTAAACTGCAGGTATTGTTTCTCAAACTTGTAGATAACCAGGCAGTGACTCTGTATCCAACCTAAAGTCCTGCTCCATTGTGATGAAGTACTGTAGCTCCAGAACTGAGAGACCTACTTTCACCCACTAGACTTGGCCAGTGTTGGTAAGCTTAGATCTTTGGACAGATTAAAAGGTCTAAGGAAATATGCAGCTGTGACCAGAAATCAGGGTGGGAAATGCTGCAGTTGAATCTCCCTTGAACAGAAGAAGGACATAACGGTCAGGATCAAGGAGGAGGCTGTTTGAAAGGAATACATGTTATAAAATAGACATCTCCTTTGTATAGAGAACTGTATATTAAAGAAGCTTATCCTTTTCCTGTTAGGGACACTAGTTAAAATCCTTGTGTTAGTGGTGATGATGATCCTACAGGTGTTAGAATTTTAATGAATGCAGTCCTAAAGAGTCCAGAATGCTGGCATCCAATCCACTGGCTTGAACTATGACTGAATTAACCACAAATCCCCCACCTCAACTCTAAACCCCTAGCTATGTATAAGTGCTAGTTTTTCCCTTTCCTTCCTATGTCTGGGTTTTCTTCCTATCTCAGCCAGCCTTGGTTTGCCTGGTGGCAGTCTGAAAAAAATTTGAGATTACCTGGATTGAATATGACTTGACAATCCATTTACCATTTATATGTGGGTTTTTCAAAGTAATTCTTCCCTTTTATATATATAAAAATATGTATTTATTGGTTAGCTATGATGTCATGTGAATCTACAACTTGGGAGCTTTGTCTGTGTGTTTTGAACTGCAGTTTATGTCAGCAAATTTAAACTGTGGCATTGCAGCTCCCTAATCTGAAATGAAGAACATCTGTTCTGCTTGACTGGAAATGAAGGAATGCACATTTGCCTAAGTGAAAAATGTTTAAGGTGTGGACCAGTGTGTAAGAAAGAGATGTACTGAGCGGAAGGCTGCCTGTTCAGATTGTGGTTGCTTTGTCTGTTCCTACATGTGTATCTTTCCTCTAAAACAAGGACCCTTTGGAGATCCTGCTGGTGGTCTAACAGTGAGGCAGAGGCAAGGAGAAGGCATTGGTGGAATAGACAATTAAAGGATTCGTAGTGTTAGCAGTCTGCTTTTCACTACTACACTGGCTTTTTCAATGGCACTAGGACTGAAATTAAGAGTTTTCTAGCTGGAGGAGGTTATAGGTACTGAGTGTGCTTTAAAGTTGTGCTGTTAGTCCCAGTTTAGAGAATGTCAGGCCTATGCTCTTTAGGGTGGAAGTAGTGCGTTCCCTCTGAGATACAGTTCCGGATTTCTTTTTTTTTTTTTTAAGTTTACACCTTCCTGGTTGGCTACTTTGGCCATGCACAGCCTTAACTTGCTATAGCTCTTTTTGGTTTTGATCATCCTGTCCAGGCTAACTTCTGCATGGATCTGCTTGTTTTAGAGATCCTTCACTTGCATGTGAAGCAAAGCAGATGGGTTAACCTAGCAAAGTATCGGTCTGTGTTGCTTTCAAGCTTGAGGTAGTGTGGTCAGATTGAGGCTGAGGTCCTCTGTGGTTTTCGTTGACAGAGGGCTATGTAAGACTTTGTGCGTAGGGGAAATTCAGTCATTGGAAAAACTTGTGTCATGGACAGATATGGATGAAACTTTGTAATCAGATGTGTTGGTGGATGCACATAGGTTCCAGGATTTTGCTAATAAGTATCATCAGTTGGGTTTGGTTTTATTTGAATATTCTTATTTTGCAGTTCATTGGTTTATCTGAGCTCTTTTGTAGTTTTTAGCTTCCTCATTAGAAGACCATAAAGAGTGCAGTTCTCATTTAGGAATAGAATGGCCTGGTCTCTTCAAGTCCCATGTTTCTTGGTGCAGGTATCTACCCACATGCAATAAATACTAAATCTGCTGTGCTGGTTTTCTGTGCTGCCACATGTTTTACAGATTCGCCTGTCTAAAAAGTTTGTTTGTTGACTACTTGCCGATGGCTGGGCTTTTGCCATTGTCATAGCCAAAGGAATGAGTTAGAGCTGCATCTTGTGTTTAGCCCATGTGTACTGAAGATCATAAGAGGTTTTTAAAGCATTATACCTCTAAGATTTATTTATTAACACATTTCTCCAAAAGTATGCCCCTTCCCTCAAGTCAGACTTTCTCCATTCTCTGCCGTTCCTGTCTAGATCTCCTTTATAAATAAACCCTCAATATGCCTTACCATGTAGCCCACATTTCCCAAACTGTCTAGGACTAAACTGACCAGCTGAATACTCAATTAGTCACATTAGCTAACTTGCTCTGGTTGTACACAGGCCTGTTCTTAGTTCATTGATTCCTCGGGTTTGCTTGGTTGGACTTAAAATGTAGCATGTGTACTATAAGGTGCCCGTGTCTTGTCAGACTTCTTAACTCTAGCCTTAACTTAATTGGGCATTTATCAGAATCCAGGCACGGTTTTTGAAAAGACCTGAGGATTAAGTTAGTCTGGCTCCATCTCAGGATTTGCCATGAAATGATAAACCAGTCTAAATGAGTCTTGGTTCAGAAAGTGACTTATGCCAAGGTTGGAGCATTGATTCAGCAATCACCAAGTCTTAACTATTATTTTGGCTTTAGTAAGTGGTTTGCATGCCATCCCACAAAAACTGGAGAGTTGCAGTTAGGATGGTGTTATGGTTGGTAAAACAGAGTTGTGGTAAAGGCATCGTGACTTCAGCTGTGTTTCATGTTTCATGCAGCAAATAATCCAACAGGCTCTGTGATAAAGTCTGCTGTGTGGATACAGAAAAACCCAAAATAGCTTTAAAAATAGCTTTAGCTTGTGTGTGATGAATGTGAAGTATGGTAGCTCATTCAGTTCCAACATGGAATGAGAGAGAAATATATTTCAATTAACACCACAGTGGTCTCTTGTGTAGCTTGTATGGAACTGTCTGCCCAGAGCCCTTTTTGTGTCTTGTATACCAGCCATTCTTTCTTGTCTTGAACAAATAAACTGTCAACCAAGGAAAACAAATTACTATGTGATTCTACTCTCATTTTCAGCTTTTTTTTTTGCAGTTTCTGTGACAGTTTTGTGGCATCCCTTG
The DNA here is from genome assembly GCA_035583185.1 of Anabacerthia variegaticeps. Lineage (NCBI taxonomy): Eukaryota > Metazoa > Chordata > Aves > Passeriformes > Furnariidae > Anabacerthia > Anabacerthia variegaticeps. Next base: position 24,838,264 of record JAWWEW010000165.1, read on the forward strand.
CAATCTGATGTGCTTTCAAATTAATGTGTATGACAAGTTTGCAGTTCTGTGACAAGATAGTAAAGCATATTATTACTTTTCTTTCCTACTATACATATCTGCGTGGTGCTGCTCTCTGTGTTCATGCTCCATGGAGTACACTTCCTTTTCAGTAAAACTCAGAGCAGGCAGTGATCCTTCTAGTCTTTTAGGTTAGATTTTGATGCAGTATGGGATTGTTGTTGTGGGGTTTTGTCTTATTTAGTTTTTAAGTGTTCACATTCTTTTTCCAGGATATGTGAATGCACGATTGGAGAAGGAAACACCAATATTTAACAAGCAAAGGATTGATTTTGCTCCTCCAGAGAAAATTAACAGCTTAGTGGTCTCCTCTAACCAGCTCTGTATGAGCCTTGGCAAAGACACCCTTCTCAGGTAATGCTGCCAGAGTCCTGAAGTTATTGCTTGTTTTCCCCTGCCTTTTTTTTTTTTTTTCCTTAAGTTGTTAGAGAACTTACATTTGCAAAGTGGGTAAGAAGTCATGAGCCATATATGGAAAAGAAGGGAAGGGAGTTACATGTGGACTTTTTTTGGAAGCATGCTTTCATGGTTTCTCTTTGCAGGATTGATCTTGGGAAGCCAGATGAACCTAATCAGGTAGAGCTTGGACGCAAAGATGAAGCCAGAGTCTACAAGATGTTTTTGGACCACACAGGTGAGGCAATGGATTGCATATATTTACAGACAGTGGAAATTGGTGCAATTGAGCCTGTATAACAACTACTGGTGAAGTTCCCTTTCTGTTTAGTGCATATGGAGAACAGGTTGATATTCTGTTAGCCAGACTGTTGCCCAGGGGCCCTTTCGCTATTAGTAAAACACTGGCTTGTTGTGTCTGTATTGTGTTTTTGAACTCTCTAAAATGAACACATGCAATTAGGCTGTTCTGAGCAAGGCTGCTAAAGCCAACAAAAGGAAATTTTTGGCCATCACTCTGTGCCCTATGGTTTATATAAGACTTTTTAAAAAGGACTGTTAAACATCCGCAGTTCACTGCAGCCTTGACTGGTTTAAAAAAAACTAAACAAAAGTTTGGAAAGAGTTGCTCATATCTCTCACCAACTGGCAGGGATAGGAGGGAACTCTGGGAACTGTTTATCCTTAGGACACTTACTGAAACAGAATACCTTCTTGCTAAAGCATCTGCGACTAGTAATTTAAGTTTGCAACATATGGACTACTGTTCTGATCCAGGATGGAAATCCCCCACATTCATATGAATGCCTGGGAAAGTCTTGGATTATGTATGTTGATATTGGAGCTTATCAAATGTTAGGGTTAGAAGCCTCAGGAATTTGGCTTGCTTAGGTGCAGTCTTAATTTTTTCTCTCCTTCTGCTTCCCATTCATGTCTCCTGTTGGCAGGCTCCCATCTCCTGATTGCTCTGAATACCAGTGAATGCCTTTACCTGAACAGAAGTGTTCAGAAAGTGCGGGCGCTCTCCCGCTGGAAAGGACACCTGATTGAAAGTGTGGGCTGGAACAAATTTCTTGGTTCAGAGACCAACACTGGGCCCATCCTGGTGGGGACCTCCCAGGGGCAGATCTATGAGGCTGAAATCTCTGTCAGTGAAGGCAGCCTCTTCAGCACTAACCCCGACCAGTATTTCCGACAAGTCTACACTCTGGAGGAGGAATCAGGACCTGCCCCAGTCTGCTGCTTGGAGATTGAACGGGTGATAGAAGGGAAATTTTTTATTATAGCAACCACTAGAAAGAGACTCTTCCAGTTTGTTGGCAAAGTGCCTGAAGGGACAGAGCAGCAAGGCTTCAGCTCCATATTTGCTATGCATGCTGACCATTTGCCCAGCTTTCGGGAATTTCCAGCCAACTTGGGTTTCAGTGAGATAGCCTTTTACACCCCAAAGCTGCGCTCCAACCCACGCTCCTTTGCCTGGATGATGGGAAATGGTGTTTTATATGGTACATTGGATTATAGTCGTCCTGATTCCATTCTGAGTGATGAACGGGTCTGGGTTTACCCTTCTGATATTGACATAACTGTGAACAAGCCAATATCCATTGTACTTACCCAGTTCCACTTCCTGTTGCTGCTGCCTGACCGAGTGAAGGCTGTATGCACTCTGAATGGGCAGGTTGTTTTCCAAGATCTGTTCCTGGAGAAGTTTGGCCTACTGACACGCATGATCAAAGACCCCACAGTCCAGCAGATATGGATCCACACCGAGAAAGTAGTGTTCCGCTACCACGTCCAACGGGAATCTAGAGATGTGTGGAAGATGTATATGAATATGAACAAATTTGATTTAGCTAAAGAGTATTGTAAGGACCGTCCAGAGTGTCTAGATATTGTGCTGGCAAAAGAGGCAGAGCACTGTTTCCAAAACAAGAGGTATCTAGACAGTGCCAAATGTTATGCACTGACCCAGAACTACTTTGAGGAAATTGCTCTGAAGTTTATTGAAGCCAAGCAAGAAGAGGCCCTGATGGAGTTTCTGATTAAAAAGCTAAGTAACCTAAAGCCTTCAGAGAAGACACAGACCACTCTGCTGACCACGTGGTTGACAGAGCTGTACCTGAACTGGCTGGGTATACTGGAAGGAGATCCCTCACAGCGAAATCTCTATTTGGATACACGGGAGAAGTTTCGCACTTTCCTGAGCAGTCCTAAAAACAAAGACTGTCTTTTTAATAATCGGGCATCTATTTATGACCTTTTGGCAAGCCATGGTGACACAGAACACATGGTCTACTTTGCAGTCATCATGCAGGATTACGAGCGTGTAGTAGCTCACCACTGCCAGCATGATGAATATGATGAGGCTCTAAATGTGCTGTCCAGGCACAGAGACGAGAAGCTGTTCTACAAGTTCTCTCCAGTTCTCATCCAGCATATTCCCAAGAAGGTAGTCGATGCTTGGATTTCTATGGGCTCAAGACTGGATGCCAGGAACCTCATTCCAGCCCTTGTTAACTATAGCCAGAGTGCCAGCACGCAGCAGATCAATGAAGCCATTAGATATATGGAGTTCTGTGTCTGTCAGTTGGAGGAAACCCAGCAAGCCATTCACAACTACCTGTTGTCTCTTTATGCTCTATGTCGGCCAGACTCACTGCTATCATACCTGGAGCAAGCGGGAACCAACCCAAACAGGATCCATTACGACCTGAAGTATGCATTGCGCCTGTGTGCAGAGCATGGGCACCACCGTGCGTGTGTCCATATTTACAAAGTGATGGAACTATACGAGGAGGCTGTGGATCTCGCCTTACAGGTGTGTGTGTGTTTCTGTGTGTGCTGTGATACACAGGAATGTAGCTTATTCAAGTTACCTTGAACAATGGAGCATTGGGAGGAACTGGACAGACTGGACACTGGTATTGAAACTGTGCAGCTAAGGCTGGGAAGAAGGACCTGTCTCTGCTAATATGCTTTTGTGCTTTCACTATTGTTTTAAGTAGACAGCTGACTGTTACAAGCCATAACTGAGGGTAGGGGCATGGAAAGTACGAGGAGGAGTACTGTCTGTTTTCAGCTCGGTCTCTGACATAAAGCACGTTTAGCAAGACTTGTATAGCTGCAGTTAAGGATTCTAATTACTTCCTATTCCTAGCTGTAATAATTGTCACAGAAGAATGCCTTTGTCAGCTTAATCTGACCTTCAGGAAGATGTTGGATTTTCTTCTATTGGCATTGCTACATCTTTGCTGAAATGTGTGACCAACAAAGATACTATAAAATGGATTTGCCCTTATTGTGCTGGGCTTTGTTCTCTGCTGGGTAGCAAGTGAATCATCAAGGGGGAATACTGGTAGAGAGGAGAGGTGTAGGAGCAGGCCAGTAGTGCAGTCCTAGGCAATGAGATAGGAGTTTTCCATTAATGCCTCCTATAACAGACATCAGGCTTTGAAGTTTAATGATGGATAAACAAAGAGGGAAACTTAATGCTGTTTCCTTGTCTGTCCAACTTCTAGGTGGATGTTGATCTTGCCAAGTCCTGTGCAGATCTTCCCGAAGATGATGAGGAACTCCGGAAGAAGCTGTGGTTGAAGATTGCTCGCCATGTTGTTCAGGAAGAGAAGGATGTGAAGAAGGCTATGGCATGCCTCTCCAGCTGTGCCCTGCTGAAGATTGAAGATGTGCTGCCATTCTTTCCAGACTTCGTCACTATTGACCACTTCAAGGAGGCGATTTGTAACTCCCTGGAGGACTACAACAAGCACATTGAGGAGCTGAAAAGGGAGATGGAGGAAGCCACACAGAGTGCCAAGAGGATCCGAGAGGACATCCAAGAAATGAGAAATAAGTATGGGTCTGTGGAGCCTCAGGAAAAATGTGCTGCTTGTGACTTTCCCCTTCTAAATCGCCCTTTTTACCTTTTCCTGTGTGGTCACATGTTTCACTATGACTGTCTCCTCCAAGCAGTTTTCCCTAACCTTCCTGCCTATAAGCAGGCAAAACTTGAAGATCTTCAGAAGAAGCTGGCAGCTACCAGTCAGCCGTCCAAGAGCCACCATCGCCCCAAGGATGCAGATACCATTAGCTTGGGGAAGGGGCAGCAGAGTCGGGAACAGATCAAAGCTGACATTGATGATATCGTGGCAGCTGAATGTGTGTACTGTGGGGAGCTGATGATCCGATCCATTGACAAGCCTTTTATTGATCCCCAGAAGTATGAAGAGGAGATGCAGAGCTGGCTGTAGTTTTCCAAATCTGCAACTGTCAGTACAGGAGAGTGGTTTTGTTCACAACTTGTGAAGCTTCTGTGGTGGCAATATACCCTCCAGGAGGCAGGAACACCATGACTTCTTTGGAACTCTAAGGAGAGTAGTGGGGTATTTTTACCAGGATTACAGAGAACTAGTCTTGAAAAATGGGGAGATATAGGTATGGCTTTTTAAGAACTTAAACAATAGTTAGAACTAACTTACTTATATCCTGGAATATATTTAGCAGATATTTGCTGCTTGCAGTTCTTCTGAGGTTCTCAGTGTGAAGCTAATGGAGTGCCTTGTTGTCCAGAAGGAACTGGGAATCGCCCGTGATTTGTCTTCCCTGTTGTGTGATATTTGTTTTGGTGGAGACAAGCTTAAAGGGAAAGGTAGTGAAGGACACTTAGGAATGTAGTCTTCAGTCATCGCTTTCAAAGCTGGAATTGCTCTCTGTTTCCTTTTTATTGAGAGTTTATAAACACATACATGGAAAGAACATGAAAGGACAAATACATTCCATATATAGTTTGTAAACACCGTGCTACACAAATACATGTTTCTGCACAATATGATGTAAGAATGTCTGTAATTCTCAAGCAGGAGTATCTCATAACACACTAAAATAATTTGCCTGCAATTCAAGATGTATAATTCTCTTTCTCACAAGCTGTATGCACAAGACCATACATTTGAATTTTCTCTAGGTACTGTTTTTGGAAATGCGTGTTCATCTCTTCCTCCCTCTCTCCATCCTGTTTCTACTACAACTGCCTTTGTGTAGTGGCTCTTGGTTTTGTTTTCACTCCAAACCAAAATTGATAGATGCAGTAGTAAGGTTTCAACTGATACTCTCTAAGAAGGAACACAGCCTGTTTGTATTATCCTGCACTGGTCTTCTTCAAGCTGCACTTGGTACTAGACTAGAGATCAAGTCAGAGTTTCGCTCAATGATAGTCTACAGAAAAATTCTGTGGTGTGAAATTTACTTTGCCCTTCGAAGCCAGTATCTTGTGCTTAAAAAGTCTTTTGCCTTCCTGATAGCATTTGATACTTTCTGGAGATGGCTGTAAGTCAGTGCTTCTATCTATTGCTCTGACTTGGAAAATTCTTTGCCGAAGGTACCAATCACTGCATTGTGAGTGAGGGAACAAAAAATTTTCTTTCTGGAGACTTCACAGGAGTTCCCTGTTTATTTAAAGAAAATAAAATTTTAATGAAGTTTTGCTGCTTTGGGTCTGAATCACAAAGGTAGTAATTGACAGAAGAATTAATGTTTAAAAGAGATAATAATATTCTTGTAATTGAGGCAATAGAAAATACCATGTTCTGAAAAGCCTTTTCAGTTCTTTCACATGAACGTATGGGCTTGTCATCTCTCAATCTCCTAATCACGTACCATGTTTGTAGGGTTGTAGAAATGGGTCTTCATGTTAGTGTAGAAGAATACAAATTGGTGTCCTTAAGGATCTGACCCAAGAATTCTGATAACAATTCAGAACTTCAGAAGAACAATTGTGCTTTTGTTGGGAATTAATGATTTTTATTTGTGTAAAATGACACAAGTAATAAAGAACAGATCTGACAGTAGGAAGACTTGGGGTTTTGAAATCCTCTTTTCTTTGTTGAAGCCATGGGATAGGCAGTTTGTTACCACCTGGTGGTGTGTGTTTGCTGGCTTGTCAGAAACCACTGTTTCAGTGGTTCCATTAAGAGGTGACTCAGAAACCTGCACCAGGTAGTTTTCTTTGGCTCTGGATAGCCTTTTGCTTTGAATAAGTCAATGGATCTGCCAGAAGAATTTATGATGAAAACTAAATGTAATGCCTTTCAATATTTAGCATTAAATCTGTTATAACTGGTTATTCCTGTGAATCATCCTCTTTTCCTGCAAGCAGTGTGATATTTAAGATTGTATATGTCATTATAAAGCAGCAGTAGGCTCCAACCCAAACCAGTTTCTGGTCAAAGGTACGTGGCTGCCCTTTAGCAGCAACATGAGTATCAGCTCATTTTGATGCAGATAGTAATTTCAAAATAAATATTTTTTTTTTGAGATATTCTTTATGCTTGTTCCATCTCTTTACTTTTGGAGTTTTACAGGAAGCTTTCCTGGTATATTAGAATTATCGTAGTCCTCTATTTGTTTCCTGTTGGTGCTACAGAAGTGACATCACTAAATATTTCTGTTGTGCTTTGAAGTTTGCCTATAGACCTTTCCATCGAGATCTGCTTGTCCTTAATATTGAAAGAAGTGTGTATCCATGGGAACTGAGGGATAGCAAGTAAATAAAAACCCTCAAGCCTTTGACTGAGATGGGGTGGTAGGGGAAGGCACCTCAAGAACCTACTGATTCCAATTGTAGATTATTAATATGTCTCAGTTAACAAAACTAGAACTGGGTACTTTTTTTAATGACTGGCATGCAATATTCTCTGAGGGCTGTAGGGGTGTGCACCAGGTGCATATACAACAAATCTTGTGCTTCCTTACCATTGTTAACTGAAAAACCATTTAGGTAATTTGTTGTCAAGGTTGTGGAGAGTGTTACTACAGCAAAGACTGCAGCAGTGATTAAATGACTAGTGCCAGGAGTACAGCAAGTTACATAAAGATATCTTCTGAACTTTCTTTACGTGGTCACATACTTCAAAATTTTCAATAACCACTCATGTGGGGTTCTTAGCAATTTGGCAATGTTACTCAGTGAAAAAGGTCAGAGGATTTGTTTTTTCTGGGGGCGAGTGGGTATGTGTTGGTGGAGGGTAGTGAACTGCTTACTGTTCTCCCATAAATCTAATATGCAAGATCTTCCTCTTTGCTTTCAGAATAGCATTTCTTTATTTTCTCCTTGTAATTTCAACACAGTTACATTTTAGAACTCGGTCCTTTGTTTTTTAGCTATGTACTAGCTGTTACAAAAGGTGTGGCCCTGGGCTTTGTCCTTATCTGCGTGAATAACCCCTATCATTTAGTTTAATGCAGCTGAAGAACAGCGTAACCAAAAGGGAGGTTGGGAACCCCAGCCCTGTGTACCCAAAGCAAATACCTGTAGCTATATCTACCCTGAAGAAATTTAATTGTGCAGACAAGACCTAAAGCAAACTGCGCCTACTACATCACCTCTCCTAGGCCTTGAGTAAGGGGTGGGGGGAAATTCTTGGAGTTGAGGGAGAGAATGGTGAGTGTGTGTGTTGAGTTTGTAAAGAATTTCAGGTGCAGTTGTTGTTGATCTGGGTAGCTGAAAGCATCTAATTGAAACTTGGAGAGCAGTGTGTTCTGTCTCCACTCGAAAAATGAATGCCCAGGCTGGAAATTTGGACAGGGAAATTCTTAACAAGCCACTAGATGTCATTGCTGTCCATTTAAATACTGAGGTTTGCTGCAGGCTTAGAGGTGTTCTGTAGCAGAAAAAAGAATAGTAAAAAAGTGAGGAACTGAACCAGGATCCTAGCACCTTCGAGACTGCATGGAGACAGACCTGTAAGGTAGTCATTGGAGGTAAATATGTTACAAATTTTCTTTAACTGAAATGCAGTTTCAGTTTACAGATCACTGCTTTTCAGGGTTTGAGTATCAAAAGATGCATTTATTCTGTTAATAAATAAATATCATAGAATTGTAAAATCATTTAGGTTAGAAAAGACCTTTAAGGTCATCAAGTCCAACTGCTCACCCAGCAGTGCTAAATCCCCACTAAACCATGTTCCCAAGTGCCACATCCACATGCCTTTTAAATACCTTCCAGGATGGTGATTCCATCACTTCCCTGTACAGCCTATTCCAATGCCTGACCACTCTTCCAGTGAAGAAATTTTTCCTAATATCCAATTGAAATCTTCCCTGACACAACTTGAGGCTGTTTCCTCTCATTCTGTCACTTGTTACCTGAAAGAAACCAATCTTCCCCTTACTACAACCTCCTTTCAGCTAGTTGTAAAGAGCAGCGAGGTCCCTCCTGCGCTGCCTTTTCTCCAGGCTAAATGACTGCGGTTCCATCAGCCACTCCTCATAAGGTTTGTGCTCCAGACCCTCATTGCTCTTTGGACACACTACAGCCCCTCAATATCTGTCTTGTAGTGAGAGGCCCAAAACTGCATATGGTGTTTGAGGTGCAGCCACTTTTGTTTAGTTGTATCCTAGTGTAGGTTCCAGACAGACCTAACTGATTTAGTGAACTGCAGAGAGAGATCATCCCTGGGCTTGGAGTTGCTGTATCTGGTGGCTGTGGGTCTGGCCATTTTTGCTTGCTTCCTCTTCACCCTGTCCTGACAGCAGACACACAGAATGTGAGCCTGAGTTCACATTTAGCGTGTCTTGTTAAAAACACCAGTAAAGCTGAATTTGTAATATGATATTGGACACTAGCTTGCATAAACAGTTAAGTTAGTATGTTTGCTTTTGCCTCTGAGTTGTGGGGTCATAACCCAAATAAAACGGCAAGTGGGAGTAGGTACATCTTGTACTCCATCAAAAAGATGTAGTTTGACTCAGACTATCAGTCATGTATTAGCATGTATTTCTTGGAATGGGTAGTTCCCATTCACCACCATCCTGTCAATGTCAACATATAAACTGTCTATGTTTACAAGTGCAAATTCTTAGTTTCTAGTGGGATTTCATGACGAGTTATTCGTTGCATCACTTCATCCAACAAACCTGTACTGAGCTGTGGGAAGACAGACTAAAACTAGGTCTCTTCCTTGCAACAAGTGTCCTGAGCTGAAATTGAGCTTTGAAATTTAGAGGATTTACGATATATTTTATTTGTAATTTGTTGGTTTTCAGATGGGTTAAGTAATTTTCTCCAGAATAGATGGAGTACCATGTGATTCACTGTGGCGTGTGTAGTGTTTATGAGAGAATGTTAAGGCGTCTGCAAAGCAGAGAGAGGCTGACATGGATCTTCTGCTGTTTTTGTACGTGAAGGAAGGGATGCCCTAGAAAGGAAAGGGAATGGTGGTTTCTGTAAAAAAATTTGGCCAAACTATATATCTGATTTCAGAGAAGCTTTCCCAGTGAAACTGTGGTATCGATGGATCTGTGCTACTGACACTGAGGCTCTGCAGAAGAAAACCTTCATTTTCTTTGGAATAAGAATTTTGATAAAATTGAAGAGTCTAGTGCTTGAAAATAGAACATTATAGGCATGCCTTAAATTTGCAGTGGATTGTGTATGGGTTTAAACTGTCTGCTGTCTCTGAATATGCCCAGTCCAGACTTAACACCGTCTGAACCCTTCAGGATTTGAGTTTCATGCTCGTACTGTGATTTTGGGGACTTGTGATACTTCCCCCTCAACTCAGTGTTTGTCTTTTTTCACTGCCAGATCTCATGGAAATGCATCAGGCTATTTATTTACAGAATTAGTTTTAAAGCAACCTGGCCTGCAGCTGCTTTCAGGTGAAAGGAGGGGAAAAAGATTAAACAAAATTGTTATATCTACATGTTGAAACTGGTTGGGATGGAGAGAGAAAAAGGGGCTCAGGCATTTCCTCTCTATAATGGCGAAAGGTATTGGAGGCAACTTGTTTAAGTAGGACTGGTTGCTTAGGAACAGGGAAGCTACTGGAACACTCTAAGGTTACAAGTACAGCTAAACTGATCCTACACACTCTGTCATGGTGGGACGGCTCAGCAGAGGACAGTTTCCAACTTGCAGCAAATCAGTATTGGGTTCAGACTTGCTGCAGTGCTTCACAGCCCCTATGATGATGGTGGTAGAGTTGTTTTAATTTAACACTTGAGCTGCAGAGCTTGGCTGGTGCAGGAATAAGCGCAGCTGATGTGTCTGTATAACATCAGGCTGTCTCACTGCACAAAGATTTCCATCACATGCTTCCAAGCACCACATAAATACCCTTCTTTTATAAAGAAGCATATAGGCTGTACCTGATATGTGACAGGTAGTAATTTTGGCATTTCCCTGCTTTGCAGGAGTTCATATATTCCTGCTCTGCTTCTGTGGTGGCTGTAGGTTGTGTTGTCTTCAGAAGAGGATTAGATAGAGCCTTTTGTTTGTTTAACTCATGGTTTGTTCCCTTCATCTGAACTGCAAATACTATTTTATTTGTATAGGTTTATTACAGTGAAGGTGTTCAGGAGAAGCTGAACCATATCCTAGCCCTCATTTCATATTGAATGGTTCATGGTAGGTGGCGGCTTATAGGAAAAGGATTAAACAACTGGTTTGGTATCCAAAAACAGGTATTCTCTACTTCATGCAATTTAAATCCAAGTGCTGGCCACTTAGCATGGACTGTCATCTTTACAACACAGTCTGAACTTGGATGCTGCTGGACTCTGCTTAAGCAGAGACCTGTGCTTTCCAAATAGTTACTCAACAGTCTTTTTTCATCTCTTTGTGTGTACATACTGAGTAGATTTTCTAATAAATAAATTACTACAGTGGCACTGGATTCATAATAAGGTTGTTCCTATCTACAGATCCTCTTTTATTTTCCCACATTTATTAAAGCATGGTGCACAGTGTGTTTTTGAGGGATGTCACAGACAAAGAGCATGGAGGTTGCTGGACAATTTTTTTAGGACTTGTCTCTACAGTCTCTACATGACAATCATTAGCAGCTGGCCTGGCTGGGTTAGATGGCTGCTGTGTGTTTTGCACCATGTGAACAAGACAATTAGTCTCTGGTAAGCGCCTGTGAAGGCATGAATAATAAAAAATTGTTGGCTAATTAATGTGGTTTCAGCAAAATAGCTCTTGTGCAATTTTTCTTGTGGTAGCTATCAAGATAATATGTATAGAAGATCTAACTAAAATGTTCCACATGTAACTGAACCATATGTTGCCATCCTTGATAACAGGGCTGTAAACTTAGATCATCTCATGCTGTTCGAGAGAATTGAGCAGAATGTTGCTGGGTGAGGAGGAAACAGAGACTTTAAGGCTTACTCTCCTAGATGTCCCAATTCTTTGTTTAAAACTTGCCTGTGTGTCACAGCATGACTGTCTCAGATTGACCTCTGCATTTGTGTTACAATGGTACATTCTGCTGAGCGGCCTTTTTGGGGAAAAAAGCACTTCCTTATGTTCTGCAGTCTGTTTCAAACACTTGCCTGCTTGCCCAGTTAATAAGATTGGAATAACTAGGACCATGTCATCTTTCTGTGTTCTTCTGAAAGGTTGTTTATGGTAATCCTTAGTATATGCTTCAAAGAGTTGCAGTGGCAGGGTTTCCAAAGCAAAAAATATTTTAGTACAGGAAACATCTGATAGAAGGGGGACAGAAATGTCCTCTTCTGTGAACTTGAGTGGGCACAAATCAATTAATGTGGACTTTTCTGTTTATAAGTAGCATCTCCTTAAACTTGTTGGCTTGATTGAGAAATGTCTGTGATCCTTCATCTACCTGGTATTTGTACACACAGCCAGTCCTAGGAGGCTGTGAAGTGGAACAATAAGTAGAATTGAGCAGGCAGTAAGCCTAGACTCTGGCAATAGTTTCTTTGTTGATGTAGAATCAGAGTTTGTTCCCCAACAGCTGTTTTTCTCTGCAGCATATTTACAGAAGCAGTAGGGAGTTTTCAGAAGAATCTTGACCAGCCCTTGTATCCTTATGAAGGTGGTAACTTCATGGAATTGAGTGGTTCAGTACTGTGTTTTAGCAGCTTTGAGTTGCTTGTTGCTGTGGCACCTGAGCCAAGAGTAAAGGTGTGAATTATTTGCCTGCCAGGCATCTTGTTCTGCCTGGATTATGCTCTGAAGGAAATCAATAACTTGAGAAGTTCATATTGAAATGAGGAGGTAGAAAGAATTTCTGCACACAACGTTGTTGGTTCTTCAGCACATCTATGTAATGCTAGGTCAGAGCAGGGCTGGATGTTCTCTGTAAATCAACTGACATGTTCTTTTTTTATTTATTCTTGTCTCACTAGGACAGGTATAATCTTAGCACCCACCTTTGTCTCTCACTTCTTTCACCTTCTCTGCTCATTGCTTTAGCAAAGAACTGTTTGATTCTGACATAAATACTACATACAGAAAGAGTTAATATAGGGTGAGTGGTGAAGCTCCCTGCCACTGAGCTTGAAAACTAAGGAAGAAAGAAAGAGAATTATGTTGAGAGGACAACAAGAGGCCCACTGGCTTTCAGATTTCAGAAGGATGAAACATGGGAGGCAGACCAAAGCTGTGCCAGGGTAGCATGATGAACGTAGTTTGCAGTCTTTATTCTAGTACAGCAGAATTAGGACAGGCTCTGAAAATTCTTGCTTTTGGCCAATCTCTCTTTCCTGAAGAATGTACTACTTTTCTCTGAGTCATAGACAGGAGCATCACAAGGCTGTGAGGAAAAGGGTGTCTTGAATTTTGTCATTGGCAAGAGACATAGAGAGTGATCTACAAGCTTCCTGTATTGCTGGAATGAGGAGAAGTTAGAGAGTGGGACAGAGCATACATTGTATTCAAGAGGGTTGCTGATGTATAAACAGCTCTACTGGATGCTGCTGAGTGTCACACCTGGCTTTTAGGTGCTTTTACTTCCTAAATTACACTGTGTGTATATGGAGATACTAGGATCCTTAAAATGCTTTAAGGTGCTTACACAGCTGAGTCGCTACTGAGGTGTCAAGAGACTTCAGTGTCATGTCTGAATTAATACCAACGCTCGCTTGTTTGGAGTAGCTGTGCTGAGCTGTCTCAGCAGCAAAGTGATAGGATAGCTGTTTTAACAAAGTTTGAGATTTAAATCTACAGAAACTGCCCATAGTAGCATGGTCTTGTTGAAGAACTGAGTCTGGGTTTTTTTGGTTTTTTTTCACTGCCTTTTCAGTGCCACAATGGACACATGAAGAGGATTTGGATTTTCACTGTGCCCCCGGTCTTTCTGACTAATAACATTAATGAGTATAGAAGGCTCAAGATGGCTGGAGGAAATATTCCTGCCATTGGCAAACAGGTATCTGATCATGCAGAGGGGTGACTGAGTTATTCTTTCCCCTTTCAAGGTGAGTCACACAATATCCCTACTTCAAAACTAAAACAAAAACACTCCCCTGTGTGGCAAATCTCTCTACCAACTGTATTTCTGTTCCCTTTATGAAAGTTTTAAGTTAGCTAATTTGGGTCATGAGCCCTTGGTTTTTGGCAGCAGTCCAAGTTGGTAGCCTATGAAAAGTTATTGTGTACAGATGCCTACTGAGTGGGGACATAAATGCAACATGTCGCAGGCTGCAGCTGTTAGATGGGGACTGCAGTGGTGTCTGAAATGCTGAATTAAAAAAAAAAACAAAAACAAACCAACAACCAACCAAACAAAACCCCCCCAAACAAACAAAACCCCAAAAACAAACAAAATCAAAGTTGCTGGATTTGAATAAATGAGGGTGTTGCTCTCTGCCCTAATGTAGTCCCGTACATATCAAAGTCACTCCTTTCCTTTAATAGCAGGAAGGAAATAAGGTCTGTCTCTCTTGGGAACATGCTTCTAAAACCAACTTTTGCTTGCATTCCTTTGTCTCTTTTTAGTTACTTTGAATATTAAAAGTTCACATTCTCGCTTTTTAGGCACCACAGCCTGGATATTTGTTCACTCGAGGATGTTGATTTTTGATCACAGTCTCATTAACATCTTATCTTGGGTGTTGGTGCTCCTCTCCCATGCTCGGGTGCCTAATAAGGATTCTTATTGCCCCGAAACAGTTACTTTGGATTCCATCCCAGCATATGTGGACATTGGCAACATTTGGATATTTACAGGGATTTCTATTTCCTTCTTTTCTTTGGGCCACTTTCTTACTACACAAATTCCTTATATCTTTCATGCTCCAATGAATGCAACACTCCTAGGGTGGTGTCTGGGCAGTAGATGTTATGCGTGTACCTTCCCAGCTGCCAGGGCCAGTGCAAACAAGTATAACACAGCACTGGCCTGCAAGGCGCAGGGGGGAAAAAAGAAGGCACTACCTTCTTCACACCCTCAGATCTGGTTTTGGGAGATTACTTAGTCTTGTTGGTTTATTGTGTCATTAAACTCAGATCTCTTGACATCTCTAGCACCATTATAATGTGATTAGAGAGTCAAATGCGCTGACCATTTTTGCTGGTTGAAGTTGTCCTCTCGGTCTATAGAGTGGCAGAAGGGTGGACTTTTTCCAACAGTTCAGTACTGTTTTTGTTTTGGTCCATTCTTTGAAAGGTGAATCAATAAAATCTGTTTCTTACAGAAAGTTTTACAGTTGCCTCTAAAATTTTCATCTTACTTTCTAGGTGCTTGTGGTAGAGAAGGATAGCAGCAGTGGTAGCTACTTGACAGCTCCATGTGTGCAGAGTAGTTAAAAGCATTTGCTGACTGACCAGCCAGCTGATGATGGGAAGAGCAGCAAGTTCCCCTTTGCTTTCCCTTGCTGGATGTTCTGGTTGGGTTTCTCTGTTTGACTCACATGCCATTTCCCTCAAAACTTCTAGGAATCTGGTAGCTCCGTCTCATTCTGAAATTCTGTTGAAATCTGTCAGTATGTCTCTGTTGGGAGTTTGGCACCAGAAATATGATTTAAAAAGCTTTGTTTCTTTTGGAAGCCAGGGCAATAATGTGAATATGAGATCTGAGCTGCTGTAGTCAAGACTTGGAAGAACTACATGGAATGGAGCAGGACCCTGAATGCGTGGCTGGAAAAGGAAAATCTGCAATGGACATATTTGGAGTATTTTTTACCACAAGGCACTAAGAGACTAGATTAGGAGACATTACTTGAAATGTAGTAGTATCTGCAGTATCCTCTATGTCTCATTAACAGATGGTTCTAAGAGGCAACTGTGGAAATGCAAACTCATGCGTGTTTGTGCTTGCTCTGCTTGTGCCTCTCCTGGCAGCACTTGCTGGCATAATCTGTCAGAAATTAACCTTTTGCATGAGGTATCGTTACAGAGGCTGGTATAATTCATCCCATTTCCTGTGACAAATCTCTGTCTCCCTGCCTCCGCACTCTTCCCTACAAGAAGGAATTCTGTGAGAATGGTAGACAAATACTGGGTGTAGGATCTCACACTTGTGATGGGCAAACTTTCTTCTCCTGCTGTAAGTTTTTCTGAGCTTTCATTGCCACGATTGTCCACACAATCCTCTACCCCAATTACCCATTGATTAGGGCTCCTCTGGTAATCTGCCAGATGCAGGTTTGTTACCAACAGATGGCAGAAAGCATTTGAGGTAATGAGAGAAAGGATAACGATTGCTGATCTGCATAATAATCAGCTTGTGAACAGGTTTCATGGTTTGTTTTTTTTTCTGTTTCCACTGGCTCAAAGATTGCACTGTCGGACAACCAGGCACCTTCTCTTGAGTTAAAGAAATAGTAAGGGAGGAACCCGTTTCTTCCAGCTACTGTTAAGATTTCTGAAGATACACATACTTTCCACTACACAAATTAAGATTTTAGTGAGAATTGTAGGTTGTGCCCAGAATGCTAGGAGTGAACATTTGGTCCTCTTGCAATCAAGACCACTAACCAACCAATGCAGTCAGAAATACCCTTTTCTGTTTTCTGAGACAATTTTCCCCACCTTACCATGAAGCAGGAAGATCCTTGTCTCCCTTGGATCAGCATCACCTTTGCACTGTCCAATACCTAGTCTGAAAAAATTACTTCCCACTTCCATGTGTTTTGGAGTTCTTCAACCAAATTCTGCTGCTTTGCACATTGAGACAGCCACACCACTGTCACATACAAGTCTACATCTAAACTGTTCTGGAGTCCATGCAGGAAGAAGTCTTCTCTGGCATGCTCTAGAGCAGTGTTACTGGAGTTATATATCCTATAACACTGGTTTCCTATGCTGCACAAGACCTGTAGTTCAGATTTTTACTGTTTGAAATCTATATGCACTTAGACTCTTTCTATTGCTAACTGTCTGTATATGAAACAAGCCATGTAACACTCACTCAAAAATTGTCTTGCCATCTACCGTGAATTTTGGCAAAGGATTTGGATTGAAGAACTTTTCCTAAAAAGCAGCCTTACTCATGTACAGTAGATGGGTGTTAGCGCTGGGCTTTATTTATCCCCCAGGAGGACTGATAGACACAGTGAACAAATTTCCATCAAACCGCTTTACTCGGTGAAACTTCTTCCTTTGTTTAAGATCTAGATGGAGTTTTTTTGAAATTTGGACTTGATTCCACAGAATAGTAAATGCAGATGATTTCCCTGAGAATCCTCTTTTTTTTAACCTTGGATGCTGATAATGCAGCAGCCTCCTGCCCATTCTCTGGAAGGATGGTGTTTATCAGAATCTCAGCTGTATCATGGGCAGCCATGCACTTGTCACTAGCAATTTTAGCATCTGAACCTTACACGGCAATCTCTATCTATTCCTGTCAGTGTGTTGCAGCTGTATAATCTGGAGGAGAGGGAGGATTTTTATTTTTGAGCTTGTGCTCTAAAACACAAGGCTTTACTATTAAATCTTGATGCCCTGCTACAGACATTGCTATTGGTTACAGGATTTTCCTGTCCTTAGCCCGGTTTCTAAGGAAACGATGCCTGGGCATCTGAGCTTGTGCACATTTGTTTTATCCTTTTTTCTCATGTCTGTGTTTTTTCTCTCCAATTTCTGAATTTATTTGCCAAGTGCAATTATATTTGACACATACATTGTAAAGTCACTGACTTGCTCTAAGTTTCCTGAAAATAGGTGATGGCGAGTGGCTCTTACTTGTGGCTCTAGAAACAACACCCATGGTGTATGTTCAAAGTTTGAGATACTGAAGACTCTGTAAAGAAAAAGAGGGGACACTGCAGCCAGTGGAAAAACTTCTGATGCTGCGGCTTGTTAGACAAATGTGAGTCCAAATGCTAATTCATATAACAGCCATCTTCTCCAATTTGACTTCTGCAGCTGCTTGTGAAAACTAGTCCCAGTAGTCACTGTGAGGGGGAAAAGTTAAGTTCCTTGTGTTTTTCAGAGACTATCTATGACTGTTCTAATTTAGCACCACTGCAACATGGCACGCTATCCTTGTAGATGCCTGTGGGACACATTAACATGTCCTATTTATTTTCTGGAAAGTGAATAGCTGAACCATGTCCTGTGTTAGAGAGACATAGGAAAAAAAGATGGAGCTTTCAGCTATTCTGTTGAACAGGTGACCCTTGATTAAGTTGGATCTTGCCCAGAAGCCCTGCAGGGAGGGAGAAAAGCCTGAGGCAGAGATTTCATGTGCACCTGAGCTGACATTCATTTCTTCTGGCTTGTGGACGACACCAGTGGGCAATAAGACCTGACAGGGTATGTGTAGGGAGGAAAGAAGTAAGAAAAAGGAGGACGGCTTTCATCTCTTGGTAATAGTGAGCAATTTTGTTTACTGTTTCTCAGGCTGCTGAGAGTTTGGATATGTAAAGATAATGTGTATTCCTAAGGCAGGATCTCTCTTGATGGAAAAAATAATCATGACAAATGGGAGTCAACTGCGAGACTGTGTGTATCCTGACAGCAGCATGCTGGGTGAAAAACAGACTTCTTGGAACTGATCAGAGTGTAAGTAAAAACAAGTATGTGGGGGGGAGTTGTTTTTGTTTTTTATGTTTCTCCCAAAGAGCACTGTCTGTTAATACTTCTTTCTTACTGGTACCCAGAGACCTGCCTGGTGTTAACTGATTCCAGGCGAGTTGGCAGACTTTAAGGTTCAGTACTGTTGCAGGGGTAATGATTCTCTGCCGTGGGAGACTGGGGCACACGGCAGCTGGACTGCTTCTTTGACTTTGCACAGGCCCCCTGGGAGATGGTAACAGCACAGGTAACACTGCTAATGCTCTGCTGGTAATGCACAGAGCTCTGTCAGGCAGCAGACACTGGGGAGAGGTGTCTCTCATTCTCAGAGGGGACTTTACCTAGGTTAGGGGTATATGTATGTGGGGAAAGGAGGTTTTCCAGGAGAAGAGATGGAGTCTGGACTGTGTCCATCTCCCCCCACCTCATTAATATTTGCAAAAGACATCTACCTTTGTTAGCTGGTAGAGCTGAGTTACTTGACTGCTGGCAGAGGGTAATGCTGCTGAGCTTGCTTCCTTCTGAGGGAGCTTGAGCAGGACTGCTCCAACCACTGAATTCCTAGGGACATTGTGTAGATTGAGGCTGTCACACTAGTCACAATGCTTCACAGATGTACTGAACTTTTACATCAACCTTTTAACTGAAGGAATGGAGAGTGAGGGTTTATTTAGTGAACAAACAAAAGTGCTTCTAGAGTTCAGAAATAAAAACAGAGAGGCTTTAATGTTTCTAAGAGCATCCCTCTCCATAAGTTTCCTTGATAGTGTTCTCAAGGCTGCTGTGCAATGTAATGTCACTTCAAGCCTACACAAGATCAAAAATGCTGCTCTTTAGCAGGTGAAAGAGATGGTCAAATGAATGAGGCAATATCACTTAAGGCAGTGTGTTCAATGAAGCAGTAACCGGAACCTTTCCTGCAAAACTGAGGCTAAGCTTAGAAGCCACTGAGCTGCTGTTAATAGCTTATCACAGTTATTTTCTCTCTGCTGTTATGCTGGCTTTGATTCCTGGCTTTGGTCCACCTAGTAATACTGTGCATCTCCTGTGAAAGATGTCCCATGCAGTCTTTTTTTAGACAGCAGAGAGGTGCAGAGTTTCATGTTCAAAAGCAATTGATTTGTTATTGATTACAGTATACCTAACTGCTTTCTCTGGCAAATGAGCATAGTCAAAAGGAATAAGAGGCATTAGAGAATAGGTAACTCACATTTCTGCAAGTCTCTGTCTCATCCTTATTTGCACGTGAATCCAGAGTGCTGCTGAACACCTGTGTTTGCTGCTGCTGAAATTGGTGCTCAGAACTCTTCAGAAATACATTTCAGAGGTTTTGTTATTTATTCAGTACACCTGCTTTCATATTCTTCTTCCCTCCTTCTATTGAAACCCTCAGCAATGCCACTTTTAAGGCTTCAGAGAGTCAAACTATCACAAAAACATTGCCAGTGACTTCACAGGAATAGTGGCAGGCACAAGGCATTTCTAATTCCTTGTAGTGCTTAACTAACTAAGCGTTAGTTCAGAATGCTGAGCTATTCATTAGCACACATCACAACAGTACTGTGTGGTACTTCAAAGAGGGAGTTTAAACTCTGCAACAGTCCTACTGAGGTATTTTATTGCTTTGGCTTGAGATCCCTTCTTTCTAGTGAAGATGTCTGGCTTCATAAGTGCAGGTTGCTTTATTTACAGATGGCATGATTTTAATTCATCTTTAAAGGGACTAAGACACAGCAGTCCCAACTCTGGATTGAATCTGAGTGTATTTTATGTCTGACATGGTTGGTGATTCTGAGAGAGGACTGGGTACTTGTAGAAATTAATCATTCTCTTTAGTAAGAGCTAGGAAGCTTTGCAGCCATGAGTGGTGTGAGTTTTTGAGTCCCCCACAAAGCATTTACATCCTGAGTGTTAGTCAGACCATGGTAAGGCAGGACGTTTCATAAGCCTGTCAGTGCTCAGAAGCTCTAAAGAAATCCTAAGAGCTGCAGAATAGGGATGATGCACCTAGTGTATAGGCAACTATTTAAACTGAGTTCTTTGAACTGATTAGGATCCTCAGCTGTTCTGTTCCTCCCTAAAATTTTTGTCTTGCAGTGTGTTAGCTGGGGAGGATCTGAGTTGAAGAGAAAAATCAGTGCTCACAGTTAGAGGACAACTTCTAATCTCTTCTTGAGCCAGCCTGAACAGCTCTGCTAAGCAGGAAAGAGGATCTGGTGGTGAGGAGCATGTTACCTCATGAGGATGCTGCTTCCAATGCAGCATGTCTCCCTGGAGCTTAGAGCTCTAGGGATACATGGTGGATGGTTGCAGGAAGAGAAGGGGTATTGCTTCATAACTGTCACAGCTTAATCTGTCACCATATATGAGAAATGCCACAGTTCTAGTTTTTGTTCAGCAGGGCTCCGTTTCCTGTACTCAGTTACTGGGCTGACCAAAGGAAAGACTGAGAGTCTATTTTTAACTGAGTATTGATGATTTTTTTCTCCTCCCCCTCTTTTTGTAGTATAATATATCATGAAGGACTTCATGCCATCAACACCTTTTTCTCAAAACTGATACAAACCAAAACCAAATAAAATAGCTCATAAGTTGCTATTTGCTTCATGCTTTTGTCCTTTGAAGGTGTAAAAATCTTAGTACATCTTCCTGGTTCTGATACCTGCTTACTCTGTGGCCTTCGGGTCACATAATGATATGATAAAATGGGAAGAACGATACCTGTGGCAGATGGCTGTGTGGCTGTCTCAGGCTCTCAAAGCCAACAGGAGTATGACACACTTTTTTCTGAGTCAGGAAAAGCTCTGTCACCATGCCCATGAAGAGGATGGGGAAAAGAAAGCTTGCAAAGAAATTCTGTTGGAGGTTTTCTGTCCTCTGTCTGGATTGCTGCCAGAGCTGGTGATGGAATGAGTGCTGCAACAGATTAAAGATACACTAATCCAGATCATCCAGAAATGTGAGACCTCCAATCATTCATGGGGAGGCCAGAAAATTAAACTGTTGCCAATCTAAAGAAGAAAATACTCTTTCCTAGTGTTCCACTAGGACTATCATGTTGCAATCTAGGGACCTTATGGTGAGCACATAGTAAGTCCTTGGTGGTTTCTTGCTGCTCTTGCTTCATGTCTTCATTCCTCGGAATTTAAGAATACTCTAAAGGCTGCTATCTGGGGCCTATTCAGTATTGCACCTTGATTAAGATATGCTTAAGTGTTTGAAAATTGTTATTTATAAAAGCAGCACCTGCAGCAGTTATCTAACTGCCCTAAGCTACAGGCTTGGGCATTCAGGGTGCAGAGCATTATTGCTCATATTGCTTGAGCATTGTCAAACCTGATTTTCAAGAAGGGCAAGAAGGAGGATCCTGGAAACTACAGGCCTGCTAGTCTCATTTCAATGCTTGGTAAAGTTATGGAAAAGATTATTCTGGGAAGTATTGAAAAACACCTGAAAGACAACACAGTCATTGGTCACAGCCAGCACGGCTTCATGAGGGGAAAGTCCTGCTTGTCAAACCTGATTTCCTTCTATGGCAAGGTAACCCACCTAGTTGATCAAGGGAAGCCAGTTGCTGTAATCTTTTTTTGATTTTAGTACAGCTTTTGATACTGTCCCTCCCAGGATTCTTCTGGATAAAATGTCCAGGAGAGCTGGATAAACACATCATGTCATGGGTGAGCAATTGGCTCATCAGTTGAGCACAGAGGGTAACAGTGAATGGGGTGACATCAGACTGGTGACCTGTCACCAGTGGGTTCCACAGGGCTCCATCCTGGGCCCTGTGCTCTTCAGCATCCTCATAAATGACTTGGACACAGAACTGGAAGGGATAGTAAGCAAATTTGAACATGAGACAAAACTGAGAGGAGCTGTTGAATCCCTCAGAGGTAGAGGGGCCCTGCAGAGCGACCTCAACAAATTAAAGAGTTGGGCAATCACCAACCATAGGAAGTTGAACAAGGGAAAATGCTGGATTCTGCACCTGGGATGGGGCAACCCTGGATGTGGAGACAGACTGGGGAATGAGATGCTGGAAAGCAGTGCCACAGAAAGGGACCTGGGGGTCCTGGTTGGTGGCAAGTTGAATCTGAGTCAGCAGTGCCCTGGCAGCCAGGAGGGCCAACC
>JAWWEW010000165.1:24860711-24926205 GCA_035583185.1 Anabacerthia variegaticeps
GGGAGACCTCATTGCAGTTACAACTTCCTTGTGAGGGGAAGAGGAGGGGCAGGCACTGATCTCTTCTCTGTGGTGACAAGTGACAGGACCCAAGGGAATGGCCTGAAGTTGTGTTAGGGGAAGTTTAGACTGGATGTTAGAAAAAGGTTCTTCACCCAGGCACTGGCTGGGCACTGGAAGAGGGTCCCTAGGGAAGTGGTCACAGCACCAAGCCTGACAGAGTTCAAGAAGCTTTTGGATGATACTCTCAGGCACATGGTGTGACTCTTGGGGATGGTCCTGTGCAGGACTAGGAGCTGGACTCAATGATCCTTATGGATCCCTTTCAACTCAGCATATTCTGTGACACTGTGAAAGAATTATTATCACACAGTCTCAGTTGGGCCTGGATCTACAGAGTGCCTCTGAGGCAGTCAGTGCTTTGTTTCAGTTTAAAATGTGTTGTGATTGAAATAAAGTGGTCTGTGTTGGAATGAGACCAGCTGAGCTTCCTTTCCCTGACTAAAATACAAGCCTGTGGTCAGTTGTTCCTTCCTTTATTTTTTTTTTTTCCACTTGAGCTTATACTGACCCTCTTGTTGGGGTGTTTTCTGTATTACAGCAGGACATTATCTTGCATAGTCTGAGACATCTCACAACTGCCTTTTTTTGTCCTTTTTAATCTATCCAGTAGAGCTATTTTCTCTGGCACACAGAACAGTTTGGGCTTCAGACTTGGCTGATGCTACAGGTGAAATACAATTGTGGTGAGTCAAAATAGAGTAAGGGGGAGATTCTTCTCTGAGGATTGGGCATGCTAGGACTGAAAAACTTTGTGCATATACAAGAAATAGCACTTAGTGATTCACTTGCAGTCATGTGAGTTTCTTTGGCAGTCTGTTCCTGTTTTCCCTTGTTATAAAAAGTAGCAAATGCACTTCCACCAAAAATCTGTGCAGGAGTACTTGACTTTCATTGACTCTTAGGTACAAACAAGAGTGACGACTCTGTGGTTGTAGCTTATAGATTTTCCCCCTGAGAAAAATACAGCTCTCATGGAGAGTTAGACTATGCATTTCCCTTGTTAGCTTTCACAGAATAGGAATAACTATAAGAACAAAAATTGTAGGAAAGCAGTGACTGTGTTCCTGCATGCTTGTTTAGATGTTGGAGGTCAGGTATGAAAGGCAAGATCCTTTGGGGCAGGAGCCCCAAAGACTTTCAAGCAAACTTCCCAGCTGGATTGCATGAGACCAAGAAATCCTGACACAAAATGAGGTTCTATTGCTTCTGGTTTGGGCCTCCAGTATTTGTTACACTTCCTTTTATAGCAGAGAAACACAGAAGCTATCTTTGAAAATATAAGTATTTCATCATTATCTGCTTTCAGAGTCTGGGCTTGAAAACAAAATGTGAAAAGAAAATGCAAGAGATGGTGTCAGAGACTGTTCTGTGTTGCTTTATCAAGCTCTTCTGTACAACTGTCACGTACGAGGACCCAGCTCTTACCTAAAAGTGAAGTCATACTGCACAGCCACAGCTTTGTCATGGCTTTTCATGCAATGTCTGGTCATGCCACGTGGCTCTCAAAGTCCCTCAGGCTTGCCTCTTGGGGTCCCTGTCCTCAGAACTTCGTGCCTGTTTCTGTGTAACTGATATCCTTTGCCTTTTGCAAGAAGAAAAGTTAATGCCACTCCTTTTCTAAAGTGGTGCCATTTTTTCCCCTAATGAGCCCCTGGCAAATACTGTATCTGAAAAGAATCTTTATTGTGTGCAAATTTTCTTCTGTAGCTTACAAGCTGATTGATCCCCTGTGGGTCAAGGGGAGAGTGCCAGGAAAGCGAAGAATTTGATTCTGCCTTTTCAAGACTAATCCTGAAACGCGAGTGTTTGCATGCTGGAAAGTGTTTCTGTACATTTCTGAGAATTATGAATATAATCCAATACAGCTGTTGTGCTAGCGTGTCCCTTCCTCTCCTCTGGCACCAGATCCAGGCCTCTGGATATTGAAGACCTATATAGGAAACCTCCACACCTGGTTGTACAAAACTTTTCTGCTTGCAGTGAAAGCCAGCAGGACCCAATACTCTGTAATAGTGTTATTATCTCTTGTGCTACAGAGGGCCTGTTAAAACTTTGGCCAAGTGTAGGGCACTCAGTTTGGCTTCTGCCACAGAGTAGAAGGAGGTGCTTAGAAAAAAAGGACTTTACCTTTGTTTTTTGGGAGGCACTGTAACTCCTCAGTCTTTATCTGGTGTCAGAACAGTGCTACAATTGCGTGTTGTTCTGTCTGCTGTAGACTTTGTCCTGAATGAGATTGATTTGCAAAAAGCAATGAGGGTGGGGGCAGATGGGAAGAAATAGTCTGGTGCAAACACAAATAATCTGTTTGTGCTATTATACCAGGATTATTTGCCACAGTTCTAAGGGAATTTCTTCTTCCTTTTCCAGAAGAGAGAAAAGGGGGGGGGAGGTAAGAATATCCACAATTTTCCTTTAATTTAGCCATGTTTTTTAAATTAAAAGAGTGATTTGGAAAGTGTAACTGCTTTTGCAACCCCCACTGTATAAGAATTCAAGCTGCTCACAAAGCTTACAAGCTCCTCTACCTCTTCAGTGCTGTTTTTTTCAGCTATGGAGAAATCTATAGTTCTGGCCCTGTGGCATTTTTTAGAGGCATAGGGATGTTAATGCCAGAATCTTGGCAACTTTCCAACCAGAGTAATTACATTCTGCCGACCTGAAATTCTTCCTGCTTCTACACAAGGTCACTTTAGGAACCGACAGAGCCAGGGCTACAATACGGTGCCCTGCTTTGCCCTCCTCTCCATTCCCTTAGTCTATCCTCCAGCCACCTTCTCCTCAAAGGCTCAGAGAGCTCCTTGCTCACTCTAAGGTACCCAGTGCCCCATAAAAATTGAAATAAGGAAATGGGTCTGATCAAATCCCCTGAACGGCTGTCATTAGGTTTTGAAGTGTGACCTGATATCCTGTTTCCTTTGATAAGTCAGGGGCTGGTATTTTAACAGACAGTGGCTCCTTTCTTTTTCTCCCTTCGACCCCTTTGGAGTCAGTGTGGGATGGCTAATTCATGGAGGAAATTACATTTATTACTTCTCCTAGCAAATGCGCCCTCTCTGCAATGCTGTTTCGTGCAGTGTAGGACAGATGCAAGTCAGCCGGCCCATTTTCCTAATTTCATTTGGAAGGATCAAGAGACACCATGCTGGTCTCGCAGGCTGGGGGCTCAGTCTAGAAAGAAAAGGCGGAGCAGTCTCCCGCATTGATGGAATCTATGGCATCGCCCCAAATGTTGGTTGTCCAAAAAGAAAAAGTCTCAAGGACAAAGCATATCTTTCCAAAACCAAAACAAACGGCCCCCAAAAAACCAAAGCCGCCTTTGTGACAGCTCTGGCTGGGAGGAAGCGGTCTGGTGTTGGGGCAGTAACTCATCTGTTGTTTCAGCGTAGATCTGCTTGTGCTGCCTTTGCCTTCCCGCCCTGCAAGGCAGAGCTGAGAAAACCCTCACCAGGAAACTCTGATCTTCAAGGCAAATCTTTTCCCATGCTCTGTCTGTGCAGTCTCCTCTGTGACTGTGCACAGACCTAAATCTCCAGCCACTAATCCCACAGGTCTTTGTGTATTAATTCTTTACAGTGCCTCCGTGTTTGCTTTCCTCTTATGCCTAGCCTCTCTTTGATGTCCCAGCTTGCAGGTTTTTAAAATGACACAACCTAGGAAGGATTTGGGGGGAGGATAAAATGTGTGAGAGACATTCTGGCCAGATTTGGGACATTTTTGCTGTAAGAAAAAAAATTGCAGTTATCCTCATCTACACTTTGTTTCCTTTTTACCCTCCTTTCAGTTTGCTTGTTGTTCTAAAGGAGATGGTGCTAGAAAGAGGCATGGTAGTCACACCTGATATAAATATACAGGGGTGGTTTGAACAGATATGAGGATGGTCATACAAGATTTTTGAATTCAGCAATGATGTCCAACACACATTACAGGACCTGGTTTCAAATTCATCATTTTTGTTTGAAAGTGCTCAGAAATTAACAACCATTCAGAACAAATATCCACACCACCTCCACCCCAGACTGAATTTAACACTTGTATGGGTTTAAAAAACCAGAGAGTCAGCAAAAGAGAGTGTAGCTGAATTTCTGCTTTAATCAGAACTAACTCAGTCCTCTATGAAGGTTTAATCTTTGCAGTGGATGAGGCTAGATTTGATGCTGTTTCTTGAAACACCTAATATAGAAGTGTTGGGACAAACTCTGGTTTTCGAATAACTGTGAAATCGCATGAATAACATACAGCTAAATAGCATAGCTAAAGGTTAAAAAGACTGATCTAACAGGGAAAGCAGAAGACCACCTAATATTAAGGCTGTTTATGAAAATGTATTAACCCAATTTCTAACCGTGCAGTGAGCTGTCTCAAAATACTACTGCCTTTGGCTTCAAGCCAAAGCATCACTATGCTACACAAAATGACAATAACGTATAGAGAAATTTAGAAAACAAAAGAAAAATAGAAAGCTTATTTGACGCCCCTGTTGGTGATCTCTTGCTATTGTGTCTGTATCATCAGTATGCAATAGTGTCCACCCTAAGCCAAAACAGAGGCAAGTGGTATGTCATTGTCTGGGGTGTGTGGTTCTGGGGCTTTCAGGTGTGCCCAGCTGTGCTACTGGGGTGCTGGTCAGAGGCAGGATATGGACAGGCTTTGGCACATCATGCTGTCTAATCACTGCAGTGTTTGGTCCTTCCTTCCATCTCTTCCCCCGATGACACCAGGCTTCAACAGAAAATTTGCTTGATTAAAAAGCACCAGTTTAGGAAGTGCTGGGGAGACTGCAAGAATGCCTAGGTAAAGAGAGGGCATGTCTGCTGGCAGGCAAGAAAGCAAGGCAAGGAAAAGGGTGAAGCCTGCAGATGGGAGAATTAGTGCCTGCTGTTTATGGGGCAAGGGCAGAAGGAGCTCCTGCCAGAAATCTGGTGCTGGCAGAGGGATACATACGCACACACACGCACACGGAAGGAAGTGTGTGTGTATTCATGGGTGCATATGGCTGAGTCCATGTGCTTAGACATGTGGCATGTTTATGCAGATTCTCTATATGTATGAACACACCAGGAAGAGGTCTGCCTTTTCAGAAGCGATTCACAGTTTGGGGTAAGCTAACACGTTGCTTCCATGCAGCTTGCTTTGTGAAGAAGAGTTGAGTTCCCTCTGCTCTGCAATTGCAACCCTCTGAGGAGCAAACAGCAGTTACCTTGGAAAAATGTTTGGTCTGGTGTATCTGCATGTGGGAGCAGAGCGTGGAGCCTGCAGTCCTGCTCCGTGCGTGTGCAGGGAAGCCAGGTTCCTGAGACATGCAATGCTAAAGCTGACACTGTCGCTGCATCAACGCTGAATTTTAAGAGCAGCCTCAAGGCTGGGCCTGAGGCCAAATTTGCCGACTGTCCACGCACGGGACTGGGTTGAGGGTGAACGAGTGAGTGTATTCAGGGAAAGAGCCTTGAATGAGCTCTGTGTATTTACTTGCCACGCAGGCAGGTCCCTGCGTGCCGTGCCTGCCCCATCTGCTCTTGTGGTGATGGCACATGACTGACAGGCACACAAAATACCCCAGTCTCTGCCTCAGTTGTCACCTGCCGCAGGGGCAGCTGGGATTAGCTCCACTGCAGTTTAAGGCTAGTCTGTCTTCAATCTCCTGTCTGGCTTGGTCTGCTCAGGTGCACGTTTTTGCAGCTGTGTCATGTCAGGGAATGTCTTTACCCCTTTTGTAATTCATTCACCCCTCCTGAGCCAGGTTCCTCCTATCTACCTGCTTCTGCTGGGACCTTTGAGGTTCCCAGGTAGAGGACCAGGGTGGGACACAGTTTTGTGTCCAGTAGCATTTTACCAAGCTGTGCAATGCACTCGTGCAATGCTCGTGAATGGTGGGTTGTACTGTGCCTCAGGCAATCACTTTTCAGACAAGGTATAAAGTTTTCTAGTGACCCAGTAGAAAAGTATCTAGTATAGAACTAAGCATAGAAGCATAAATATGATAATTTACCCATAAGATGCATGAACTGAAAAAATTTGCGTGTCAGCCAGCTCTTCTCTGGCATTAGCTTGATGTACTGCATCAGCAAATTGCGAAATTAGGCTTTTTCCTCTAAAATTCAGTTTACTTTGAAGAAATAGGCATCATACATCTGGCCACAATTATACTGTTAAGAGATCAACAAAACAGAGACTTGGATTTTTTTTGTTTTGTTTAGTTGTTTAGGCTCAGAAATGTTCACTTTTTTAGGTTCCCCACTTTGTTTTTTGTTTAAATCTTTGAAGCTCTAAATGCCATAGAAGCAGGCAAAACCTATGTGGCCCTCAATGTTCATATCAAAATGGCATGGCATGGCATTGTCCTGGACACGGATCACCTAAAAGCAGTTTATTATACTGTGATTTGTGGCCCCACTTCAATGCAAGCATTTTAAGTACTTTGATGAACTGGGGCTGAGTTCGGTTTCAAGTCCTTTTCCTGCAGATGTCTCCAGGTTTTCCTTATTGATGGATTTGCCATGAGAAAGGAGAAACCTTGAAGCTAAACACATAGCACAAGTTTAAAAACATAGACCTGAGCAATACAGCTTAAAAGAACTACATCAGCAGTTAAGCACCTGTAAGGCAGATAGCAATAGTTGGGAATGGCATAAGAGTATCTGAACTATCTCTTTCCAGCTCTCAGATGCACCCTGATTCCTTTTCTCATGCCTAAACTGAAGCTTTGTCACTTGTCAAGAATCCAAAGAATTCTTGTCTGCCACAGACAGTTATATTGAACCTCCACCACTAGACTTTCAAGCTGCTTTCTGGATTGTGAGCAAAACTTGAGACCCCAAATTCTGATTTCTTGTCCACATGGAGAATGCAGCAGCAGTTTCCTGGGTCTGAAGGGATGCTGGGTGGGATGGGCAGCCCTGAGCTGTCTTAGAATGAGTGTTGGGTGGTTTCCGGCTCGTGATATTCCATTCCTAAAGAGTGGCCCAAGAGCCAACTGATGATTGTGAAAGACTTGTCCACTCATGAATGTTGGATTCAGTACTGCCTGACACATGGGATGCAGAAGGTGCATCCTCCAGCTTTTTCTCTTATTTATGTGCATGGTAAAGCCTGTCTTTCCCAACATCTGAGAAGTCAGTGGCCCCATCCTCCTCTGAGAGCAAAATCCACAGAGCTCCTGGCTGTTCCTGTGACATCAGAAAGGCTCAAGGATTTCTGTCTGTCCTTGTTTTGGGAAGAACTGGCTTCTTTGTATCAGTCTTGGTTAGAAACTAATGCTGCTGGTTTGGGTTTGTATAGGTTCAGCTATAGTATGGATTTGGCCATATTTGTTGTTCTGGATGCAGATTTTCTGGAGGACTGTAAATGATGGGATGTAACAGAAAGATTTACAGGTGTTACCATACATCTCCTTTAACTATGTGAAGTCCCTAGGGTCATTTGAAAATCTAGAATTAGGATCTTTGTGTTTTCTGTGCCAAGCATCAGTTAAATTTGCCAGTAAGACCCTCTGCTCTCTGGATCACTCTAGCATAAAACACTAAAGATATGAAAGCAGTGTCAGAGTGATTTGCAGCAGTGTTTCAGTAATACATCAGACTTGGAGAAAATTCTACAGAATGGGAAATTTGAAGTGCTTTAGAAACTTTAAGGAATATTGCCACCCACCATGCAGTGGGTAGAGTCCAGTTGCTGTTTCTGCCATCTTGGCAAAGCAAGACAGATGCCCTTCGGATAAGTCAGGCCCTTCTCTCCAAATTTTTCTCAGGCTGCCTGCAGACCCCATACATGGTGTTGTATGTAGAGCATACAGCTCCACAGACTGCATATTTTGGCAGGCTTGCATACAGACCTGCTTCCCATCAAAGAAAGGATTAGGTGATCAGAGCTTAGGAGATACACCAAACAGTGCCACTGTGGATTGGGCAGTGGGTATTCTCGCCTTGAATACATATGCATTAAAAACCAATTTGTGGTAAAAAGGGGAAAAAAAAATCCTAACAAACAGGAAATATCTTAAGAAACTATTACAAAACAACTATCAGAAAAACATCTTGCCTGTATTTAAACACGGAGAAGAGGCCAGACACTGTCCTGGCAGAGGAAGATACCAGATATGCAGGAAGCAGTGGGAGGCTTAGTGAACTTAAATGGCCAGTGGGTTGGAGATAATGTTGGGCTGAGAGAGTGCTTCCAGCCTCTGTGGGGAAAGAGTTTTAGAGAGCAGTGCATCCTTCCCTGTAAAGGGCACCATGGGCTAATTTCAGGAGAGGGGACAGAATGAAGTGTTGCTGGTATTGTTTGTTCCTGCCTTTGAGCACATCTGAAGAAAGCCCTCTGAATCAGTCCCCTTCTCACTGATTGCCCTCAAGTTAGGGCTGCAACAAGATATTTTACCACTCAAGTTATGTATCACATATTCATTATCCCATGAGTTCTCCTTCCTCTTTTGCTAGGCTCCTTCCAGCTGCATCCACTTACTTCTAGTCCTGCTCCACAAACCTTTTCTGGGACCAGCAACTATGCCAAGAGCAGCTTCTGGGTTCGAGCATATATGCTCACCTTGCCAGTCCTTGATTGAACTGGACCCCAGCAGAGGGTGGGATGCAGAGCTGAGAACTTCCACATCACCAAAAAATGAGACACTTCCATTCTGTGTAATTAATCTTATGTCAAGCTGAAGGAATGAAGGGAAATTTTAATATGTATGCCAAGTGCAGTTAATTCTGCAAGTCTCTGCATGACACCCTCCCTCCCACCACAACACATGCATAAACTATTTCCAGATTGCAAATATAGCTGATTAACTGTACTCTTTTTTTTTTTTTTTTTTTTTTTTTTTAATAGCCTAAGTGAAGAGTTAGGTGTCTGAACAGGTTATTTGGCAGAATTCAAGAAGTTGAGTTCAGGTTGTGAACCCAGAAACTCCCACTCTCCTTTCCCACTTAGCTAAAATCCATCTTTCCCCCCACCCCCTTAAAAATAATCACCATACCCAGAAAAATCTTTGTTTTGATTGTACCGAAGAACTTAGTACCTTCCTCGCTCAGAGCTCACTTAATCCATTCCCAGGTGTGTATTTGCCAGAAAAGAGACCGAGGATGATGGGGAGTAGTTTTGATGCCTCCTATTAAAAAAGTTTCACTGAGTGAGAAAGAACTCAATACCCACAGAGCCAGAAGATGACTGCAAGAGGCATCCTGACTCTGCATCCCTGGGACCCCAGACCCAATTCTCTGCTGAGCTGCCTTTCTCTGTGGGACGTGCACAATTCCTCTTTAGCTAGCCTGGGCAATCTGTTTTACACCTGCAAAGTGGAACAGTCTTGTAAGGAGGCTCAGAGTGCCTCCCCAGCCTGTGGATCTGGACTCCTTTCTGGATGCTGGGTGTCAGGGAACTACATGTGGCTGTGCTGCACCAAGTTCCTTAGCTTCCTTCAGATGGGAAATCACCTCTAAATCCAGGTGTAATTCCATTACCCTGGTGGCATCTCAGCTGTGTTTTCACTAGTATTCAGGTAATAATAAAGTCTAAATATTCCCTTGATCATCTTTTTCTAAATGTAATACCTAGGACCCCTCACCTTTCTCTTGACATTGCCAGCTTCTCCTGTTCTCTCTCCCTGTTAAAAAGCCTTCTCCACTTGGTAGTATTTTGTGATGAGTGTTATTTAGCTATCCCAAACTCCTTCTTTGGAGTCTTGCAAGAGTACTGGCAGTGTTTGTAGAGGCTTTCTCATTTTGGAATGTATCTTGCTGGAGCCACCAGGCTCCTCTCCTATCACAAAGTAGCCTTAAATCACACATACAACTCCATCAGATGAATCTGTACTTGATAAATGTCAGTTGCTGGCATTGCCCATCATGGAGCCAAGCTCAGACACTGGTCACATCTGGAGCAGACTGAATCTGTCCCTGAGCAGTGTCCTGCAAGGGGAGCCCAGGTGTAGCTCCGCACACCTTTTCATTTTACTAGATCCTTGTTTTATGCTCATCTGCTCTGGAGTGTGCTGTGTGGAACAGCAGCATCTCTGTGTGCACACTTGGTGGATTTGGGGCTGCCACTGTTTCTGAGAGAGCAGAACAGCATTTCAAAGCAACTAGAGATCATCGAGAACACTTCAGCTGAATTCATTCAGACAAGATTGCATAGATCGGTGCTACTGGATTTCATGGGAACTAATAGGTTCAAATACAGAAACAAAAAAAAAACCGGAAGAAAAATACATGCAATGACACTAAGGCCAGAAAGATGTAGCTCGATCCAAGGTGAAACCTGGAGGAAGGAAATAGAGTAGTGGGAAAATACAAGAAGTGATTTTAAATTTTTCAAACAAAGATACCTTTTGTGACCATGGCCCTTCCTTCTGCTGTATCAGCACTTTGTCAGTAACAGCTTGGCAGTCTGAAATCAGTTTCTAAACCCTTGACCTCTTAGTGTGAAAAAGCAGGAGGAGGTGGATTTGCTGTGGATAAGGCTCTTTTCCACAAACTGTTTATCATTTAATATCAATATAACACAATAGAAGGGCAAAGATAGCCATAAATCCATGGGAAGCACCTATATTCTATGTCTATTCTAATACTGAATGGAATATGTGCCAGGCAACTGTAGTGTGGGGTGGCTGGGCTCTTACACTGTGAAGTGAGTGTTGCCAGAAAATTGGGTAAATTACAATTACACAAAATCTAGATTATTCAAGCAGGTACTATTACATTTGTGTTTATCAATATGGCAACTATTTAAATGTCAAACATGCCATTAATGGTTTCAAACTTATTTTTCTTTTCAAACTTAACACAAAAAAAGGCAAAGAAAGCAAAAAATTAAATTAAATATTTTGATAGAGCGATTTTTCTTGCCTTTGTTCCTGTCTTCCCCCCTTTGTCTGGGATGTCCTATTTGCAAATAGAATTATGATAGAATTTCTTTCTGAGTTTGGAATGATAGAGACAGGATGGAAGACTGGCAAGTTCAACAGCATCAAGAGATCACTTTTTTTCTTTACAGTGCTGTGTAACTGCTTGCTTAGGAGTGCTTACCCTGCTCCATGCAGTATTCCAAAAAGTGTCCCAGTACAGGTATCTGGCTCATTTTTCCTTGTGGGCTGC
The DNA here is from genome assembly GCA_035583185.1 of Anabacerthia variegaticeps. Taxonomy (NCBI): domain Eukaryota; kingdom Metazoa; phylum Chordata; class Aves; order Passeriformes; family Furnariidae; genus Anabacerthia; species Anabacerthia variegaticeps. The sequence continues at coordinate 24,871,862 of JAWWEW010000165.1, forward strand.
CCACAGAAACTGTTCTGGGGATGCAAACCACCAGATCATCAGGGCTGATCGTCTTCTCAAAAATCCCAATGCCCACTTTTTTGGAGATAATAGCTAACTGCACAATATCCATCTCTAGCCTTCAAAGACTGCTCCCTCTCTTGGGAAGACCTGTCTATCTCTGTTTCTGGTAGTTTTTCTAGCAATATCAACTACTCCATACTTCTGAGTCCTGTAACAAGAAGGCCTGGAGAACTGGTCAATTTTGTGGATGTATGCCTGTGCTCGATGGGAAGAGCAGGGTCTTTGCCCTTTTGGTTAGGCAGTGGTGTGCTCATGGCATTGTAACATGAATGTATTGCTGCTCTGAGGTTCTGCTTCCCCGAAGGGACTTAGAAACTCAGAAGAATGGGAGTGAATATTTTTGAATGTCAGCAGTTGACAGCTGACCATAGCAAGGGCTCCAGGAACTACCTTCTTCAATGTACAGAAGTAACAAGTTCAGTAGCAGTCTTTAGGCTCCCAAAGCTCTATGACAGTGAGCACTCTGGGCCTTTGGGTGCTTCTTGAAGCTTGGTCTTGCCTTCCCCAGTCATCTCTTTTTTTCTTTTTTCTTTTTTTTCCCCCCCCATTTCTTTTTTCCCTTCAGTATTTCAACATATTACAGAGGAAATCTAAGCAAAGTGGGTATCAGTGATCTTCCATACCGGGGCAGCACCATTACAGCCTCTGATGACTTTGGTGCTGGACAGTGATGCTGTGGCAGCATGGAAGTCTGCTCTGACCCATTGTCTCTTGACACTTGCTACATGGAATTTCTCTGCCTCTATGCAGTATGCACTCTTACAGTGCCCTGTCCCTGAAATGCTGCCCTAAATTGTGGAGAAGGACAAGTTGGCCATCTGAGGGGAGTTCGTGGCTTCCTCCTACTGCTGCCTGCCACCTTGAGTGACAAAAATCCTTCAGCTCTTCTATGACACTGCAGCAGCGTTCACCTGCCAGCTTGTCTGTGACCAGTGCTGCACTCTTCTAATGGCATTTCACCAGCCTGCCCTGTCATGCTACCAAATATGTCCCTATGCCAAATATACCCTGAGAGTTGTGATCTGCCTAGGGCTATGTATGTCTAGCTTTCCAGGGAGCCTGCAGGCTTTTGTCTCACTTTATTTTCTCCAAGCAGCAGCAGCGATTCTTCAATCTTACATTGCCCCAGCTGTTGCTCTTTCTTGTCCCAGACTCACCCTTTCCCTCCAGGGCTTCACATGACCCCAAACATCTGGAGCATCTGGCATACCCATGTTAGCAAGAGAGGGGAGTCCTGGGTTCTCCAGGGTGAGCATGTTCCTGACTTCTTGCTGCTTAGGAAGCATGGGGCTGGGCTGCTGAATGGCTCGTCGTCTGCAATGCAAGCAGCATCTCCCCCTCCCCATACCCAGACAGACCCAGATGCCAGGGTCGGCAAGTGAGGGCACCATGAGGGGACCTGCCAGCTCTGCCACTGCAGCTGCTCCCTCTGTTGCTGGCAGCTGGGCTTGAATATTCATGGCAACAAAAGATTAGCACAGTGTGTGCTTGGCACTGGAGACAGATAAACTTTCTTGAGGTGCCGGTGGCTCTGTTCTCATCCCATTCAAAGAGCTTGCTCCCTCTCCCCTGCTCCACTTGTCTGCTTCGTCGACCAGCTGATTCTCTTACTGTATAAATGGCCTCTGTTGGGAGAGGGAGGTGAGCAGCTTGATTAAGTATTCAGCAAAGTGGTTCGGAGTCCAGACAAACTAGCGTGGATCTTGCCAACACTTGCACTCAGTTGGCACTGAGGAAAGCCAGGGAAAAAGCTCATTTATAAATAGGCAAAATTTTGTAAGGCATTAGAGGACTTCCGAGCTTCTATTCCCCGATCAAGTAATTTAGACATTTAAGACTACCCTTCTGACTTCCACTAGGGTTTAGGGTTTTGAGCATCTAAAGAACAGTCAAGGAGACTTAGACCTTTCAGTTACTTAGAAACTTTTCAGTTTCATCTCACACCATTACTGGTGGGTTTAATACACTGCCTGCCATTTCTCTCTCTCTTCTCTGAACTGGCATGGACATGAAAAAAAAATCACTTTAAGAATTTTTTTTCAAATTACTGTTGTTCGTCAGAAGTGGCAGAGGAGAACTCTGCTACTCTACTGCTTTTGCCATTGGGTTATTGTTTGTGAAGGGAGCCTGGAGTCATGAAATTTACAGCACAGGACAGTCGGCAGCTTTGAAAATGATCTCAGATGAAGAGATGACCAACCTGAGCAGGCAGAAAATGTGAGTTGGGAATGTGATGTGAGTGCTCATGTGACAATTTAGGAGACACCCTCAGTTACCCTACATATGAACCATCCTTTGTCCCTTTCTTGGCATATTCTTTGGCAATTTTAAGTCCTCCATGGGCTGGAAGGATTGGGCCACACTTAGCCCAGAACAGGTGGGTTGTTCATATCTGGAAGGAAAACCTGAAAAGGTAACAGGCAAAGAGTGTCTGGATGTTGAAGAAGAATTGGTTACAAATGACTGTGCAAAACCATCAGTATGACAGTGGTAGCTCTCCACAAGCATTCAGAAGCAGGCAGAAATGGTTTGGCTATTAGGCTACCTTGCTTTTTCACTCAGTGCATCTTCCTTTTCCCACCCAATAAGGGTGTGGAAGGTGGTGGAAGAGTGAAATCTCTGGCCAACTGAGGTGCTGTGTTGCTTCAGTGACCCTGCTGGGGCTGTGGTGCTGCAGCTCTCCCTTGGGACGTGTGTTGCTATCACCATGTGCCATGCTGGAAGTCAAGGTGCTCAACCCAGGCTTCTCAGCCTCCCCCAGGACTTCACATTAAAAGTTAGACTTTATGACCCCTAAATGAGTGCTTTGTCAGGCTTAGTCCTTGGTAGACAGAGCAAACCTATCCCCCAAATTTAAAAGACAGTATCTTTTCAGTTGGTGGAGAGAGTGAAAATCATGTGAGCTGTTCCAGCTCTCTGTCTTAGGGTGAGATGAGCTGTATCTTAGAAGTGCTTGCATCTTTTCAGATGTTAGAAGGGAGTCTAGTCAACTAGATCAAATGAAGACATCTACACTGCAGATAGGTAGAACAGCTAAACTGAACTCCCCTGCAGCCGGGGATATAACATCCCAAGGATCATCAACTTTTCCAAAACTGTCTGAGACCAGAGCAATGAACTATGTTAATGCTCTGATGAAATGTGGATGTAATGGCTCAGCACCACATAACACACTTTTCTGCTGACAGTGGAGAGAGAGAAAAATTCTCTAAATCTACCTTAGGACACTACATAACGAGGCTTTGGGAGCCCAGCAGTAAATGAATGCCACAAAAGGCTACCTGATGGGGTCTGCTCAAAGTAGCCAAATAATTATCTCACTTTGGCAAACCACACAGGTCTTCAAGTCACGATAATACTAATAGTTTACTTTTTGCTGCTATGTGAGAAATAGGACTAATTTTGAGTTTTCAATAATTTTCTAGGAAATTAACTTCTGATGCCAAAACCAAGGTTTCTGCTTTGCTAACCAATCTCCAAGGGTGACAGTGGGGGAAGAAAATAGCTTAGGGGCATGGCCACCTGCTCCTTCTCCATCTGACACTGCCATGGTCACAGACTGCCCAGATTTGGCTTGACAGGTCTCTTGTGTGGACAATTGAAACAACCCCATTAGAAAAGAAGAGTAAAACAGCTGAGAAATTAAAGGTAAAATTTGTTTCTGCCAGTTTCATGAGTCTACTGGGAAACAGGATCCTCATAGGATGTGCTGTCTAGGAATCCACAAGTTTTTTCTGTGAGGCATAAAGGTCAACGTCCTTAGCTGGACAGGTCTGTTCAAAGCTGATGTTTTCCTCTCATGCCCTCACAAATGAATTCCTGATAATGATGATCAGCCCATGGGTTGTTAAGTGGATACCATTGGCTGGGACCATGCTTCTCAGCTACATATTGCTTTCTTGCTTTGAAAATTCACTTGAGGAGATGTAATATGACATTGTGCTGGTTCACTCTCAAGCACCAGAAGGTATTTTCTCCTCTTCAATATTCTTTTTTTCTTTTGAGCCTCAGTAAGGATATTAGGAGTTTTCCCGATTGTTATTTCCTTCTCCTTTCCCAGATTTTTACAGAGTTCTCCACTCTCCGTTTGCAGACAGGAAGAATTTACCATTCTACACATTGGCTGCTGCCTTCCCTAGTCCCATGTTGTCACACAGTGCAGCATTTGTCACTGTTATATTCTGAGTCTTGGAAATGCTGCTAATCTTCTCATCCATGCTGTGTGTCATGAGCAGCCCTGATTCCTTTATTCCCCTCACAAAGGGAAAGGAAAGCCATAACTCAGCACACCAATTTTTATTGAATCCAGACAATGGAGACACAAGCTGGAATCGACACTTTCTCATGCCAACACAGAGCAGACTGCTACTTCTTCACTTTCAGCTTCCTTGAGCTGTCTGTCTCTCAGTTCAGTGTATTGATGTATGTAGACAACAGTGCCTTTGCTGAAACCAAAGCTGTGAGCATGCCTAAGCTGTTCAGTGCAGCATCTCAGGTGATAAACTGTCATCTGGTTGTGCATCACAACTTATTCACTGCCCATTTCATTGGAAAAACAAATAAGAAAGCACCTTCTCCATGGCAACACTGGGACACTGCAGCTCTTCCCCAAAAAGTAGCCTCGGGGCAGCCTTACCTCACTTCTAGATATAATGACAACAGCAAGGGTGTGATTCATGTGAAGAGCATAGCCAACTCAGCTTCACTCGTCTTACATGAAGAACTGACCCATGATATTAAGCCTGCACCTGCTGTTCTTATTTTAAGTAATAGCAAAGAAATTATTTCCTAATATAGACTTGAGTCCACAATTATTCATTAGCACGAGAAATGTCTATGTAACCAGGTGCAACCCCTCATCTTAAAGTGCAAAATATATCTGATGGCCTCAGAGAAATGGGCACAGGGCAGAGCTGAGATTTGGGACTCTGTGCTCTGAACTCCACTCTGGGAGGCTCTGCCTTAAGAGCTAGCCCTGCTGCTGGTCACTTTACTGCCACTAACAATCCAGATACTCTGAGTTAATAGCTATTGCAGTAAGTGGAACATTCTGGAGGCCCCAATCCTAGGTGTCCTTAGAGATGCCATCTACTTTTCACTAAATTTAGCCACTGGAGTTTGACCCTGGGAGCTTGTGTTGTTGCTCAGGATGACTTCTGGATAAAAGTTGTCCTGACAGCTACAGCCAGTGCTCTTACCCCATTGCTGGCAGCCTGGGATGCCACTAGAAAAGCTCCATCATACCTTTGCAACATAAGGATACTTTGCCTCCAGACAGACATAATCAGCAATCTTTATCCAATGCCAAACTAGAACTTCATACGAAAGGATTATTTATACAATCATATTTTTAAAGCTTCTCTTTCATATAAAGCTTCTATCCAAAGATGCACAAGTGCAGAGGTATGAAGACATTGAAAATAAGGAGGATCTGCAAAATGAAGCCTTTTTAACATTAACTTTGAATGCTGACAGACTTTCAGTGAAGCTGAGAAATACAGCGATGCTCTTGCTGTTGAGAAGAGCTTCAAGAAAACGAGGCTCTTATTTCCTGAGCACAAGCACAATGTAGAGGCCCGGAGATAAAGACTGTGCTAGGAAACCAAAACACAAAATGGACTAAAGAAAGGCAGAGAGACATATTTGCCAGATCCTTAGACATCTCTCTGTGGCATTTTAAATAACTTTTAAAAAGAATCTTAAATAAAGGCAACCTGGCATTGTTCATTTGGTAGAAATGACAGATACAGAGATTAATTTGGAACCTGCAAACTGGGCAAATCTACCTAATGAATTTTCTGACAAAGTGCACTACCACAGTCAGTGAGACTGCTTAGTTAATAGAAATGGCCTGGGTTGTAAAAAACAAACAAACATACAATCTTCTTGCAGTTTGCATGGAGATTGCAGAGATAAGGCTCTCAGAGAGTACAACAGGAAGCTCTGAGCTGGCAGCAAACCTTCTTCTATAAGGAGTCTTGGAAGAGCTTTAAAGAGGCAGAGTGTTGGGACAGGGAGGGGAAATGAGTAACAAACAGGAACCCTGAACAAAAACAACTGACTTCTGCAGGCTGTGACGCCAGTTTTTCTCATGCAGCATGGGGAAGCAAGAATGCTTCATTCTTAAACTTTCACCCTTGACGGCAACAGGCTAAGCGTCAGTGTTAAGTAGCGAACCATTGCATTTTACAGCAGTTCTCTCCTATCATCTGTCCTGTTTCTTTTCCATGAACCAATCATTGTCTGCTAATTGATCTTACTGGGAAAGAGGTGTTGGTTTTCCTACTAGATATACATGCATATGTATGTGTGCGTTTGCAGATTATGGGACTCTGTTTTCTGTGGGGTAAGCACAGAACTTTCCTGGTGACACTGACAGGCAGGAGTCTTTATGTCCCATTAGGACAGAGACCCCAAGGAACATTTACTGAACATGCAGTCCAGCATTGTGGTGTAAGATTGTGATGTAAGTTGTGATGTTGTCTCTATAATTGGAATATGATTGGTTGGATGAAGAAAATATACCTGCTTACCTGGTGAGAGTAGTAAATTGTATGTATGAGTAGAGATGGGAAGGAGAAAACCTGGTTACACCATGTAGTCAGATGGATCAGCATTTGTTAGCCACAGGTTTCTTGTATAATAACAGAATGCCTTGATTGAAAATGTGACCATCAGCTGGAATGAGGTGCTGTAATAGGCTAGGGATGCACGCTTGGAGGACTGGCCTGCACTGCTCTTTGTAGACAATGTTGTTTCAGTTGCAAAGCGTGTCCTTCCCTGTGAGCCAGCAGCCCAGCACTGGCTAAGCTGCTGTAGCAGTGTCTCTCTGACGTGGATTTCAGCTGGAGGACTCAAGTCCAAAATGGTTCAAAAAAATAAGTCTCTGCATCTTTCACTCAGAATAATGGGAAAATGTCTTCCAGGTTGTCACCTTCATTACGCAGAGAGTTACTCATGTTCTGAGGGGAAGAGGGAACTATAGCAAACAGTGGGTAAGACATATATATAAACAAAAGATGGGCAGCTTCATCTACCTTATATCCTCCCACAAACTCCTTTACTACTGGCATTTCTCATGCCTTTAGCAGACAGAATAAATGACACCAACTGCTGATTCAAAAGTTTGATAACCAGACTTATGACTCCCAGTTGCCCACTCTGCCCCTGTGCCAGAAATTACCATCCCCACACCATTACACATACATTCACAGTGTTTCCACACTGGGAAACATCATGTCTTAGCTTAACCTACTCACCAACAGCCTAGGGACCTGGAGAGGAGTTATGGCACTGTGTCAAGCACTGGGGTCTGCAGCAGAGGAACCAGAGAGTGAGGGCATGGACAGCTAAAGCTTCCCTTGGCTGTAACTCCATGCCATGCACCAGGCCTGATCACAAAACCTTTGCTTACTCCAGAACCTGAAGCTTTAGGAGAGGAAAGTCCAGCTGTAGCTAGTCTTTCCTGGCTTTCTAATGGCAACAGTAGTGATTAAGTTTGAAAGAATGTCTAAAAATACATAGAAGTAATGAGTTTACATGGTGCAGTTTAGTGCCGTGCATGCTTCTGGCCAAAAACTGGAAAAAACCCACAGGTGATACTGTCTGTTTCATCCCGTATCAGTTTAAGCAGTTTAACATGAAGGCTCTCGGAAATGAAACTGTGGAACACAGGCACCAGACCTTGCAGAGGAAAACATGAGGGTTCAATCAACAGGAACTCCACAATTTTTCCAGGCTAGCACATTTGGAAGATACTTACCCAACCTACTTGCCTCTTTCCAGTGAAAGAAAATAACAGTTTCACCTTACAGTTTCTCTTATGGCCAATATAAATCAGCATCTTTCCCTGACTGCACTACGGGAAAATATTTTATGCCAGCCAGTCACTTGGATTTCCAGAGTGGCTGGTGTGGGGTCATGAATTGTCATCTTCTTAGCACTGATGAATGTTTTGTAGCCACAGGAGCATTTCCAAGTTAACTAAGTGACTACAGACTGAATGAATGGAAGCAGCTTGGGTCAAATGAATTCTTCATTAGCAACTCAGAGGAGACCCTGTTATTTTGAGACCTCAGAGGAGCAGATGATGGGATGTCTGTGTTTACCACTAGGCAAACTGTCAGTGCAGCACACTAACAAATTCATAAGAGCTGCCCTTACAAGAACTATTAGGAGGCCAAGTGATTAATAGGTTGATCTATTGAAACTGTTAGTTTCCTAAAAGCATGACTGAGTGGACTCATTGCTTACGGTACAAGAAGTTGTTATTAACATTCCAATAGCTGGTTTTCGTTAAAGACATCTGTGACTTTGAACTGTGAAAGACTGGTTGGTTTTGCATTTGTGTCATAAATGAATGAAACACTGCATTTGTATACCCAGCACATATTTTCTTTAAGGTGTTTACTTTCAAAGCAGTCAAAGCAAAATACATTGTCTAGTTGGCAAAGGCAGCCGATGGGGTATCCCTCTGTGGCTTATGAACTTTCATATCCTGTAAGGACAATGTGACCTGGAGAGATTTTGGGTACCTTCATGCGATGTTCCTTTTCCACACCAAGATGCTACTCTGCTTTTACTCAACATGTGGACTCCCGGCACTTGGGAACTCGCTTTTTTGGCAACCATATTTCTAATTTACAAATACTGCAGGAGAATTTGTCCCTCCCCATCCATAATGCCACATATGTGGTTCATGCTTTTACCTCCTTCTCCAGCTGTTGGAGAAAGCAAATCAGAACTGTAATTATCAGTAAATTTTGCCTCAACAAAAGAATTGATTTTTTTAAACTGTCAGCAGCCTAGAAATTATGAAATAACAAATGGGGCAAGGACACAGAATAGCTCACTGCTTAAAGACCTAGTTACCCTAGGCAACCTGATTTCAGCAAACTGATGAGTCACCTAGACTTGGGTCTAGAACAGGACTTGGGCCCTCAAGGCTGAATCACGTACTGTAGAAATCCCATTCAGCCAATGCTGTAGCCACATTGCTGATGTTCTGTGGGCACTGTGCATTCTGATATATTTGTAAAATATGCAGTTGCCATAGAAGGAGCACAAGCTGCTCAAGTATCAGAGTCTGAAACCATCCATCTCTCTTTCTACCCAAGAGCACTAACCACTGCACAGCAGCCAAGGGCCCCTGTTGCCCACTCTCTATGGTGGTGAGTGGTTTAGTCTGCAGAAGGATATCCTCTCTGAGTCTGAAGGACGTCCTCTCTCTCCTGAGCCTGAATCTCTCAGGCAAACACCTCACCTCCTGAGTGACTGAGTTTGGAGAGAAAGAGTGTCTTAAACTGTTAGGCTGAAACTGTTTCCCTTGTGAGACTAGCCAGGAATAGTGGTGAATAGCAGCATCACACAGTAATTTAGGTCCTTCTTCTTCAGAGGAATGGGGCTTGGAAGGGTTTGGCCGCTGAACCCTCTTCTCCCAGAAATCTGCAATCTTAGGCTGGAAATACACGTGATAGAGCAAGAAACAACCCAAATAAGCAGCAACAACACAACCTGGAACTCCACCAAAAGGGAAGGCCTCAGGGCTTCACACTGGGATTACAGGAGCTGGGAGATCCTCACAGAGGTCTTCGGACAGGAAAGCTGCCTCCTGCTCTGACTGAAGGAGTGAAATACCCTCAGTGTGCCCATGGAAGAGTCCTCACAGCCTGGTTCTGGGTGGGGGGAAGTAGGAGACTATTTATGGTTGAGAAAGGACTAGCATTTTACAAGAAACTCAGTCACCCTCCTTTGTATTCAAGGAAACTCTTTGTTAGGTTAGGAGATTGGGACCCTCCAGGCTTTGTTATATCAGGGCCTCTATCTACACACCTTGAGCATATACAGACTGCACAGAAGAACACTGATCCATCACTTGGGTAAAAAGGGGAAGAGCAGTAGCAGACAGAAAAAATTTCTGGCAACACTGCACAGGACATGGATGGGAAACCGTTCTCCTGGTACAGGAAGATGCTTTTACTGAAATAGATGAGACTGTCTTGAATTTTCAGTTACCAGAAAACTGGGTGTTTTTTTTCAGCAGATGGGATGTCTTGCTTCATACTCACTTTTATTACATCACTATTCAGACCCCACTTAGTCCTCTATTTGTGAATCATGTTTGTAAACTGTATGGTGCGGCTATTCAGATATTGGGCAAGGTCCTGCCAGTTTCTGTATGCTGAAAGCCTGGAAGCTATCAAAACAATGTTCAACAAGAGACTATTTTATAACCTGCCAATCCTACAGGTATTTTGCAAGTTCATCTGCCATAATTCTTGCTTCCTTGGCAGCAGTTTTAGATCATGGACTAAAATTGTCCAAATGACCAGCACAATGTTCAATAATGACCTCCAGACTGGAGGTACCATGTGGGCTAGCAAGAAGGTGCTGCAGCATATTTTCGTTACTGTTATTCTGAGTCAGGAGATGTCTTTGCAGCTGACATAGCTTCTGTGCTTTTGGCTGACTGAAAACTGTGTAAATATGATGAACATGACATTAGGGCTTCCAGAGAAGAGGTTCCAGAGTTCATGTTTGACAATCCTATTCCATTCTCATCACTACACTAGCCAGATTCCTGCTCTTAACAACCACATCAGAGAGTGAATAAAGAGTCTGTGGCTGCTCACAAAGGACCACCTTATGATGCTCTCATCTGCCATCCCTTCCCCTGGACTGACTCTGGCCCATAGGCCAGTGATGAAGCATGCACTCCACAAATTAAACAGCCACTGTTTAAAGTGCAAGGGCCTGATTCTTTTCTTACTCACAGCAGATGAAGGAGAAAATGCACCAGTCAAGGACTCAATGTAAATGGAGCTGGCAGTGCTTTCCTGAGACAGCAGACAGCTCAAAACAATGGCTCTGAGAAGCGCGTCCTGCCTTCATTCATCGCACTAGGAGACTTGCGACTGAGTCCCATGGAAACAATGGTGAACAGCCATATTCAGGGTTTCACTGCTGATTATTTTAGCAGACAGGATGGGGACAGGGTAGGAATGAAACCCATATGGGAAGTGGGAATTGCATGGTAGGAAGTAGGGAGACAACACAGAAAAAAATCAGGGAAGGGGGAAAGAAACAAAGACGGGAGGAGGTGAAAGAATAAACCCTCAAGGGCAGACATAATGGTGATAATAAGGCATTTGCCCTTTATCTCCAAGTGACACTGGACACAGTGTGGCAGGAACAGAGCTAACAGGATGAAGATAACTGGGCCATTTCTTCCTCATTGCATGTTTCACTTGTCTTCTGTGTCCATATCATTTGGGGAGAATTGTCCTCTGGCTGGAGGACACAAACTGCCCTTCTGGCATACCTCAGCCCACGGGCTGAGAGAAAACATCTCCTTTCAGCCAGGCTGAGATTGGGCACCTAGCATGGGCCAGAATGGGAGGAACCATATCCTGGGGGTGTCTGTCCTTCTCCACCCCTCTGCAGGGAGACAGAGCTGTTCTCAGGGGAGATGAATCCCACCCAAGGATGGGTAAAAAGAAGTGTATGTGCTGGGTGTGCCTGCACTGCTCCGTGGTATGTCAGTCCCTGCTCTGCTAAGGGGACTGGTGAGCCACCTTCCTTCCAGGTGCCAGATGCTTAGGACAGGTAACAGGTCTGTATTTCTTTCTTCCAAGAGGCAGCAAATTACCACTCCGGAAAAGACATATGGTATATCTGTACAAGTAAATGAAATTAACCTAGGGATTTTCTCAGGCATTGAGGCCTGCTAGCATTGAGCCACTCATGTCCATACTGTTGTGCCAATTCCTGCACCACCCCTGGACTAGTGTGCTGCTACACAGGACAAAACTGTGCAAAGGACACTTCTGTTTGACAGAGTAGGTAATATACCCAGTGCCTGGCAATATTCAATTTACTAGTATAGAGGAGCTCACATCCTAGATTACCCCAGACACATCACTGTCTTACAGGAGTCTCATATGTACTGCCCTGCCCTGCCAGTGCCAAACTACCTCTGGCTGCTGCCCCAGCTATTGCCCCTGGAGCAAAGCAGGGAGTGCGTTAAGCAAACGTTCCTGTCTGACCATCCAGGTGCCACTCTAGCAGTCACACTCGCACTACCTGAGCTAGAACTGAGGCCCCTTCACAGCTACACACCCCACACTCAACACAGTCAGACCAGGTTTCCTTACCAGTTCGGTCCCCAGTCTCCCATACCAGAGTCTCAGAGGTCTGGATCCTTAAAATAATTAAGTAATGGTGCAACAACAAAATAACAACTTGAGCTGGGTGCCACAAGGAGGGACCCTGAAGAAAGGAAACCCTGGGCTTTTATACCCTTACAAGTCTAAGCGTGTACATGTCTTGAGTCATTGGCTCCTGTCCTATCTCTGTCTGGTCACCTGGCTGTGCCACAGGTCCCTGTGCACTTTGTTATGCAAAGGTTCAGTGCCAGGGCTCCCGACACCCAGAGCTCAATCTGCAGCTCCACTGCAGCTGCACACTGAGCCACCAGCACCAAATGTATTCTTCAACAAGTGGAAAGAACTTGGCACAATCCAAGGGGACTCAGCAGTGTTTCTTCACCCAGCCCTCGCGTGAGTCTCATGAGCTCTGAAAGAAGAGATTGCTAAGCTCTGCAGGGTGAGTGACTCTGGTTGTTCCTGTCAAGAGAAAGAAAGGAGAACTTCAGGTTTGTGTTAGAAGTGGTTGGGATTGATAGCTGCCTGCTGCCACACAATGGGGAGGCATCCTCAGCACTGTAAGCAGGATGTTTACTACAAGGGATTCACAGAAACTACCAGAAAGGGATGTGGTAAGTGGATCTGATACATTTTACAACCCTTGAGGGCCTTTTCCTAATTTGCCATGTGATTTATCAACCTGTTATTGTCCTCTAGTGCTTCCCACATATTGATGGCACTGACCTTGAAAAGCTCATGGCCTAATATGTTGAACGATATTATTGTGTGTGAAAGACAACAGGATTCTAGGTCAGAGACTGGAGGAGAACATGTGAATGTGGAGACTGAACAAGTTGGAGACTGTTTCCAATTGCCAGTTTGTGCAGGCCATGTTATCTGAAGGATTCATGAAGCAATATCCACACCCTGGCACTGCTGTGACTGCAAGCCAAGAGAAGCCATTGATTTGCCTTCTCTTCCGAGCCATGCACAGCTGAGCTGCTGATGAATCCTGCAGTGCAATGCAAACTCTATGTAGTTAAATCACATTGGGGTCTTGCAAAACCTGGTGCTATTGCCCCGTTTTACAGAGAGGGAAATGGGAAGGATGCTTAATAAAGTTGTGCAAGGTTGTAGCAAATACCAAAGGCAGAAGGAAACACACCAATCCTCCAAGCCCCTGCTTGTGCCATTTCAGGTGGGGTTCTCCAAACTGGGAGATCTGAGAGAGGCTACCACTGTACTGGAGGCATTGTCCTGGGATCATGTCCCTCATTATGGAGTCACTCCTTGGTTTCTTATAACTAATGCAGTAAACACTGACCTAAGAGATCACTTCCTCTCCTGCTCATAGCTAATGCAACTGAGGATATTTCTTTATAAAGGAGAATATGACTTGAAAATATTTCATGCGCCACTTGGGCTGCAGCTTCTGGGTGAAATGCAAGCAAGGGTCAGGTCAGCAGGCAGTTCTGTATGTGCTTTCAACAGGACGTCCACACATCCTTCAAACTAATAGTAAATATAGGCTGGGTTCATCAGATCCAGAAGCTGCTAGTTAGAGAGGAATACAATCTGGATTCCTGCAACTAGAAAAATCCGTTTCAGTTCTGAAGTGTCTATAGCTGGTTTATGTTGCCCAAGCATGGGGAACGTTGAAGCTGAGATGCCTAACAGGTCAGGAATTAAAATAAGACTCAGTTCTGGTCTTTGCTCTAATCAAAATGCAAAGTAAACCCTGCCCCAATCCCAGTTTCAGACAAGTCCTGTTCCACCAGAGCTGCACAGACCTACTTTTGCCTTAGAGGGCTCCCTGATTGCATTTCTTATCTGTTTTCAACCATAGAAAAAGAGGCGGGGAAGATCTGTTTTTCTAACTCATTAGTTGAAGGTCTGCTAAAAAAAGCAAGCATCAGTGAGAGTCAAGGGGTAGTAAATAAGTTTTAATGTGGAGACTGACCTGGGAACCAGCCTTGCAGAGGAAGATGCATTCTTCCCTTGCAGAAAAGAGAGCAGTAGTTCAGCAGCATGGGGTTTGCAGCCCATCAGAACGACCAAGGAGAAGGGGATGGATAGAACTTCCCTGTGTGGAAGGGTTGGGGCTGGCCCATTTGGGACACAAGTAACATAGACCAGGCCGGAACAGTCAGTGGTGTCCTTTTTGCGAGAGGTACTTGAGAGACACAGCAGTTTGTTTATGCTTGGGAAGCAGGTAGGATCTGAGGAGCTTGTTGGGTGCTGGAGGAAATGCCCGTGTATTCTCAGAGCTGGGGCTGGCGGTGGGTATGTGGCTGCCAGTGCACGCGGCAGGAAAACCCAGGGTTCTGCCACAGGTGCGACTGGGGAAGGCTTCTGTGATCTAAACGCAGCCTTTTCCCCCGGGCTGTGGTTCTTGTGGGAGGCACCTTCGATCTCTTCAGCCACCCCAAGGCAGCAGCCTGGGGCGGGGCAGGGCAGGGGGGGGCCATGGATTTAAGGGCACACGGGGCGACAGCCTGGCCGGCATCAGCGCACCGTGCCCGGGCTGCCGCTCCGTTCCCCGGCCGGGGGGCTGTTCTCTGGGGGTCCTGCCGCACGGCAGAGCAATCTCCTGCGCTTCTCCCGGGGGTTCATCGTGTCCCCAGCGCAGGGCCGGCGGGGTGGCCGCTAGGTGGGTGCCGAGGGCCGGCCCGCCCCCGGCTCAGGTGCGGCGGGGCTCCCCCTGTGCCCCAGCCCCGCGTGGGTGTTTCCCACCAGGTGTCCCGGGACCGAGCCCGGCCGAGCGGGGCCGTCAGCCCTCGCTTCCTCGGGAAACGGCTGCGACCTGCGAGCAGCCCGCGGCCGGAGCCTGCTTCAGATTTAAACCCTGCCCTAGGAAACGGAGCCTGGGATTCCCTGGCACCTCCGCAGGGAGCTGGGAGCTCGCAGAGGCAGCGGGCAGATGGGGCAGCTCGGGGCCGGGCCGGGCTCGGCACTTCATCCCGGTACATCCCGGTACATCCCGGTACATCCCGGTGCATCCCGCAGCTGAGCCCTCGGCGCCGGCGAGGGGAGGGCTGGAACACCCGTGCGGAGCGGGTTTGCCTGGAAGTCCCCGGCAGCTGGAGGGGAAACGGCCCTCTTTGTTCCCTCCTGAGCTCTCCCGGGACTTCTGGCTGACTTTTGGGGAGCACAATACAGAGTACCTCATAAAATGAGAATGTAGGGGACGTCACTACCAGTGTAGTTAGGGCTTTCTTGCAAAACTTTAATTGCTGAAACTCTTGTCTGCCAAAGAGATCGGACCTGGTAAGTAAGGAAGCTTTCAGTTTGGCAAAAGCAGCTTTGCTGAAGCCACATACAGCCTGATAATTCAGATGTGCTCTGTAGGCAGCGCATGTGTCCCATACGGCATCCAGATGTGCACACTTCATGTGGGTTGTTTTAAGGCAAGTGAACTAGAACCCAGGCAGAATCCCCAAACATACCTTTCCACAAGGTTTAGTGCCAAGACATGGTGCCTGATCCTCCTTTACATAGTGACTAACTAATCCCATTTCTGTTAGGAGGCCACAAACTTCTAGAAATCAATCTGAAGTAGCAATTCCCAAAGAGAAGGGTCTATTTTTACAGTGGTGATGTGGACACAGTGATCCTTCTTTTTCTGGCAACGCTGGAGAAATTCTCACTGACATTGTCCACCTGCATGCAACAATAATAGCTGATGACTCAGGATGACGGGCTTTGTGACACTTCCATCCCTCTCACAGTTGAGTCACTGGCCGAGATGGGATGGGCCCAGCTGGGAAAGCAGTGTGCAGGATGTGTCTCAAGTATGCAGCCAAAGCAGACAGGTTCTTTTCATACGCCTGCCTTGCCAGACCGTAGGCAAATAAGGATGGCTGATGCAAGCCAGATGAAGTGCATGGCCTCAGAAGGGCTGTGTTTCCTCCCTCAGCCCCTTATGCCGCTAGCTGCTGGGAAGCGTAGCAGCATCTTCTGGCTCCTTGGGGAGAAGGAGGGCCAGGGAGTGTCAGCCAAGGAATGAATCACAGCTGCAAGGCACCATGTCTCCCTGTCCTTTTCCAGTCCTGTGCTGCGGCCCGTGGAGGGCAGAGGCACAGCACCTGCTGTGTGGGCAGAGCAGGGATGGACTCAGGAAATTGTGTTTACCAATACTTTGATCAGGCCACAGCCTTCCACCTGCTCCAGGAATAGCTGTAGTTACAATAATGGCACTGGTGTGGTTTTGATTCATACTTAGCTGATATTCATTTTTCAGGAAAAGTCCTAGAGTAAATTTTTATTTGTTCACTTCTTTCACACTCTTCCATGTTCAGGCATTATTTTGGGGCAGCATTATGCTGTATACATGTCCTAAGGGCATTTCTTTGTCATAATGTATTTGGAGTTCTTTTATGGCTTTTCTTAACTTCAAAATTTTGGTATTTCTAATGTTATGAGGGCATTTTCTGCAGTTCTCTTATACACTTTCTCTTTGCTCTTTTATTGTGTAACTTCATTGTAACCTTCCGTTTTCATCTAGAAATCATAGACTGGGAAAATGCACTTCATTGTAATATTATGCAAGTGTAACAATTAATTCAAACAGTTCTTCCACGAAAGAAAAGAGAAATTCTTCTAAGCATGTAGAAACTGAAGGCTCAAGTGTGCTTTTACTTATTCTGACATCAGTTAGGAATGACACCAAGTTTCATCCGGGTTGAGTTAGCAGTGGAGAACAAGTCCTGGATTTTCATATGTGTAAATGTGCACTTTTCAAAATATTGATCCTTCAGAATATGTCCTCAGATAACCCTGGCTCTAGAATAGCACTCGCAAAGTCAGTAGGGGGGGGGCAATGAAGAGCCAGAAGAGGGAGGGCTATGGGATGAACCCCTCAGGTACTATAACTCCACGGCAAGATGAGTATCTACGAGTAGTTGCCTACTGGAGAAACTCCAGTAGTACCACCATGTGATGCAGACCTGCCAGCAACAGTGGTGGGCTGGCTTAGCCAGTGGTAGCAGGCAAGCTGGAGCAATGTGAAGCTCAGCATGAGCTAAGCTCTCATGGGCTTTTCCAGCTTGTGAGCCAGCTTCTTCAGCCCATGCCAAGCTCCACATTGTTGCAGCTTGCTTGCTCTAGATACCACACTCCTACAAGTAACCCAGGTGGAGCTGTTGTCCTCATGGCTGCAGCCATACCTATACTCAGCCTTGTGCAAGCCAAAGCTGCCCCCAGCCTATAGTAAATGATACCGACATGAGCCATGGGGAGGGTTTCAGTTATGTAAAGCTTCTCTAAAGCTTCTCATTTCTCACACTGAGGGATTTAGGGTTCAAATTTTGGAACTGCTGTCTTGCTCATTCAGCCTCTTTGAAAAGGTGTCAGTCACTAAGGCCCAGAATCAGGAAAAGATGGGACAGCTGAGCTGAGAGCAGCATAACCAGGGTCACCATGGAGCCCCCTCTACCTTGCTTTGCAGAGAGTAAAATCCATCTAAATTTTTTAGATACAGGACATGATGGGAAACCTCTAACCTCTTATTCTTCAAGCAAATAACATGATTTTTTTGCCTTTTTTTTTTCTCCTTTTTTATGTGACTACTCTTTTGAACAACTGGGTTTCATTCTAGTTTAATATGCATTTTAGACTGCATTTTGGGATTGATTTTTTATTTTATTTGGATCAGACACAAATGTCTGATTCCAAGTGCCTCTGAAGGTTAACAACATGAGGCAGCTCTCATTTTATCTGAATTCATCGGGCTGAACTGAAATGTAAACTTTGGACAGGCCAGTTTACTTCCCAGATGTTTCTGTCCGTGGTTTTTCAGATTGTCCCGCTTCCCACAAGTAACTGGGGAATGGTCTCAGTGTGGCAATATGGCCAGGAATCTTGGTGTAATCTCTTGCATATGAAAAAGGCAGAACGTGCCTTTCCAGCACTTTTTATCAATCAAAACCCAGTCTCTGTGCAGTATCTATCCTAATTGCTCGTAACTAGCATAGCCCAAGCAAGGATCAACTCTGCTTATAGGATCAACATGTTTATATTTGTTTTCATGGCTGTGGCAGAAGAGGCCGGCTGCCTACGCAAATAGTTGCCTGTGCTTCTCAGGCAATCCAAGAAAAAAAGCCCCTTTTTCTGTTTCTCACAGAATTTGCCTTGAAATTAAGAGGGACATATATTGGGTTGTCCTCCTGGCAGGGTTGTGCTTCAGCAATGTGGGACCCCAAGTAACAGTCTGAGGTAAGCTTTAAAATGTTTTTTCTGTAGCAAATTTCTTGTCTCTTTCCCCATGCCCTGGCCCCAGTTGTGGACAGTCTTGCAGATGCTTGTGCCCAGGGCCAGCTCAGCCCTCCATGCTCCTTCCAGGAGCAAGTTATAGCCCAGGTCTCTTCAAGTGGAGAGGGACTCACCAGATGTCACACAATTATGAACAGAGGAGAAGATGGATTTGGGGATAGAAGTTACCCTGGGCTTTTGAACAAACATCAAGTAAACTTGGTGGCTGTCCTTTGCCAGGTTGCAGTTTGACAGGTCTTGAGGAAGCACTGAGCAGGAATCCAAGCAGGATCAGAAAGGTTCAGGTGCTGCAAGCAGAACAAAGGTCACAAATCCAAAGCAAAGGTTGGGACATAAGTAGATCTTTGAAATCCCAGCATAATATCAGCTGATTTCATGATGATGAGCACAAAGGTTACCAGAAAATGTTTGTGCCACCTTTTGGAAGATAACACAGTTCCTGCCCTTTCCAACTGGCAGTCATACCTGGGGCTAAAATATACCCATGAGATGCAGGCAGCAGAGGTACAATCTTTATTGGCTGAATCTCCTTACAGGAAACAAGTGTTTTTCCTTTAAATGCTCAGGCCATTTTTTCCTTCCTTTTCTTTTTTTTTTTACAGGAATGGTGTTAAAGTGCAGTTGTCCTCTGTGAAGGGCTTTTGCATAAATAGGGCTTGCCCTAGCTGATTCTTGCGTGCAGACAGAGTAATTTCTGCTGACTTCAGTAGCCAAAACACAGTCAAATCACTTTTTTACTCCCTTGGTCTTTGCTCAAATAACCAAGTGAAGCTTGGGCTCCCTGGATTTTTTTGCTCTGGACATTGTCAACAGCCTCAGGCATAACATGAACTTTGGACAGATGGCATCTAACTTAAGAACTGGCCAGTCCACGCTTCCCTCAAGCCAACTTGCTCAGTTTCTTTAGGTGTGGTAATGAGTCAGACTTAGTTTGGATCCCAGCTCTGCTGGTGAGCTCAGTAAACACTGTAATGCTGCTTGACAAACTAAAGGAGAGCACCCTTCAAATTGTCAACTACTTAGACTGGGGAGACAATTATTCAAAACTTGGGAGTGGGAAGAGAAGATAAAAGGGGATATTTGTACTGTTGGCCCCAAGCCATAATGCAGGTGCCAAATTTAGCAGCATGGTCGCCTACGCTGTTCCCTGGACTCAGCAGAGGAGCGTGTATATACAGCATGGGACCCAGGGGTGCTCCCCGTGCAGATGGGCATGTTTGTGTTTGTCACCTCAGTGTCAGGATGAGCCGGAGGCATGCTCCACTCCCCTCCCCCTCTGCTTGTATCCTGTTTTCCCTGTGAAGGAAATCTGGGCAAGCAGGAGCGGAAGAGCACTGGGGGGGCCGGCAGCTGCAGGGGGGTCAGTCAGTGGAGGCAGAGTATGCTGCTGCACACCTGCCCCACCAGACAGGTGTGACCCAGGGGGCTGTCTGATGCCCATGCCCCTGCCACCACAGAGCAGGAGCCCCCAGCCAGGGAACACCTACCCTTAGACAGCTTCCTCCCCAGGGTCACAGTGGGCAGGGGAGTGTGGGGACACCAGTGAAGACTGTGGGAAGTGGCACAGGCAGGAGAAGACCCAAAGAGCAGGCACTACCCCAGCCAGGTGAACTTTCCTCGACCCAGTACCTTGCCTTCCAACCACCTAATCGCTTCCTAACACTGTGTGGCCATAAAGTGATAATGCTGGTGCAGTGAGGTCGCCAGCAACCTGTATGGCAACAAGAATTTGCAGAAATGAACATGGTTGTGATGAGGGAAAAGATAACAAATTAATCATCAGTGTGCTACTCAGACATGAGATTGAGGTGACAGAACATGTTGGTTAGGTGGTGACAACAAATATTGATTTCCAGCATGAGGAGGACCCACCCAAGAAGGAAATGAAAGCAGCACGGGTGAGTCTGTGAGAAGCTGTTTCAGACACCATGCTGCACAATTATCAAAGGACTTGGAAAGAAGTGAAGCAGAGGAAGTCTTTAAAGGCAGAAAGGGAGATGATGGAACCATGGAGGAAGGGTGAGATGGTGGCTGGGGCCTTCATAAACTGGTTATTGAAGAAGCCTGTCTGGTGGCCCCTGAAGTCTCCCAGAGTCTCAGGATGCTGTTGGATGTCATAGCAGATGGAATGGATGTGGTCCTTTCACTATTAAGCTCTTGATGTGCGTGAGAGGAGAGGCCACCTGAGGGGAGATTGGATTAACATCCAGCCTGATGAAGATCTTGACCAGGTCTTTTCAGAAGTTACTGGAGAACCCCTAGTGAGGGATATTAGTAGAAATATCCTTTTCAGATTTTATTTTATTTTTAATTTATCAGTTTATGTACACCATTCAAATCCTCAGTTGTTGTGAACATGCAAGCTATGAGCCACAACCAAATCACAAGAGGTGGGTACACTGTGGAGACATTAGCTAAATAAGGTCATGGCAGTGAGACACTGGTTCCAGAAATGGACACAGATTTAGCTGTAAGCCAAAGAGGTAAAGCCCTTTGTTTCAAAAGGATGGCATCTTGATCATAGATTGGGGTTGTGTTTGATTTCCAGAGATGGTACAAGCAATACATTAATTTATTTGGTACTTCAGCCTGATGGAATATCCTTAATAGCTGTATCCCCCACCCCCAGCAGCTCTGCCTGTGCCCACATGGAAAGAGGTCCAGGATGCTGTATGCAGATGAGTGTTTGCAGGAAGAGGGCTCTTCCACACAGGAAGGATATTTTTATAAACGGGAAGTGTATTCTCCTACCAGATTTACTTCAGTGTCCAGTCCTGGTTTAGGTGAAACTGTCTCATCAAGGAGAAGAAAACAAGAAGTTCACTCACAGGATGCCAGAACAAGTTAGCACACGATAGAAAAATGCACATCAGCCTGTTTCTGTTCTCAGTACTGATTTCAGAGGGGTAGCTATTCCACAAGGTTTAGTGAATTGACTTGAGCTACATTTGGTAATAAAAAATCAGGATGACATAGTTTTAAAAAGAAATTACAATAACAGTGGAGATGGCATAATGCTCCTTGACTTCCATGACACCCCTGGTGAGTGGTGCTATATATCTGCATGAATTTGCAAGACTGAGGCCAAAAAAGATAACAACCAATACATGAGCATGTTCATCCCTGGCCATAATGTTGTCTCTTCTGCTCTCTCATCCCTTCTAAAATTTCTACCTTATTCAGCTGATACATAAGTTAACCTGATTTTTTTACTTTTATTTTTGGAAATGCACTCTTTAAATGTACAATGCAATGGAAGTCAGTACATCAGAAATAATTCAGCCTCTGATTCAGTTGTGCATTTGGTCAGCATTGGCTCTGTAACAGCACACGCCAACAACAGCAGCCACAGCTGCAGACTGTGCCCTGTGCATGCACTCTCCTCTGTTAATCTTGGGGTGAGCACTCCCATAGCAGCCCTTACTGCTGATCAGCAGCCCTTGCTCCTCTGCAAAGCATTGGTTCTTGTAATGTCCCTCCTGTGCTTCACACATGCATGGCAAAGCCTAGCCAGCCTGAGAATTAGTGAGACCCAGTAAGACCCTTCCATGATACGGTTACAGCATTAGTGGATAAGAGAAGAGCAAATGATGTCATCTACCTGGACCTGTGCAAAGCATTTGACACTGCCCTGCACAACATTCCGGTCTCTAAACTGGAGAAACATAGATTTGACAGATGGACCTCTCAGTGCATAAGGAATTGCCTGGATGGTCACACTCAAAGTCTTGTGGTCAATGGTGGAAAGCAGTGACAAGTAGTGTTCCTCAGGGGCTGGTATTGGGATCAGTGCTGTTCAATGTCTTTATCAGTGACATGGACAGTGGGACTGAGCACACCCAGCAAGTCTGCTGACAACCAAAGCTGTTTGGTTGTGGTTCACACACTGTAGGAAAGTGATGCAATCCAGAGGGTCCTTGACAGGCTTGGGAGGTAGGCCTATGTGAACCTCATGAAGTTCAACAAAGCCAAGTGCAAGAGCCTGCACATGGGTAGAGGCAACCTCAAGCACAAATACAGGATGAGCAGATAATGGACTGAGAGCAGTCCTGAGGAGAAGGACTTGAGTGTTGGTTGAGGAGAAGCTCAACATGACCCAGCAATGTGCACTTCCAGCCCAGAAAGCCAACTACATCCTAGGCTGTATCAAAAGAAGAGCAGCCAGCAGGTCGAGGAAGGTAAGACCCCACCCGGAGTATTGCATCTGGCTCTGGGGCCCCTAGCATAGGAAGGATGTGGACCTGCTGGAGTGAGTTCAAAGGAGGATGATGAAGATGATCAGATGGCTGGAGCACCTCTCCTAGGCAGAAGGGCTGAGAGAATTGTTCAGCCTGGAGAAGAGAGGGCTCTAGGGAGACCTTATAGCACATTCCAGTACCTAAAGGGGGCCAACAAGAAAGTTGGAGAGGAACTTTTTTCAAGGGCGGCTAGTGATAGGACAAGGGGTAATGGCTTTAATATGAACAAAGGTAGATTTTGATTAGATATAAGGAAGAAATTTTTCACTATGAGAGTGCTGAGACAGTGAAAGAAGTTGCCCAGAGAAGTTGTGGATGCCCTATCCCTGGAAGTGTTCAAGGCCGAGTTGGGTTGAGCTTTCACCAATCTTTTCTTTGGGAAGGTATCTCTGCCCATAGCAGGGAGGTTGGATCTTGGTGATCTTTAAGGTCCCTCACAACCCAAACCATTCTATGAGTGAGACCGAGGAACCAACATAGGGAGGAGTTAAGATATGTGGTAGGAAGTGTGGAGAGCTGAAATTATGAATAAAATGTGTGCTAAAATGGTGCAGGAATGGGGAAGGTAGGGATGCTCCTTTGGAGAACTGGAGATGAGTACAAGGAGGGTTGAAGAGGACCGGAGGGTCAGGTCATCCATGAGAGCATAGCAGAGAAGCATGCAGAATGTGCAGGGGAATACAATTGCTGGTCTCCTGGGCTGACTTTATCATTGTTTCCAAGCTTTGAAATGCATGAGAAAGGAGGATGGTTGCATTCATGCCCTCCTCAGCATGTCTGTAGCCTGGCAGACAACAGAGAGTGATGCAGATGCCACTCAGGTAGGGACATTTTCTGTCATGGCTCCTGACCTTGATGATACCACATGCAAGTTGAGGAACCTGAGTTGAAACATCACTGTGTATTGCAAATAAGCCCTAAAAGGAGTCCTGCAACAATTCTGAGATGTGCCTGCCTACATCCACCCTCCCACTGCACAGGGCAGGTATAAAAGTGTGAAGTGTCAATCCCAGGGACAACTTTTCAGGTGAAAAACTCAGGAGAAGACACTACAGCTGTAAATAGGTAGCTCTTGGGCATGGATAAGTCTGAGGATGTGTCCACCCAGCTGGTACTAGCTTTCCTGGGGGCTGACAGCAGTGCCTCAGGAGCTTGATCCAATGTTTCCTGCCATGGAGGAAGCTCAGTCTGGACTCTCATTTGAAACCACTCAAGACGACTTCTTCTGTAAACTAGACAAAATCAGGTGAACAGGTCTAAATCATCCTCTTCCCTCTGACTTCAAAGATGACCAGGGGTGAATTTGGATTATACTTTGTCACTCTGCCCCGATTTTACAGCCTAACAAACCTGATCTATATAATAATGTAGGAATGTGCTGGAATGTAACACAATGTTTGTTGGCATATGTGTCTCTACATGCACATAGGAATCATACATGCACGGCTTTACCGTCTAGCAATGTCAGAAATGCACTGTCAATATTTTTTTAAAGTAGAAATCCTTGGGAAAGGTTGGTCATTTTGGTGCTAGAACATGTCTTTCCAGTGAAATGGCAAGGGAAATACAGATGTGACTGGAGTGAGAAACAGCTCTAACCATGCCACGATGGTGGTTTCTTCCTTGAGCCACTTCTCAGCGCTGCTGGTGCCCTCTTCCTTGCCTGCTCTGCCCAGCCACCTCCAGCTCTATGAGAGGAACGTGTGGTCTCCATGAACCTTGCCAAGGATGTCTAGGCTACTATTCCAAAGCAGTTGGAAGTTTCAGCCTGTTTTGTAAGGCTATTTTCTTTTTATCTGTTTATGTCTAGACCAATTGATGACCAGATGACTTTGGTGGCAAGAACTATGCATTTCTTACATAGTTCTCTTGATTTCTCAGAATTTGAAGCCATTTTCCAGAGACCTAATAGCATTAGAAAGCAAAGCATATCTTCTACATTCAGATCAAAACAGCAAATTAGGTCTGATTAAATCCTGCCTAGTTTGTCAGCGCAGTTCCAGGCCATATGCTGGACAAAATTCTCTGTGTGTTTGGGCCATATCTTCAGGCATCTCAAAATCAGCAAAGTCCATGGGTCTGTACTGGATTATACTTGTCAGAAATGCAGGGACTTCTGTCTGCTTCTGTCAGCAATGCTGCAGAGAAGTCTGAGACTTTGGGATTTGTGGATTTTGAAAACCATCAAAATACTCTAAAAACAAACCCAGAAAGATTACTGAGATTTCAGTCACATATCCCCACCAAAGATTTTAAAAAGCAAATAAATTAAATCTGGGGTAAATTCTGCCCTTATTAGTCCTTGTACAGTCTGGTGACTGTCTGCCAAAGTGGACTATGAAACAGATGCTGATCTGTGATGTAGCAGAGTGCAGCAAGAGTTGTTCTGATTTTAGACTGATATGACAGAGCTGATAGTGGTTCTTCAGGACTCCAGGTGTTGCTGGAGTAGTGCATAGGACACGTGAGGGAGCTCTTTGGAGAAACAGACAATCCAAAATGGATTTAGGGAGCAGTACATCAGTGCAGTGCTCTCACTGCCTGCATCTGACTCCAGGGGTTTTGGTTTAGCAAGTATGTGCTACATACATTACATGCTGAGCAGGACAGTTTTTAACACAGCAATGATGTCCTACTGTGCCAAACAACAAACCTAAGGGCCTGACATCAAAGACAGGTGGTATGACTGCGCACTGTAACACCCAGGAGGGGAGCAGTGTTAAGAAATTAAGGGAGCAGCTGAGAACACTGTTTGTCAAAAGTGCTGGGTCACAGACTCTTCCTTCATCAGCATCTAATGTGGCATCCCAGAATTGGAGGTGCTGAACAGCCAGGCTGACAGCCAGAGGCCCAAAAGCTTGGGACACAACAGCCTGATGCCACAGTCTGCCCCAGCCAAGCTGATCTTTCCCCAAACTAGATCTCACAGAAAACATAAACCTGCCCTCTCCAGTACTTGGGCTTTCCTCTCCCCACTTCACCTCTGTGTCATAACAACATTCAGTGGCTTCCACTTCCATGCCTGGGGCAGAAACCAGTGGCACCAGCCACATCTCTCCTCTTTCACTTTCTTATTCCTAGCCATGCCCAATCCTTCCCTCACCATCAATCTGCATGGAGCTTGATATCCTAGTATCACACAAGTGGACCTGGGAAGAGATAACTGGAAGTGCATATGCCCAGGACATGCCTCAAGTATCAGCTGTTTCAGTAAAGAGACAGATTAAGTTTAAAGGTATGATGCCCTTTCCTTGTATGCAGCATGCATAATACATAGCCCAGACTGCATCAGCCATCATGAGGAGGTGATACAGAGCATTTGCAGCTATGCTTCTGCTCTGAAATGCTCTTCTAGAGGGGAGCTTTCCATGTCCAAAGCTTTTATCTCAGTCCTCAAAACACAGTGGACTGTGGATCTACACACTGAAATCTTATCTGTGAAAGTTGCTGGTTACTGATAATTTAGCCTCTTGTTCTTTAGCTGGCATTTGTCATTAAATGAACCATGTGCTTCCTCTTTCTCTCAATTAAATTGTGCAAATCAAGAGTAATTCCGGCTTACTGTCAGCTTAGAACAGAAACCAAAGGCCAGTAATAACTTTTATTTGTAAGGAAAAGTTCATGGAGGAGCAAGGTGCCAGATCAGCAGCCCAGGAGACTGCAGGGTGTACTAAAAAATGGCCTAATTCCCAGCAAAGTCCCTGTGCCTTGTGTTTCCTATTGAATGGCCCTGTGCCTCCCAAAGGCTCCTTGCCAATAGGAAACGCTAATCTCCTGCACGTAGGTAGGATTTCAGGCATGAGTGGTGCAGCAATGCTTTCTAGAACAGGTGGATGGGGAGCTTAGCCCATGGCTTTGACTGGGGGAGAGGTCAGTCCACACAAGCCCACCTGGTCTCCATGCTCTCTACCACTGTCATGGCCATGGCCATCCCTCCAGCAGAAAATGGACCAAAGTCACTGAGTCCTTTCCACAGCTCTCCCCAAAAAGGGAAATGAAAAGAGAAAATAACAACAACAAAGGATGTAGCTGATTCTCTGCACTTATTATTAGCGGAGGAAGGGCTGGGATTAATCACCCCCACAGAAGCAGCTGTAAAGGATGGAAGTAGTTGATCAAAGTGGACTTTGTTATTCCTGATGTATCATTCTGCTGAGCAATGAGAACTAGTGTGAGGCACTAGAGCTTCAAAAAGACTTTAATGACTCCAAGACTCGAACCAAGGACACTGCTGGAACTAATCGAGAAGGAAATCCAGGGCAAGGTGGAAATGGTGGAAATGAGTGCTTTAGTCCGAGGAATTTTTCCACATCTTTCATTTCCTAATTCCATACCTTTGAGGTAATAAAATTTGTAGTGGCGGAAAAAAAAATAGTGAGACAATGGGAAATGTTCCTCTGTGGGATGGGGCTACGTGTGGCTTGGCTACACCTGATCACTGCACTGTTGCATGAGGGGAACAGAGGGCACAGGGGTCCACACCATTTCACACTCCTGAGGTACGGCGAAACTGCTGTCCCTCTGCCTCGTACCATCCTAGATTCACCCCTCCTATTGCTGAGCACTCACTGAGCATCTCTGAGATCTAGGCAGGCTCCCTTTCCTCCTCACTGGACAAACAGATGCACAACAAGTGCCTTTTGCATCCTAGGAGTGTGTAGCCTTGGCATGGTCTCTCTATTAGCTGTGAAGACAACAAGCCACCCTGTGCTGCTGCTGGGAACTGCAGTAGAAAGCCATGATTGAGTATGAAGAATTTCTGCATTTCCCATGGGAATGAGCCTTGGGGAGCCTCTTTTGTCCACACTGAAATCGCACTGATTTGGTGAAGCTTTGCCAAACACAAGCATATCCCTGTGTCTGGAAGGCAGTTCTCTGCCTAGGCTGGAAAAGAAATACATGCTCTAAAGAGAAGCTTTGTTCCTGACACATCCACCATGTCCTTCTCGTCTCTCTTTTCTTCCTTCCTTTCTTTCTTCCTTGTTTCTCTTTATAGAGCAAATGGATCCAAAAGACCAGTTCCTACTGAGTAGTGCTACCTTGTCTGAGACAGTCAAGGACATATTGCCTGGAAGCAGCCTTTTCTCCTGCCAACAAAGTATCAGTCCTCTCTTGAAACAAAGCTCGTGAGCGCAATCATATCCATAGACTATGAGTCTATCAGAGCTCATCTTAGTGCTCTCACTGGGTAAATGACTTGGTGTTTTCCATAAGCCTTGACTGCCATGGAGACAGGAAGGCATCTCTGGGGATTCAGACACAAATCCTTATCTATAGACACAGATCACTCTAAAAGCCTATGCTAAGTCAGCAGCCCTGCAGAGGTACAGTTTCCTTCAACCCTACTCAGGCATGGTGTGGTCCCTCTGCCTTCAAATGCCTCATGATTTTCCTGAGTGAAGAAAGAGTAAAAAGTGGTCAGATTCTCAGTAAGCAGAACAATGGGTGTTGGCGGGTCCTGATTCAGTAATCTGGTGGGGTGTGTCCTCCTGGTACAGCACGAGGCTACATGCTAGGCAGGCACCTCTCCCTCCAGGAGTTTTGGGTGTTAAAACTGGGTATGATGGATAGCAGTGGAGCTGTCAAGGTAGTGCCTCTCTTGAGCAGTAGTAGAGTTTGGAAATATCACATGAGATACCGAGCTATTGACTTTCCACCAACCTGGTCTTGCAGCAGAAATCTCAGATCTTCCAAGGCATGGTATGGACACTTGGCAACAGCCAAGAAGATGCATGAAAGCAGGAGGCCTAAGGGTGCAGTAGGCTTCATTCCACTTTCAAGTCTACTGCTCTGCTCATTGTGTGGACTTAGTTGAAGCCTTCTTCTGGTCAGCTGAGTGGAGGGCAGCAATACTTCTCCTGCCTGATCCATTGCTTTCCCTTGCTGCTATTACCAGAAACACCAGAGAGACACAAGCATCCGTGAATATCTTCTCCATTATTTTCTTCCTCTGTTTCCAGGAAAGACCTACGGCTCTGTTTCTTGTCACTTTTGGCAGGAAGAATTCAGTGCATTTTGTGTTTAAGAGTCAAAACTGAAAGCATATCCCTCCCTTCCCCAAATCCCACAGCTGTTGAGTCAGCTGTTTTACTTTCTCAGCTTAAACATACAGCAGCATATTCTGGTGAGGGGCAAAACAAACAAGTCTCTGGAGAAGATGGACAGCATGAGCAATGGAGAACCAGGGCCACATGCCTCAAGAGGGAATCTGACACCCACTGTGCTGGCCAGGGAACTTGCATCTTGACTATCACAGCATGCTTGATGCTGCATGGTCTTGGGGACCCAGTGGACTTTCCTAAGTTATGTTGTGCTGAGTGTGTTACACACAGGGTAGGAGCTGCTTGGTAGAAGAGGAGTATGTGCATTTTTGGTGGAGAAGAAGTACTGCAGGGAAGTACTCCTCTGTACTTGATGCAGACAGTACCCCATGAGCTACCTCCTCTGAAGTAGTTGTGCATGCTTTCAGCTTTCATGAAGGGAGGGGGCCTTGCCGTGCTTATGACCCAGAGTCCACCTGTAGCAGCCATGCACTGTGGCTCAGGCAGTGTGTGCAGAACCCTGCTTCCTCCCTCCCAGCCTGCTGTTGTGCTCCTCTACAATGGGCAAGGTGGACCTGGTCTGAGTGCAGCTGTCTATGTCCCTGGGGATGTGACATTAGCTGGTGTAGGGAACTGCTATGGCTGTATCCCTTTCCTTCTGATGTGGAGATATGCCCTGGGGGAGCACCTGACTGGTGTTGTAAGAGCATTAGGACATGCTGAGTTTCTCTTCTGCTCCAGTGTCCTGCAAAGGGCTGAGGAAGGCAGGTATCTCCAACACTAGTGAGCAAAGAATCCTATTGTCTCCTTCTCCCCTCCTGCTTCCAGGGAGAGTTGGGGCTCCAGGGGTGGGTCAGAGGAAGCAAAACCCCACAGCCTCAGCAAGCACAGCTGAGTGGGTAGAGTGTGGCATGCTGAGAGGGAATTGCCTTTGTTATTTCAACAGAAATTAATTTAGAAATTCAGTTTCTGGTGATGTCCTGAACTCTGCCCCCAGTGTCACCAGCACCCCAGTTCTGCCAAAACAAACACAGAAGCCTGGTAAAAAGGAAAAAAAAAGGAAAGCCTTCCCCAGCAGCAGCAACAGGTTAACACCAGCACCATCCTCCTTCAGACTCTGGTATCCAGGTATCCACTCTATTTAGACAAGCAACTTGGTTAAACAGTTCCACTGCAGAGCTACCACCAGCTAACAGCATCACATAGGGAACACCATAGTCCCAGCTCTGCCCTCCACAGGCAGCCTATCAGAGATGGGCAAAAGTGAAGGCAATACAGCATGGGCATTCAGCAAGACTGGCATTGGTTTCCAAGCAAACATCTGGACATTTGAAATATTCATCTGGACTGGAAGCTGCAGCAAGGAAGGCAGGAGCATCTCTGTCTTTCAGAACTGGGGGGCTGAGGGCCATTCTGAGGGCAGCAGCTTTCATACGTGCTTAAGGATGGCATCCATCCCCCTGGAATCCTAAACATTTGGAAGATGTGTAGAGCTGATAGGGCTGATTTCTTCCCAAAATGACTCTATGAGTGGTGGAGTTATATGAAAAAAAGATGTTTGGATTTTGAAAACATCTTCCTGTGACGTCTTCGTATTTTCTCTTCTTTTCCTTTTAATTTTTGGTTTTACCTTCATGGTAGTGAGGGCACAGCATGAACCACATGGAAATGCCAGCAGATCTCAGACAGAAGTTGATGGAAAGGGGGAGCATGGGCAGTGAAGTGGATTTTCTAGAGTGGGAGAGAGAAGCAAATATGGCTAAGAAAATTAATGCTGGTGACAAATTAAGGCACATTCAGGTGGATCATCTTAACTATGTGTCCTAGGCTGAGAGTAAAGCGAAATATTCATTTGAGGCCAGTTTGGCAAAGGCCAGGCCTCACGAAAGTCCTTCAGTACAAAGGAGACTGCAGCCCCTTCCCAGCTCTGATCAGTGCTTATTCACAAGCTACAGCCTTTAAAATTGTAGCTATTTCACAGTCTGCTGGCTGCCCACCCAGCAGGAAGCTTCGCTGATACAAAGGGACCTTTCCCGAGGGAGTTTCTGGTCTCACAGAACATTGCAAGCACCCAGGACGGAGAAAGCAAAACTTCACTAGTTTCAGCTGGCATGATGAAACCTTCCGACTGCTGCTTGGGAAGTCACAGTGCATGCAGCAGAGAGTAGGTCCTGCAACAGTCTGGGGCAGAAGTCTGGGTGTCTGTGCTCTGCTGCCCTTTCTCAAGAAGCAGAGTGAAGAGTGGTCATGTGCATGATCACAGAGAAGAAAAAGGGACTACAGAGGTTGCATGCCTGCAGGAGCTGGTGTTTCTGTTTCTCCCCAGAGAGGGATGCTCAGGGTTTGGGGCTCAGAGGGAGCACAGCTTCTTTGAGTGCAGCTGCAGAACAAGCCAGCAGGGCTTGGTTTTGCAGCTGACATTCACACCTAAGGCCTGTTCTGGTTCACCAGGACAGAAGCAAGAGGGCTGGGCATGGTCCCTTGATGCCAGCAGTCATATGAGCACCCAGAGTAGGCTATGGCACTGCATGGTCTCTCCTCTGGGCTGGCAGAAGGCATGTGCCTCCACCAAGGCCATCAATGCAGGTCACCTCTTCCTAACTTGACCTTCGCTCTGGCCTGCCCTGAGCAACCCTACAGGGCTTGCTGCTGCAGTGACTCTGCAGCCTTTCCAGCCATACTTAGCATTCATCTCCCATGGTGTAGTTGCTGAGTGACTCCCACAACATGCCATGCGATAAAAGTCCAGGTCAGGGCAGCTCTGACCCTGCTGCCGACCACCCAGAGCTCAGCCGGCTGAGAAAGACCAAGCCTCCCATGACTGTGTTGGTGACAGACCCCGAGCCTCTAGTGCTGGGAACTGAGGTGCTACAGCACTGTATGGGCACCTCCAAGACCTGTAAGACTGTGTCTGTTCTGCTCCTTGAGCAGTCTCTTCTCTGCCCAAAGAGAACAGAACCAATGCTGCATCCGCCTAAATACTGCCTCATCAGAGCAAATGTGAGGATCCCCCAGCCCAGGGAGCAAGGGCACACAGCACTCCCAGCCATGAGGCTACTGATGCAGGAGGCATCCCAGAGCTGCTTGAGCACAACACACTGGGTTTAGAGTAACAGTGCTTGGCTGACTGCTCACCTGGCCGCTTACCCAGGAGGCAAAGAGGGAGTGTGCTGCTGTAGCAGACACGGTGGTATATCTAAGGTAGTATTCTACTGGAAAGAGAGAGAGGAAGAGGGTCAGCTGCTGGGTTGTATTTCAACATTGCACATTGGTTTAGTCTCTTATCCCTTGCTCTGTGGCACACCCCCAGCACAAAGGATTTGACACCAGGTGATTATCTGAAACTGGAGACACATGATGTTGGTATATCTCTGGTTACAGATATTATACCTAAGCATTTCTCTTACTGATCATGAGCAGGTTGCCTTGTGTTTTGTTTTTTTGTTGTTTTGGTTTTTTTTCTTACATAATTAATACGGTGAAACAAAAATACTGTCCATATAACCGTGAGGATGTCTCATGCCCAAACACAACTATTATTCTGTTTTAAGCTGACAGTTGCATGAGGTAGTCTTCATTTTTAATTATTCATATCTTGAACATGGCATAGTTGCACATATCTGCTTGGGACTTCTCCGATTATTTGCTATTGTCTGTTTCTGGACCTGAGGTTTCCCCGAGGTTGGAGTAGAAATATTCACCAGCTGCCTGAACTACACAGATGTTGCACATCTGTTTCACAGTGTTTACTATTTGCAGGACTCTCTTAAGTAAATAATGTTTTCAATCTGAACGTTTGTCATCTTGGTAAAGATGGCTTCCCCAAGCTTTGCTTGTAGGACAGAAAGAAAGGGAAAAAACCAACCAAACAAACAAACAAAAAAGCAAGGAAAAGAGAAGCAAGCAGATCAGAAAGGAAGAAAGACGAAGATGGGGAGCCACACTGAGCTGGACACTATCCCACAGTTTATTAACATGTGATTAGCATAATGAATATTCAGTGCCATTATTATTTTATTGTTCCTCTTTGCATAGTATGTTAAGTATGAAAAGTTTCTTCTGTGGGTTTTTTCATTGCAAATTTGCCCCAGGAGAAATTATTTCTCCTTATCTGAAGAGTCTAACCAAGGATTAATTAAGAAAAAAAATATAAGGAAAATATGTTGCAAGACTGTTCCTTGCATGTCTCATAAAATCCAAAGCCAAAAAATCTTGATCATATATCTATGACTTACAGGGATCTGTTGACCAGGGTACTATTTTAAGGTATATGTGCCCTCCAAGTCTGTTCTTATCTTTACATGGCAGAAGTGCTACATTTCAAAGTGCCAATATTTAACCCACTGGTTAAATATATTTTGAAGATTATATAAGAGGTGGATATCAAACTGAAATGGCACAGTCTTGGAGCCTGGCCAACTTCTGTGGCTGAAATGCAGATCAGCAGGAGCGTCCGCGCCCCTCTCAGCCTCATGATTTGCCCCTGGGGCAGAGATGGAAAGAGATGTGGGGAATTGCTCCTGAAAGCTCCTGGCTCTTGGGATGGTGGTGGGATGCCATGCAGCATGTCAGCTTGGCCAGGCTGGCTCTCCCCTGGTGCTGCCTGAGGGAGGCCCCCGGCACAGCCGCCCTGCTGCTGGGACCAGCCGTTGTTCAGTAAATCATCCAGACCGAGGCAGGAACAGAGGGGGGAAGGAAGACAAACTGTAAGCATTGATTTATTTTTTTTAAAGCCCTGGCACTCTGGCTCGAGGTGGCTATGGCCCCACATGGCGACCTTTGGTCTGCGGGAAGCTGTGCCACACTCCCATTGCCCACAGCGGGGTCCCCAGCCACCCACCATTGCTGACCGCCATGCAGGGGTCTTCACCCTCAGGTTTGTTCACAGAGGAGAGGAACCTGCAATGCATGGTGGTGGTGAAGCACATGGGCAGTTTTAGAGTGGGATTGAGGTTAGTGCATCCCTTGTCCCTCATCCCTGCTCCCCACTGTTGCCCCAGAAGGGAGAAGCGGGGGAAAGCTATACACTGGGAAGGTCTCTGGGCATTTTTCTCTTCAAATCAATGGGCACCTTTTTCTTTCAGGAGAAAAAAAAAAAAAAGAGCAGAGGAGCAGTTTGCCAGTGGCAGCCGGAGGGGGCCATAAGGGCGCATTGCCAAGGCAAACAAGGAAGCCACCTGATGTGACTGGGGTCAGATAAGAGAGCCGTCACTTCAGGAGCAGGTGCTTCCTGCGCTGCGCGCCCAGCCCGGCCTGCTGCCCACTGCCTGCCTGCTGCCCCTGCCTGCCACAGGCAGGCACCCGCGTTTGCTGTGCTCCATCCTGTGTCTCTCTCTGGGAACGTGGGATCTCACACGGAGGGGATGGCCACATGCCACCGACATCAGTGATCATGGGGAGCAAATGAAGGAGCGTGGGTGCAGCAGGTAGCTGGCTGAGAATGCTGGTCCTCCTGCCCTCACACAGGGGTGGTATTAAAGGAGATATTAAATAGGAAACCCAGAAGGTGTTTTTCCCTTTCCTGTGCACAGCCAAAATGGGAACACCAGCATTCAGGCAAGAAGTTAAGGTCTGATTGGAAGGTTGTGCAGCTGTACTGTCACCCCATGCCATGGTCTGTAGCAAGAGGCAGTGACAGATCAGGGGCTGCATTTCTCAGCAGCCATATCCTCCCTCTCCCCCCTAAGAAATCCACAGTTGATAGGAAATGTACAGGGAGAGAGAAATATGTTTGGGAGTGTATGCAGTGCAGCACCTCCGCAATGTAGGTATGTGATGTTATCCTCCAAGATATGGAAGAGAAGCAGGTCACAAAGAACAGCAGGTGGCATCTACTAATCAGTTGTTCTTAACCAGGCATAAACTGACTGATGACGGCCTTTTGTTTAACAAGTTACCATTTTACCATGTGAGTTTCTAGTAGTAAGAGAAGATCCATAGTCTCCTAGAAATGGGCAGAAGGGCCCTCAGGAGGTAAATCTGGTCCCACCCATGACTAAAGGTGGGCTCTCAACTGCTGAGATTATGCTTGAAATAGTGAGAGTGCATTTTTATGAAGAATGCTTACCAGTGGCTACAGGAGAACTCAAGGTTTGAACACCATATCTATTCTCCATCTCTGTCACTGCTTCACCTTATGAATTTGGGGAAACCATCTTTGCAAAAGAATGGTGATAAAATAACTGCCTACCACAATGTGGTAGTTTCAGACTTCACTGATTATTTAGTCCCTAGCACATAAATATGCAACTTGTTGTGAATGGGGGAGGGAAGTTTTTCAGAGGTGAATGGGTTAATGCTATAAAACGCTCTGAGAGCCCTGGGTGATTAATTAGCAAAAGATGAAGTAGTGGAACAGGGCAGAGCTAAGAGGAGATTTGTATGTGAGGGGTCTCCACTGGCTGATGAGCAAGCAGATCAGAAAGGCCAGATGTAACCATTGCAAATACGATTGTACTTAGAATGTCAGAAATTTCCAAAACAGTCAGAAAGGCCATTGTATTCCAAATAGTGCTCAAATGCCACGTCATTCGGGAAGCCCTGCATGTATTCCTCTGATCATGCAGGCACATCAATGGCATCTCTGCTGGATCATGTTTCCTAAGGGGTTTACTTCAGTTCTAGAGCATGCTATTTGCCTTGGAGAGCCTCAGGGAGACAGCAGTTTGCTCTATCAACCCATCAGCCATATCTGCTGTGTGCATCTCTTCCTTGGGGTGGGATAGCTAGTGCTGTGGCTGAATGTATGTTTTGGTATCAAGTTCTGCTTGAAAGACTTTCCCTCTGAAGGCAGCAAGTTCAGTGTCCTCTCTGCAACCAGCTTTAGGAGCATAAAAGCGCACACTGCACAGAAGAAAACTTCCAGAGGGCATTGTTGTATAACACAGCACAGAGCAGAGGCACTTAAACAAGCTCCAAATGTATAAACCTTGGTCAAAATACAGTCTAAGGGAAAGAGCTTGGGGTTTGCTCTGGGTAAATGAAAGCCCCAGCTTTTTCACCCTAGGTCTGAGGAGAGCCTTCACCTCAGCCTTCTCCAGTCTAGCTTCCCAAGGCTGTCCCTTGCTCTAAACCTCTGACACTTAGGTACCTGATACTCCCCACTGTGCTATCTTCCCCTCAGTCTCTCCTTTAAAGAGTTGCTCCTTGTATTATCTGTGGTCGCTTCCTTTTTGCTCCGTTCCCAAACACCGGGTCTATTCTTGGAACGTCCGGCTAGAGTGCTTGTATTGACGTCAAAATTACTCAACAGTTGTTGTCAGGAAGGACTTGATTTGCATTTGAATAGGGTGGCTTTTTAATGTCTCAGAAATAAGATGATGTTGGGGACAATGTTTGGAAAGATTCCCCAAGGTAAATGTAAGGAGGCAAATTGCATGCGCTTCTCTTCTTCTAAGGGCTTCTCCAGTGGAGTAAGAGTGGGGGCAAAAACAACCTGTGTGGAGTTGAAGAATATGGCTGCCTTGCCCTGAAACTCCCTTCCTGTACTCTGTCCTCAAGGCCTGTCTGAGAGGCCATGGTGCTGCTTTGGCTTCCTGCTGGGGAGGAACTGCAGAGCTCACAGGCCCCTCTTGGAAATACTGAGGCAAATGTAAGCCAGTCACTCATGAATGTTCCTGAGGAGGAGGGGTAACAGAGGTTTGACAGAGATTTTCCTGTAAAATAAGTGACCAGCATCTCTCTCTTTTTTGCCACCAAAAACTCGTGTTTGGATGCACCTTGGTCAGTTTGTCTCCCAGAATGGTCCCCCAGGTAAAGGACAGGATGAGTATCTGAAGTTCTCAGAACAGGATTGCTATTTCAAGACTCAAATACAGGACTGTGAGGTCTTCTCAGCCTTTCACAAGCCCGAGGAGGTGGTGTTATGTCCCCTGCTGTTTGATGTGTGGCTAATGCCTCAGATGAAATCTTAACACCATGGTCTTGTCTGTGCATGAGTGTTAAGACAGCCAATTATCAGCATTTGGTGAATCTAATGAATGCAAGTCGTAACTTAAAGCTTGCTAGGTATAAGAAATTGCTGCAGGGAAAGCACTAACTCAACCCGTGGGATGGGACTCCAAGTTGTATTAAATCAGGCATTCTTTTTTATTATACTGATGACTAAGTTTCGTTGTATTCATATAGCTGGATGTCCAGCGCTTTTGTCTGTGTCTGTGATGGTAAACAGAAAGATTCTCACCAGCTAGAAACTGAAATGCCCCTTATCCATCAGCAGTAGGGAATTCAGTGCTGTTCTGCTGCTGCCAGTTCCCTGTGAAGCAGGTTGTGAATTAATTACAGAATATTCTAAGTTGGAAGGGACCCACAAGTTTCATCAAGTCCAACTCTTAAGTGAATGGCACACACCAGGATCAAACCCACAACCTTGCAGCTATTAACACTATGCTCTAACCAACTGAGCTAGTCTCAGGGTTTGCATGAACTAATATCATGTAACTAATAGCCTGGGCTTTAGATTCACTAGTATTAGAAGTTTCTGAGGTGTGGAACTTGAATGGATGCTGCTTTTAAGCAGTGGCAGATACATCCTGAGACTCACCCAGGCAGCTCTCCTGCATGGTATACTCATTTTTAAGCAGCTGTGCCAGTAGAGGCTGGGCCTTTGGCTCTTGCATGATCACTTGATCCTGCTGTGCCTCATCTTTCCACCTGTGAGATGGGGATGACACTTCTGCCTGAATTCTTTAGAATGACCTGTGAGGATTCTTGGATGCAAGTGTAATAGATGCCTTGCAAGTACCTATGGACAGCAGAAATCACCTTCAGGTGGTACCTGTGTGCAGCCTGAGATGTTATAGATAGGTTTTCCCAGAAAGCAAGCAGAGTGCTGAGAAGCTCTTCATAGCTGTCCTAGGGCTCTGCATCCTCCCCAAACATCCAGCTCCAAGGATAGGATCTCCCTTACTGGGTCTGCCCAGATCACACTGTTGAGGTAACCAGGCTCAACTTTTCTATTCCAGCTCTTCCTTGCTCCTCACCCAGCCCACTTCAGCAATGTCCTCAGGGCAACAAGCCAAGGTCTTATTTTCGATCGTGCTCTTACCAAGGAGGACGTGAAGCTTCCCAGGCTCATGCTGATTGCATGTTTGTGCTGAACAGTTCCCTTGTTTACAGATAAACAGACCATGGTCCCATCCGTGCGCTGTGTGCAGAGCAGTGTGGGCTGGGCTGACCTTCTACTGCACCTCCCAGGTCTTCCGCTCGCCCGCTTTTCCACCAGTGGAGGTACTGCTATGTCTGTTTTCCCTTCTGAGAGTCTCTGGGGATGTGAACTTTAAGTCCTGCCTAAACTGTGCAGAACTTGCTGGCAGAGACACTGCCTTGGCCTGTTGTCTAAGCCAGACCCTCCAGGCAGTGTCCACAGTCAACGCTGCCCATGAAAGTGATGGGAGAGTTGCAGAGGGAGGAACTGTGCACTCACAGGATCATAGGACTTCAAACTGCAGATGCCAGTGTAGACCTATGAGGGGGACCAAAATCAATGCCACCATTCAATTAGCAGGCAAGAGTCAATCAGCCTGGCTCACAGCAGCTGCTCCATTGGAAGTCCCTCTGGCCTGGACAGCAGGGACACATGACAAGGGGGCAAGCGGCAGGCAGTGTCTGTGCTACAAGAAAGGACCCTTCCTCTGGTGCCAGGAGGCTGTTAATGAACTTGTATGTGACTGAGGACACTACTGTGCTCGAGGGGAGCAGAGTATCACTGGCACACTGAGTCACCCAAGTGTCTTTGCTACCGTTCCTTGCCATCCCTAGGTTAACTACTACTTGACTAGATGCCTTCATGGTAGCGCGGTGAGGAAAATCCCTGTGGCAGGGGAAGAAGAGCACATTCCCATCTAAAACCTCCATGCTCAGCCCATCTTGCAGGAGGAGGATCGAAAAATGCTCCTGGAGAACACATCTGACTGGCTAGGCTCAGTTCCCTCTTGCTGTGTCTCTACAATCATGTGCAAAATGTACACAGCTCCCCAAGCTACCTCATGCCTACTGCCTGTTTTGCTAATCTCTACAGTGTCAGCAGCTGCAGACGCTGGGAGATGAGACATCACACAGCCAAGTATATACTCTGTAGCTGGGAAACATTTACTACCTGTTAAACCTGAGCCTCTTCTTTTATTGCAGGCCAGAGATATTCTCATCCCTAACCTCTTCCTGTACTTTTCCATGGTAGCTGTGTGTTATGGACATGCAGTGCAGTGCTGTCAGACTAACCACACACAGCATGTCAGGAGGAGGTTTTGTTTCAATTGCCCCCTTTAATGGCAACATGTAGCTCTGGCTCAGTTTCAATTGCAGAAAGCAGATGCAACCCATCCCAAAGGAAGAATAAGGCATGCTTCACCCCTCCACTGCGATCAGTCAGCAGCAGAAAGATGGTGTGAGGACCCTGACTCATGGTTTGGAGTTGGGAATAGGAACTGAGCCTAAATTCAGTTTAGTTCACCCAGCTGGGCCCAGTGACACTGCTATGAGGAAGCTGGTGCCCCTGGGGTCTGTGCTGGTCTGGACACAGTGGGCTTGAGGAAAAGGTCATATTTCTAGGCCCCCAGCAAGGTGCAAAGGGGCAACACTGGGGGAAGTCTTCCTGCAGCCTGCACTGGCACTGGCACTGGCGGCAGGGACATCCAGGCAGCCAGTTTTCTCTGCTACAGGTGGTGCTTTGTGTGGTGAGACAGCTGAGAAGCCTGACCAGGTGAAAACCAGCAGGATGGCACTGGA
Source organism: Anabacerthia variegaticeps (assembly GCA_035583185.1). Classification (NCBI taxonomy): domain Eukaryota; kingdom Metazoa; phylum Chordata; class Aves; order Passeriformes; family Furnariidae; genus Anabacerthia; species Anabacerthia variegaticeps. The sequence goes on from JAWWEW010000165.1 coordinate 24,911,342, forward strand.
GGAGTGGAAGGTATCCAAGCAAGCATACAAGGAGGACTGTAAGTGGTTGAGGGATGTTCACTGACATTTCCCATGCCCCAGGAGAAACCAAGAAATGCCCCAATTCTGCTGCAGCTGGCAATCCTCTGTGCATTTCCCAAACCTTCCCAACTAGAATTGCAAATCTGAGTTTGGGAACTGAGCAGTTTAATGTAATGTGCCAAAGTAAGCAAACTCAGCAAATCCCACAAAATAATATGTTGCATTGTTTTGCTTAGGAATGTGAAACTACCACCCAAGGGAGACTTCAAAACACTGAAGAAATGTTTTGCCTGTGGTTTGATAGCTCAGTGGTTGGCCTGATCACTTGCTTATCAAAAGCCTGAGGCTACTGGCAAGCCAGTGAAATTGTATGTATTAATCCATCTCAACATCTGCTCAATGGAAGTCATGATCTCAAAGCCCAGTTATTTGCTTAGTGACTGCTAGTGTGAATCAGTTAATCTGAGCTCATTTGAGTGAGTAGAATAATGGTTGCGTGAAAAAAGGAGAATTAGGCATGAAGGAAAAGAAGCAGTCTACTGGATATGCCATTTTATAACAGTTGAACATGTAACTCATAACTGTGGAAGTGACAAGGATAAGTGTTCTGTGGAGTAATTAATTTATATAACATTTGCATGGACTGAAGACTGATGTCTTCAAAGGCTGCCTGATGTCTGTACCAGGCTCCAGGTCTCTGCCCTGATGGCTCTTAATGAAGGCTTTGTACTCTCAAGTCCTGGGCCATTGCTTTTCCTTCTCCAGCACAGCTCAGGGTAGGGATTCCCTCAACTGGTCTTTCTGGCTATCCAGTGCCTTGGATGATGCTAGTATTTTAACTTTCCAAATTCACAAGGAAGGCTAGCAAATTATTTCTTACAAGCAACAACAATGAGCGATTTCCTCCATCCTGTGCTCGCTTTGATGAATGTTTTTAAAAACGTGGTCAGCATCTGATCTTTCAGGTCAATGTTCATCATGGTTTTCCTTTAGTTTTGCCTAAACCACTCCTTTGCTGCCGACAAGAAACAAACTGCGCAAAACTCCAAAGCTGGAGGTGTGTCACATTCAGCCTTTCTCAGTATCCTGACTACAGCAGCATTCTCCCATTTTTCATGAGCTTTTTCTCCAGTGGCACTGAAAGGCACAGTGGTAAAATTTATTGGTGAATCCACCATCTAAATCTTTTCAACAGGCCTTCAGCTAGTGCATTTAATTTTTTGTCTTGCGTCTCCCACATCTCTGCTTGTAGTGCAAGCCATTTCCCAGGCACTAGCCCTTTTGTATCTATATGCTTGGTGTCTCTTGTGCATGCTCTCCCTACCTCTCTTTTTTGACTTTATGGTGTTATTAGTGTCTCTCCTTGTTCATTATCAGGGAATCACTGTAAACATTTCTGCCAGAAACAAAACTGGATGAAAAAAGTTCTGAAAATGTTTTAAATTTTGTGTGTGCAAGTGATGATTAATTAAAAATATTCACACAGCAATCTGAGTTCCAAAACACTCTGTGGGGTGGATTCCCCAAAATTCTGATGAAAACTAGCTAAAAAAACCTACATCTGTTTTACCTCACTGAGAGGTGCATTTGAAGTTCCTGAGTTCATGCAGGTCAGGTGCTCTGGACTGTTCTGACCTGCTCCCCTCTACCATGGTCTGCTTTAGTCAGGACAGACAAGCTGGGCTGTGTCCAGCTCTGCTCCTAGTTGCTCCATGAAGCTGAGAGATGAGAGCATGCTTTGACCCACTCAAACCCTTCAGTCCCTTCAGTTGCATCTAGACATTTTTCAGATTAGTAAATGGGTTGGTGGTTGGGAGGTTGGTGCATTCACTTCATGCAAGGACCTGAACCCAAATCTCAGTTCCACATGCATACCTGTTCTCATTTTTGTGTTGAGGCAAGAGAAAGGAAAGAAGGAATTGGATTCTTTCTCATTACCTTTTTTCCAAAGGTCTCATCTTTTTGCTGACACAGATAAGAATAATAGCACTTTTTGAATGCACAAGAATGTGAAAAACCCTGTCTCCAGTTCACACCTTGCCACTGGGAAAATTGTATTACTGTCAGCTTCCTCAGCAGAGCACTACGTTTCTGTAATGGCGTTGTCTCTTGTCATCTCTCGCACTGGTATTACTTTACCCTTTCAAACAGGCATTTTTCTACCTCTCTTTCCTGAGCACTCCTCCGAGGGCTTATTTTTTGACTTATTTCCTTGTATTCACTGAGCCCCCTGTATTTTTAGTCATCTCTGCTTTCCCTTTGCTTCTTGGGAAACCATGTAGACTTACCAAGCTGTCACTGATGCTGTCATGCAGGAGGAAGTGTGACACATGATGAGGTCTTGCCAACTTCTTGAAGTGGCTTCGGGTCTTGCAGCAGCTAAAAATTGTCATTTAGTCTGATTTCAAATCATTGTCCCAATGGTCCTTTTTCTAACAGTTTTTCTGGAGATTTGAAGTCTTTTATTCCACTTAAATTTCATTTTCAGTTTTACCATACGTAAACTGCAGACTCTTCTGAACCCAACTGACAGTGAGCTCTGATAACCTGGAGAGCTGGTGTAAGTCTGTTTCAGTACATGAATGAGCAGTTTGGGGCCTGCCTGCTCCATCTGGAGAACTCCAGCCTAACCCTGCTACGGGGGAAAGCAGTGCTTGACAAGACATGCCATCCTTCCAGACATACTTTTCCCATGCCTCCAAGTCTTTTGTGCCAGTTTGCTCATAGCATCTTCATCTTTGTAATTTGTGTTCTTATTACCAAGCAGGTGTCCTGCTTAGGAATATTACCATTCAGGTTAAGCACCAGGCTGTAGGCTTGTTTCTGAGCTCATTCTCAGGCTTCCTGTGTTCCACATTCAAAATGGCCATTTTGTTGAAAACTCTGGGAAATGTAGCTCAGAGTAACCAGATACAAGTTAGCTCCCCATCCATGATCAGCTTATCACCTTGGAAGCCCAAAAGAATGTCCAGCTGTATGCATAGTGACTGTCTACCTCCCAATAAATTATGACTTTTATTTTTTTTCATTTTTTAGTCACATTAATATTCATTTACTTGTGGGATATCAAGATCTGATGCTTTCCTTTCTGACTTCACTGAATAAGCAAAGTTTGAATGGGAATGGAGAGAGCCCCCCAAAGTCCTCTCCATCCCTATAGGAGATTGTTGCAGGTAGGAACTGAGATTCACACCAGGGGCCCCAGTCTCCAGGAGGCAACACCACCAGAGGCTCTGTGAGAGCACACTGTGCCCAAAAACACAGGTGGGAAAGGAAAGCCCACTCCTGTTGCTGCAAATGCAATTCTTTGGAGAATTCAGCACCTCGACAGTTAACACTGCATGTGCAGTTCACAACCTCCTGGTACCTTCCAAGTGTGGCTAATCACTCACAGTCCTCCCCAGACCTCCTGCCATTGACATGGCCTTTCTCTTTATAGCTCTGCTAGAGCGTGTTCAAGTTTCTGTCAGAACCAGAAACATGCCACACGCTGCTCTAATCCCTTTAGCAGTGCACAGACACAAGCAGCTCTCAAATAAAAGGGTGAGTGCCACCCCTGAACTTCGCTAATTCGTCACAGTCAACAGGATTTTTTCCCTCTCTTTCACAGCACAACAGTAACTTAACAAGCCTTTGATGCGCAGGCTGGTCCCTGTCGCATCTACAGGCTGATGAAAGTGCTGAGGGCAGCAGCGGACAGGGGTGCTCAGCTATACAGTGAAAACAAGCTTCCCTCTTAGCTGTCCCCATCATCCCACATCAGAGGAAAAAAAGGAATTAAGAAAAAAAGGAAGCAAGAGGAGGACCTCTTTCCTAAACCACCTCATATCATCTCTCTAGGCTCCCTCTAAATGCAGTTTGGGTGTTTCTGTATCCTACAAGGCAAGAGGCCACCCACTTCACTCCATCTCTGTCCTCTGGCAGTATGGCAGGGAGTAAAGTGTCCTCAGTCTGGTTCTGTCATCCTGGCAAAGCAGTCAGGCCTGGGACTCCCCAGGTCATCCCTGTTAGGTTTACAATTTGTAAACGCTTAGACAGATGGGCCTGGCTAGTTCCACAGAAATGCTGTACAGGATACAGCAGGGGCCCTGCTGAGCAACATATTTTTTCCTCTGCGCCTTGCAAATTGCAGCGAGCTGTGAGTATGAGCAGGTTTTTTTTTCCTCCTGTGTTTATGAAATCTCTCTGCCACGGCTGGTGAAGAAGGGAGAGCCGAGTGTGCCTTGAGTCTCAGCATGAAGGTGCATGCTCAGCTTGGAGCTGCTTCTCAGGAACATGAAATAATGTGGCTCACAAATTCAGACAGTGAGTCCCTTGTGTTCAGTGATCCCAAAAAGCTTCCTGAAGTAGAAGGGAGCTGTGGGCTCACTCTGCCTGAAGTCCTGGAATAGGTCCCATGAATAATATGGGTGTTTGTGGAAATATATGTTCATCAGCTCTGAGTAATGGATGTGATATCCAGGAGGCCAAGATTAGCTCTTATGAGGCCATACTTGAAGCCCCATCTGTGCTACTCTAACCAGTCCTGCTGACCCTCATCAGCCACCAGTCTTTGCTGCCTCCTTTCTGCTTGGCAAACCCTTTAGGCTTATATAACTCCTCTCACTTGCCCATGAGCCTCAATGGCTTTAGGAAGAAGAGAGAAGGTGAAGCTCAAGAGCAAATTTCCCTGCGGATTAGGGAAAAAGAGAACAAATAGTGAGAACAGAAACTTCCTTGAATTAAATGACTACTCCCACACCAGGTCTCAGCTTGCCAGGTATCCCTCCTGGGGTATTTGGTGCTCCTCACAAATGACAGTGACAATGGGTGGCAGTACTTGTTTGGCAAATGCCACGGCCCTGCTGTACGTGTGCCACAGGAGTGTCTGTGAGCCTGTTGGGGTGTGCACTGAGAGTCTGTGTAGCACCCAGGAGCCAGTGGCAAGGGTGGCTTAGGTGACACATGCCAGTATCTCAGAAACAGCAATGCAAGTTCCACTTTCAAGCACTGTCAAGTCCATTTTAAGGATCTAGAAAAGGCTGTGCACACACACGCTATGTTTATTAAATACACATACAGTTAAACACAAGTCAGGATGGCTCTTTTCCTTTCAGGATGGTGACCCTGGTCTAGGGAAGCTGATGAAACCCTACAGGAGGGACATCTGAGTCATGAGAGCTTCTCATGGAAACTTACTTCCTGGACTCCTTTTTGCTGTGTTTGAGAATAGGAGATGAACTAAGGCATGGTGGAGGGAAGCTGCAATAGCATGAGCTCTCTGAAGCACGATAAGCAGTTTTCATTCCTATAAAACATGTGGTCTTCCAGTATCTACAGTGTTTCCTGCTTCTTCTTTATCCCCTTTGTCCTCCTCACTCCCACCCCTGCTCAGGGAGCAACCTGTGGTCTTTGGTCACACATCCATTCAGTAACTTGCAAAGTCCCATCATTTATAATTCTTAGACACACAAGCTGCCACTTTCACATACGGAAATTCCCAAAGGTCAGAGAAGGGAAATGGTTAATTCCTTTCATTCAATGCCTAACCTCCCCCTCATCCCCCACTTCCCTCCCCCACCCTGTGTGAACAGGAAGCTTGAAAAGGAAAAGCTTTCTGAATCCAGCAGCTGGGAATGGATGAATCCTGGAACTTTATGCTGCAGAAGCTCGGAGACAATAATAAAGGTTTCCCCACCATCCAGAGAGCAAGTATATATATAAAAAAACAGTTATCTCTTCAAACAAACACATGGGGGATGGGAGAAGTCAAAATCCCAGCAGGCAAGTATTGAATTGGTTAAAGCTCTAGCAAGCACCTGGAGACCTAACTGCATCAGAAGGCCAGTAAACTGGAGAAACTGGAGAGAAGCCTAGCCAGGTGATGTTCATACAGGTGTGATTTACCTCTTGCTGATGTCTTGCTTGCACTGCTGAGAGACATGATTCCTCTTTCAAGTGCTAAGTGACATGGGGAATGGTTCTGAAGGTAGCATGCAGGGATGTTTCTCTCTTCGTAACACCAGCCCCAGACACCAACATCTTACATCCCTTTCAGATGGGGAATTTGGGGTGGCTAAAATCTGAGCTACCTTTGGACTTTTGCCAACCTGAGTAGGAAGATGGGAATGAGGATGATTTGCTTAGAAAGTACCAGAGTGCCCGCCAGGACTGATGGGAAGTCAGACTTGTGCCCCAAGGAGTTTACTTGCTAATTGAAAGCAGAAGCCTGTTAAAACAACTTTCCAAGAGTCTGACACTACAGAGCACATGCCCATGCTTTTGACACGTGGTAGAGATTCTTAGAGATCCTTATGGAGGGTGTTAGGATGCCACAAAGTTTCAATGAGTAATGTGAACAAATAATCATCTGAGAGGCAAAGATAACAAGCTCAGTCACGTATGCAGCACTGAGGGTCAATGAATTTGGCACGAATAATTTGGAAAATATCCTCCCACTTCCAGAGCACGTAGTCCCAAATCAAGGGTCTTTGAGCCTGATGGTCAAAAGGAGCAACTAAAGTTACTTCTGTGCCCTCTCTGTGAGTGTCCACATGCAATTGCCCACATGCAAGCAGGAGCAACATCCAAGAGAGGTATGAGACCAACCTACAGCTTTATAGGAATGCAGGTGCTTTCAGTGGAGTTTCACCGTGCTGTGACTCAGACCTGCTGCAGCATGCTGCAGACCTTGGCACCATGACCCTTAGGCTAACTCAAGCATAATCAGTTGTAGGTTTTATTTGAGTCTGGATTAAGGTGCTTGTATATTCTGTAGACTGCCACCAGATACAAGCAGGAGCAACATAGCCTGGAAGCTTTACCAAAATTAAGTACAGTTTTAAAAGCCGCCTTTAGGCTAGCTAGGGTGAGCACTGGCAGTTATGTTGCAACAGGAGAGGCAGGGACCTTGCATTTTATTTTCCTGCTGATTTCATGAACAATCTGCTCCATGGGGTTATGAGGAACTCAGGGCTTCTTGGAGGAAGGATGTACCTGGAGAGGTGCTATTCCCAAATTGGAGGGCACAGCCCACCTGAGGGTTGCCCTGTTGTTCACAGCATTTTGCTCTTCCACCTTTTCAAGACCTCAGGAAAATGAGGGGTATGAAAACTACCTTTATTCAGCCTTCATGATGTGTATGGTAAAAAATAGATGCATGCAACCATTGCCATCACCAGCTCTTAAGTGTAATGACCACCTTATCCTGCAAAGCATGGGGTCCTGTTGCTCCCATATTTATGACGGGTTTCCACAACTGGAGGAGGCAATAGTAAAAAAAAGGTGATCCAGTGGCCCAGTTATACAATCCCTCTGCATTTGTAACCCTAAATCTCCTTCTCAACTATGCAAAGTCATGTTTGTACTTGGCTCACAGTGAAATTCATCACAGTCTTCAGATATTTCCCCTTTTGAACTTTTGGATATTCTCTCCTGTTTACAAATCTGTGTTACTTGAATGCTGCCACTGCTAGGATGTGATATAGGGATGGGATTCTCAGACCTGCTGTGTCTCATTGGACTCCACCCTGGACCCTCGTATGGGCCATGCCAGACAGCCCTGATGCCATCTCTCCCAGCACTGACAGAGTGGAAAGGGACTTTGGCAGTGCCTGCTCCCCTCCAGCATGCCCTGGTTGGGGTGGCCCCTGGGACTGTGGCCAGATGGCATAGCTTAAAGCAATCCCACCCCAGCCCCAAGGCACTGCTGGCACTGCACCAACCCGGATCAGACCACAGTGAGTCCCTTGCTCTGAAAGAGCTGTCAGGCTGGGAACCAGGAGCATATTTTACCTCGCTGCAGACCCCCTCAGTGTAGCAATGTCTCAGGGTTTCCTCCCCACCACAGCTATTACAGCATTTACTTGTTTCCCTCGCACTGAGCACTAACTGACACAAACTCGTGGTTACTGGTCTGCGTGCTCTCCCATTCCCTTGCCCAGTGCATTGTTTTCCCATCCGTCCACCAGCTCTGGGTCCATCTATCCATCTGCAGTGTTGGGATCCACAGTCTCTGAGGGCAGGCCATGTCCTGCTGTTTTTAAAGGGGAAATAGTAAATGCTGCCTGAGTCACTGTTGATGTAAATACCACATCATATTTTACAACTGCTCTAAGGCAAGGCTTCATTAGTAGTATTTTGCGATCTGACTTTAGGGACTGCTTTCTGAAGTTTTCCTCTTTTTTTTTTTTTTCTTTTTTTTTTTCTCCCCACTGTCTTGTTTGTAACATCCCCTTTGAACTTGTGACAATAAAATTTCCTTCCCCACTGATTTAGTTCTTTTCCACTTGGCACGCATGAACATTTTCCCTGCTGTTTCTATGGAACCAAAGCCCCCATGAGTCCCTTTTGTTTACTTCCTTGCAAGTAGCCGAGCATTTTGGTGAGGTCAGAAGGAAGGTGCATGGCTCTGGGAATAACAAGAGTGATGCTGCCAACACCAATAGGCTGTTAAATTAACCTGCCTTGACACCTCTCCCTTTTTCAGGCTCTCACTTTAAAGATACCAGGGTTTATGTGTTTCTACCGACCAACATACTTCCTGATTTCAGCTGGCACCCAAAATGAGAGTACCAAAATACTATATGAAATTTGTAACATTTGTGCAGTAGCTAAGCCAGTGAAGACAGGAATGAAAAAATACCTCTCTTCAGGAACAGGTCTGATTAGCTTTGGAATACAGGACTCCTGTTGTGCCCTCTCTGGCACAACATTGTGGCACTGTCCGGGTATGTTGGGTCAGCTTGTCCCACCAACAGCACTGCTTCACAGAGGCTCACCAAGCCCAGGGACCAGGAAAGCAGCTCATACCACCTTCAGATACAAACAGCTATTTGTTTTGGGGAAAGGGTTAAGATTAAATGGAAATGTTTTTCTGAAGCATCGCTGACTGTTACTGGAAAGGGAGCACCAAATTTTTGGGGCAAGTGATTTGATTCTATGTTGCAGATACTTTGCTTCAAAATGATCTTCACTCTGCAGACAGAAGGTGCTGCACAGCCAGGTGGTACCTGGCACAGGAGCCCCAGAACTCAACACAGATCAATGCTGCTGGCTGAGCCACACCAGGCACTACACTCCTGGGTTCGGGTTAATCAGTTTTATCCTTAGATTCATCCAGGAGAGATCCCTGACTAGAAATAGTCCAAACAGGATGAATGGGAGGAAACATGTAATTTCAAATTACTTCTGCCATCTGAAATGATCTGTAATGCTGGACACTGAGAAAGTGTTAAATAGTCAAGTGGGCCTCAGTAAAACAGGTGAAGTGAAATTGGCTGGTAGCAGCCTGCAGGGATGATGGTTTCTCCATTGCTGTACCAGGTGGCTGCACAATGCCCCATGATTAGCACCCACCAATCCTCCCTGTCCTGCTGGCTAGCAGGGGACCCCTCACATCAGCTTGGCTCTTCTTACACAGCAAGGTCTTTATTAAACACTCAGGGTGGAGAAGGGGCAAGTGTGTGTGGTGTTTCTTTGTCTCTCTGTTTGCAATGCTGAACAACGGAGTGATGCCTGTTTGCAAACATCCAAGAAGAGGCAGCTGTTAAAACCTGGCTAGTTTTAGCCACTGCTATAATTTTTAGAATGTCATTTTAGCTTTTATCCCAATTGCCCTCATTCTTCTCTTTACACACACCTCAGACCTCATCCCTGCTTGCATTGAATGCAATTGAGAACGAGCACTTGCCCATGGGAGCCCAGTCCCCTATATTTGGGATATCCTTCCCTTCTCAGATCATCATAAATGAGAAGCAGCTTGGCTGAAATGAATGCTTTAAGAAAAACAGTGACAATTTTAAAGGTCCCTGTGCTACCTTGCCTCTGCAGACCAAACCAGGCTGAGATGTGCTGTCTCCCAGAGGGACATGGGTGTGGGAGCAGATGTGCTGCCACTGCCAGGCTGGATCCCTGCCTATAGAGGCAGCCTGGCATGAAGCCAGTTTATCTTCACTAAGGACATTGCCTGGTCTTCTCAGTTTGTGTTTCCATTTGGAATATGCATATGTTTCACAAAATACAGTGAAGAAAGCTAAATGAAAACATTTCTGTCCATGTTCTTCCTCACCTCCAGCTCTCCTGTCCTTCCCACTATCCTCATCTTTTAAACTGAAGGGAAAGAGAAATAACTTGAGAGAAAGCAGAACACCCTCCACCCTTCTGACTGCAATGTTGATAAACACTTTTCATTAAAAATCACCTTAGAAATAGACAGTTGTTTGACAATAAAGAAAACTCTTACTGTCATGTGTTGTACTGTTGCTGCTGAACCCCTTCTCACCAGGGAAGAAAAAAGGACATATGAAAATGCTGGTTATTGCTCTTCAGCTCTGCTCCAGGGACTTTTTGACTGCAGCCACCTATCCAAGGCAACCTCAGCTTCCCACTAACCATGGAAAGTTCTTGAAGGTGGACAGGGGATGGAGTTCCATACAGGACTTACCAAGGACATCCATGCCAGTGTCATTTTGTTTACAGCCAAAAAGGGCAGCTTGCAGAGAAATGTCAAGACTACATCTACAGTAAAGTAGAAGCAGAGACATGTTGTGTGTAAACTAATTGTGCGGGAAACTAGAAGTAACGAGAACCCAAAATCTGCAGATGTATAAAGGATGAAGCCTCACCACAACATGCACAACAACTGAAGGTTTGCCTTCTCCGTGATGAAGAGCTGACTGAACGACTGTCTCCAGCCTGCCAAGAGCAAGGTGTGCTGGCAGAGCACTGCCACACACTGGTGCCTTCTACCCAGCAAGATTCTGTGTTCTGGAGTGGGATCCCAAACCTACCAAAATGTTTCTCTGAGTTAGCATATGTATCTGGGGTCATGAGGCTTCTTAATTTTCAGGGAGTGGCACACCCGCCAGGATTGCAAAATTGAATTTCTTCATGCAGCACTCACTTCTAATCACAAGTGTCTGAGCAGTGTCCTGCACAGGGGCATAATAGCAGGCATGGTACAGGAGCCTTTACTCCTACAATCAGTGGACATGAGAAGAGATGAAGAAAGAAATTCTCCCTTTGAGGGAACAGTGAGTTGGGCCAACCCCTGTTGCACACATCAAAATGGTCCTAAAAGTGGAATTGATTTATTCATGAATAACAGTCCAGTATTTTGGCCTTAACATTGTCAGTCTGGCTAAAAGCTGGGATGCTCAGATGTAACATATCAATAGGATTCTCATCCCATGGTCAAGTACTGCATTCCTGAAAAACAATAAGGAAAATGCAATAAATATAAGCTTTACAAAGAGACGCTGTGGCTGAGGTAGCTGAAAAGGTAAGAGAGCACAGGGGAGGGAGGAGGAAGACATCTCTGAAATCTGATCTTTGCTAGATCTTCCATATGACACCTGTGCACCGAGACTCAGTTGGATATGAACTGTGAGGCATTAAGTTCATCCAGATTAACTTCAGAAAAACACAGTGTTCAGTCCTTAAAGATTAAAGTAGTCTGGTGATGGAAATAGGAAGCTGCAGAAGAACAGACTAATCATGTTGCTTTGTATTAGCTCTTGCAAGAATATAGCAATGAAAGACTTTTTACTTCCTGAGTTCCTCAATATACTTCCTTTTACCTAATGTCTTTGTTATGTGAATACAATTTCTGTTCCCATGAACAAAGAGGATGCTTTGTTTTGGTTTCCAAACATTATTGGGAAGGTGGGTTTACAGTTTAATTAGTAATTACATTGAGGTCTGGCTACTGTGAGATGGAAATTATTTTTATTTTTCTTTTCATAGGCCCCAAATTCCTGCCTGCTGGGTAGAGTGAGACAAGAGGGACAATGTTGGCATTGTCTGGGTACCTTTGGAATAAAAGGCTTATTTTTAGAAATGACGTCACTATTAACAGACCTAAATCCAAGTGACTTTCTCAAGTGATTAAGATCTGATCCTTAAAGACAGTCAGATATTTCATTTTAAGCAAAATCAAGGGGATTACATACTTACATGTCTTTTTGTATGGTTGGACGTAAGTCCCTCTTGAGAACCAGAGCACAAACTTTAAATCACATAGGCAGTCTTGCAAGCAGAAGTTGAGAAGCCTGATGCCGATCTCCGTTGTATCGGCATGAGGCCAGAGTAAGCGCAGCAAGGAGTTGGACCAGAGATAAAGTTGAAGGGAGGAAGTCCAAAAGCTTGTTTGTGTTCTCCGGAAGGCAAGCATAACTCACTAAACAAATGTCAGGAGGGGTCACATCCCGCTCTCCTAGAAGCCAGACAGAATTAACCTGAGAAGAAACCCATGTCAGAGGTGAAACAGAGGAGGCTGAATTTTAAGAATATAACTGGATGATTGAGTGCATAAAAACAACAGAGGCAAACATCCAGAAGCTGTTGCATTGGGTTTTGCCCCTTGCAAACTGTGTTACTTCTTTACAAGAACATGCATACATCTCAAAGGGTTTCAGTTGCCAACCTGCCCTTGCAAATGAGTTTCCCCCACAGGGCTCCATGGAACACACACTGTCTAAATCCCTACAGCAGCCAGGTGCTGGAATTACAGCATTTGTGTCTGAACGACCCTGTCTTCTGCTCTGAGACCCTTCCAATGCTTTGGCTCTCCTGGGCCTGTGCACCTGCCTGGCCATTACCCTTGCACAAACCCTTCTGCACCTGCAGTGGCTTTCTTGCAGCTATTAGCCCTTTGCACTACTTCAGGGAGAGCAAGGTAGCAGCCTTCCACATGGATGGCTGATACCGTAAAGCTGCTGTGAAAGTGCAACGTTCAGAAGGGGAGGCAGCAGCAGGGCTGAGGGAGAAATCCACTTCCATACAACATCACAAGGCAAGAGCATTCCAGCCTGGGGAATAAGGCCTGTCATCTCCACTGCCATCCCCACTGCCAGGGACCTGCAGAGGTCAGGAGAAAAACTATAGCATTTTTTTGGTTTTTTCCACTACCATTGAAGGAGAAATAGCTGATGGAGGTGTCCCAGATTTCCTCAAGAGAATTGTCTGGTTGGTGCTGCATGCTGGGTGGAACTGCAGCTGGAGACAGAATGTGGGAAATGTAGACAAGGTGACTGCTGAGGGCAGCACAGTGAGGACTGAGACTGATCTGGATCCCTTGCTCTTGTGCTGACTACTCTGCAGGACTCATTTTGTGTTTTTACATTGATGGTTTCATACAAACCCATTTGTTGTAGAGGGGGGGTTTCCCCAGATGTTGTGATGTAAAGGGTGGGTATCTAAAACAGGTAATCTGTTTTCTGATTATCTTTAACTGATTATCTAACTCTATGTTGTCAGCTGACCTGGTGATCTCCTGCATCATACCTAGAAGTATCACTGTGGCAGAGTCATTCAGATTGGCTGGTTGATCCAGGAAGAGAAATAATTTGAAAGGAAAAAAAAAAAAAAAGAAAAATAATTCTGTTGGTTCTTTCTGTAGCCTCTAGGATTTCAACCTTCAGCGCAAGGGAGGTACCAGGAATGCATGGCGAGGAGTAGGCAGGAAGAGCAGGACCACCCTTTCACCAGCAGCCCATGGTCAGATCTGATTAGCCTAAATGGGAAACTGCACCCTGAGGGTCAGCAGATATTATTCCTGGTCATTGCACAGCCCTGTTGTCCCCATTGTTCATGTCTATTTTGCATGGGTGTAACCCTCCTGGTACGAACACAGTCACTTCTGCAACATCTCTACAGGTCTTGGAGGGAAGCTGAGGTTCACTAATTTAAAAGCACATCATCCTCCCAGGGTCTGAGCTTTAGTTCTGAATTGTACAGAGGATCAGCTGTGAACAGGGTCAACGTGATCTAGATCAATCAAGCCATCCAGAAGAAGGAAGCATTCTAAAAGTCACATCCCAATAAATAAAAGAATAAATTTCAAAGAAGGAAAGCTTGTGAGCATTGATAAGGAAACGAGCTCGAGGGGTAAAATAATCAGAAACATCCTTCAGCAAATTGCAGCACCTGTATTTTATCTACAGATGGTTTTATTCAGGTCATGATGCACTGTCTATCTTGTACATAAGAGCAAAAAAGTGAACCATGAGGATGAACTGAAAAACCACTCTGTCCTCAATTCTGGGTGACAGCACGAGTAATGGTTTATTTTCATTTCTGTATATTTCATGTCCTCCTGGTCAATATTCCTGACAATAAAAGCCTGAAGAGGAATTTAAGTAATAAAGCAGTCAGACAATAGAGGAGGGGTTAGGGTCCCCTTACTGACCAGTTCCAGGGTGTTTGCTGGTGGAAGGGAGGTGCCGATAACCTGGGCAGATATTCAGGCTTCCGTTTGTTTTGCTGCCCCACTTAATCCTCACAGTGGCTGAAGCCAGCAAGGCTTCAGTTAGATTAATGAGCCGAGCTAACACAAACCTGCAAGCTTCAAGTACATGCTCTCCTGTTTAACACTGTGAGGTCCACTACTAAGAACTGCAAAGTTCAGATACAGGTTACCATCAGGAAGCCCCTTTTTTTCACTTTTGGTTTTTCTGCAGCAATGAAGGAGAGACTGTGTGCTGAAGCCCGGGTGATGGGAGACTGTGTTTCTCCATGGGTTGGGCACAGAAGGGGCTGAGCTTATTCAGGTTTTTGCCTGCTGTTTTCACCAGAGTCTCTGTTCCTGGACAGGGAAATGAACAGCAACTCAGGTGATTTCAGGGAGAAACCACTGGAGGAAGCCAGGGCAGAAAAGCATCGTCTTGGCCTTAAAAGTCTACCATTAAGTGCAAACATTTTTCATTTTTAAACAGCTGTTGCTGTTCACTCATAGTAATAAAATATTTTCTCTGCATTTTGTTTATTGTATATTATATTATATTATATTATATTATATTATATTATATTATATTATATTATATTATATACTAAGAGGGCCAAGTCTCCCCCTTCCTGGGTAACTC
>JAWWEW010000165.1:24926305-24974690 GCA_035583185.1 Anabacerthia variegaticeps
ATAGTAATAAAATATTTTCTCTGCATTTTGTTTATTGTATATTATATTATATTATATTATATTATATTATATTATATACTAAGAGGGCCAAGTCTCCCCCTTCCTGGGTAACTCAAGACATTCTGCTCAGATATTTTAGGAAATCAGGGCATTAAAAACTCATGAAGAAAAAAGCTGAGTTAGAAGTGAAAGAAGAAGGGATGTGAGGAAAGGCTGTGAGTAAATAAAAAGCCATTTTTAAGACAGAAAAAAAAAATGTCTCAAGGAAGAAAGGGGGAAAGGAGAGGAAGGAAAAGAACTTCACACCTATCACGTGCATATATTAACCCCGCACTCTCTGAAAAGCATAATTTCTCATCAAAGCAAAATGAAGGGCTCATGGCTGAGCTGAAATGAAGACACCCACTTCTGAGATAGGACTCTGAAAAGTGCCAGTAGAGTTAACTGCTCTTCATGCCAACAGGGGTGAAGAGAGACTGACTGCAGTGCAGGAGTCAGATAAACAGGTGGAGAGGACAGGAAAGGCAACTCCAGTAGTTGAAGAGCCAGTATCAACTAATTTTGACCATAAAAAAGATTATCCCAGCTTGGCAAGATTGCTTTGATGCTGCAGAAACTCTTTCTCCAGTTTGAAAGTTCAATAGAAGGGAACACAATTCCTTTCCTCTGTAAACAGGTCATTATCTGTGGCAAAGCACTGCCAGGTACTTTGTTACTGAAATCTTCTTGCATAAAGTGAGGGACTCAAATCCAAGAGAATAGAAAATGGCTTCTGTCACACCAAGTGTTTCACCTACACTCAGGGTGGGAATTTCCAATTGTCCTGGATATGATTTCCATGCAAGCATGCTCCATCTGCCATATCCACATTGAAGAGGACACTCATCTGTGAACCTGTCACTTTATGTGGTGCCCACAGGATGTGTGTCTCATTAAGAAATGCCTGGGGCCAAAATTGTGGCTCCTCTACTGCCTTTCAGCTACCTGATGAGGCTGCAAAGGGCCTGGGGGGGCAGCTATAGGGAGGGGAAACAGCCCAGATTCCTTCAGCCCAGACTCCTCGTAACTCAGGGACAGGAAGGTATCAGTAGCAGGAGCTTAACCAGAGCTACTGTGGGGCCCAGTTAGGCCATGATGGCAGGTAGGACTGTGGCAGCTGCAGCTAGATGTGTTTTATATTACCTATACAGCTTGTTAGGAGAAGCCTGTGAGCCACTGTGGTGGGATATTTCTGCCTGCTTCCCATCCAGGCTGGTGCATGCTCCCCCAGAGCTCACCCCTCCTGAATCCCCAGGGCATGCGTTACCTGCAGCTTGCAGACTTGACATGCCCAGCCCTAAGGAAGTCACAGAAATGAGAAGCTGGGAAAGCATTACAGCCTCACCTCTCACCAGCAGGGAAATCCCAGGAGTTTTGAAAGGAGCAAGTAAGAAGAAATCCTCTGACATCTCGTGAGTTTTCTCCTCCCTTGTAAATTCTTTGCTTGTAGGCTTCTCCAAAACTATGAAAATCTGTGAGACTGCCTTCTGATAGAGTAATAAAGGAAACGTGGGGGAATTTCCCCTGTCATGCTGAAACTCAGGGACCATTTAGTGTGTTATGATTTGGCAAATGTGACTATAAGAAAAGAGCTCCTTCTCTTCGCAGATGAGCCTCAGCTCACTGCAATTTCACCACAGCCAGGAGTCTCTGAAATAAATTGAAATGTGAGGCAGCTCAAAATTTTCCTAGAAATGGAGCACCAACATCATTGGCCAGTATCTCTTATTTGTGCTGGTGTAAATCAAGATATATATTTGTTGCAGATAGCATGAGGAGCTGACATGGAAGAAGATCAAATCCTGGATATAGCTAACACAAGAAGCTCCATTTATGTCAGCCAGACAAGGGTGTCTTTGCCTGGATATTGTGTTCAGGGTTTTCTATGTCTCTGATGTTTCATTTTCTTTTTCCTAGCCATAAAAATTATAAAATGAGATTGACATAAAGATAAGAGGCAAGTAAAGCAGTGCTGTGACTGAGCTGAGGGTTGGCACTGAATACCTGCCAGCTCTGAAACTCCTTCCCCTTCCTCCCCCAGAACCTCTGAGGACCTTTAGCGCAGCAAAGGAAGGCAGTGCTGTAAGTGTTGCCCTGGGCCCTGTACTTCACCTACCCCTGAGACACAACAATAAAAAGACTTCTCTGAGACCCAGCTGCTTTATGAATCTTGTTTTGCTCTTGAACAGCACTGTGGATACTTGAAGCAGCAGTTGAAGGCAGCGGAGCTAAACCTGTCCTAGACCCCTAAAGGCAAGGGTTGAAGCCCACCCTTCACCATCGGAGGGGAGGCAGCATTTCAGCACTGCTGCAACAGCACTGCTGCTCTGCACAACCAGGGTAGGGAGCTCCTTTTGCTGATTGAAGCAAGAGGGCTCTGAGACACAGCAATGCTGCTTGGAACTGGCAAAAGGTTGGGCACAGAACACAGTGTATGTGGCTGCATCCAGCTCAGGACTAGTCAGAGCACAGGTAAAACATGAGTCTGAGAGAGTCCACCACATCTGCTGGTATAGGACCTTATGGGTGTACTTGCTGCCCAGAAGACAATGCTGCCCCCAGGTACAGCACAGGGCAGTAGGCAACGATGTCCAGGCCAATCACTACAGAGCAGCACATCACAACCCCCAAAACCAAGAAGTGATGACTGCACTGATCTTCTGTAGTAAAAAACCAGCTTTATGGAAACCAGAAGACCAGAGAAGCAGCTACTTGAAACAGCAAATCACAGAATATTCTGAGAAGGGACCCACAAGGATCATCAAGTCCAGCTCTTAAGTGAATAGCCCATTCAGGGATTGGACCCACCACCTCGGCCTTCTTAGCACCATGCTCTGACCTACTGAGCTAACAGTGTATCTGCTCAGGAGAGCCTGACTCTTAGTTCTATAGAAGCACAGCTGTGTTATTTTACTACCGTAGCTAGAAGATTATTTATATGTGCACAGTACAATTCTTAACTCACATTTCAGGCATCTGTGTTTACTCTGCTGGAAGCAGGTCAAGCTAGGAAGTGTTCTAGTTCATGCTAACACATACAGAAGGCTGTTCCCTGCTTCTGCTGAGAGCCTCTGAAAAGAACATACAACAGCTCGGAAATAACTCTTGAAGTGAGAACTCCATTTTGTTTCTTCATGTTAGAGAAGGAGAGAGGAGCAAAGGGAAAGGTAAATCATGTTGGCACATAGAATTTGGAGGTCTGGAAATAAGTGACGATGAATGGAGGCGCCACATAAAGGAACTGCAATGTGTACTTCAGAGAAATATTTCAGTCTTTTGCATGTTCAAACAATTTTCTCTCTTGCCATTTTTCTTGGGGTCAGAAGCAATTTGAAGGAAAGAGAGTCCTTTTCAGTGGAACTTGGTGCATCCATTTCCATATCCATTCCAGGACAGAAATACCTTGATTTTAAAAATCATCTCCTATGTAGGAGGCAGTTCCCTCCCTCTTCATCACAAGTGAGGAAAAGACAGGTGGTGTCATGATATCATACTATACAGTTCCAGGGTGGAGGCAAGGTGAATACAAAACCGGAGCAGACCAGAATGGGAAATGAGCAGAGTGAGTGCAGGATTCAGCCAAAGCTTCATGGGATGCTGGTACTGACATCTGCAGTAAAACACATCTTTCTGTATCTACATCACTGTGAACTCCAAGGTACCAAAGACAGACATTGCTGCAAAGACATCAGTGTATTTGTATCAGCCACTGCAAGCCCTGTAGCTACAAGGCAAGGATACCTCTGGTATCCCATGGTGTGGTTCTCAAGTGTACTTGAAAAACACAGTGCACTTCTGGGGAGTCTCCCACTGAGCAGCCTGCAGATGAACATTCCCCAGAGGGGGCTGGACCCCTCTGCTGGAACCCTCTGGACAATGCTGGCACTCAGCAAATGACTGGCAGAGTCTTCAAGATGGGCTCAGCATGGTGCTTTGCAGAGCCAGAGGTGGTTGGGACATGAAGCTGCAGAAGCCTTCCTATGAAAACTTTCTAGGCTCCATCTCCCTAAACTCCTTCCACTGAACTAATTAAATGCTGATTTACAGGAATGGTATTTGTTTACACATTGTTATTGTTGTTAGCAATTGGATGACAAAGGGCCTCTGCAGAAGCTCAGTCACACAAATGATTCCAGGGACTCAAAGATAATGGCACCACAAAAAAACATTCCCATGTCTGCGGTGCCGGTATCAGTCAATGAGAAGTGACAGCAATATATCCACCTCAGCAGAACTGCTATGTGCTGCTCTGGAGATAAGCACTCCTTTTACATATCCACATACATTACACTTTGCTGTGGTTTTCACTGAGGAAAACAGCCACAAGGAATACTGCTCTTCATCCCAGGTAAACTGCCACGTTTCAGAGATTTCTGAGGTCTGCAATAGAGATTAGGACTGGGGCTGTCCCCTGATGTTAGTAATTCACACACCTCTGTGTGCATCTGTCTGTGCTGAAGATAGTAATGAACACCCAGGCAGTTAGATTAGGACTGAAGTAACTAGGAATGTCTCCCTGATGGCACTCTTGCAAAATATCCCCTAAAGGGCAAGCCACTGCACCATAGCTATTAGCACTCGTATCACAGAATCATTTAGATTGGAAAAGACCTCTGCAATCATCGAGTCCAACCTTTGATCGATCATCACTTTGTAAACTAGACCATGGTACTAAGTGCCATGTCCAGTCATTTCTTGAACACAAATATATCACTCCTTTCCTGGATACTAATCTGTGGTCATGCATGTGGTTATACAAGTTGTCACAATTGTGACACTCATGGACAAGCTTCTCAGCAGAGCTGCCAGCTCCACTGCACCATGCTGAAGCTGCAGGAGTTGCTCCGCCATCTTCCAGATTTAAACTTTTTAGTTTGCAGGCTCATGGGCGGCTTGCAACAGCAGTAAGCAAAGAAAATCTGGTTCAGACATGGATTTGATCAGAGCAACCAAGGAGAGAAAAGGGATCCTTTTTGTCAGGCAGAAGCAAACATGGTTGAGTCTATAGCACAGTAGCATTCTTATCCACAGCTAAAGTGACCCCTTCGCACACAATGAGAGAAGACACAGAACAGAAGAATAGTTAATATTACCGTAATGTTACAGCAGTATTTATGAGTGATGCATATGAGTTTAATACTGATGGAACTAAACAATACTAAACAATTTTACTGAGCTTGTTAAATCCACATAAACCAAATTGTAACTACCTCTAGGCTTTAAGATTTAGTGCTAAGGAGTCTGAAAATGCTGCTGTGGAACAGCTTCCCTGGTACAGACAGTTGTGTGAGAAAGGTGCTGTGAGGGACACCAGCCATTCCCCATCCTAATTCAGGTGCTGCCTGTCCCATTTCCACATTAGAGCCCATCTCCTGCTCCATTGCGACTATTGGTCTGTCCGCTTGTTTGGTAGGGGAAAACCATTATCAGACCCACTGAAAATTTCACTCCACCCTTGGAAAGAGCAGCTCTGTTCCTAGTAACATCAAACAACTGCATTAAAACCCATGAGGCTCTCAACAAAAATATGAAGGGTAGATGGATCATCTACTGATGTCCCACAAAGTTTGAAAGTCTACAGAGTATTGCCATGCTTCACTGGATCCTGGATCCTGAGGCTGCCAGACTCCACATTAAAGGAACAGTAGGGAAAAGCAATTCATAGACTCCTCTGATATACACCAGCCTTCCCAGGGACAGCCTTTATCTGCTGTGTGCTTTCCTCATGGTTTGCCTCTGAATGACGATTTACTCTGCCAGGTGCCTGCTGCCTGCCCTTGGCCTGCCATGCAGCACTGCCATTTGAAAGTGTGGTAGCCCACCGAGGCCCTCCTCTTGTGGGCACAGAGCTGGCAGCACTCTGCTCAGAAGGCTCCCTCCTGGGGCTTTTCAGAGAGCGCTTTCCCAGGCTATGAACCAGTGTACTCAGCAGTAGTCATCTGTATCTGGTAGACTTTAAATGTCTCAAAAAAAGGAAATTACATGCAGAAAACAACCTGGGGAACTGTTGTGGGTAGGGGAGTATCTTTTTTGGTTTGAACCAGATTCCTACTTTCTTTCCTTGTAATCTTCACTGATATTTCTAGGAAAAGAAAAAACTCTGTTCTCTGTCCTCTGCTCTGAGAACTCTGAAGACATGAAGAGAGAACAGTACCACAGAAAGTCTGGGGCATGTCTTCTCCTTTCTAGAGGGAGCTCTATTCTTCCTCAATGAATTGCATGTGCTTTCTCTCAGAGAAGGTAAAACCATTAAAAAACAATCCTAACAATGTCGCTAATAATGACCAAGTTTGTAAAGCAACAGCAAGAAGGTGAAGAAGATAATTTAATTGAGTGTGTCCAATCTGGCAAAGTCAGGTTGGATGCAACTCCAGGTAAGGCTGAAAGCGGGTACAGCAGCTGTTTGGACGCTTCTAGATTATGTGGACAAGAACCACTATTAGCATGCAGGGGTAATACTAGTGGTTAATTAGCACAACAGTAGTTGTGCAATGTAAATTACAGCACGGTATCCTTAGCTCTCCTCTAAACACATGCCTCCATCTATTCAGCTCCATTATTTCATCCTCACAAGGGGAAAACTTGCTTTCACAGCTCAGGGTCTAAATCATGTATTTAATCCCAAGAGGTGTCAGCCCTACCTATAAACTTCTCTGCAGAGTGAATAAGGACACCAGAAAGTCTGTGATTGATCTGAAGTGCTTATGGGTCAGACTGTAAATAGATATTTTCCATATCCTCTCATTTGGATCTGGCTAGCCCATCAGCTTTGCAACATTCTGCAAGCATGCAAGCATATTTCACTGCCCAAGTAAAATTCCTCTGTCTCTTGGTCTGCTCATTTAAACCCATCATCCTCTCTGCAATATAATGCCCAGGATGCAGGATAAAAAGAATTTTTTTCCTAAGCCAGCACAATAACTGATATCAGCAGATAACATTGCTTTACCCTTGAATGTCCTGATTTTCCCTATCCATCCCATTCATTTATTGCAAAAATCACAATGAGAAGCCAGTTAACTGCAGGGGAATACAATATTGAAATGAGAAAAAAACCACTGGATTCTAAGTCAGAGAAAAATCTCTCCTTTGCTCCATCACCTAATTGAAAATACTCCCCACAAACAACATGGGGTGTTTTCTGCTGTATAGATGTCAACTGCACTAATGGGACTCAGTGATTTCTCTGTAACTTTCTCCAGCCTCTTTAACCAGAAAGCTAAAATGTTGTAAGCCAGGTTCAAAAGGGTAATGGAGCTTCAATGCCTAGCATTCTCCAAATCCCTCATTTCCCTCCCCCCAAAAAAACCCAACAGTTTTGTATAAGGAGGATCCTGAAGAACATCAATGAAAGCACCACATAGAAGGGAACAGTGCCTTCCCTATAGGATGCTGCAAGCCCCAGGGAAGTTCCCTTCTTTGTTAACACAGAAGTTGCACCAGCTTTCTACCTCCCGTAAGCAGCTGTGGAGAGCAGAGGCAGAGTCAGGAGTCATGGTATGTGCAGGATACCCATAGCTGAGGAGGAGGTTGGCACTTGCATAAAACCTAGAGAAGTAAAGTATCAAGAGGGACCTGCTTTGGATGTAGAAGGTTCCCTGGCAATGGACTGTGGGAATCTTTTAGCCGAGATCCCATAACTCTGCATTCATTCACCATTCATTGCATCTCAGATACATGCTGGAAGAGGTTATCCTTCCTGTTGCCACAGAGGCCTTCTAAAGTTGGCTGATCCCAGCTTTTTTGTTCCACACTCCAGTTCTCACATAAATGTAATCTCCAGCCTGTGGTCAGTAATGAGGATTTCTGAGATGCCTCTACAATGAGTTGGTCTATAGACATATAAAATGCTGATATCACATCATACATCTAACAAACTATAAACGAATGTCCAGAGAAGGGAAACAGAAAGGCTGCTGGGTTCTGATTACATTTTCTTGCCTGGCTCTGGTTTGCTCAAAATGCTCCAACTGTTCTTCCAGCCTAAATTTAGCAGCACAGTATTAGGTAAAGACCTAACTAGTGACTGTTCACAACCCTCCACATAATGTTACTCTTCTGGACTTGAAAACTTCATCAGGAATCAAGCCGTGGAAAACTTTTCCAACAATCTGTTCTACCTGGCAACTGACCTTTGCAATACCTTTTTTGTATGGCACACTGACCTATCTACCAGCTCCCTTTCAAAACAGAGTCTGAAAGCACCCTACCTCTTCTTCAGTGAGGACAGCAGATGACACCACTTAGCCCTTGTCACTGCATGTGACATGTTTGCAAATATCTTGCAGCAGTTTCTAAACTTTGGGGTTATTTCTTTTTTTTAGAAGTTACTGCAGGGAAAAATTTGCACCCCCCTGTACAAAGCAGTTGGCAAGACATCAGAAGTAACGTCTATAGGAAGTTCTTCCTTCTGTTTTTGATACTGTGGCCCCTAGATGGTGGAACAAGAGTAATTCATACCCAGCTAAAAGAAATCAAGTGACAGACCCCTTCCCAGCTGCAGCACAGAAGAGCAGCCCCTATGCTCCCCTGGCACTGCCAGGGTCAGTGGTCCAATCCATGGACTTCTGGAGCACACCTAGACATCATGTCTAAAACATGATCTTCATCACTGCATCTTTCTCGGGTCTGAATCCAGTTCTCCATAAACTGTTCCTACCTGGATCCTGTTTTGGTGTCCCAGCAAATCTGCATTGTACATGTAGTTGTCTGGCTTGTCCATGTGAGGAACCCAAATTTCTCCCATCCTCTTTTTCACACATTAAGTGGGACGCCTGTCTGAGTGATCTACTTCCAACTCCTGTGTTTCCCCTGGAAACATGTCTAGTCTGGATGAATTACTGGTCATTGTCCTTCCCATGTGCCTTTATGAGATATGCCAAATTTCTCCTCTCACTCAAGGTAGAGCCTCCTTTAGGAAGCATCATGTCTTGGGAATGTCTTATTGCTCAGGCAGCTCAAAGGCAGGTTTTTGGTCATAGTGACCCTGCAAGCTTCCTCAGCTACTCTCCTTTTTCCAGTTTGAAGAGTGTCTCTGTTCTCCACTTTGCATCCCTCCCAAACACACCATATGTATAATCTCCTCTTCCAGCTGCACAGCTGGTATTCCTGCACAATGATGAGTGTCTGTAGACATTCCTTCTCATTTCTCTTTTCCTTCTCATTTCTCTTTGCCCTGTCTTATTTGTTCTCAATCCAACAGTCTCATCCATGCTCATGGACTTCATCCTGTGGTCTATTGCATCCCAAATTTCATTGCTTGTCATTCCCTGACATTGAGTCATTCCCATTCCCGGATAAGGGAGGAACAAGACTTGCCCTTACACTGAAGAGTGGAAAGTTGATCTCAGTCAAAACTAAGCCCTCTTCAACCCTTCAGGCTTGAAAACCTCTCCCTTTTTGATTCAGGGAGGGAGAAAATCCCACCTAGAGGCAACATATGAAACCTTAATGCACTGGCAGAGTGCTATCTAAGGATGTTACCACAACTCATAAAGTATTTAATTTTATCAAAGAGATAAAATTAAATTTTCATGTTCAGAAACATTAGATTCTTTGCTGAGCTCAGAACTGAGTTTGTGACTATCTCTGATACCTGAGTTAATTTTTAGCATCTAGACAAAATCTGTGTTTTCCATAGAAGTCACACATCTTCAGTAAAATGTGAAAACTCATGAATAACTTATTTTTCATTTTGGAAAAGAAATAAATTACTAATTTAACACAGGGCTGAATTTAAAAATTTCTAGTGTTATCATTCCACTATTGGGCTTTCTTCTGATGACAGACCAGTTTGAGAGAAATCCCATCTCAAAAACTGCCAATTAATTATTTCCCATCTAAAAGGTGAATCATTGTTTTCAGTTGTAGAGGGGAAATTCCTAAAAATTTTGGTAGGAGGTGCAAAATCTTCAGAAACACATCTGTGCGCTTTCCAGACCTCAGCTAGGTTACAGGGGAAGTGATTTCCCTCGAAGGATACCTTCCCCATCTCAACCAATCAGGACAAAAGGGAGCAGAACTGCCTGTCCAAGCAGCCAGCTGAAAGCTCATCTCAAATTTTGATCTGGTTCTTCCAGTCAACATTTTGCACCTGACAACTTGAGGACTGTAGCTTGAAAATTAAAAGGCAGAGTTAGGAAAAAGACCTAGAAGAACGTGATGGAATTCCTATGGAGGGCAAATCTGGATCTTTCTCTGCACCTTCACATCAGCCTAGGTGCAATGTTTCACTTCTATATTTACCTATTTATAAGTGTGTATGGTTTTCCTTTTCCTTTTGCTTTCAATACAATGGATTCCAGTTCATCACGATCCTGTGATGTTTGGCATGCATATCACTGGAAACCTAGCAGACTGAAATGATCATCTCAGCCTGATAACTTGAGAGCTGGTTTCTGAAAGTGAAACTGGCATGGAGGTAAAATGTCAGTGGTTTTAGGCACAGTTCAAATGACTGTTTATCCTTTCCGCACACAGTCCAGTTAATTTTCACAAAAAGAGACGTGCTTTCTCTTAACAGCTACTTCTTCCCTAGAGTAAAGACATATGGTCAATAGAACAACTACTTTATCAAATGCAAACAAATTCAGCACTTAGTCTCCCTCTAATCATTAATACAGTGTTTATCCATCCCATGTTGCAAGAGCATAATATGTTCCAAATGGGAGTTCTTGAGAAAAAAAAGCCTTCATTGCCAACCCTTTCCCCTCCTCATGGTGAATACTTTTGTTAAGAGCTTCAGGAACTGGAATTTCTCTAAGTAATATCCTATCAGCACGATCTAACTCTCCCCACCACCACCACTCCCTGCTCTGCACACACATTTCATTTAAAGTTACAGAAATCATGTGTTGCACAATTTAAAGACACTTGACTTCTCTCCTTTATAGTATGTGTGGAGGAAAACCCCTCTCTTGCTTCCCCTCATTCCAGTTTGAGCCTTAGACTTTCCAGTAAATAAATCCATCTTTCACACTGGAGAGGAACATCAAGCGTCTTCAAATTAGGCACACTCTTTCTTAATTATTTTGTACCAAAAAGGTCATTGAATGCTTTCTTTCTTCTATGGCTTGGGGGGGTGTTTGTTACTTAATGTTTATTGAGTAATACCACATTTGCTATTCCTGGAATCTTCCCATTCTTGCAATGCTTTTCTTACTGTGAGGTTATGTGCCACGTTTCCTTACATCTCTATCAGGCAGCCAGTCTGGAGAGACACTGCAGGGTAAAAGAGTGGGTGATAGTCAAAAAATGAAGCTTGCATAGTCAAAAAATGAAGCTTGCATGCTGAAGCACCTGAGTGACACAGAAACAGGACATAAGACTACAATTTTTTCTCCTTCTAGTGGATGACCTTACTTGGTTAGAAAAAATTGACCTTTTTGCTATTCTTTTTTGTTGCCTCATGATACGGTGCTGAGTGTATGCTCCAAGAAGAGGGAATGGAAGAGAGGAGCTGCCACAGGTCAGCTTTGCACAAAGCTTCGTGTTCGCTAAACCATGAAATGTCCTGAGGGTGAAAAAAATCCTTCACTGTTTAACCTACAAATTGCTGAAAGGTTCAGACTAATACTTTTGTTCAAGAGGGAATGAAACAAAATGTAGAGAAACACAAGAGGCTTCCTGAGTCACAGTCTCATCCTCTGTAGCTGGAACATCAAGCAAAGAATGATTTCCAAAACATACATAAATCATCTGCTTTTGCTTGCAAGGGAGATTAGAATTACTACAGTGCTGGTCTTAAAAAAAAAAAAAAAAAGAAAAAAAGATTAATGATCCTTTTTCTATTGCAGAGAGGAATGTAATCTATGAATAACACTGCAGTTCCCCAGATTGCTCAAATGAAGTGGATTGTTATGCTTATTCTTAAAAATGTAACCTTTATTCCAGATTTAGATTTCTAAACCTCCAGCCAGCAGTGTATTAGTCTTGTTGAGTAAACGAAAAAAAATAAATTCAATTATATCAGATACTTCCTTTTGATCTAGATTTTTATAGGCAAAGACAAAATCACTGTTTAACCTCCTTCAAGGCATATATATTTGTTAAATTGAAAAATGGGGTTTTCATCTTGCAGATTTTTTATTCTTCTAGACCTTATTTGGCATATCTGTAATTTTTCAGCCTCCCTCAACCTCTCCAAGCATGGCTATCAGAGCCAGACCCAATAAGCCATTGTAGTTCCCGTCACTGAAGTGCATCCTCTCTGTGACCTCCTGATGCACCCTGATTTCCCTTTTTGCACACCACAAGGACTGTGCAGGGCCTTTTTTTTTTTTTTTTTTTTTTTTGGCCAAATTGTCACATTAGGTCATCATATCCAGAAGTTGATCTGTAGTTATTCCCACTTCTTTCCCAGATTACCATGTTTCAAGGTGTCATTCCCAAAGTGATGAATTCAATAGGCAGAGAGGTGGCAGAAATGAAGACCATAAAAATTAGTTTAATGTCATTCACTGAAGCAATCCACTGACTCAAGCAAAGATTTACAGAGTGAATAAAGGAAATAGCAGGCGAATCCCTACTTCCGCCAATCTTGTCCAACAGCAGCAATGAAGAACATGCCAGGAGTCCCATCTTAACCTCAGATTTGTCATGCTATTGCAGCATTTAAAATTGCTACGATCTATTAGATCACCTTAAAACTCATGCACTTCAGATAGCATTTGGAAAAACAACCTGGTTGAACCCAAAGGGTTCAGCAGCCAAGGGAACAGACAAATCCAAGCCATCCTCCTAATAAGGTCCGAGAAACAGGGGGAATTGGGTGAGGCACGCTTGCTGAAAGGTGAACCATGAGCGTCAGTAGTGGAAAAGAGACTTTCATCTGCAGAGGCTGTCATCTGCATAGCACAAAAGCACCCCTTTCCCCAGGGAATGGTGCAACTCTGTACAGTGGTGGTATATGTTGTGCCTGCTGTAAAAAGGACCAGGACACTGTTCAGTCTGCACAGACCTAAAGAGACTCACACTAAAGATCTTGCAGATCAGGCAGACTTAGGTTCATTGCACTCATGTCTCTGTCCCCAACAGTTAGTCCAGGGGAAGGATGAACTTCTTAGTGCTAGCATCAATGTCTGACAGGCAGAGGGTGATGCTGATGGTCACAGAATTGTGGTGCCAAGAAGCATGAAAAAATTGCCAGTTTAAAGCAGGTCCATGTAAAGACCAGATTGGCTCTGCCTCTACACTGTAAACTCACTGTAATGGGAGAAGAGCATTCTGGCCCTCAGGCCACCAGGAGATGCTCCAGCTCACTTCTCACTCAGAGAGGAAATTATGGACCTCATGGAGCCAACACACCATGCCTTCTCCTGTTCCCACATCTCTCCACTTTCAGCTGCAGCCCGAGCCCCATTGGCTCTTTGCCCACAGGTTTTCAGCCACTCTTATATCCTCCAGTGCAACCCACCTTGGGATTGTGAGAAGCCAGGGTGATCCTGCCAGGGACCCAGGGAAGTCTGGGGAGCCTGGCCCCATGTCCCCAAGCTGGTGGATGCTGTGGTAGTCCTTTCACTAGATGGAGCTAGCGGATGGGTGCTGGCAAGTCAGTCCACCCTCCTGGAGGTGCCCCACAGCCAGCACCATGTGGAGAGGGGATGTTACCCCATGCAGAGCCCCTGGCTTCTCAGGGCTCATACATGGAAAAGAGAGCTTTTGTTAAGTGTGGAGGAGAGGAGGTTTCCATGACTAATGTTTTGGCTGATGCAAATTCAGGAGAATATGCGAATTAAGTCTTCACAGAAGTACTGGAGGCAATGAGTTTAAATAAAATTGGGAAAAAATAACAGTGCTGCAAAGCCAGCTGCCCCTGGTACAGGAGGAGTCAGACAGAGGAAGAACCAAAACCGTGCTGGAAACACTGCTGCCCACAAATGTCCCAGCAGTGATGAGGTAAAGCTGTGGAGTAAATTTCCATTGTCTTCCAAAAGCAAACATTTGGGGGATTGCTCAACATGAGCTCTGCACGGACAGGGAGAGAGCAGAGGTGCAGTACAGGCCTAAAACAATGCATCTGGTGTGGCCAGAGATTGCACCCGACTTCAGCCACACTTAAACCTGTTGCACTAGAAGGTGGAGAGGTGATGGACCCACAGGCCATCCCCATTCCTGGCTCATAACAGCGTCTTGTGAGGCAGCCTGGTTAAACACCCCAGTGCCACTCAAGAGCACACGTCTCACATCTTCTCCCCTTAGTGCTTCATGTCCCAACCATCCCTACTCAACACCCCACAGCCAAGTGTCCCTTCCCAGGTGCCTGTTCCCTCCACCCCAGCTTCCTAGTCCCACCACTGATTTCTTCTTTATGCTGGTGCTGTAGCTGCTGCTCCAAAACCTTCACTAGCTTGGACATTTCCATATTGTCATTCCTAGCACCGATGTAGATCTAAACCTCTGGGCCACACTGAGGTTTCAGCCCTTCTGCTTTTGTAGTACTTTGATGGGTGCCAGACTTTGTACACATTTTCACAGTTTCTGTTAATATCTCATAAACTCACTAATGCAGCTGTGGTCTGCTTTGAAAATTAATACCTGATCTTTGTTACAGTCCATTTGCAGAGGAAAAAATGGGAGCCAATAGATATGAGTTAGCAGAAAACCAAGTGAAAACCTACAGTGTGAATCAGAAAGGTGAAACCGGTAATCAGCTTGAATAAATCCCACTTCCTATCCAAGAAATCTGTTCTGAACACTTTCTGACTCATTTGTTTCTATGACCTTTGTATATATTTTTCCATGATTTATGAGGAAATGTTAAAATTGGTCAGGGAGCATAAATCGGTGACTAGTAATAAATTTAAGCACCAACCCATTGCTGAGTAGGAAAAACTGGCAAGTACTTCTGGGACTGTTCTTTCTCAGACACTCAAAACACCACTGTGGAGTTTCTGAAACAAGTCGGCATTTTATCAAGGACATGTGAAACTTCGTGTTAGCCAGACTTCAGAGAAATGCACATTCAGCTTTGATCCTTTTTTAACAGATTTTTTTTGTTTGTTTTGTTTGCAAGTATATGCCTCAGAAAGGCAAAGTGGGTGAGTGGCTGTGGGCAGAAGGGTGCTGTCCCTGATCAACACTGCAGTAGCAGCTTCATTCTTAGTTTTGGCTTCCCTCCCTCCAGGGGCATCCAAACATCTTCTGCCTCACACATCCACAGAGGAAAACCAGATCACCCTTGGACAGATTACCTTGGAAGCAGTGGAGTTTGGCTGTAGAGGCCAGTGGCTCTTAGCCCGGTGCATCCTGCAAGTACCTAACTTGATCATCCCTAGCGATGGGTCTCTGACTGATCTGCAAAGCAAACTCGGGTCTGGCAGCATCTAAGTGAGGTGAAGGTGACTGACTACCTTCAGCAAGGGGTCTAAATGCAAGCTGGTGCAGTTGATAAACTGAGCTTGCTAAGCCTGCACAGCCCTGCCGGCCATACCATCCCTGGTTTCCATTACAGAGGTATTCCCACACCACTAAGCATTATGCAGTGCTGATGTGTTCCTAGAAAGCACTTCCTCAAGGTCTGAATGCAGACCATTACATCCCCAGCCTGTCTGATGCTTCTGTGCATCCCATTCCCTCCTCAGAGAGAGGAGACAGTACAGCGACAGGGGTCAGGGAGCGTGGGGTGATGATGCTTCTACATGCCCCTTGCACTTCTCCGGCCCCGCCCCAAAGCTGTAACATGAGAGTCGATACTTTTCCAAGTGGTGATCAGCATCTGCTGAGAGCCACAGCCCCGAACAGCGGGTGCAGCCGGGCAGCCAGAAGCGCCTGTGGCAGTGCTGGGTGCCCACCACCCCCGCTGGTGCCACATCCTCAGCATCCTGCTGGGATACAGCAACAGCCAAGCCCCTGGTGCCTGCTGAGGGAAGGCAGGGGCTGAAGCAGGTGACACGCTTCACGCTCCACTGCCAGACGCTGGCAGACCCACACCAGGCTGTCCCTTTACATGTGTCCCTTCTCCCGTTCTCGCCTGCGGGACAGCGTGACGGCGTTGTCCCTTGAGCCCAGTCCTGTCACTATTAGTCCCCTGGCATATGGAAGCTGCAGTGTCCCAGGGCACCACTGCCTGCGTGCGGGGCTTCCCTTCTGACACTCCTGCATTCAGCCTCGCCTGCGCCACTGTCGCAGAGGGATTTTTACAAAGGGGAGAATGCTTCCTTTCAGCAGTCCGGGGTCAGTGCAGGGCTGCTTCACTCACAGAGGTCAGTCATTAGGATGCTCAGAGATGGCTTGGATGCTTGGGAAGGGCACAGTGCTCTCCACCCCTCTGCTTCTCCCAGCACTGCATATTGTCACGATGATAAATGAGAGAGTGAGGTGGGGAAGCTCTTGACTGCGCGTGGCCTGAACCCCTGGGGGTTCACAAACTACTGCAAAGCGGCAGCTGATAAAATGGTAACTAATTCAATTAGTGAAATTTAATTTAGGTGGGGAGCGGATGGTGGCTTTGCCAAGACCATATGGGAAACCAGTGGTGTTTCCATATAGAAGAACTTAATTTAAACAATGAACTCATGGGTCTTCATAACCCAGCGGCCAAAGAGCCCCCAGGAAGCCCTGGAAGGAGTTGTACTGATTAACCAGACAAAAGACTGGCGAATCCGGGCCAAGAGGGAGGAGACAAGTGGGAGCAAGTAGCAAAAATGATCCAGGTTCAGGTCATGGACGTGGCTGAGTTGAAAGAAAACCCTTCCAGCATCAGAAAATAGTGTTTATCTCCTCACATATCCCCTGCCTGCTTCCTCCAAGCAACGTGATCCACGACTAAACCCCTGCAGCCCAGCGGGAGACAGCGGGAGGCTCGGACGTGCGAGGTGAGAAGGAAGAGCTGGATACGTGCTCCTCATCAGTGGGGAAACAGCTACCAGGAGAAATGCCAAACTTCTGTAAAGACTAATTAGAGTAAAAGGCTTCCTGTCTGTCAAGGCCCCGTGCTGCTGCACTCCCTCCAAGCACCTGCTTTCAGAGTGCCTGACCTTTCAGAGTGGGAAGGCAGGCCGGTGTAGTGAGAGGAAAAGGCGGAGACAGGCATTTTTGGGAAGGGAACGGCAGAGCCAGGGGTAAAGAACTGGCAGTCAGGAATGCTGGGGGGGGGAGACACTCCCTGCCTGCTCTAGGGGAATCACACTGCAAAACCCATAGGTCATAGCAAACCTCACCTTTTCTAACTGGAAAAGGATGTGGGGAAAAAAAAGGGATTTTTGGTTGGATTTGGCATTGAGCCCCTGCAGAGTTTGGAGATAGTACTGTGATATAGTCCTGCTAGTGAGTGCCTTCCTGGCACTGAATCTGTGGGTGTAAAGCTTCATGGAAACCAATTCCTAGGTTTGAAAACCTGGAAGTCCTTCTCAAAAGGCTGCCTTGTTTCTCCGGTTAGGGAACAGAAACAGAAACGTGATGAAAGCAGCTGGGCACCAGAAACAGACAACTTAAATAGCAAGTATCAGACATTTTAAGAGAAAATACTTACAAAGAAATGCACAAGTACTTGCTGTGACTGTATCTCCAAGGCATCAACATCTGTTAGGAGCAATTAGGTCTTAGCAGCAGGCTGAGAAAACTCTGGAAGAAATTCCAGCTCTGATCTTACCACAGCTTAGGTTCATATGGAGAAAGCCCATCCTGCTTCAATACCAAAACAGACCTGCTTCAGCATATGGCTGGCAGCCGGTGAGACATGCCCAAAGCAAGGCAGGAGGATCCACACCCCTCCCGGCCAGCAGTGAGATGGTGCTCTGCCGTTCCCTTGGACAGAGAGGGATCTGAGTGCTTGGTCCAGGCAGAATGTGAGCCCAAGAAGGAAGCTTTCCACAGCTGAAAAGAGGGATCTGGGGTTTTTAATCTTTTTTGTCCAGTTTTGTCTGTGAAAATTTAAGAAGCAAAGACATCTGTGTCTGCCTGATAAACTGTGGGTCAATGTGAGTGCGTTTGGGTAATAACCACAAATCATGCATTCAGCAGTAATCTTGGCCCTCTGCACTCACTGACACTGAACTGTTCTCATTGTGGATTGCTGTTTTGGACACTAGTCAAAGGCAATTAGTCATTAGTGCAAACCAGGTAAGGATGTAGTGAACAAGGTCCTCATTCATCATACCTAGCTTCACATATGCCATGGAGGACCTTCTTTGAACCCCTTCTGCTAGTGGTCACACAGAGGAAAATGCATCACAAGAGAGCTGAGCCTTGAAAGTTGTGGAGAAAGGTGTGGAGATGCAAAGGAATATGGCAATAGGCTAAAGATGTGGCACTCATGCTTAAAAAACATTAGTGGCTGAATTGTAGTATGTGAACCCAAATATGAGCAGGCACACAGCAGAACTGCAGGATTTGTGCTCTTTCACACTTTGGGCTGTTTAGGTACCTGACTGATCCCTATCTGTGCTAGCTACTCATGCTTACAAGGGCTAATCTGGTTACTCAGAGCCATCAGGACACAAAGATGTAGCTATCAACTGTGTGCTGGAGATGAAGTGGAAGCTTATCTAGAGATTACATCCCAGAGGATCCCTAGCAAAGAAGAGCTTTCCTTTGAATGAGCTCATTGCTCTCAGAGATGTTTTGTGCAGGCAGACATATGCAACACACCCGCAAAGGCACAGATTGGGGTGAAGGATAAGAGCTGCCCTTCTTCAATGTGAAACTGATAAAAAAGCACCACAGGTGCTATCCCAACTGAATTGGGACAAAATGTAATGTGATCAACTCCTGCCACATACAGACAGTGAGGAGAAAAAAAAAGAAATATGCCACTGTGATGAAACCCATGCAAAGGAAGTATGTTGAAGTATGTTCAGCTATTCCCTCCTGGGCTTTGGGTACATCAGCAACTGGAAGGTGGGCAGCTCTTCCTGGACACCCAACAGAACCTGTGTGATAGCATGGGCACTTCTAACAAATAACATGATGGATTTAAGATTCACAAGAGAGCAAGGGAAAATCCAGAGTGGGGCTTTCTGGAGTTTGTTTCTTTTATGCACCACTGGAACCAGGAAATATATCAATATGGAAGTTTAGAAATGGGCTGAGGTTTCGCGGAACTTGCATCAGAGTGGCCCAGTGCCTTACTACCGTAACTCGCAAAGGTCACACACTGAAGTGCTGGTTTCAGGCACTGCATCTGGGAATTTCAGAGAGCTGTTTAAAGGAACACTCCAGGGATTGGCCATGGTACTGACCAGGCTGAGCGGGAATCTCACTTCACCCCACAGATGCATAGAAATCAATTTTGTTATTTGTGAACTGTCTGCAACAAAAGCAGAATTTTTGTCTTTGCTCATGAATATTTTTTTCAGAGCAAGCTATAAACTTCCTTGGCCTGTGTGGAAAGGCATAAACTTTTTGAGATAGCTGTTGATGGAAACATTTCAAGTTTTAACGGGATTCACTAAGTGAGGTACGGGAAAAGTGAACTGGTCTTTTTCTAGTGTGCAACGTTAACCAGTCACCCATATCCACGCCAAGAGGTTCTCAACAGTGATGCACCAAGACAGTGCCTTTTCTCAGCTTTTTGGGAACACCATGCACCACTGCATGAAAAGCTGCAGTCAAGAGACCCCAAGATCCTGCTGCATTTTTATTGAATCATCACACTGAGCCTGGCTCTTCAGGAATTAGATCTCAGGGTGTAAAACTGCTGGTGGGCAGCCTGCAGCAGCGCTGGTGCCTTTGGTATTGGAGTGGCAGAGAAAGTCAGTGCATTCACAGAGAAAAGAATAAACTAAGCTACAACAGGATTTGGCAACAAATATGCAGCTTTGTTTGCTTTGCTCTTGTTGGAAGTGCAGGGGAAGGCAGTTTGCCATAGAGAGGCAACATTTCACTCAGTTCTCTGATCCAGATGAAAAACCCAGAGGAAAACAAGGCTGTATCTTACCCACTAGGTTTCTCTGAATTGGGTTTACTTGCGTCATTTTTAGCTGCATCAGAAGCCAGCTTTTTTCTTGTTTAACTTCATCATAGTAGATTTATTTTATCTACAACTTGAAAGTGATGGCTTCTGCTGGTCAAAGCCCTGTGTTAGGCATAGCTGGCAGCTTTGTCCTACCCTGCATGGCCACAGCCCTTGAGATGGCTCAAGGGATGCATTTTCTTGGGTGGGAATCCAGATTCTGCCTGTTTGAACTGCAAATTCAGGTAAATGGGCTCAGATGAAGACTGTGGGCCAAATTTTGAAAAGTATGATCAACTGCAGATGTAATGTTTCAGACTGCTAAAACAAGGAAGAAAAGAATCTGCATGGCTCAGTTAATAACGTGTTACTCTCTAGTAAGTCTCATTAAATGCACCATTCAATCTAGTCAAGGCTTAATATGTGTTCACACACCTCCAGTTTGATCCATCCATATGTCTGTTTTGTTTGTGGTTGGGAAAATGCTACTTTTAATCAGGATCTCCACTCAGTCTGGCAGACTGATCACTCTTGCATAGTGCTTCACAGGACAAGCACCAGTTTGATAAAACCAGAACCTTCCTTTCATGGAAACTGCAGGTTGAGCAACAATTACCAACACAGCACGTTCTCCATTTGAATGGCCTGTGTAATTTAATGGCTTGTTTGAACAGCTCTGAAAGCCTGCCTGCTCCTGACAGAGCTAGAGCTGAGCAGCCAGCATGGACTGTGAGAGTGCACAGAGGGAAGCAGAGATAACAGTCAGGTGTGGCTTTCCCACAAATGTGCCATGGAGTACAGAAACCTTTCATGATGGGCCACGTGTACTCAATATCATCCGTGTTATGGCCAGGCTTGCTAGACTCATATTTTCGCTTTTACTTTTGCCTTAAGATAACCTTTCTGAATGCAGAAGACAAGATCCCTGGCAGCCATATATATGGACTCAATGTACACACACTTGCCTTTACTGGTTTTAAAGAACAAGGATATTGCCCAGTCATTTTGTTGGCCACTGATGACGGAAAGCAAGAATCAAGCTCAGATGTATCTTAAGAAAACTTACTTTCATCATTGCCTTTTACTGAGACAATCGTTTCCTAGTGGGCTCAACCATGATGACCCACAGACCCCAAGCTGCACGTGCTCTGTGTTGTGTGCTTTCCAAGTAATCTGGTTTTTTCATTACCACATGCTCCTGGGAAATGCATGGACTCTAGCTCCTTCTTAAAGGACTCTGTTCACTCTTCTTACTGAGGAGACTTCAGCACGGCACAGGTTTCATCAGCATTTCCCTGTGTGCCCTGTTTGGCAGGAGTTCCCAGACGTGGTCATCTGTCTGCAGGCAAAACAAACCTTGCACGTGTTGCAAAACCTTTCTCTTGAAATGACCGCACCACTGAACAGCAACTGCTCTGGTGTGATTTTCAGAGCACTTCCTGAAACAAAAGAACATTGTCATAGCAGGGACTTGTACAATGCACTCCACAAAAGTAGGGAAAGAAAGTAAATATAGAAAATTGAGGAGATATTCAGAGTTGTAAGAGACACGACAAAAGGAAAACTTCCAGGAAATGACTCTACAATGGGGCCAAGTCCAGACTCCTTAGTCTGGAACAACCAGGCAACCCCCTCTTCTGCTAGCAAGTGAGCAGTGAGGGCACAGCACTACTGCGAATGGGGGCAATCTCAGCTAGAAATCAGTGAGAACCTTTCCACTGAGTTCAAAAGCCAGGCTCTTACTTTAATATCTAAATAGCCTTTAGGTTGTTAGCTAGAGGCCTTCAGTCTTGACAGTCTGAGCCCAGCTGGGTGCATTTAAAGCATCCTTCTTTGCAGATATTAACAGACATGTTTTATATTCACGTGCTCCTATTCACTGCATGCATACCTAGAGGAGATGTCAATGCAGCCAAAGCCCATTTACCACTTTGTCTGGTCTAGGCCAGTCATCTTTGCACTGTCTAAAGTCAAAGGAGGGAGAAGGAGAGGTATTTACAAAGGGTAATTTGTTACATCCCAAGATAAATGGCATTAGTGGTGAGAGGAGAGGTCAAACTGCTATTGAAGATGCCTCCATGGTCTACCAGGAAGAGCAGATAACTGGCTTAGACTAAACACCTATCTGCTAAATAAAAAAGGGAGGAATCCTACCATCATGGTCTAAACCAATAACACAATACAGATGTATAGACCAGTAAGTGACCAGATAGTGAATTTATCATACTCTACAGTGTAGTTTCTTGTAATATAAATACAGGCTGATGAAGTAGTTGATTTGCTCAACAGACTGCCTCAGCTTCATTACAAGAGCTAGTCTGGAGCCATTACAATTTTTCGAAGGACTCTGCATATATTTTTAGAAAATACAATGGTTTGGAAATGAAAAATTATGTGCAAGCAATCATTTTTGGCCAACTAATCTAAGGTTCTCTGTTCTGAAAAAGAATACTAGCACCCATATTTTCCACACTATGTGCAGAAATTATATTTAATGCCAAATTACATTTAAATGAACAAAACCACTGCAAGACTACAACACATTGACTACTAAAGATAGCCTCTCCCTGAGCCTCAGTAGCAATGGTTTTATTTTGAACTAGTAAAGCAGATTTTGCTTCAAGCCTCTTTGGATGAGAGAGCTATGAAAACACTTCAACAAACCAACAAACCTATTTCTAGTACTGTGGGGTCTCTGAAAATAAAGAAGAGGATGGAAATCCAAAGTGTAGCTTCTGTGAACACAATCCCTGGTCATTTGTAAGCAGCAAATGCCAGCCCAGTTCTGCCTCACCATTTGCTGAGGACCTTTGGACCAGCACTGCAGAGCCAAGTCCCTCATAAATGCACCTTCCCCAGATTGATCCTGCTCCTGGGAAAGGCTGTGAAGATATGCGTGTTCATACATATCCACAGAGGATCTTTTTTTGATATATGCTGTCTGCCCAGGGACTTTTCCACTCAAGGAATTTTTTCCAGCTGTGTGGAAAACCAGTAAGAGCAGGCATTTGTCCAGCATTTTCAGAAGAAGTTGTCCTTGCGTTAGTAGCTGGCATTGCTTCATTAAAGAAACATCGTGTTGAAAATTATGTAAAAATTCTTTGGTCTATTAATCACTTAGTTTACACAACTTTGTAGCTTTTAAAGACTATATGCAATGCCAGAGCTCAGAAAAGTTACTCTTCATGTGGAAATACAAATTAGTAATTCAGGTAACTGATGATTGCATCTAGTGAGTCTCCCCTCTCCACCAGCAGTCTATACATTCAAATGTGGCTATTCTTTCATCCCTCTCTGTCCCCCCTGCAGAGCTTTTCTTCCTAAGAGCCCAAAGGGGAAGAGCCTAGAGGACTGTCACGGCGGTAAGAATGAAAATGTGTTGAAGATTTCAAAGATAACATTTGAAAATCAGGGGACATCTGGGCTACATAAAGTGACTGTCAAGACTAATGCCCTCCAAAAGCCATTCTAGTCCTGAAGGCAGCTCCCACTGCTACTTCTGTGCACATCATCTCTCTGCTGGTGCTGGTGTCCCATCTCTAACAGACCTGGGACTCAGAGGAAAACTCCCTCAGAAA
This sequence comes from Anabacerthia variegaticeps, assembly GCA_035583185.1. NCBI lineage: Eukaryota > Metazoa > Chordata > Aves > Passeriformes > Furnariidae > Anabacerthia > Anabacerthia variegaticeps. The sequence goes on from JAWWEW010000165.1 coordinate 24,949,814, forward strand.
GTCCTTCATGGACTTGGTTGCTGCATAATGGCTAGTTTGGGGAAACAGCTTTCTTCTGTCCAGAGGATGCTTTGAAGGGTGAGATCTGATGGTCCTCTAGCCACAGCATTATCAAAGCAATAAAATGACATGGGTTTTGGTGGTTTTGTTTCTCTATGTGTGTGTTTTGTCTTGACCTGCAAGTTTCTATGTGGCAGGAGGGCTCATAAGGGATGCACTAAGGGGTGGAATTTGGATGGTGGGAAGTGAAGAAATTATAAAAAAGGATAGTGAAGAGCCACACATGGGACATAAATGGCTGGTCTGAGTATTGCTTCCAATTCCTACCTGATCTTTATCTGTCTTAGGTGCATTTAAATGAATGTAAATCCTTCTAATTACCTCCTGTTACCAAGAATTTGATAGAGACAGGAAATATCTTGAGTGAAATGGGTTACTCTCACCCCAGTAATACTTTTTTGGAGAGCAGTTTTAAATGACACCTGCACCTTTCTCCTCCTGAAACTGTCTCATGTCAGATGTCAGGAGGAACTATTAACCTCCATCACCCAACTCAACATATCCTCTTTGCCGTCTTGCAGACAGCCCAGTCTGCACTTACACATCATTTAACCAAGCTAACCACAAAGTGTACAAATTATAATTAATTGATGCAGTTGTCTCTGTTATGGCTTCACTCCCCTTTCGGTGGATGAAATGGGAGAGTCTGTCCCTGCAGCAACTTTATAATTTTTACTCCTATTTTTTTTACTTTTTTTTTCCTCCATGTATTTTGCTTTTCTTCACACCCGTATAGGCAACAGCCAGTGTGCAGGGCCATGCACAAGGCTGCAGATGTTTAGACATGCCACAGCAGAATACTTCAGATGTGACTGTTTAACCTCACACAACCTGCTGACACCACGCTGCTTCCTGCAGGGAATGTGGGAAAAGGGAAATGACTCCTGCTCTGGTCAGCCAGTTTCACCAGCCAGCCAGCTGCTCCCTTGGCTCACACATACCCATGTGACAAGAGTGTGCTCCAAAACTGGCTCCCCTGCACCACATGCCTGGGAGAAAAGCAAGCAAAGACTGACACCACAGAGGTGGTTTCTCCACTATCAGTGTCCCCTGATGAGGGCCAGGAGTGTCCCTGGGGCTCCCTTTTATGGATACCAATAACCATTGAAATGGTTAAAAAAACATATCTTGATGGGGAAGAAGTATGTCCTCCTTCCTTCCACTTACAGAGGCAGAGCCCAATGACACCTTCAGGGAGTGAAGCAATGCCATCTTCCCCTCAGGACTGCCCTCCTGGGCTTCCTGTGTTGTTCCCAAGAGACCCCAGAGCATGGTAGTGCTGGATGAGTCCAACTCAAGGCTGCAGAGGACACCTTTCTCTCCAGCCTACTCCCCCTTCTGTCTTGTTGACCCTTCCCAAACCCCAAAGTGTGGTCTTTCCATTTCCCTTTTGAGATGGATCACTCTTTTATTAATTTTACAGTAAATCACTTCCCCATTTCCTTTGTTTATGGTAGGTGGACTCAGTGTTTTCCAACTCCCTGTGACACAGCACTTGGCACAGGAGCACAGACTGTACCATCACTTCATCGTATTCTGCATTGTGGACTCTCTTGAAAAGAAGGTAAAAGGTCTGGCTGCACACTGTCATTTCCCTTCACCCTTCTGCACCAGTTCAAATGGAAACTGCAGTCTTGCATCCTTGGTCCCTTCCCCCTTCAAGCAGGACAGTTGCAAATGCAGCACAGCTCGGATGCACACCCTGCTTCTAATGTCATGAATCTTCTGTTTTGGAAAGGGGTAGCTGGTTGCATCCCTCAGTTTCTTCAGGAAAAGTGAGGGGAATATCTGAATCCAAGGATGAAGAGTGTACCTGCAGCATGCTGGCTGTGAGTAAGCTTGGGATCACAGGTCTAGTCTTCTCACTACGCAGACACGCTCTGAGATCCCAAAGTGAGCAGCCTGAGTCTTGTCCTTGAGCAGCCACAGCCTCAGACCCCTCTCTCCCTCACAGAGCACCATGGCTATAGGGTGGTCAGGCATGATAGTGACAGAGGATGTACCCAGATTGTGAATGGATGAAATGCACACTGGGGCACACATCCTTATATTCCCCAGGGCTGGAAAGGGAGAGAGGGAGGAATTTTGACTTCACTGCCATAAAGTAAAGCAGTCAGAGTTCAAGTCCAGGCCTTCCCAAAGGGCTGGAACAGGCTGGGAGCAGGCAGTGAAATTGCCTGTATTCCCAGACAGATGAACAGGTGCTGTCCCCTCCTCGGGGTGAATCACAAAATTACCATCTTGTCCTTTATCCTCCAGTAAAGTCTCTCAACTCTCACCTCTCTCACACTATCAAGTATTGCTCCAAAAAAATAAGAGAATAATAACAAATGCAAATGGTTTAATAATAACTTCTCCAAAATAATAACAAAAAATACTTGTTGCCACTCTCAGAGACAAGGCAAGCCACCACACTGTCAGCCCAGCAAAGGCAACATCCTCTCCCTGCCCTCCTTCTCCTCTGCCCACTCCCCCTCTTCCCAGGGCTTCAGGCCCCTTGCTGACAGCAAATAGCTGGCTGTCACTTTTTTTAAATTCTTGGCTTTCTATGGCTCGGGTCCCAACTTTAATGTCATTTCAATGCCGTTTTTCTTCTGTGCTGAATAGCAGGTCTGGAAATTTCCACCTCCCTGCAGACAGCACGTGTGGCGAGGATCCTGCCGGGCCCATGCCAGGTGCTTTTCTTCCTAGAGACCTGGTCAGTGCTAGTCCCCGAAGGCACACATTCAAGCAGGTTAAATGTCTCCATGGAGATCTCCCAGCTCCCTCTTAGCAGTCCCTCCCTTCTCTTACAGCTTTCTGTTTATTGTAAACAGCATCCCCATCTTGGCTGGAGATTGTAGCTCTCTGCTTTGCCCTGATCACCTGCCCACCCAAGTTGCTTCACAGCCTGCTGTTGCCTGGGAAAACAGCAACACCATCCTTTGAAAATAACCTGCACATGGCAGAGGGCTCTTTTCATTACTGGATTGCTTTTTCTTTCCACACCCCTATTATGGGATTTGCCTGGATCTCTGATGGCAGCTGCAGCCTTACGCTGCCAACAAGGACTGTGTATTTGCGCACGAGGAGAGTGTTCAGGGACAGCTTGTAGGAGAGAGGCTCGGGGCTGCAAGCTCTAAACCCTGCTCCTTCCTCCAGCTGCATTGTCCCATCACAGGAAGAGCACTGGTGTGCTCAAGCCTGGACTACAGAGCAGCTGTACAGCCCTTCCCCTCACATCCACAGCATATCATCCCACCTGAACAATTGAGAAAGGGATCTAAAATTATCCCAGGTCTCCAAGATTCACATGCTTCCTCGAGTTCCATATAATCCAAAGGTTCCATCTCCCATCCAGTGTCTTCCATCCACCTTCCAGTGCCCACCACAGATGAGGGAGCCCTGTAGGTAACAGCCTTTTTGTCATGGTCCCCTAGCGGCAGTACAACTCTACCTTGCCTTAGTGTGGTCACGAAGACCACTCATGGTTGGGAAACAGTGTCCTGTCCTGCAAGATTTTTTAAAAGACAATTGGGGGAAAATGTTGAGAACTATATGCACTCATGTTCTTTCCCAATCTACCACCCTACACTCCAATGCAGAAAACTGGCACATCCCCTCTGTATCACTACAGTTCCTCTGCTCCTGACACTATTTTGAGGATGTATATTCACACCAATGAACTGCCACAAAACAATTTCTCCAATGTATCTGACAGAAATAGACTTTATCTGGCATGCCTATGCAACAGCACCTACTGCTCAATGCAAGGGTATTTTTTGTAGTGATCCTCAATGCAACTTGCCTCTCCCTTTCTGCAGGAGCACCTCTGATAAGTTCAGCTCCCTGTCACCCGCTCTGAGCAAAGAAGAGCTGGGCTTTTCTGTGATAGGCTACGTGTAGCTTGTATGTTAGAAAATGCTGGGAAGAGTATGTGCACGTAATGTACAAGTTGCAACTGATCTTCGGATGGCCTTGAAACCATCACTTCATCGCTCGGTGCCTCAGTTTCCCTCACTGGAACATGGAAATTACACTGGTCTCCTTTCAGAAGTATTTTGATGCCTTTAGCAAAACACAAGCTGGAAAAATCTCTGAATGGATGAGAAGTCGCAACTGTAGTTTCTTGCAACAGGAAAGGCAGTACATCTTTGGAGCTTGCCACTGCCATAGCAGAAAGCAAAGGCCTTTGTAACAGTGTCCTGGGACAGAGTTTTGACACCCAATTACTCTCAGAATAGCACAGACCAATAATGCCAGCATGACTTAGCATGCTTCCAGCTCACCTCACTTTGCATCATCCAGCCAGCTCCCAGAAGTGTGTGTGCTGCTTCTGACCCAGGAGCACAGGTAGCTGACCTGCCCACAGGCCACAGAAGTGCAGATACTCAAAACACAGCAGGAGGTGCTGGGAAGTGCAAACACTATGGATTGCCAGGTTAGGTCCTTCACTTACTTAAAGAAGGCCAGTCCATAGCCCAGTGCCTGACTGGATAAGTGTCTCTCCCAGCCAATAAAGTCATTCTGAAAATGCACTAGCTTGGTTGAGCCAAACTCCCCTGTTTCATGAAGCAGTCACATTCATGGAATGCAGAGAATTATCACCTTCAGGCAGAGAAAAAGGTTATAAGAATGGACATACAAATGAAACAAAGGTACCAAAAATGGTGAAAATGTACAAGACCACCTTGTCCTTCCCCCACACTTAGTCAATACAGGATTGTTCCCTGCTGGACTCCAGAACAATGCCACTTAACCTAGATGCAGTCATGCTGCAGGAACTGCCAAACACAATGCAATGAAGACCAGAGAATGAGCTCATATGAGTTAATCTAATTCCTGCAATAAAAAATTCAGGGCTCTGGTCTCCATTCTGCAACATTCTCCTGAGCCAACCTGTGGATATATGTCAAACACAAGCTGGAACCACTGGTGGACTGCTGAAATAACCTGGAGCTGGGAAAGTGCAGTACAACAATATCCACTAATGCTCTTGCGATCAAAACTGTTGCTTAGTTTACGTGGAATCTATAAACCTTGTTATTCACAAACATTCAGTCAGCAGAGCTTTATTTCCAAGAATGCTCATGGAAAGGAAATCCATTGTGTAGGCCAACATGAATAGACCCTCAGAGTGCAGTTTGTATGGGAAGCATCCAGGTGGCTAGTGAGAAAATAGCTTCTTATCAAGTAAAGTAATGCATTGAAGCTACCAATGATTCCCAAGCAGTTAGAAAGCATCCCCATCTGTGAGGCATACGTCACCCCAAGAGGGGTCCAAAGCAATGCTGCACAGCACACACACAGCAGGAACAGCCAGCCACACTGCAGCAAGCCCTCTCCACCAAGTCCACCACCAACCAAAGCATTCACGCTATTTGCAAGTCATGTCCAGAGCCACAAAAACACACTTAGAAGGTAGAAAGGAGCATCCCAAATAATTGTTGGATTGGTATCTTATAGTGCCTTATATGTAACAAACCTTAAAACAAAGGGTTAAAATTCATTGTGCAGTCCACTAAAACACTTTCCTGGAACTTTCCTGCCCTGAGCAGCAAACCCATCTCCTCCTCCTTCTTAAAACCATGTAGCTGATAAAAAGCAGAGTCTTTCATCACTATTTTGTATGCATAATTAGGTCTAATTTGCAGAGCAATGAGCCTTTAGTTTGTAAGTGCACACATAAACACACACAGAGTATGTTCATTTACGTGACTGATACCCAGAAACACAATTCCTCAGCCAGATTTTGGGCAGCAAATACAAAAATGCATTTTGATAATATTAATGCTGGAATGCAAGAGCATACACAAAAATATGTGCACTGAGTGCAACACATTGTAAACAGGAGAATAAGTAAAATAAACAAATACATGTCATTTCATCTGGGTCACAAGCTGACTCAATGTGACATTTCCTTTTGTAGTGAAGAACATTGGAGAAAAGAGAGCCTATTTATAGATGCTGGAATATATTTGGGTAAGTTTTTTCCTAGCTTTCTTGGCTATATTTGCAGTTAGCCTGTCTAAGAGTTTAGAGGCTTTTCCCCCTTTCAAGATCCAGGTTTTCTTTCTACTTGAACTCACAGAATCATCACTCATAGTCCTGCATCCTTAAAAATTACATTGCTGTACGGGTGTGAACAATAACTTCACCATGTGATCTTGCCCCAAAATCAAGTGAGAGATTAGGCTATAAACAGGAGCTCTAACTTCAATACTACCAGCTTTTTTTAACATATGAGACAAACCTCCATTTTTCCTATGTTTGCTCTCTCGTCCTGCGTGATGCTTTGCAGATGTGACTCTTTCAGCAGCAAGGCAGCCAGGGCTCCCTGGGGAGCCCATTTACACTGTTGCTCTTGAATGGCTAAAGTGGGAACACGCGTCCTGTGTCTCTGGACACTCACACACACAGCTCTGTAAAGCCCTGTGGGTGGCTTTCATGGAAGAGGAAATGTTGGCTCAAGCTCCTCTGGCTCTGCCTGCCTCGTACAGAGCAAACGCAGTCCTGACCTCAGACATGTCCCTCATGCTCCCTGAGCTGGGCATGGTGCCTTGGTCAGGACCGAATGTGCCCATGGGGGCTGTGCTGGGGGTTACCTACACCAGAGCAGAAGGGAAACAGCGATAGCTGCTCAACATCTTGTGCAGGTTTCCAACCAGAGCACTCAAAGCACTGTGTACAGGGAATAGGAATCACCGTGAGGGATAGGGAGGAAAAGAGGCTGACTTAGTCATCCAGCAAGACAGTTGGCTGCAGGGTACATTTCAGAGGGCCAGGTTGGGCTGGAAGCATCACAGCATTCTGCACAGAGTCGCTCATTTACCATGCACAGCAGGAGAGTATTGCAGGCACAAATAAACGTGAAATTCTACAGAGAAAGCTAAGCCTTACTCTGGGCGAGGTACCCCTCTGTGGCCCTTTCAGAAGGTGGCAATGCAAAATCAAGTCTCACTGTGCAGTATCATTTATGTCTGTGTTGAGGGAGTTGGAAGAATCCAGGAACAGGCCTTTCTTTTAACAAGGAGATGAGGGAACACCAGCCAAAGCAAGCAAATGCCCAGAGCTCCCTGTCCACACAGAGTGAGGCTGTAGCACTGAGCAAATGAGATTATAGTCATCAACAGCTCATCAGCCCTGTGACAAGGGCAAGAGTAATCACCTCTGCTTAACAAAACACAGGATCTGAGACAGGTCAAGTGCAACTACACCTGTGCTGGAAGCAGCACAGCAAACCTCTGCCCCAGGTCTTCAGGGTTCACACTGAATAGGGCCAAGAGTGGGCAAGGCCATCCATGTGAGCCAGGCAGCGACAGTCACCGAGTAGAGAAGGAGACGGGAAGGGGTTCTGCGCTTCAAGGCTGTTGGCTGTGCATTACCAACTCAGCTGTTGTCCACACGACTCCTTGCATCACCCCAGTCCTTCCCCTTGTGCCCCTGGCAAAGGGGTCCTTGGGCTCACAGCGGCTGCAAGGTTGGCAGGAAAGGCTGACCTAACCCTGCACCAAGCAGGCCCTCAGACCTATTGTCTTGAAATCAGGGTAATGATGGATGCCTAGGATGTTTCATCATTTCCCAGCACTGTTACAAGGCCCACATTTAAACCTCATCAGAAACTTTTTGGTTTCCTTTCTGATTTTTATGTGCCTGGAGTGCTGGCCGTACCTCCCCCACTCTTTGTTCTCCTGTTATTAAAAAGTGGCCCATTTTTCAGAGAATGAGTAGTGCTGTTGAAAAAAAACTGTTAATGAACCTCCCGATTAGCAAGACCCCAATGAGGTGTTTGCCACCTGGGATATGTCCTTCATATCTGCTCCATCCCTCTCCCCCACACCCAGGCTCCATCACTCCCATCTCAGCTTTTTCCCACACTTGCCATTAGGAAAAGAAAAGGAAAGGCTGGATGAGTCAGCAGTAGAAAACAGAGCAAAGAGCTTCCAAAGGCATTTTGATGAAGAGGTTAAGACGAGAAGGTTAAGAGACCAAGACTTTAAGAGGCTGAGGCCCCTAGACTGAGCTTAAATAGTGAACTGAGGCCATGGGTGTGGGGAAGCCCCAGGTGAGGCTGGTCAGGGCCATCATGGCTCTGTGGTGCCCTCCAGCCTGGCACAGTCACTGGCTGGATCTTCCTTCAGACAGAGGTGGTGTATCCTCCTGCAAGGGCAGCATGTGTCTGTGCAAACTGGCACGGTGTGATTTTGACATTTGCTCCTCTTGATTTTCCATAATTCTCTTATGTTAATGTTTTTCCATACATTTGTGCAGAAATTAATACCCCAGGGTTCCAGGCTCAGCTCAGACTTTTCTTTTATTGCCATAGTAAGAGCTTATAGAAATAGTGGTAGCTATACTGCTATTGCTCGGAAAAGAGATTATGTGCAACAACTTGCATGTTTCAGTGGTTAATGTAATAATATGGCAATTACAGCCCTCCATTGGGTCTGGTCCAGCTGTTTGTCCAAGAGGTCTTGACGTGCAGCTGTTCTCACCACTAGACCCAGATCCTTTCAGTTACTGCCGAAATTGTGTCATAAACCTGCTTATGGACTTTTTATAGTTTTTCTTCCTTGAAAGCACCTGCTTGAGATGCATGGCCGGTTTTGTTATTAGATAGTCAGGAAAGGCAAAAGTGGAATTCTGCTTTCAGGCATTTTGCAGAGTGAGGTGAGTTGTCATGTTGGAAGCAACTCTCTTGTAAGCTCTGCTAATAAAATCACCTATCTCTGCTCCTCAAATTTGCCCTCTACCTACAGAACATTTGAAATGGGCAGTATGAATTAATCTGTCTCTTGCAAGTAGGCTGGCTTAGGAAAATGCAGATCACTGCAGCAGTGAGTACAATGCAAGTATCTATAGCCACTTTAGCAAATAACGCAGATAAACCAGAGAAGGAGAGGATGTCCTCTCCAGAAGATGAGATTCTTCTCCTTCACATCTTCTCTGTGATTTTGATCCTTACTACAATTTTGAACTATTATTTGCACAGGTAGTTGAAAATGTGTGAAGCAGTTAGAAATTGGTGACTCCTGCAGGGACAGGGCCAGTACAATTTGGGAAGAAAAATGCTTTTATTCAGCTGAAAAGAACCCTCATTCATATGATCCCAGTGCCATCACTGGCATACAGGGGCAGTAGGGTCTCCCCTTCAGCGCAGAAGAAAACAATTTGCAGTCATTGGAGGAGGCAGCTCCTTAGGGTCAGGCAGCATGTGCAAGCCTGTAATGCTGGAGGTCCCTGTGCCAAGAAAAATGTCTTGACCATACTTCCTCTGTGCTGTTGGTGGACAGGACAGCCCCAGTGGTCTCCTCCAGACCAGTCAGCAAGTGGACAAACAGGGATGTGTGTTGTGCTTGGAGCCAGCTGCCTGCCCTCCAACACCCACCTTTTGGTGCACAGATCTGTGGCCTCTTGCCAAGCAGTGGCCACTGTGCTTGCCTGACTTAGCTGGGGCTGCCAGACCCCCATGCAAGTCCAGGCTGCCCTCAGCCCTTGCAGCTGGTCAGGCTTGAGGCTGGGGGAGGTGGTGGGTTCGTGTCTGGGAAGCCATCCTTATGGGGCTCCTCTGGCACCCGCTCACCAGTGGTACACAGAACATTTAGGGTTTTACCCACAATATACGATTAAGGCCTTTTCCTCCTTCTCCTATCCCCTTCTTAGTTTTGGCCTTTCTCCTTTAAAGCCTAACAGCCTGATTTCCTCTTCCCTTGCTTACATCTGTATCAATGCAAAATAGACCGCCAGCCTGAAAGCATGAAAGTGTTGCTGTTTTTGCAAAGCATGGACTTACAAACTAAGATGCAAAGGAGAAGGGGACAGGGTACCCACGGTCTCCAGTCCCAAAAGTGAGCTTGGTTGACTGTATCTGATCCGCCCTTTTGGAGACCTGCACCTCATTCACAGAGCCCATTTTCTTCTTATTCCTTTTTAAAAATAACTGAGATCACCTCAAACAATCCCCCTGATGTTGGGGTTGGATGGACCTACCTTCTTTAAATTAATTAATTTAATAAACAGATTGCTTCAAAACCACCAAATAAAGTCAGCCCTTCTTGCAAATATGATTGTTATTGTCAGTGGACATCGATGTGCTGTGAAAACTCTGTCATGTGCCTTGACTTCAGCAAAGCATGAGAAAACACTCGCAGCCTTCCCTTAGATAAGAAGCCACAAACAAATCAGAAACAAGAAGCGAAAACTCAATTCAAGGTTTACTCCAGGATGGACGTCTTGCTACGATAAATTAAGGTGTTTTTCATTATTAAAAATAAACAAAGCAATGAAAGTGAACCATGTCACCATTCATATGCTTAAAAAACATCTTTAATCTGCTTGGGAAAATCTTTTTTTCCCCCTAACAGGAAAAAATATTAGTTGTCCAGATAACAAGCAAAACAAAATCAACCAAAGGGCATCAAGAGACTTCCTGAAATTGAAAAAACAATGTTTTGTGTAATAAGTTTAAAAAAAAAAAAAGAAAAAAGAAAACCACAAAACAACCACACGCAGCAAGCAGAAATATTCCTTCAGCTTCTTCAGGTCGTCAGTGGTTTCAGGAACATGAGGAAGAGCTACACAAGCAGTCAAAAGTTTTATTTAACCTTGCAGCATTTCACAGCTGTCCTAAGCCTCTTCCCTTCTCCCTTCCCCCCCTTCCCCCCGCCTCGGAAACCATTTGTCTTTCTAGTGCCTTATTTTTAACAGCTCAGCTTGGCCCCAAAGGGACATGTGTAAAAACAACGAAAGAACTTAATCTGGCAACTTTAGAGTTCCCAGAACTGAAATAGCAAGCCCGATGCAAATCAGGATTGAGGCTGCTTTGGAAGAGGGAGCAATACCTCCTCCGTTTGCAGGATAGGGGGATGGAAGGAGGCAGAACCATGATGATGGGCAGCCCAGACACTCACCTACCTTGAGACTTGGAGATATGGCCAGTGTTGGGCTGGGCTAATAGGGAGGCTTGGGGATCCCATTCATCCTGCAGTCAATCAGCCCCTGGAGATGCACAGGGAAGTTTGCACAATGTCTGCCCAAACCCTGTCTGGATCCTTGCCAGTGCTGGGAAACTTTCATTCTCATGAGTTCACAAATTTCACCTACAAGAGCCTGATATAAACAATATGAGAGATGGTGTGGCATTCCTCCCCACATCCCTCTCGGCCACTGCACTGTGACACCACAGGAAATCATTAGCTATGCCTGCTAAGAACTTTTGAATCCCTACAAATTATTCACTTTTGATGTATTTGGAGACTTTTTTGTTTGTTTAAAGATTTTCACGCGTTCATTTTTGATGCTGATTTATGCAGTTTCTAATGTTTGGCTATGTAGTTTAAGCATAGCAATGAGGGGTTCAAAGGCCTCCCATGTTGCAGTTACCCTTATTTTAAGTAGCACTGTTGCTTGCAATTGGATAATTAAGCCATGAAATTATATCTGCTCCCTAATAAATATACACAGCAGGAGGTCCAACCCTCACACATTTATGAGCTGGTTTCAAATGTGTTCTCTGAGATGCTGAAAGACCTTTCCTGTGAATATTTACACCACAAGTCAGTCCATTGAATGTTTGCAAAGAGTAATCCCTAGACAGGTGTAGTAGTAGTCAAAGCAAATTGGTTTAGAAATGTCAACATATATTCATGGATTATTTGTCCAGCTTAAGTACTTATAGTAAATGTCAATAGATCTAGGAATAAGGTTCAATTTGCCAGTAAGAAAACCCCTAGCCTTGCAACAAATGCATCACAACAAGAAAGCAACACAAGTCAGCTGAAGGAAGGAAACCCACTGAGGATGGTGATGGGAGAGAAAAGCCCGGTCAAATCTGCATCCACATTTTCTGGGGCTATTCCACCAAGGGAAGGCTGGCAATCTATGGGGCTTTCAGCATACCTGATCTTCCCAGCCAGCACAAGGTCCCTTTGTTCAGCCAGGGTGGTTTCCAACTGCCCAGAGCAGTGCTCTGAGGCAGCCACCAGCAGTCGGGTGAAGGGGACACATTTCCCGTATGGGTGCACAGCATGTAAGCATCTGGAAATGTCCCTAATGCTCACCTGCACCCTTTGGCAAGGTGACACTCCCACCCCTTTCCTTCTCCACCAGACACAGGACTTGTCTGTGTTCCACCAACAGACAGATTCATCACACCAGTCTGCTGGCTAGGGGCAAGAAACCTTTTAATTGACAAAGGAGCAATATATGGCATGTTTGTGCTGTGTACAGTACAACAGGGCCTTCACTCATGTAAACAGGCAGATTTGCCCCCACCACTTTTTAGAAGACAGAGCTCTCTCCCAAGGCAGGGTATGGGCAGCAACATGCAGCCCAGGGCAGCTCTGAGCTGGCTGTGCACTGCTCCATCCCTTGCTAACCTTGCCCTCTCTAAGCAGTCTGTCCAGGGCAGAGAGCAGTCCAAAACAGAGAGTCTGTGTGTGTATAAAGGTCTCCACACTCACTGTTGACAGCAGAGCAACAAGCTACTGGGAGCACCTTTCATAACTGCAGAGACTCAGCCATGTCCCATCCTAGATGCTGGAAGTCTTTCTATGAAGAAGCAAGTGCTTTAAGGAGTTATCTTTAATAAGAATTGATAGAAGTTCTTTGGTTTTTTATTTGCTGGCTTCTGTAGACCTGTGACACCTGTCCAGGTGCACCTTGGGCACCCCTCCCGTAGCATAAAGCTAGCATTCTCGTCCTGTCCCTGTGGGCAGTGGGCTGGCAGCTGCTTCCAAATAAACCTGAAACCTCAGCAGACATTTTTCTCTTTGTCCACCTGAGTTTTGTTAGAGTATAAGAAATGTGCCAGAGACCACAAACCTTTGCAGTGACCACAGTCCCTCCAGCACTACCACACTTGGCATAAATCAACCTAGTGCCGATTGCAGCTCTTCCCTGGCTCTGTGGCTTGGCTCAGACACAGGAAGGCTGATTTTTAATCTTACTGACACCCTGTTTACACCAGGGAACCTGCTTTGATTGCAGCTGGCTGCCAACTTCCCTTCACCAGACTTGCCTTGCATCATGCCCAACCCTTGCAGACTCTGTGGGAAGCGTAACCCTCTCCCTCAGCCACACAGCCTTTGGCCAGGTCACCACAGAGCCACGAAGTACCCATCCAGCAAGGAGAAAAACTGCACAGCTCTGCTGCCTCCATTTGCTCAGCATTCCCAATCAAGGGCTTCATCCTGCAGTCACCAAGCCTGTCTTGAGCCAAAGTGCACTCACTCAGCCGCACCATATCCTGACAGGATGTCAGCAGTAAACAGTAGGTAAATACTCATGCTTTATCATTGGTTAGTATTTGTTGTTTTTAGAGACCTGGACTAAAATTCCCACTGAAAAAAAATGTCTACAACAAAAGTAGCTTCTATTTTCTGCTCACAGGAGAACCATGTGAAGAGAGCCATTTCCTTCATCATTACTCCCTACACAAAAAAGTTTCATGACGTTTGTATCGGGTTTTTAGATCTTTTGCATCCAGCTACTTAATTGTTGGGAAAAGACTTGATTTGTTAACAAATATATTATGGATCAATAAGGAACTATTCCTGTTCCCCACAAGTGTTTGCCCTTTGCAATACCTTCCCCAGGCCGGTGAAATGAGTCAGAAAACCCTGCAACCATCCCTAAGGGGCAGAGCAGGCACCCCTCAAGCATGATTATTGCTCACACAATTCAAATTCGATTTGGGCAAATAATTGTGGGTGGCATTTGGAAGAGAGCTCTCTGCAAAAAAGCACATTCCTTCAAAAATGAAAGAGTAAGCAAGTACAGCAAGCAAAGCCTTATTCTGGCATGACTAAAACATAAGCAGATATTTGCTGGAAATCACTGGCAGCATTTGCTCGGCAAAGGTTATTGTGAGAAGATATAATTGATATTAATGTCTAGGTTTATCTCATCTGATTGTATCAGCAAAATATGGGATTACTTGGTAATTACTTTTAACATGATTTTCGCAGGAGAGCAGTCGATGCTGGAGAACAGAGTTGTCTTTTTAAATGCAGCAAAATACCGCCTAATTATGAATTAAACCCCAGGCTGAGCCAAGTTAGCAGCCTCTGGATTGATTTTGAGCAAGCAGCGCTTTCCCATTAAACTTCAGATGATTCTCACAGTCATTTCTCCATGGAAGTAACACTTTTCTAAGGAAAAATAACGTTGTTAGCCTGCAGAACATTGAAATGATACAATAGCTGCCTGCTTGGAGCTCACTCGCCACCTGCTTTTCCTTGTTTTGTTTTCTAGCTTCTAATTACTGAGCAGAGTCAATTCCTAATGAGGCAGTTTGATTTCCTGTTTTTCATACTTCTTGAGCTGCTTAAAGAGCCTGTCCAACATAAAAGGAACCCTTTTCTAAACAGATTTTAAATTAATTATAATAACCTTGGTGGTTGTTGTTGTTGTTGCTCTGTGTGTGTGCATGTGTGTATGTGTGTGCGCGCATCTGAGTTTTCCATGGCTGTATTTCTCATTTAACATTTCCACACGAAACAACCTTTTTTTTCCCCTCCTGACTTCCCCCCCAACAATGCAAACTGGAAACTCTTGTCCAGGAAATTGCAGACACAGAAACACTGTGTCTGGGGCTGAGGAGGAAAAGGTGGTGATGTCATGAATAATTGGGCTGTGAGAAAAAACGGAGCATGAATAAGGAGGGAAATATTCTGACGTCTGTCTTTAAAGCTGGAAGATAAACACTTGTTGTGAATGGTACATGCTGCCTTCCAAAAGGGCTGGTAGGAAGAAGAGCGGTACTAAGTGACTGCTCAGAAATACATGAATGATGCTAATGAGGTCTCTCGGCCCTCTTCTAGCCCCACCAAACACATGCAACGCCTCTCAGTTTGTGTTTCAGTGCTTCCCCTGTGGATAGCAGTGGCACTGGAGAGCTGGTGCGTTTCTAGGATTTACAGAAGTCTTACTCCTCCTCCTGTCTCTGCTCCCTGTTCACTCTGTCCCTGCCTGCTCCCTGTGGCACAGTAGGAGGCTGCTGCAGGCTGGGGCTGCACAGGCTACAGGTATGGGGTGGCCATGAGCTTGGACCTTGCCCAAGAGATTCTACCGGGTGCTGCTCCTCTCTGGCTGGCCACAGGAATATCACAGATGAGTTGCCTTGGTGCTTGGATGGAACAAAACACTGCCAGTCAGAGCCTTCTGGCACAGCAGCGGCCCCTGCCATCATACAGCTGCATCTCTCCAACACCTCAACACCCCTTGACCCAGTCCCAGGGTGGCATTTGCTGAGGCCACTCACAGAAGGCACCTTAGAACTTTGCTACAGTGTCAGTTCCCCCATCACCTTGCTCCTTCCATTCTCCAGGCAGAACCTTCCCAGAGGAATTTCCCATAGGATGCTTTCTCTGGAGCAGAGTCCACTATCAGGCACTGCAGCACTGAGAAGGTGGCTGAGGACTGCTGTGTGTTCAAACAACAGCAACAACCAGTCCAGCTCAGGACTGTTGTGCTGGACCACTTGACAGGCACACAGAAGAAAGGCACTCCTTGTCCCATAAGATTTGGAGAAGGCGGCAATGGACTTGCACCAGTCAGCACCTAGACCTGCTACATTTGTGAGTGAATGAAGTTTCTCTGTGGAAACTACATATGAAGCTCATTGAAAAAAATACAACCTGCTGCTAGAAAGGCAAAGGGAAAGGCAATCCATGCTATAGCTCTAAAAATTTGAGTGAGCCTCTGCTGGGGAGAGCTGCATTCCAACTCCACCCAAATCATAAAGCTGAGAAAACTTCAATGGGCTCTAGCTTTTGGATTATTATTATTATTATGACAGGGTTTTCCTCTCAGGATTCAGACTCTCTGTAAATGGTGGGAAAAAAGGTTTTATACAACCTCCAGTCTCCACATGACAAAGTGACTGCCTATTCCTACAGTCATCTGAACAGAATAGACGGAATAAGCTATTGTCTGTGCTCAGAAGTCAGCGACTGCACCGGCACTTGATTGGTCCAGGATGTAGAGGAACAAAAAGGTCATTGAATAAAAGAAGAACAATACTTTTCATGAAACAAATGAGCTTTTGCTAATTTATAACATGTTTGGATGGGGTATCATATACATCAAAATGATGTAATTAGTAAATGTCATTTTCTGGAGAGAGAGAGTTCAGCAAACCCTTAATGATGGGAATTTCCTGCCCTGGACTGAAGTCTCCGGACTACCAGGGCATCATAAAGATGCTGTATTTCACTAATAATTAGAATGGGCATGAAGCGGGACCTAGATGTGTGACAAGGGGAAAAAGGAAAAAGTTCACCTACTGTGAAGGTTAGTTGCCCTGAAGGATTAATGACAGAAATACAATGGGCTGAAGGGTCATTAAAAACTGTCTTGCACATTTCACACTCAATGTTTGAAATCTGGATTCTGATTGTTCCTACCTCCAAATACCAACATCCCTCAAAGCCGTCACCATTCGGGTGATGATCTTTCTGTACTGGGCACAACCCTGGGCTCAAGTCACAGAGCACCTCAGTCAGAGGGATGTCCAGTCCAGGACAGAAGCTTTGCAGTTTGTACAGCACTCTGCTGAACACATTAAATTGCAAGGGTGATTTTCAGTGAGACCTCCATATGCTCAGCACCAATTTCAACTTCAGAAACTTTGAGCGTATTGCTCCCCTGCATACTCACAGACACACAGAGTCATGTTCACAGTGCAAGGCAGGATCACACCAGGGGTTATGCTTTCCAGGTCTGAGGGAAAAACTGCTCTCAAGATGCTCTTCACTCAGACGGGAGTCAAGAGTACTGAAGACCTCCTGTAGGAGACATTTCTCAAGTAGTCATTCCAGCCCATGTCTCAAGACTCAAAATACTAGCAAAGCCAGACCCACTGCAAGACAGAGGGAATCTAGGAACGTACAGAATCTACCTGTTAAGAAAAACAATAAATATTTTGACCTTTCTTTGCAAGTTAGATGTGAAACTAAGCTGAGGGTAGACTTGCCAAAGCCCCCCTGAAAGAGCAGCTGGCTGCTGCAGTGAAAGCCAAAAGATCTAAATCCCCTCATCAGATATGTGTTTACCATCATCAAATAAGCATATCAGCTACATCAGAAACCCCCTTGCATCTCTTCCTCCAGATCCTTAAGCCAGTCCTCAGCTGAATGTTGCTATAATGACTGAAAAACATTGTTTCTGCTTGCAATATAGAATCATAGAACATCTTGGGTTTGAAGGGATCTTAAGGTCATGTAGTCCAACCCCCCTGCAATGACCAAGGACATCTTCAACCAGATCATGTTATAAAGCATGAAGAGACAGCAAATACCTAAAGGGTCTACCAGACTCTAAGAGTCTACCTAAAAGGCTGTGCCCTGACCTAATTGCTCAGACGTGGAAGATCACAGAAATCCACCTATTTGTTTTCAATTCATAAGCTGCTGACCCTTTCCCTCTGGAAGTTTTGCATCAGTTTTGCTGTAGCATGAAGATCCTCAGGGTGCTTCAAGAGCAGTGTGGTGCGCTCTGTTCCTCAGGTCTCACAGACATTCAGCTGCTCTCAAAGTGACATCAGCAGGACAGGGCACTGAATTGAGTTGCCACCTAGAAAATTTTTTCTGTGGTGGAAAAATCCAATAGGTAGATAGGTTTATGAACAGAATTCTCTGTGGCAATGGCCACAGCATTCTCTGAGCCATGCAATAAATGTGCTATATTAGTTCATGTTTCCTTTGCAGGAATTGCTGAGGCACAAACGAAACAATAACATGATTTGGACAAACTTCCTTAATCATTGGTACTGCAACTTTACTCTTTGCAGCAAATTAAATGTATGTGGGAACTAAACCAAAGACCCAAAGGGCCAGTAAACACTAATCACAGAACCTCTTCTGTCTGCAATGCGCATGTTTGAGCAGGAAATGTTCAACTGTTAAGGGATTTTTGCCTCCCTATTAGCAAAGGAAAGACACCTCTAAATATGACATTCCTGTCCCCAGGAAATACCCTTGCATTCCCTGCTAGCTCAGAAAGGAAAGCACTCCACTGCAAATAATTTACTTCACACCCACTTCTTTCCTTTATTTTAATTTGTTGGGGTTTTTTTTCAAAAATTCCTTCTGCTGCCAATTTTTCTATCTTTTAAGTAGATTAACCCAGCAATTCCCACATTTGTGAGCATCTCCAACACAAACCTGCTAAATGAATAATCTTCAGTCAACAAAACCATATTCTGATGGGCCCTGGCTGAGCCAGCTGCGTTTTTGTAACTGGAAAAAAAAAATTAAAAAATTTCTCCTTGGAGGGAGAGCTAAAAGCAGAATATATTACCACACATTCATTGATCCACTCTACGTACTCACCATTTTTGTGCTCCCAGCTAATCAACATCAGCATGACCCTCTGTGTATAGCTGATGTGCAATAGCTCAAAACCCTCAAGAGCTCCACCATGGGTCTGGGCTGAGGGTGCATCAGGCAGAGGCACTCAGCCTTTCTGGCTGGGGGATCCATTATCTGTCACCAGGGACAGGAGAAAATTGCACACTGTGGCTTTTCTCTGGCCATGGGAACATGTTACAGGGCACGCAGTGTCCAGTCCTGCTGGTGCACTGGGCTATTTCACAAGGGTTTTTTTCAGGTAAGCAGCCTCAGGTTAACACTCCTGATCTCAGGTGAAGCAGAAAAGCCTGAGACACCAAAGCACATGGACTACAGTGGCCCCCAGGTGGTGCCATAGAGAGCGGGGAGCAGCAAGACACTCACCTGGCTCCTGCAACCTGTCCACGCACAGTCAGTCACACAGGTGATGACCACAGCCAGGTGAGGTACCTATTTCAGTACTACCCTACCTGCTCTCATAATCAAAAGAGGAACAAGATGCAGCCAGCCCTTCCTGCCCAGTCCAGCAAATACCAGGATATGACACACCAGGAAAGCAGGTAAAGGTGTTGACTCACAGACAATCCACCTTTTTTTCAGCAAACTTCTTATTTACCATAAATGAGTGCATACAGCCTACTTTCAGTTCCTCTAAGCTGCACTTCAGTTAAACTCTGACTTGGGTTCACCAGATGATAAGATCAGGACAATAATCTCAAGGTAATAACAGCTCTCTACATCTACACTGTTATTAAAATAGCTGTATCAAGCCACAACCAGGATTCAAAGAATTCATGTTAATGGGCTGAGTGACAGGGTTTGTAAGTGGGGAGGGAAAGAGAACTCGCTGTAAAGATTAATAGCCCATGACTGTGTGTGGGTGGCAATGCACCAAAGAAATGGGCGGCTCTTGTTTATTCCAGTGGTTTCCTATAGTTTGGATTTCTGGATGGACATAAGAAATAAGGATTTAATATGAGTTAAACAGTAATTTACTGTCTACTTGGAAAATATGCCTAACCAAACAGTGTCTTCTCATTGTATCAGTCCAAGATCATATCTAATGCCACTAACTGCATTGTTCAAGCCTTGTCTTTGGACACTCCCTGAATCCACTGCTGGTAGATGTGGATGGAGCCATCACTTCATGTCCTCAAACACTTTGTGGCCATTTCCTGCCTCTTTCCTATCATGGAAAGACCAGAGCCTTGTGCAGAGGTCCAAAGACGACAATATTACAGAACAGAATTACAGTTAACTTCAAGTCCTGTCCTAAAATCTTCTGAGATTCTACCTTCCCATTCCCAAAGGAAGGTGTGAAAATGACAGCAAGCATGAGACAGTTTGGCCAACTGAGAACTTCACAGATTCAGTGGGCAGCAGTGATCACCTACTGCATAACATGGGGCCATCAGACATCACCTGAGATTCGGGCCCTGCCTGTGCACAGAGCAAGGGAAGGACTTTTATAACCCTGCAGTATCTAGTAGTGTCCTGGTAAAGCAGTGAGTTTTCAGCATGCATATGCACATGGTGTCAACTTGGTGAGGTTCTCTGCATTCTTTTAGAGCGAGAATTCATCAAAACAGACAGATAGCCAGTGTTAAGCATTACCAGCAAGCTCACAACCAAACTCTACAGAAATCATCACATGATAAATTATTTAAGCAAATCCCTGGTTTGGGTAGAGAGAAAGAATACATTAAAAATAGGTTTAGTAAGAAATCTTATTTGAATATTAGCATGCCCACTCCCACATTTCCACACACCTGATTTCCAGGAAGAAGGCCAGAGCAAAGCAGTTACTGCTCCTAGAGTTTTCATACTTTAGTTTACTCTGATTTGTGAGCTGCTTTACTGATAAAGAGCTGGCACAAATCATTAGCTGTTATCTCACCTCCACAGCTTTGCCAGACCACCTTTCAGCATTTACAGCCACTGGAGACCTGGCTCTTTCAAAAAAAAAGCCCTCTGTGATCAATGCAAAATGTTAGGCCTGATTTGCATGTTTGAATTAGGTTTACAGCCTGCTTGGTGCTGCTCTGCTCCCTATTACCCAAATGCAGATGTCCCAGCAGCAGGCAGTGGCAGACCAGAGCCCCAAACACAGCAAGATCTCACCTAGATGGAGGAGAGGAAAGCAATAGTATCTGAATTCTGATGGATGACACTGCCCTGAGCTCAACTAAGGGAAGTCTTCCCATTACTGTGGCACTGCACTAGGACAGGAGAGAGACAACTCTGGAGAGTCAGGTACCTTCTGACCATCCTTACAAAACTTTACCAAGTATAGATACAAACCTTGCACTTCAAATTCAAAGGACTCAAAATTGCAAAGGACTCATAGACTGCAATGACTTCTGTGACTCACTAACCTTTAGATCAAACCAATGCAAATTCACTGCAATCCCTTAGCAACTGAGAGCTCCACATTTTGTCCAATCCTGACACTTTTCGGAGTACAACACTCAAACATGACCATTAATGGAAATCAGCAACTCAGCAGTCTCTGTCAAAATCACCAGCAGGACCTGCTATCTAAGGGACTTGTGGCTTCCCTCCAAGTCGCCACCCAACATGTTAGTGACACTGTCACCTCTACACACTGCCTGTCTTGCATACAATGAATGGGATGACTTCTGCTTTACTGCCAGTGGGTACTAATCCACATACAAAGTGTGCAAGCATCTTTTCTGATGGGTGTAGTAGAAACTTTCTAATGCTGCTGGCTACCCCTCCACGCTGGTCTGAAGGAACACTAGATGATGTGCTGGTTTTGGCTGGGATGGGGCTGTGTTTTGGATTTGCGCTGAAACCAGTATTGATAACACAGGAATGTTTTCGCTACTGCTGAGAAGTGCTTATACAGCATCAAGATCTTCTCTGCCTCTCACCCCACCCCACCAGCAAGTGGGCTGGGGGTGCACAAGATGTTGGGAGGAGACACAGCCAGGAAAGCTGACCCCAACTGACCAAAGGGATATCGCATGCCTTATGGCATCATACTCAGCATATAAAGTGGGGGAAGGAAGGAGAAAAGAAGAAAAGAGGACATTTGGAATTATGGCATTTGTCTTCCCATGTCACTGTTATGTGTGATGAAGCCCTGCTTTTCTGGAGATGGCTGAACACCTGTCTGCCCATGGAAGTAGTGAATTCATTCCTTGTTTTGCTTTGTTTGCACACTTGGTTTTTGCTTTGCCTGTTAAACTGTCTTTATCTCAACCCATCAGTGTTCTCTCATTTGCTCTTCTCATTCTCTCCCCCATCCCACTGCAGGGAAGTGAGTGAGCAGCTGAAGTTAAACCACAATAGACGAGTGGCATGAAATATCTTGCATTCAGCTGCTTGTGTTGTAGTGGATCCATTAGTAAGAGAGAGTATCAGCCTATAATGTTGTCTGTCCAAAATCAACCAGAGGCAGTGAATTCAAGGAAAATTTTTTTGGGGTATCACAGGAACCTGGTCTGAACCGTGACCCACTGACACAGAATTTGGTTTAACAGTGTCTGATAGGATTATGGGCAGCATATTTCCAGGCTAGCTGAGCTCTACACAATGCACTTCTAAAAGTATGGCAATACTGACCCCGTTGTTAGAGGTGCTTTGGTGTCCACAGCAATACAAGGCTTTGAATTTCCAGCACATTTATAAGGAAAAAAACTTGCCAATCTCTGTTATTTTAGGAGTGAACTGACACCATTTTCATGTTGATACACCACAAAAAGCAACCATACTGTGATCACTGCAATGTTTTACTAAGAAAGGTCCTGTTCCTTAAGTATTGTATTGTACAACAGCTTTTGTTGGCATTTCCTCATCCAGGCTGCAATCACTCAGTGTGATGATTTCTCTGAATTTTCTAATCACTCCTGCTGGTTCTGAATGATTGTGCATATAAAAGTAATATGAATGAAAGTAACGTGAATACCATTTTTAGACTTGAGCTTGATTTCATCAATTTCCCAATGTGGTAAATAAAAAGAGAAAGAGTCAGAGCTAAGAACCTGTTCTGAGGTCTGATGCCAACCAATGCACAGTAGTGGCATGCAGTTTTTCATAGGTTTTTTTTCCCAAATGGTTGCCTTTGGAAGAGCAGATACGCCTCTGTCTAGGATATGATAGGTTTGCAGGCTAAAGCAGACTTCCTGGGTACCTCTTTAAACACAGATACCTGCCCTCTGTGCCACCTCCTCCACACCATAAAAAGGAATTACCTGCATACTTCTCCTGCTTTTCCTATTTTCTTATGTCCTTTTTCAGCTTTCCTTCATTCTTTATGCTGAGATCTTTGCAGGCAACATCGCCTTACCTATCCAGGGCTTATTGTCTCTTTAAACACCCAGAACACCCCACAGTCTCTGGCCTCAGCTGCAAGCGCCAAGCAAAACTGTACCAGCAACAGACCAAAGACAAATTTCTTTCCTGTCACTCAGCTTGTCTCTCTCCAAGTCACCACTCTTATCCTGCTGTAGTGCTGGCTAACAACAGAGCTCAGGTCAGAGCAGTGTTTTCCATCACGTGGAACACTTGCCTCTGAGTTTATGAAGAGCTTCCTGGCAGAGCTGCCTTGTCTCAGGTAAGAATAATGATGCCACCTTCATTAAGAGCCTCATGAGAACCATAGAAGTACATTACCGAGCAAATATGTTTCCTACCTTTAACAATTTTCCCACCCTTTGCAGGAAGGAGAGATACTTTGAAACAGGTCCATCACAGAGGATATATTGTGGACTTACATAGTTCCTGTGACACCCATCCTAAGTGTACCAGTGAACTGGGTTTCTCCCAGGCAAGAAGAGCAGACAGGAGGGACCAAGGAGAATCTGGACTAGCAGTCGACCGTATCCCTGCCAGACCTCTATCTTCAGCATCTGCTGTCATTGCTTCCCTGCTGGACCTCCACTGGTGCCAGTCACTGCTGGAGAGCTAACGTAAGGAAAGTTGTCCCTGGTGATTTTTCTGCCCTGTCATATAGACTTAGTCTGAGAAAAAACAGATATCATAGTGGTTAAAATTCAAAGCAGCAGGACATAGGCTACTGTCCTGTTTCAGCTACCATTTCTGATGGAAGAAGAAATGGGACATGAGCAGGAAAAGACTCATAAAGGCCTTGCAAAAGATCTCAAATAAAAAAAGCTACATCTAGGAATACTTTGAGGCTGGAATTAGTCCTTACAAACCAATGCTTGCTGTTTTCATAATTTTGAAGAGTTAGCAGAAATTAATCAGCTGTGAATTGTTTCTAAAATGAGACAAGAAGCAGCACTCATCCACAGGGAGTCTGCAGCGAGAATGAAATGAAACAAACATGAAAATGTGGCCAAAGCTCTTAAATGGGAAAACAAGCAGGCACCAAAATAAGCAATATTGTACAATATACTGTGTAAAGTGCCTTCACTGGACAATTCATCATGAACAGAATAAAATGTTTCCCAGTACATGAGCTAAAGAGTCCCAGTTTGGTGACATTATATAACGACTTGAGCTGCCACTCAATGCTTCAATACTGAAGGCTAAAGCCTCTGTTAGATACAAGATAATAAACACACTGAACATCTAAATTGTTATATATCTTGGCATTTTACCAGCATAACGTCCATGTAAAACCGTATGCCAGTAAATCTGCCTTCTGCTTTTAAGCTGATTATTCAAGGGTTAACTATGAGATCCCCTAATGAAGCAATAAAACCCAGACATATTTTAAAAGCTATTGATTCATTGCCCTGTTTTGGAGCATTCTCAATGTATGAACAATATGATGGAAATGCTTTGTAACCTACAGAGAGTTTGTTAGTTTTAGTATATGTTATTTGAAACATTTTTCCTCTATCTTTACTGCAATGGTCCAGTTTTTGTTAAGAATGGGTCTAAAACAGAACCCTGCATTAGACTTCCCTGACCCCAAAGTTGAAAGAGTACTCAAAATCTAATCCGCAGTGCACAGCCTGATTTCACCAATTAATCAATTCAGCATCATGATTGTGGTACAGATCCCTGGCTTAATCCAGATATCCCAGCTTGCACCCTTTTCCAGGTTGTAACAATGCCTTTTACTCAGGTGTCCTGCTGTGGCATAAGGCAAGTTTCAATCAAAATAGCGCCAACATGCAAGCAGTCTATGAGACTGTATTTATTTACACCTTATACCTAGTTCTGCAAGTTTTGTCATAAGGATTGTGTTCTTGCCAGAACTGAGACAACCTTGATACTAATCTCAGTCAGATGTTTCAAACACTGGGCAATGGCTGATGCTCAGATGCCATCTGAGTTGTTCTGCATTAGGGCAGACCATATCGTCCCTGCTCTACTCAGGCGCTAAGGAAGGAATCAACCTCACCTCGCTTTGGTTTTCTAAAAATTAGGGGTCTCACCTGATCAAGTCATGCAGGTTCCTCTGAAGTCACTGGAGAGAATCATAGAATCAACTGGGTTGGAAGAGACCTCCGAGATCATCAAGTCCAACCCTTGATCCAACACCACTGTGA
>JAWWEW010000165.1:24974790-25102202 GCA_035583185.1 Anabacerthia variegaticeps
GAGACCTCCGAGATCATCAAGTCCAACCCTTGATCCAACACCACTGTGATTACTAGATCATAGCACTAAGTGCCACATCCAGTCTCATCTTAGAAACCTCCAGGGACGATGAATCCACCACCTCTCTGGGCAGCCTATTCCAATGCCTGATTACTCTCTCTGTAAAGAATCTCTTTCTAATATCCAACCTAAACCTCCCCTGGCACAGCTAAAGCCTGTGCCCTCTTGTCGTATTGCTGGTTGCCTGGGAGAAGAGACCAACCCTTGCCTGGCTACAACCTCCTTCCAGGTAGCAGGGTTTCTGCAGATGATGATTCATCCTGTCTAGCTCAGAGTCCCCTCCCAGAATGAGTGATATAGTCCCATATCTCAGTGTTGACTCAAGAGAAAATGTAGATAATTATTGTAGCCTATATACCTGTTAAAAGGCTAAAGTAAGATGAGACAAATCCCATCCTGAATTCTGAGAAGGGTTTTCCACACAGCATTTTTGTGCATAGGTCTGAGAAGAACCACACAGAATGGGTCCATGTCTCACCCCACGCTTTTGAGAAAAACAACGTCAGCCTTACCCAGCTGTTTCATTGCTCCATCACGACAGCTTCATTCCCTTCAGGATGGGATGGATACTGCTGTCTACCCTCCCGCAGATGATCTTGTCACCTAGAGAGACTTCAGTGGTTGCCACCCTTAAGCAGTCTCTGACAAAGGGGACCCGGCGACAGAAGACTTGATCCCCCCTCAGCTGGATAAGGGTGGCAGCATAGCCCTATATAAGAGCACTAAATACCCTCACACGAAGTCCTCACAGTTGCTCAGCTCAAGAAAGTCTCGTGTGTAGGCTGCAAAGGAGCATCTCTGTGACCATCCATGGGCACAGAGTGGGAGGGAGGAGTCGGTACCCGTGCCCTCAGCACTGGTTTCCATCACTTAACACTCACAAATGAAGTGTTTATTACTCATCCATTTGGAGCTCACTATGTGGTCAAGTACCAGCTTTTTTTCAGTCTGCTAAGTTACCTGATGAAACTTTTGATTTAAAGAATACATGGGATCCCGGGCAAGCCGGGCTCTTACCAGCCAACTAGATTTGCTGTCACATATGACTGACAAGATATTTATGCTGATGGGTCAACAGACAAACAGACAGATTCATTAATTTTCTTCTCCCTTGTCCCATTATCTAAGCTCCTGTGCCATCCACAGCCACTGGAGTGAATGTTCATTTCTATTCCATTGTCATACTAACTACTGCTCTGGCTTAAGTATTCTTTTGAACCCCAAGAACAATGTGCGCAAGGCGCAAATCCATCCCGCTCCTCCATGGCTAAGTAGGGCCATTAGACAGGAGAAACAATAGAAACTCAGCGGGCGCTCTATGTTTGCTCCCTGCACGGCCGCACACAAAGACAAAAAGCGAGGAGGGCTGGATGGTCCAGGATGGGTATTGGATACTCTGATGCACTCATTTTCCCAGCATCCCCAGATCACAAAGGAATAGAGGTTTTGCATGGGCCTGCAAAGGCTACATCAGTCACTGGGCACAGGACCTCATTGTCTGGTTTGTTTTGTTTCCCTGAACAATATGTCACATGTTTACTTTCCTCTTGGAGGGCTGATGCTAACATAAAATCATCACCACGTTATGCCAAAATGCCAGCATGCCACATTGCCACATCTTCACATGAGGCTGCCTCATGGGCTCCCACTAGGATTTCTGCACCCAATCATTTCCCATAAACAGTGTTTGCAGGATGTGAGATCTTCTTAAAATAGGACAAACCCAGAAATCCTGGAGCCGGTGGCAGCCCTTGTTCATGTCTCTGTCTTGAGTGACTCCATCTGGACAATGCAGGACTGCTTTTGATTGGCTGTGGAAGCAGCTGGTCCTGTTTAAAATCTTTCTTTACTAGAAATAAATATAAATGCTATGTATAAGAATAAGAATGGTCTTTCTCTCCAGTCATTAGGAAGTTTCACCTCCAGTTAGGGGATTTTAAAGAAGATTTTCTAAAGTGGCCAGCAGTGTTTTAAATACCTTTAACTTATACCAGTGTGAAGCTCTGAGAAGTTTGCTGCTGCTGCTGCCTTGCTGCAGCTTATCCTGGTGCACAAGCAGGCGCAACTCCGTTGAGTCCCATAGACCCTCTCCTACCAGTGCTGGCCTCCCTATCTGTCCAGAAATTCAGTCCAGGGCATTTAACACCTTCTGCCCAATGCCAGACTACCAGAGGAGTGAGGAAAGCAGAAGAGCTCAGCACAAATCCAGTGCAGCTACCATGCCTAATGGCAGGACAACCTCTGCTATGGGGGACCAGCCCCAAGCAGGTACATACCACTGGGGTGATGGCATGTCATCAGCTGTTGGGTGCAGGGTTGGATGCCGTGCACCTCTGGCCATTCCAGCAGTGCTTCCCAACTCAGCTCCACTCTCCTCTCTGTCCTCTGGGACAGGCTGCACAGTGGCTGCACTGAGGCTGTGCTCTGGGATTTCCTCTGCCAACTCTCACATGCCAGAGGTCTGAGACTTCTTCCTCCGACTGCCTGAAGGAAGCACCACAATGCTGGGACCCTACCAAACATCCAGTGGGCTCAGTATGGGGGACGGGAGAGGAGGAACTGATAACACAGGCAGAGTGTGGATCCATGCCACTCCCCAGGGGAAGGGTTAAAACTGCCTTTTATGGGTTTTCTGTGACAGATCTCTTTACTCAGTGCTATATAATATAGCCCCAAACATATTCTAACTAGCCAAGGGCTGCCCAGCCATCTGTTTGAAGACACAGACCTTCTGATGCAGGAGTTCCCAAAGCCTGGCCCATGGGACACTTACTATGGAGCCTGCAAAGGGAATTTTTCCCCTTTAAGAAGCCAGCCTGTACTTGTTTTGCTATGCTATTTCAGGCCAGTGTCCCATCCATGAATGTTGATCTGTACATGACTTGTACATGAAACAAAATGGGGGAACCTCTGCTTCAAGTGAGAAATCTCTGTCCCCTCCAACTCTCCCCTGCCAATCTCCCTCACAACTCCCAGATTCAAAATAAAGAGGAAGATTTTGTTTTCTCCCAGATAACTACTCTCAGTTCCAGGCATAGCTTCCAGAGGGTGGCTTTTTATGAGGAATACCATTTTTATCCAGCTATCTCAGGTAAAAGTGCCAAATGACTACATGACTTTTTCTCTGACTTTCAAAGCTTTTACAGTCAGGTGCATTTAGAAATTGTATTCATGGCCTGCACTGAATTAATTGAGAAACAAACAGACCCACATAGCTAAAATATATGCATATCTATAACTATTTTTGCATTACATTTCATTTTATGTATTTATTCAAATTTAAAACAAAAGCACCTTTCGAAGGCTCTTGGCACAATAAACTATACAACAAATGCAGTCAAACAAAATCCCAGAAGCACTGAAATCGACAACTCTGGAGGAACTTAGCCAGCCCAGAGCTACTCCCATATTCCATAAGGAGACAGCCCCACAACTTTCCCATGCTGTATTATGCCACTCTCTCATATCCCCAGTGATGCTGTCTTCTCTTCCCTAAGACCTCCAGAGTGACACCTAGAGAGATCCACCTTTCACTCTCTGCTCAGCTTAGCATGGAGTGTGTTTTGGGGCAGCCAAAGGGAAACCCAAGGTTTGCCACGGCATGGGGCAGAGTAGCACATGGGCGAGAACTCACCTCCTCTTGCCCTTCCTGCAGGGGACCTCAGCATTGCTGCAGCTCAGAGACTGGGGGGACTGAGCCCCGATGACCATCAAAGTGGCCTCTCAAAGAGGGCTGCCTCCCTGAAACAAATGGAACGTTGGGGCCTTCCATCCCACAGGTCCCTGCAAGGTAGCTTGCCCCATGCCATGCAGGCAGAGTGTCTTTGTGTCCTTAAAACACAAAATCCCCTAAAACACGTAAAGTGTCTGTTGATGAGTCAAATAAAAGGGAGCCAAAAATGTCACAAACTGCCCTGATGCTTTGACCCACAGGAACCCCAGCACCACCTGTATACCCGCCACTGCCAGCCAGGACTGGACACCACTTTCCAGGCTTACAGAAACGACAGCATTAAAGAAGAAGGAGAAATCAGTGGGGTTAGTGTTAAAAATACTTTTCTTTTAATACGGCACTTTTTAATGTTTTCTTTACTTTTCAGCTCTGCTCCACAGCCCAGCAGCAGGTTTCTGCCAAGGCGCAGCCCCGGGCTGGGCGGCTGCGCCGGTGGGGCGCTGGGCTGGGGTAGAGGTTTGGAGCTGCTGTGGCATCTGGCATGAAAAAATGTCCCGGGAAGCTGTTACATTAAATGGCCAAATCGATTTATTGAATGGCAGGTGTTAGCTACAAACAGATGGAGAACATAAAGGCATAAGCAGGCATTTGTATGGAAAAGAAGCCATCGATTTGTAGCGAGAGACTCAATAGTGATCGTTACAGCCTTTAACAGAAATGTGCTTTTTTTTTTTTTCACGGGCTGGGCGCGGGGCGGCTCGGGGTGAGCGGGCCGCGGGAAGCGCAGCTCGGCCCGGCCCGGGCCCGGCGGATGCCCCCTGCCCCTGCCCCGGCCCGGCCCGGCGCGGTGCGGTGCGGTGCGGCGCGGTGCGGGCGCTGCGTGGCGGTGCCGCCCGTCCCGCTGCGGCGCGGCGTGTCCGGGCCGCCCGTGGCAGCGCCCCGCGGCAGATGAGGCACGCGCCGGCCTCATTACAATGAGAAGGGGCAGGCTGGAGGGGCCATGTGGCAGCAACAGTTTGCAAATCCCCCCTCCTTCTGTGCGAATCGGGAAACATTTCCAAACATTTGTACCCCAAATCGACCACATTAACACCCCTCGGAGCGGCGCTCCCTGGAGGGATGCTCCACGCTATGGGCATTTAGGCAGAAACAAAACAAGCAAGGGCGATTTTTCTCTTTTCTCTCTTTTTTTTTTTCCTCCTTTTTCTTAGAGGCTCTCCGTGTGTGCCAGCGCTGAATCGATGCGCAACTTTCTAGATAAGGTGTTTTAAAGCCACGGGAGAATCCGACTCAAAAAGTGGGGCTGTGCACATGGAAGGGCTAGCAAGCACTGAATAAATGGGCGAGTCTCTGACTGAGGGATCAAAAAGGCGACCAGCGGGGCCAGCACCGAAACAAACTGCAGAGCTAGAAAGCAGGAACGCTCCGGAGAAAAGCGCGCAAGGTGCATAATAAAATGTCGCACTCGTACAGGCGCTGGGAGTGCTGCACTGACCGACAAAAGCGTTACGATAAATTTGACCAAGCGTGCGGCAGCCCGCGGGGCTCTGGAATTTCGAGGGGTTTCTGGGTACCCCGCAGCCTACGGCCCTGGGGTGAAACGGGTTGGGCTCCCGGGCAAAGGCTACTGCAGGGGTCGAAGGCGCTAGTGCGCTGCTCCCCCCTTTCCGCGCCCCGCGATCCTCTCCCAAATGAGTGCGGAGAAGGGAAGGCGGGTCGGCAGCGGCTGGCGCTGAGGGCAGGGGAGGGGCGTGAGCAGCCGTGCCCCCTGGGCATCCGCACCGCTCCTGGGCACAGGGAAGGGCCAGGGGCTCGTCCCCCAGGTTAGCGGGAAGGGGAAGACGCAGGACGCTGCCAGATAAGCTTGACTCGCCCGGGAAGCGAGGCCAGCCTGGCCGCGGCTTCATGCTGCCTTAGGGGACAGCCTGGGACACCTGGGACACAGCGGAGGCAGGGGCAGCCTCCGGCTCGGGCGTGGTCCCTTCAAAAACTCCGGGTGGCACCACGATGCAGTCGAAGCATCAGGCAGGTCCTGCCCCAGCTGCAGGCTCGGGTGCTCTGTATCTGCAGGACCGTGAAAGCAGTCCAGCAGAAGGCACGCAGAAAGCTCACGGTGGCTGCGACATTACCGGGAGCCGCTTACAGGCAGCCCCACCCCGGGGGTCGGGAGAGCAGATTAGAAAGCACCGAGCGTTCAGAAAGAGGAAAAAGTGGGGCTAGTGGCGGGAGGCGCGATGCAGGTGCTCCTGGCTGGGTCTGTGCGGGTGGTGTCGAGTCCTTCGCAGCCCCCCTTTCCCGGGGTGTCGCAGCCTGAGAGCAGCAGGACACGGGCGGCCGTGAGAGGGCTCGGGCACATCTCGGGGGTGGGGGAGCGCTGGACGTTCCCCCGGGAACAGAGGAGGGCAGCCTGGCACAAGAGTTCGGGGGGAGGGATGGCTTGGGCAGGCTGGCAACTTTCACCCGCCCGGAATTAATTAACGTTGTCTCGTTAGCGAGATGCGTTTGGCCAGGCCACGCGTATGCTGAGCCGGTCCAGCCTAGAGATAAACCAGCAGCAAATGCGGCGCGAAAGAGGGGGGGAAAGCGCCCTCACCTCGAGTGAGTGAGCTGGAGAGATGGGGAGCAGGGTGGAAAGGACGGGGAGACGGCGACCACTGGGCAGGTCGGGTCCGACCAGTGCCTAGCATCCCGACAGGGACTGCGGGCACCACGCTGCCGCTCCTCAGCAAAGCCCTTTGCCCGCCGTCCCGAGGACAAGCGCCCCTCGAACGAGGATTTTGGGCAAGGTGGGTGCGCTGTTTCTCTCCAAGAGACCCAGAATGGCGTGTTGGGCACAGGAAAGAATTTGCAGGAGTTGCGCTTCTAATCTGCTCTCGGCCGACTTTTAGGCTCAGCTGTTTGATACTATTAATGCAACTTTTTTTTTTTTTTTTTTTTATCTGAGCTCCCTGTGCGTGTGTGTCAACATGCAGCAGGTGGTTTATTATATTCCCCGGTTATTATTTTATTATTTTATTATAGGCTCTTTTTATAGCTGCAATCAAAATAATGGTCTGGAGTTTGGAGGAGGATTTTATGTCTGTTTTGCCCCACTCTCTCGAGCTTCTGAAAATATTTGGTTTGGGAGAGGGCAACACGTGGGGAACTGGAGCAACTTCTGCTCCTGCCAGGAACAAGCTTGTCTCCCAAAACAGTAGCCACCCAAGGGCAGCTGAAGGGGCTGGAGAGTGCCGGGGGGCTCGTACCTCTTTTCAGATTTGGGGGAAGGCAGATGCAGGAGGTCTTCTCCAGCTGCCAAGGTACACACCACCAGGATGGCAGAGAAGTTTGGTGGAGCTGTGAAAAGCAGAGATCAGCTTGTCTTGCTTTAACCTACATTAGCTCCGGGTCCATATGGTAGATGCTGCCTGTGGATCCTCAGCACCAAAGCAAGGCCCTATTCTTGCACGCCGCCCTGCTTGTGCCAGATGGTGCCTGGACCAAGTGGCCATGCGTGGGGTGGCTCTGGTTAGCCTAATAAACGTCCAATACAAGTCAAAAATCAAAACACACACATACTAACATCTGCTAGAGCCTGCAGTACCCAGCTAGCCTTTCAATACTGAATTAAAGAGCCCCACAGCCCTTCTGTTCCCCTAGGTTAGACACTCATTACCATTTATCAAGCACTGATGTTATCTGGCCTCTCATTTTATTTAGTACCGAAGCTATTAGCATCAGATTTGATTTTGACAGTTGACGCTGCTGCTGGTAAAGCCGGGATCTGGCCGAGTGGATCACTGCAAAATTCCGAGTTCATCAGCGGCGACACATTCCTCCTTCCCACTTGTTTACGAGGCCGAGACAAAAGAGCTCCTCGCCTGCGCCTCTGCCTCTGCCTTGCGGTTTATCTTCACCACGGACACGGCTCCCGTCCGCACAAACACGTACCCCAGGCGACAGCCGGGCTGCTCCGGACTGAGCCAAGCCAATGGTGCCCAGTCCCCAGTGCAGCCCCCCAACATTGCCAGAGTTTGTGCCCCCCGGCTCCAGCTTTCACAGGCTCAGTGGGGACCGGGAGAAGTTTTAATCTCCTTTTAGCGGCGACCCTGATTCCTAGCCTGGTCTCCTCCCCAAACCAGTCCACGGCGGCGGTGACCGTGGCTTTCCCACACGGAAAGCTTGGCTATTTCTCTGCGAAGCCGTGTCGTGCCCTCACGGTGACACTCCGGGCGTTTGGGCCTTGGCCACATCCTGGGCCGAAGCACGTTTCCAGGGAGAGTGGCCGGTTTAGATGCACGAGGGATCAGGACGGCCTTGGAAGTTTGGCTGGGCTGTGACCTCCCCGTGCTACCTTGCCTCCACACAAGCCAGATCCCCGGCTTTCTTAAAGCCCCCCAAAAGAGCTCAAAGTGGGAAAGTAACGCTGCAAGAACAGACCCTTTGGGAGAGCAGAGGGGCGGAAGGGGAGCAGCAGCGCGCTGCGCCCCGCGTTGCTCCCCAGGTGACCCACGCCGCGGAAGCTCGCAGCCTGGCGCGCCGGGCGCTGGCAGAAAGGTGGCAAGACCTCATTACCATACAGCTGAGGGTTTATCTCTCCCTCCCCCCCTCCGGCCTCCCATCCATTTAACAAGCTGAAATAAAAAGCCACATGAAAGGCCTTCTCTGTGCTTGGCTTTAATGAGGGACACGCGACCCAACAATAAGCGCATGCTGCAATCAGGCCAAGGGCTTTATGGCACACGCCAGACCGCAACCCGGCCGCGGCCAAGCAGCCAGACACGGCCCGCGGCCCCGCTCCCGCCCCGCTTGCCTGCAGGCGCCCGAGTCTGCCCCTTGCCCGTGTTTTTGGGAGTCACCTAGGTCCCTGATGTCGACCCCGGCCACCTCGCCGGAGCGCTCGTTCGTCACCCATTTCGGAAGGGCGACCGAGCGCCCGCCGGTCCCCGCCGTGCCCGCCCCCCTGCCGTCACCCGCCCCGCTCGCCCCCTTCCTCGGTGGGCTGCGTTAGCCGGGCCGGGCCGGGCCGGGCCGCCGCACGGGCGCTCCCGGAGCCGGGCGCTGCGCCCCGGGGGCGGCCCGCCTGCCCGGCAAGCACCGTTTTACTTTTGCTTTCCAGCCGGGGCCAGCCCTCGGCGGGCAGGGCAGCTGCTGCCCGCCGGCCCGGCCGCGGCTGCAGGGCACCGCGCCGCCCCGTCCCGGCGCCCCGGGGAACGGCCGGGCCAGGGGGAACACGCGTGGACACGGGGGGAACTAACTAACTAACTAACTAGCAAGCATGTTTTTTAAACATTTCATTCTCTATTGTTCGGCCGCCGTAGAGAGCTGCCCTGTGGAGAGGCGTCTCATATTCGAGGGAACTCTTTCTCCCAGTGTGAGCGCCGTAAATATCTCAACAGATGCTCGGCTCGTTCGTAATCAGCTCGGCTCCTCGGCGGGCAGCGCGGCAGCGGCGGCGGCGGCAGCAGGGTATTAATTCGGGATATGAGGGCTCTCCGCAACATTTGGTTCTTTTTTCCAGAAAGGAAAGATGGAAAAGGGGAGGGATCGCCCGTGAGTCTGACTGACAGTTTACATAATGAGCTTGTGAGGATGCGAGGCAACTATATAAACAGCTCGAAGCCAAGCAAGTTTTCCATTTACTGAGCGCTGTTAGCACCGGTTAAAGGAGGAGCGGTTCCACACTAAGCACTCCCCTCCGCGTCTCTCACCAAACCCACCCGGCTTTGGAGTTTATAAAGGCGACAACAGCGATCAGAGGTCGGCGGCTGCTGCAGGATTAATTCCCAGAAGAGGACGAATCGACACCTGGATTTTACCTTCCGATTTCTGCTGGTGCTCGGGGAATATTTGAAGAGCAGGTTGCTCCAGGAGAATCGTTGTGACGCCTCTCTTTTCTCCCTCGACCGAGAAGTGCTTGCTTGGACCATTTGAGGAATACAGAAGGAAAACTAAACCCCTTGAGATCTGGAAGCTCGAATAACACAAGGATGACAGCCTTGCGCATCTTTGGCTTGACGTTTCTGTTAACGATTTTGCATCAGGTAATCGCACATCAAAAAAAAAAAGGGTTCGCGAAATGTAAAGTGGGTGATGGAAGCAAGTTTGCATGGCAAAGCCGGGTAAGGTCTGATTTGGCTATTTTGTGTGTCTTCCCTTTGTGCAGAGGGTGTCCGGCTCTGGCGTCTTCCAGCTGGAGCTGCACGAATTCGTGAATAGCCACGGGTCTCTGGCCAGCGGGGAAGCCTGCACCCCCCACTGCAGGACCTTCTTTCGCGTTTGTTTGAAGCATTTTCAGGCAGTGGTCTCCCCGGGCTCCTGCACTTTCGGCAGCATCATCACCCCGGTTCTGGGAATAAACTCCTTCAGCATCAAGGATACAGAGAGATTTGACAGCCCCATTAAACTACCCTTCAACTTCACGTGGCCGGTGAGAGTCCGCTTTAAACCCGATTGCGATGGTGGGGCAGGAGGGTGGCAAGAGCAGACTAACCGCGGCGCGCTGATAACCTGTAATGTAAACAAACTACTTTCGCCTTTAGACTTATTTCCAGAACTTCCTTAAAAAAGAAAAAAAAAAAAGGCGCGATGAAAAAACTCATCCAGACCAGAAGCACTTGGGATAATAAATGTTATTAAGAGAAATAAAGCAAGGGGCTGGGGGGCGGGGGGTGTTGAAGGCGGGAGTGTGTACCCGTGGTGTGTAGGAGGGAGGGAAGGAGGGAAGCGTGTAGCCGCGGGGAGAGACCACAGATGCGGGGCCCGTCGGGGCAGGGCAGGGCAGGGCAGGGTTGGGGTGCGGTGGGGTGCGGGACTGACGCTGGTTTCTCTCCCGCAGGGAACCTTCTCCCTGATCATCCAGGCCTGGCACGCGCCCGCCAACTACCTGCCGGAAGGTGAATAGTGCCGCGCGCGGCCGGCAGGGGGCGCCCCGCGCCCCGTCCCGTGTGCCCGGCCCCCCGGCCCGAGCGGCCCCCCCGGCTCAGCTGTTTATACGATAACTCCGGGGCCGGCTTTATCCCACCATCAGGAGCCGGTCCCCCAACGATATCCATCAGGGGCCGCTTTGATTCTGCCCCGGCCTAATCTCCAACACAATTGCGTTTCCTCCGGTTTATTTTTGGCGTGGGAAAGCGAGGCGGGCTGCGGTGAGAAAGCCGGGAGCTTGCCAGCGAGCCCCGGCCGCCTTTTCCTGTATTTTACACCTTGCTCGAATTCCGCCCTTTGGAAAGGAATAATGGCTTTGGGATGTTTTTCTGAGAGGAGAGGAAAAGGATATTTCACAGCAGCCCTCGCTTTCACAGGCCCCTCGGCCGGGGTTTGCACACCCCAGTGGCCACCTTTTTGTACCCTTCCATGTATTCGTATCCACAGGCGTGCCTCTGCGTGTGTATATGTATATGTATGTATGTATATGTCTATATGTGCGAGCGGGGTGCCCGTTCCGCTCGCCCCCGCGGGGTGGGACGGGGCGGTCTCCGAGGTGCGGGGCGCTCGGGCGGCCGCAGCCCCAGACCCGCACCCCTGACCCGCAGCCGCTCTCCCGCAGGCTCCCGGCCGCCCCCGGAGGAGTGGCTCATCAGCCAGGTGTCCATCCAGCGGTCGCTGTCCGTGGGCGAGGACTGGTCGCAGGACGTGCATCAGGGCCCGCGGACCCAGCTGCGCTACTCCTACCGCGTGGTCTGCAGCGAAAACTACTACGGGGAGAGCTGCTCCCGGCTGTGCAAGCGGCGCGACGATCGGTTCGGGCACTACGTGTGCGCGGCGGACGGCAGCCTGGCCTGCCTGCCCGGCTGGGCCGGCGAGTACTGCACCGACCGTGAGTGCCCGCCGCGGGCGGCGGGGCGGGACGGGACGGGACGGGCATGGGGGGCTCGCACAGCCCTCCCGTGCCCACGGGCCGTGCGTTCACGCCGACCTCTCCACGCCCTGCCGGGAGAGACAGAGCTGCGCGCTGAGGACTTTGTCCTCTTTGGCTGCAGCCACCGAGTCTGTGCTGCACCTCTGCGAGCCTTAGCAACAAAGGGCTAGAAGGGAAGGCATCTTGGCTGATAGCCCTGAATGGCAATAGCTATCCCAAGGTAAAAGGCTAGCAGCTTGCTCACACAAATGCTTCCACCATTTGTGCCGCCAGAGTACATGGCACAGGTGTTGAGGGGTAGTAGTGGCAATCTTTACCCTGAGCTCGGGGGTCCCGTTGGGGTTTTTCAAGGCTTTCATTAGCGCAAGCCAAAACCACCTTCTCTTGCTCCGTTTCTTGCAAGAGTTCATGTTTGTTGCATAAACAGAAAAACTAAAGGACAGCTTGTCAAATGTTGGCTCTCCTTGTTCACTTCCTCCTGCTCCAGAACTCCCCGTACCGAGAAGTTTTAAAACAAAGCTTTGAAAGTGCAAACCCATTTTTTCAAAATGCTTTTTTAAAAGCTGACGTTTATCTTTTAAAAGCGTATTCTGTAGTGCCACGTGTCTTTACCTAAACATTTATGCTTTTTTATGTTCTCTTTACAGCCATCTGTCTGGCCGGATGTACTGAACAGAATGGATATTGCAACAAGCCTGGAGAGTGCATGTGAGTAGATGGCAATTGCAATGTGAACATCAGTTAAAATGCCACCTTGAAATAGAAACTTAAACTGTTCTCCATGTCATTAATGTTTTAATTTGACTTTTCTTCTAGCTGCCGTCCTGGTTGGCAAGGCCGCTACTGTGATGAATGCATACCCCACATAGGCTGCCGCCACGGGACTTGTAAAACACAATGGCAGTGCATATGTGATGAAGGATGGGGTGGTCTCTTCTGTGATCAAGGTTAGTTCTGAAGGTTGCACTTACAGCTCTGGATTGGGTATTCCTCAGTACTGCACTAAGGAATCTGACCCACTGAACCTAGAATTAAATCTCCACAAGGTGCATGTTCGCAGGCATAATTTTGTGCCCCTGCTGCTTTAGATACCAATTCTGGTAGTAATTTTGTTTGAAAACAAGGAAACCTTTTTGGTAGCTGCAGTTTTTCTGTTGCAAAAGAAGTCTTTCACTTTGAAAAATACCTAACAATCTGGATGAGTGTTGAACAGACGAATTTTCTGCCTGCTCAAACTAAGTTTAACTTATTCCCTGCACAACTATAACAATTTACTAAAGAGTTTCCAGGAGCAGTAAACACCATCATTTGGGCCTTCCTTATTTTGCATACAAGGAAGTTAACTCATGTGATAAGTCTGGAGAATGAGAGAAAAATCATGTAAGCAAGAATGAAAAGTACAGGTTCCATTTTAAGGTACACCAGACCACTTCCACCTATTCAACCCACTGAATCACTGAACCGTAGCCAGCTGAGCAGTCATGTCCTCAAGGCCATATATGCACTGCTTGGCACTGAGATTATTAAGTGTTCAAAACAGGCTAAGTGTTTCCAGAACAGTTACAGGATTAAGATGGCAAAGTCTGAATTAAGCAGGAAAAGTAAAGTTGCAGATTTGTTTTTTCTGCTTATAGTTATTTATTAACCAGTTGTATTCCAATTACTCTATGGTATTTATAGAGATAATAAAGTTTTTCTACTTATGTCCTATGACCTTGTGTGCCTAATCTTTCTCTCAAATTTAAAGGAGAGGAAAAAAAAAAAAAGACAACCGTCAAGCTTGGCAGGGCGTTTGACAGTTTAATCTACTAACATCCATAAAAAGAGAGCATGGTAAATAAACAATAAAAGTTTTCTAGTGTTTATTTAAATTGCCAAGCCAAAACATTTTTTTTTTTCTTCCCTGCCTCTCCACAATGTGCATCAGAGCACACCTTTTAAAAATGGGGCTCACTGTTTTAGTATGTGACAAGTTCTACACAAAGTGTCTATAGTGCATATCTTTCAGAGAACGCACACAAAGTACATTTTCCAATTTGGCACCTAAATCCCATTGCAGCTAATGGTTTTATGTCCACAAAAGAGAGTATAGCAAAGCACTAAGAAAGTTAAAATTTTGCCAGCTCTCTCCAAATTCAGAGCTCTGTGATGGATATGGAGAAATATCTAAAATCTAAAATTGCTGATAATGTGAAACATACGATTCTTACCAATAATAACCTGGATAATAATCTCCAGTACTCCTGTTGATAGCAAAATTCAGTGCTTCATGGTAAATTGTGCCTTTTTTGTTGACTACAGTGTTTTTGTTTGTATGTCTTTTCCCAGCTGTCAAAGCCATGTTCTCTAACTCCTGATATCTTTGCAGATCTGAACTACTGCACTCACCACAGACCATGCAAAAATGGAGCAACTTGCATGAACACTGGCCAGGGCAGCTACACGTGCGCATGCAAACCCGGCTTTACTGGCGTTGACTGCGAACATGAGATCAGCGAGTGTGACAGCAATCCCTGTAGGAATGGCGGCAGTTGCACGGTAGGGGCATTTTAAATGTAAAGTCTTTGTGTGAAGCAAACCCCAGTATACCTTTTCAGAAATGGTTCTGTAACAACATAATGGGAATTCGATAGTACACAGGTTCATTACTGACGCTCACAACTATCATACTGAACCCTTTCTGAGAGGTGTCAGGGGAGGAAGTCTGTTACAGGAGGAGATGTATCATCTAGATTAGAACTAGTCAACTGATCCTTGGGTTTCTGTGGCAGCCATTATGAGAACTTGGCAAGATCCAAGGCTGGTGAGAGACCAGATCTGTTAAAAATAAGCTTCTCAAACCACAGTTCATATAGAAATGCACTAAGTCTGTATTTTAGTAGCAAATAAAAGAAAACGTCTGCTTTCTGCTATGGGAGGGTAGTGTCAGACAATATAGGGGCAAGCACTTGAAACGTTCTGTGAAACAGGATCCTGCACTTTTAGATTCCTGCAGTTTAGTGTTTCAGCATGTATTTGAACCCAGTCAATGATAGATTCTTTACCAATGATGGAATGGTTAAGACTGATCGATTAGAGATATCAAATTTAATCTGATGCATGTTTAGATTAAAGCCAATGGCAGGAGACCCCACCTTCCTTCTCCAAAGGCCTTGGACATACAGTGCTTGGAAAGAAGAAACAGTTCAGTTATGTTCTAAGTGGTGGGACTTATCCAAGCCAAAGCAACTTAAACCCTTGTAAAATAAAAAAAGGGTTCTCACGTTGAGGATAAATGGCCTGATCACAGCTGTGTAGGTCAACACATACCATTTTGCTCTGGGAGGACCTCAGGGATCCCATTAGAGAGTAGTGGTGTTAGCAATGTTTTTGTCTAGCTGCCTGTAGGCTCCCTAGTACTGCATCTGCTCTGCATGTGTGGCTGCATGATTACTCCTGTGCGCAAAGTATGGCTGATTCACAGCTCCAGCCCTCACAGTCCAGCCTGCAGTTGTTTACTGTCCAAATGTCACCTTTGCCACATCAGGCTGCGCATGAGAAGGGACTGAACAGCGCTTGCTGCCAACCAAAAATAAGCGTGCGAGCAGCTATCGTTTGGTGCCATTAAATAACAGCGGCGTAATGTTGTGTTTTGCAGGATATGGAGAACGGTTATCGCTGCCTGTGCCCCCCTGGCTACTATGGCACTCACTGTGAGCACAGCGCTTTGACATGTATAGATTCTCCGTGCTTTAATGGGGGCACGTGCTTGGAAAAAGAACAAGGGGCCAGCTACAGTTGTGTTTGCCCTTTCGGCTTCACAGGGTCAAATTGTGAGAAAAAAGTAGACAGGTGCACAAGCAATCCGTGTGCAAATGGTGAGTCTTTCTATCAAAAAATCTCATGTCTCTGACTCGTTTGTGCTTTTCAGTGCAGAAGTGATAGAAATCCAATCTGACCTCTACTCTTCCTCTAGCACATTAGTCCCTCTCCCCCACTGTATTCCACATCTACCCTAATTTTAGTCTCTTGCTGGGGGGGCGTGCTCTCACTGGCATTTTATGTGCAACAAAATGATGCACAAGGTTCATCACATGATGGGGAAGACGGCAGAATTAAATTAATATTATTACATATTTAGAAGGGGCATAATTTTAAGGCATGGTGATACAATTAGATAAAATAAAACAGACTTGTAGATGTGCAGTTGTTTTGTAAAATAACCTCTCTCTTCTTGAAGTAGTATAAAATGCTGACTGGGAAGAGGTTTAGGTTTCTGAGTGAAGTCCATTGCAGACTAATTTTTATTTTATTTTTTTTCCTCAGATGGTAGTTGCTTTTACCTTGGGCAGATTCGTGTGTGTCGTTGTCGGGCTGGTTTCTCTGGTCAGAAATGTGAGATAAACATCAATGATTGTGCCAGAAACCCATGTTCCAATGGCGGAACTTGTCATGACCTGATCAACGATTATACCTGCACATGCTTGCCAGGCTACAGTGGCAGGAACTGTGACATCAAAACCAGAGATGAATGTGCTTCTGGGCCATGTGAGAATGGAGGCACATGCTACAGTGGACTTTATAGTGCCAGCTTTGTCTGCTACTGCCCTTCTGGCTTCATGGGCAACCGCTGTGAATTGCCAGTTTACTCAGTGCCCGTTACACTTCCTCCTAAACCAGTCCCCTGGATTGCTATATCCATGGGGGTGGGTCTGGTGGCTTTGCTCATACTCTTCTGCATGATAGCAATGGTCATCAGGCAGATGAGGATGCACCCAGAGCAGGAGTTGGAGACAATGAACAACCTTTCTGACTTCCAGAAGGACAATCTCATTCCAGCTTCCCAGCTCAAAAACACCAATAAAAATAAAGACCTTGAAGTGGACTGTGGGCTGGAGAAATCAAACTACAAACCCAAGAATCATAAACTGGACTACAATCTGGTAAAAGACCTGACAAGTAGAGGGACACCAGAAGATAAATATTACAAAAGTGAAAAGTGTTTGGGAGAGAAGTCTCCCCTCAGACTACACAGGTGAGAATACAGTCTTTCTTCTACTCTTCTTTAAAGCCTCTTCTCTTCATACCAGTGTAGAAGCAGATGAGAATATGGGGAAAAGAGAAACCTCAAGCAGAGAACACACAAAAAACAGAGCAAAACCAGGAGTCTTCATACCTCATACCACAGCCAAGT
This sequence comes from Anabacerthia variegaticeps, assembly GCA_035583185.1. Lineage (NCBI taxonomy): Eukaryota > Metazoa > Chordata > Aves > Passeriformes > Furnariidae > Anabacerthia > Anabacerthia variegaticeps. Next base: position 24,991,537 of record JAWWEW010000165.1, read on the forward strand.
GGTATCCTTAGCTAAGTCAATTAAATTGAGTGTTTGTGCAGCATGCTGCTAGTATGGGTACTATAAATGGACTGGAAGTGGCTAGGTCAGTGGTGAAGTAAAGAAGTGTCTTTCCTTTCTCAATAGATTTTGGAGGAACATCAGTTAAGGCATACAGTGATTCAAAATAAGTATTTCGCTTTTTAAGGAGATGATCTGCTTACTGAGAAGAATGATAGAATGAAAATAATTACTCCTTTTCAAAAGGAGAAAAGGGCTAGTATCTATTGGCTTATCAGTCTTCTGATTCATGTCCTGAGGGTCTTGTCTGGAATCTCTGTGTGGCTGTTACATGGAGGAGCTCTGTTAGGTTGGACATGGCAGAAGCATAGGAAGACAATAACTGTTCCTTACTTTTACTTCTCTAGTATAATATCCTGACAGAAAATGTGAAACTTGATCCTCTGCCCTTGCCTCCCACACCTTCATGGCTATCTCATTCCACCACTGCATATTCATGGTAGATTTTGAGAGTTGGGCTTGTTACTAGTCAGCTAATATTCTTTTCTCTCTGCCTTGCCTTAGTGAAAAACCAGAATGCAGGATATCAGCGATATGCTCTCCAAGGGATTCAATGTATCAATCAGTCTTTGTGATAACAGAAGAAAGGAATGAGTGCATCATAGCCACAGAGGTAAGTACACAGGTGGACAGGCATAAAATTACAAAGTAAAAGGGTAAATTATTCTCTAGTATTGTATCTGAGAAAGTTACTCTATTTCTAGGAATCATGATGCTTCTCAGCATTCACCTCTCATCTTCTGTGGCCCACACAGAACATTAGCAGCTCTGATTTTATTAAACCAGAGATTTTGAGTTTAGATAAGTCAATTGTAGATAAAATCATAGAACATCAGCCCATAAAAATTCAGCATGTTGTAGGATTGCTTCCTCTTAAATAGGTGGTCAGAAAAAAATGGAAATAATAATCGTTCCTAGGCCCATTGGTGTAAAGCCATGTTTTTTCCTGTGACTACAATGATAATCTGTGATCTGTGAAAACAGGCAAAGGTATAGATTTTCAGCAGAAGATGGAAGGTAGCTGAATGTGTTAGTGGATAAGCATAGCATCCCTTTAGGAAGTCTGTAACAAGGTATTTTCAACCTCTTAGCGTTTAAGCACCAGCTAACTATTCTCTAATAGGAGTTAATACTGTTATTGATAAACACATCTAAATTTTTATGTTAGAAAGTTGGATACACAAAAAAGGGAAGAGCCTAACACTGAACTTTAAAGACTTTAAAAAGCTGCTGAGGAACCAATTAGTTCCTGAAGAATTACTGACCCTTTGGAAAAAGTCTCAGTGGAAGTTAAAGACAATTTGACATTAACCAATACCTGCCTTCTTTAGTGTAGCCTTATTTAGAACTAGTTTCAGATTGTAAGAAAGAGAAGATTGCTGTGCCATACAGCAGTGATCTGTGAAGTCAGATCTGCAGGATTCTCTCTCCCTTTCCAGGGTGGATATCAGATTTCCCCTTGGAAGCAAGCTGGAACACAAGTCAACCAACAATATTAAAAGTTTAAGACTATGTGAAAGCATTTTCAAAGATACAAATGACAGCTAGACGCTTCCTTCCCATTAACTGACCTAAATACTCTATCTTCCTTTGAAAATTTTTCTGATCGAAGTTAGGCTCCTAAATTTACATGAGGCATCTCCAGAAGTGCTTTTATTTTCAGAATGACAGGCTCTGAAACCTCTTTCCACATCATTCAGGCTTAATGCTTCTAAGCACAAGCTATTTAACTATACCATGTATTTTTTTATGTTAAGCACACAGATTTGTAAGCTTTCTTCCCCTCAGTCCAGGCAGAGAGATCACTCATCAGACAGATGACTTTTTTTTCCTGGTGATTCTTTTTCTCTGACCTGGCTGAAAACATTGACCACTGAGAGTTAAACTTCAGTAATGTCTGGCTTTAATTGCTTTGGTTTGACATACTTGAATTACAGTTTATTAGTTCTGCACTGCTCTGCATGCTGTGATTCCTTCTCATTCCTGGTGTTATTTTATATCCTGACAGGTATAAGAATGAAGATCTGCCCATTTGCACCTCATATTTGGTAATGCCAGTAGATGGACGTTCCTGCTGCAATGTTTACAATTCAGAACTGGATTGGACTGTTTTTAGTTACATGCAACTTGCTGCTCTCAGGCGGAGGATGGAACTGGGTGAACTGGACAGACTGTGAATTTCCTGAAAGATGCAATACACCTTTTTGTTCTTATTGCCCTTTTTTGAAGTTTGATACCAGAAATCTCATTGGCTATAGAAAAGGGGAGGCAGAGGGAAGAGAGAGGTTAAGAAAGTTTGTATTTTAAAATATGCTGAGGCCAGTTCCTCATGGACAGACCCCTGGCTTTCCAGAACTCTGATTATGGGAGGTGCCGGTAGATGAGGAGGCACGTAACAGTCACAGATGTTGCCATGGAAGGTGCGAACCAAGACACATTGCTGTGCAGATAATGGATACAATATAAACGAGGTCTCAATTCTTTCCTGGGTTTTAAAGTGCCTAAAATGTGTCAAGAGAATCTTAACAAGCCCAAACAGAGACTTTACTGCTCTTTTTGCAGTTACCTGAACAGTACTGGGCAGGGGTGGCTGACACCTCCTGCTACACATCTTTATGCATCTCCTCTCTCTTGCTGCATGTACTGGAGACTTTGTAAGGAGCGAGAGGAGGAAGGAAAGAAGAATACTGAATTTGCATGTCATCTCGTTCGGTGATGCTTTGGAGAACTGATTGACTCAAGCCACACTGTGGGACATGATTTTTGTCAAGTTGTGATATGAAATGTGTACTGCCTCTTCCCCATTGATAAGGAGGAGGTGTGATCCCAGCTCTATATAAAGCCTTACAAACGCGTTTAAAATCAATCAGCTCCTAGAACCTTTATGTGCTGAGCTGTCTCAGCTGTTTTCATGCCCTTTGCACTACCAGTGACTGTGAATAGACATTACTTCTTCTCCTTCCTCGTTCTCTCCCCCTCTGCCTTATTTTGACACAAATTTGGGGGTTCATGTTGTGTTTCTGAATTAGGTGCCACATTTTACTGCAAATAGTCTCAAAATTGCAGCTGTTACTTTCTGAAGAAGCAGCAGCAGTGTGACACAACCCATCCCACCCACCCCCTATTTCTCCATCTGGTCGCAAAACTCCGACTCCTGTCCTTTGTCCCAGTTCTCAATGCCCAGAAATGAAGCACCCACTGAGATGCCCTCTGCCAAGACAGGTGGAAATTAGAGTTAGAAGGTTCTAGGTTCATCCTGTTTCTCTCATACCCACCCACTGCTACATGGAAAAGGGGAAGCCTGTCCCTGGAAACCAGGTGTGTGCAGAAACTCTTTTCTTATATACGTATTTACAGCAATGATACCGGACACCCCAGTGGGAAGTGCTGTGACACTAATGAATGAGACCATGGCATGGGGCAGAATGAGGAGGGAGAAACACCATCTCTTCAAAGCAACCTGGACTGTGCTAGCTCTTGGACAGTGACATTCCTGCCCTTGTAAAGCCTATTGTTGGACTAGCCCATCTACCCCCTTGAACTGTGCAGACAAGACCCTTTCATATTGTCCACTACTGACCTTCTGCTCTGATCACGTAGGACCATTTTGAAGATGACCTTCAGAAATCAATAATATGGGTTTTAGTTTGTCTGTTTGTAGTTTATTTTGAAGACTAGTATTTCAGTAATTTAAAAAAAATCAGAAGCACTGAACTTTCTACGTTTTATAACATTATTTTGTATATAATGTATATTTATAATCAAAACAGAAGTGTAAATATGTTTATTACTTCTCATGTAATGTTTTTAATGTGATGACAAAGTTTGAATTTTATTTTTTTTTCAAGCAATGAAAATACTTTCCTGCTACTACAAAGTTTATTGTGGTTTGTCCTTTTACACCTGTTATTCTGTGGCAGCCAAGGTTAGTAAAACCCCCCCCAGAAGTAAGCTCGCCTGCTTGCTCCTTACACTCAGCCCTACATTTGCATTTTGCACACCAGCTGATGTCAGCTGCTTTTTATAAAATGGTTATACTGTTAACTGATGTCAACAAAGTTGTTCATCTGAGTGGCATTCATCTGACATTTTGAAATGTTATACATATTTATATTGTGATAGATAATATTTAAATTACATATATACATATATATATTCTCTTGCTATGGCGTGGGACTGAACTGTCAGGAAAGTTATTTTTATTAATGCTTCACTCTTCCTCTCCCATGACAACTCACGGCACGGAAGATACAGATCTAATACCATTTCAAAGTGGCTTAATAAATGTGATGGCTTAGGGTTCACTTACAGAACAAAATACAATCACTATCTTTTTTAATCCCATTTCTTCAAATACTTTCAGAAAGATCCAAACTTGTCCTCAGGTTACTGTGGCACAGCGTCTACATATACACTTGTAAGATTTTATCCTTGTTTGTTTGATTGCAAGGGGTAAGACTTGTCTTTCACTTGTGGGATTAGGGGGAATTTCAAGCTTTCTCCTCCTGAGTTCCCTACACTACACCAGCAGCTGTGTCCTCCCAGGGCATCACAAAGTCATTATCTTCCACTGCCCTTTTGGAGGACATTTCCACAAAAAAAGTGTAAAAAGCACACTTACATAAACACTCCCAGCAGGTTTAGTAGCCTTTGAAGCGTATACATTCACAGACAATTAAATCTTTCACTAGATCAGCTAGGTGCAATACAATCAACATCTGAGTGCACAAAAGCAAAACTGTAAGAACAGGAAACTACTGCTGCTCTATTTTAAAACCAGGTTTTTTGTTGTTATTGACAAAATGCCAAAAAAGCATCTGAATATTGGATGCCTTTCCTCTCTTTCCCCAGAATAAAATCTAACCAAAATTTGTTAGTTTGTTTGTTTTTGGTTTTTCTTTTTTTAAATGCAAAATACCCCACTGGCAATAAAAAAGCACCACAACAAGGTCTTTTCACTTCATCATTAAAATATTGCAAATAATGATTCATAACGATCCTTCTAAGCGTATTATTAAGGTTACATAAATACTATTTACTTTGGATGGTTTTGTTTCTCCCTCTTTAGTTCTTTCACAGCGAAATTAACTTTCAAATCCCAGCCAATTTCCCCAGCTACCATAAAAATAAATTTAAGATCAAACTCAGAAATAAAAAGCCACTTCGCCCTCCCCAAACATTCACCCTGTAGAGCAAATTATGAAAAACAAGCCATTGACAAAAAGCCGAGCAGATGCTCCCTGCTTGCAGTCCTTCCTCGGCAATGTGAAATAAACCCAACAGATGCCTCTCTTAATTGAGCACATGGATTACATACACACATGCACTCTGTCCTGCTTAAAACAAAACACACACAAAAATCAAACAGGAAAATAGACAGAGAACTCTTCCCAAAGCCTAGGCAAGCAGGAATGCTAAGACTAAAAAAGACTCAGCTTTTCCTGCTTAAAACAGGACAGGAAACTGTATCCATAGACAGAAGGGAGTTGAAATCCATTAAAACCCGTGGACCTGATTATGTATATCCCATGGGGTAAAGCAGGTACAACACATGCCTTTGTGTATCCACACAGGAGAGAGGGGGAAAAAAAAAAAGCGTCATCTTACAAGGAAATCTGTGAATATTTAGGGGAGGCAGTACTGTGAGTTGCAGCTACTGGAATAGATCACAGATCCTACACAGGAAAAACAGGAGCAGTGACTGCTTCCACACAGGAGGAGATGGAAAGCATATGTGAATCTATGCACGTGTGCACATCCCTATTCCTTGCCAAAGAAACTACAAGCAAATTAGCTGAACACATAATATGACCTGGATTCAACCTATATCTTTGCCTAAAACCTTCCTTACCAAGGGCCAATGTGCACTGACTGCTCACCAGCCTAGCTCTCCCCCAGTGAGCACATCTCAGAGCCACAGTATTTGAAGGAGCTGAGATCCTTCTGGCTTTAAAGATTCAGGCTGAATTTCAGAGATTCCTCTTGAGGACCACAGATTATGTCAGGACTGAAAATGTACTAAAAAACAGTGCCTTTTCTATTAAAAACCTTATAGAGTTCTCAGACTCGACTGTACAATTCACTTCTTTCAGCAAAATTTGCACTATGGCAAGATTATGGATTTGGCTCAAGGACTGCACCTAAACTTGGCTTTCAGTTTTAAGAGTGCACAAATTCACTTAAAAGCCGCATGACAAAACAACTGCCAAACATGTGACAAACTCCTGCCTCTGAAAAACTCTCTCGTGTTTCCTTGTATTAATCCTGACAAAAACTATTCTACTCCCACGCAGAGCCCTTCAGGCCATTTCAGACCTGCAGTGAGTGAGAAGGGTGCTGCTTCGTGCAGTGCTTCGCCTGAGTTTTTCCATGTTCGGCTCCAGCCCTACATCACTTACCTCTTTAAAGACTCCGCTGATGAGGGGAGACAGATGCTATAGCCCGTAGCTATAGCACCCACTGGTGCTGAGACAACATGCAGCAGGACACAGCACAGGGCAGAGTTCACTTAGGTTAGTGGAGATGAGAGATGCTTGTAGAAGTTAGGGTCAATACAGGACGTGCCTAAAATGGGATAAAATGCAGAACGCATTTATTATGCACAATACTTGTCCAGCAACAGCTTCCAGCCTTGAAGGAGCCACTGAGAAAGCCTTAGTTAGTTATTGTGGAATTGCAACCATCTAGTCCAATAGATGAAACCACCTCTGTAAGAACACATATCAAGTCTTTTCATTGCTCCACAGTCTTTTTTCATTAATTCATGCTAAAATGAGAAAGGCACAGTAGGTCACTAACAAATCTGCACTACAGAGGCTTAAAGTGACAGTTATGTATCTATGTTTGCCTGTCATTCCCTTATCTCACATACCTGGCCCATAAATACACATCGGTTTTACGCAGTAGATATGACACTCCCAGCATATTTTGCTCTCATTCCAAACTCCAGTTGGGGAGCATTGACTCAGTGGCCCTCTGCCACACTTCACTGTTTTCATAACTTCAATTTTATGACCTCTCCAATCATGACTCCCTGGTCCCACTGTGCCTCCCCCTCCCCGCTCTGCCCTCTTCTTTTAAGTTTTGACAGCTCAGCTCCCAGAGCTTGCAAATTAGTGACATCCAAAGCAGTGAGATTCCTCCTTGATCAGTTCTGTGCCTTCTGTAACCCATCTTATTCTGCTCTCAGACCTTCTACAGGCAACAGTGTGACTCAGCACCATAAAACTACCCTTTCTTTTACTCCTCCCTCTGCTGGTCATAACCACCACCATTCTCGCTTCTCTTCCCTTGTGCATTTTTGGGGCGTATTCCTGCACAGTGGTCTATCGTGCTGCAGAGTTAGGACGGAACTCTGATTCATCAGGTAATTGATTGTGTACAGAGCAATAATTTCTGATGCCACAGTAATTGCTCCATGCGCAGCATTTGATTCTGGGGACCAGCATATACCTTTGCCTCCTCTCTTTCATATCTTGATGGCAGACCATCACCTTCCCAGAGGTGCTCCCTTCTCCCAAATCAGCTGTGCCCTCCAAAGGGCTGTCCTGCCCTTGATAGATACAGGGGTGACACAACACTGATGTGTTTACAAAGCTCACCCACCAGTCACTGTCTTGCAGCAACATTCCATACATGTTCCCAAGGGACTCAGTAGTGACAGGCTAAGGTGTGCAGCTCCCCACACTGCAGGATTGTGCCCCTGGGCAAGAAGAAGAGCAGGTGAAGTTTAAAAGTGCAGAGCATGGAGCTGACTGAAAAAAAAAGACTCCTGCTGCCCAAATCTCCATCTCATTGTCCTCGCCTCTGACTGGGTCACTCAGGGATTCTGACTGACATCTCATGTGAGAGGGGAGACCTAACAGCTAAAGCAAGTAGAGTGGTCCACATCTGGAGATGGCATAGCCCTGGATGTTATGTGACCTGCATAACACAGAGGATCGATCCCATGATTTATCTCTTCCATATACTGTAGAATAGCGATGGACTTGCCTCTCACAAAGGTAGCAGTGTAGTACATAACTACCACAGAAGGGCTAAGTCCTTCTTTATTTCCTCTATAAGCATCGTGTCTTTCCTCTTGCCAGCCAAGTTGGAAACAGTGTTCAGATTCCATCTATCCCTGCAGCCAACCCACCCCGCAGGCTGCTCTGTGTGAAGGCCAGTTCACTCCCAGGGAGAGTCCCAAGGTGCAAAACAGCACCTTGTTTATAGTCATGTTTTGCAAATACACAGTTAAATGAGCAAAACATGCAATTTGAGGGGAGGCTGTTTGGTGATGACATCTTTTAGCTGTGCTTTATGACTTATTTGTTGAATTGTTGCTGGTTTCACAGTGATTTTGTTGATTACATTTTTAACTAACTGCCTGAAAGATCACAGAGGCACTGTGTTTGTCTTTATAAATTAAATTGAGCCAACTTGTATTTAACATCCAAACAGATCTGCTGAGAGTTAGGTTTACAGCTGGAGAGGGTGTCACCAGTCAGAACAGGATTTGGCCATTCCTCGCACCATGCAAGAGCTCTGACAATTGCTGTACATGGGCTCCTGTGGGAGCACATAGCTCTCTCAATGGTTTGTGAGCAGAGTTGAAATTCCTGGTACAAATATGAATCACTGTGCATTTGAAATGCCTTTTCTATTAACACTGTTTAATAGTTGCCTTACATTTTCTGCCCTGGCAGAAAATGCCAAAGCATTGCCAAAGCATTTTGTTCCTGATCATAAACTCATTTGTTCTCTGGAAGATTGTCAGCCAAGAAAGCAAGATAATCTGAATAAAATGTATCTGGGGGGTAAAAAACGCACAAGAGATAGAAGTGTGATAATTAAAAAAGAAATTACCCTGTTCTAATCCTCTCTTTCACTTCAGCCCACCAAGTCCTTGTGTTAGCTTCTTCATCAATAGCTTCCCATCCTCTCACATCTCCTTATAGCAGAGAGGGTCTTTTCTTCCTCTAGACCTATACCTTCATGAAGATTACATTGATTTTCACTCTATTAATGGTATTTATGTTTGTCATAAGTTGCTTAGGAGGAGGTTTTTGAAGTTCTTCAAAACTCCAGATACAATCATGCCCAGGTTTCTGGAGACAGAAACATCGTAGGAATAGGTAGAAATGCCCGTGTGCCTATAATTACAAAAATCTCCTTTTTCCTGGAAACAGCAGCATTAAGGAAACTTTATATCAGATACACATTTTTCAAATGTGAGGAGGAAGAATTTCCTTGCTGTTTTGGCAGTTGCTCTACAATCTGCTCTCAGTCATCTTCAGCAGATGCCGATTCATCTCACCTCACCGCAGCCATCCAAGCATGAAGCGTCTAGTTTAAGCCAACCGTGTGGCTTATCTAGGGTTCACGGAGAAAGGTAGACCCTTCTAGCGTTTGCCTCTGGAGAGGCATCTGAAATAACTGGGAGCGATGGGTGACGCTTGGAAGGGTCAATGCCATTAACTGAAACCTGACAACTACCTCTAAGACAGTTTGGGCTGTGCAAGAGGCATCCTCAGGCATGAATTTGAGGAGCAAGCAGTGCTTCTCTGAAGGGAGTGGGATACAGATACTTAACCCCTACATGTCCTTGAGGAAGTCTCCTTTTTGATGACTGCCCATTCCTCTATCCTGACATGTGAGGTGGAGTTCTTAATGCTAACAGGACTCAGAAGGATTTTGTGAGGACTCATTCATATCCTTCAGGCTCCTCATGGCTGCAGAAGTGCAACTAAGCCTTTACTAGTTTCATCTTATTGTTTAAATAGCCTCTCAGTGTAAACAGTGCCTGGGCAAACCCAACAGCGGTCTGTGAGCGCATGGAGGCAGACATTGCTCCCACTGCCTCCCTTCACCGTGGAGGAGCATTTTCCTTTTCGTTTGAGTCCAAGCCGGCTGTGCTGTACTGCCATCACTGCTTCCTGTTTGTTACCTCACAACACCATTTCCTGTTTCCTGCCCAATTACAACCATGCCAACTGTTTTTCCCAAGCCTGAACCAGCTTCCCAGCAGCCCCTTTTCGACTCACACAAAAGCACTGCCATGGACGCTGGCCTGGTGTCTGGGGATGCTTCTTGCTGCCATGTGAAGCACAGCCCACTCCCCACACTGCCGCCTTTCTCCTCCCTGCCCACTTGGGTGCCCAGTCCCAAGCTAAAGAAGTGAGTCTCACATATCCCATAAACTGAGGCAGAACAAAATGAGGTGCTGGTGACTCCCAGGGTTTTATTGTAAACAAGCAGAAGGCAGCAAGGTATCCTGCAAATCATCTGAGTCAGCTGGACAGGGGATGTGAAGGACTCATAGGGTTCATCTCTTCAGATACCCTGTATGTCACTGGGCTTTCTGCTTACTCAGGGACCTGGCATTGAGCTGCCTAAAGCAAATGCTGTGGGAAATCCCATTAAGGCATCAAAGTACGGGGATTAATGTGGTCTCCAGTAGCTAGTCCCAGTGCCTCATCAGCCCCATGGCAGAAACACTTCCACTTTCCTAGCTGAATTTGCTTTCAACATCCAGCCACTTCTGGTTATGCCTTTCCCTACTCTATTTAGGGCTTATTAGCCCTATATGTGGTATTTTCTCTTTACCTCTAATAAAGTGATATCCCCAATCTTGTTTTGCTACCTGAGGCAGCTAAGCCCTTTCAGCCTCTCCCTGAATGTCACAGCCTCTAACGCTGAGGTGAGGTCCATGGCTGAGGTGATACCACAAGCTGGTACTTTTTTTTCCACACATTTCACCTATGGTAGGCAAAAAACACAAAACCAACACGCCTGTTCCTTCACCTTTTGCCTGCCCTGTCTATTGAAACTGTAAAGTATTTGAAGAAGGAACTGTCCTTTGCTGCAGCTTTCATAATATCCAGATGCTTCAAAGATGCAACACAGGAAAGACCCTGGGCATTCCAAAATGCAGAATGAAGACATGAAAGTGGCAATAACTGATCTATAACATAAAAAGCCAAAGCTGATTTTCTAGCTGACCCTGAATGAACACAACATGCATGCTTTGAACAGGTGTTTTCTTACTAAAACACCTGGCAATAACACTGTACCAGTAAGAGTGGTCCCCTTTCAGTATAAAGCTTTATGGCTACTCCAGTTGAGTGTTCTTATGAGAAATCTGAGTGGGCAATGGTAGCAAGGCATCTTCTGTACATTTACCTTTATGACAGACTCTTCCACCATGAGTGACTGTGAGGCACACTGCAACGGGCTAGAGAGGAACAGATCATACCATGTGAATCCAAACTGGCAGCATGTGGGAGTGGTGAGAATGCTGGGGTTGAAGGAGCTCTTCAGCTACTGGACTCATATTTTGCTTTTGGAAAGCCAAGTACATCTCTACTGGAGAGTAGGGAGGGCAGCAGGAAAAGGGAGTAAGTCTTTGCACCAGTGCCAAAAGCCTCACACATGTGCAGACAGTCTCACAGTCCCTCAGGAGCCAGCAGTACAGCATCCCTGACCAGCCAGTAGAGGTCTGCAGAGTCACCATAGCCTGAGGCTGCAGCTCTGAGACTGTGAAGGCTCAGGGTAGGTGGCAGACTAGTCTGCCTGTCACAAGACACCTTAACCGAGCAAAGCTGTGGGGTCTCTTGGAACTGAAGGCAGAGCAGTGCTCTGTCCCTGCACACTCTGGTTAATGGGGACTAGAGTACTGGGGCTAACAGTGCATAAAATGCCTTGTGCTGCACGCAGGCATGTACTGTTACTGTGAGCAAGATTTGTGGCTATGGGGATCGCTTACTAATGTTGGGAGTACAGGTGCATCATTGCATGATCAGAGTTTGCAGACACCTGGTCAAAGTGGTCAAACTTTAACATAGTTAGAAGGTTTTGCACAGCTCTGGGACCACAGTGGCAAGGTAACAAGTCCGGTTGTAATAAATGAGTCCATATAACCATGGGAAGTACACTGAGGTGTTATAAAATGTTGCCTTCAAGGATCAGGTTGGAATCATGGGAAGAGGGTGTGTGGCACCAAACCGCACATGACAGTACAGATAAGGTATCAGAATGGATCCCAACAACCAAGGGAAGGCAACTTAGGCGTTTTCAATAAGACTCAAAGGTAACACCTTTCTCCCTAAGCTATAAGAGACAAAACAAACTCTGGCCTTTGAGAAATCCACAGGGATTGGGGAATTTATATCCTGGCCTTTATTTCCACATGGCACATGATGCAGCACACCAGGTAACACACATTAATGTAGTACCAGTGTGCAGAGCCAGGAAGGGCATCTCTGATGCTCGCTGCTCATGTTTCAGCTTCAGACTGCAGCTCCACACAAGAAGCATTACTGCAGAGCAGCAGGCATGGGAAGAAAACAAACAGCATCATTTCCCCTTAGTATCAGATTCCCACCCAAGGACCCTTCTCTGGTGTGCTCCCTGGCCACAAACAGGATTGGTGGGCTGCAGCTGTAGCACGAGGAGGAGTTCTTCAGTGACAACAGACAAGATAACATTGTGTGGGAGACAGCAAATTCCAACTCTCACCAGCCACTATCACAAAACTGCCTGAAAATAGCTGAACTAGAAGGCTGCAGAGCAGCCACCCTCCAGCCTGCACTTTAAAGGTGGAGAAAGCTTTCTGGTTTTCTCAGTTGCCTCTTTGCTTTAGGGGACAGCTGTACAACTGGTTCAGCAGCACCTGTAGGGTCCCTGGCACCACTGGAGCCCTCAGGGAGGCAGGGTTCAGATCCAGTTCCCTGAACAGCAGCCTGTCCATGCTGCATTGTGTCTCTTCTCAGAGGCTCATTAACATATTGATATTTAATAACTGCCACTAGGGCAAATAGGAAGAGGAGATGAGGAGCTTCCAAAGGTTTGGAGGAGAGGCATGACACCTGTCAGTGGGACTGCAAGCTCAAAAAGCCTCACTCCCAAGCCAGCCTGGAGGCAGGTAGGGAGAGAAGACCATGTGCTTCTTTAGGTGTGGTTAAAGATGTCACCATGGCCCCTCAGGGACCAGCACAGTTACTCACTTCTGCAGCATTGATGTTTTGGAGTATGGCTGCTTGGCTTTTGATTTTGTTTTCTCAGGCTCACACACATGCTGGAATGACAGTATTGAAGGGGCAGTTAGAGTAGTTTAAGAGATATTGGTAAGCCTCCACTGGAAGCGGATAACAATACCTGATGGGTAATGTGACAGACAGAGAAAGAGGGTGAATTCTGCAGAGGGCAGCCACAGAACCTGACCATGGATGGATGCCCCACCCCTGGAAGTGTTCAAGGCCAGGCTGTATGGGTTAGTGGTGAGGGGGTTAGTGCAAGGTGGCTTTGCAGCCCCTGACTTCCCAACTCACTTTTCTTTTGGGGATCCAGGGGAGTCTGCACTCCCATCCTGTGGGGGTAACTCCGGTCCCATGGGAAGGAAGGCACTTCCTGCAAGAAGGGAGAAGTGGGTGCTACCCCTATATCCCCCTACCAGAACTAAAAAGGGAGAAGCTGCTATACAAGCTCCCTTGAGACAGGCCATAGGTAACCAAAGGTCTGGCGGGAGCAGCTGTGCCAGTGACTCCTGCAAAGGGGTGGAGTCCAGGTCCAGCCATGGAACCCCCCAGCCACTGTGGGTTTCATTGCTACATTACAGACAGCATTGTCTTCTAGGCTTCTTTTACTGTTAGCTTGATTATTGGATTGTTTAGCCTCCTTTAAACAGGTCTAAGTAGGACCGACTTTTCTCCTTTTACAGGTGGGTCACGAGAAAGATGATATGGCAATAGAATTAAAACCTCATATTGTTTTTGCTACATTGAGTGTTTAGATAATTTGCAATGTTCATATTTGCATGTTTTGTCCCAGTAGTTTCGCAGCATTCTGTGAGCATCATTTTGGAATATCTATTCTCCCTGATTGCTGCAGCTTGTGAAGGAAATTCTTCCCTGGATTTGGTTTGAGAGTCCACACAGGATTTTGTGGGATTGTGAGGTCAAATTCATCTACCTTGAATTTGTTTCTAAAATGTTTTGTCATCTAGTGCCATTTAACAGCGTGTGAGGTGCTGAGACTCACAGAAGAGGAGTCCTGTGTTAGAGGGCAAGAAGGTGGCTGATTAGACTGCAGCACTGCAAAGGAGGGACTGGTTTTGTTGACCCTCCCATGGGCCGTGGCTCGCATCTCGCCTGCAATCATTGGGATAAATTGGTAACAGCATGGGTTAGATGGTTTGTTTAAGAAGTTTAAGTTATTTGTTTAGCTTGTACCTAGCTGCAATGAATACCCTAGCTTGCTTTAATGTGATACCCAGTTATTATGATACAGCTGTTTTGTTGATGTTTATCACACACCAACACATGAAGATGCCAAGGTCAGCGGCCAATTTGATACTGACTGATTTGTGCCATGATAACATACACATACGAATTGTGGTATTGATGAGGATTCTTTCATAGCATGGAGGCAAAAGGCACCTGCACTGCCACTCACATGAGATGAAGAGGATTGACTGCAGTCAGGGACAGACTGTGGCAGGATGGCCTGCCCCTGATTGGGCCAGGAATCTGTTCAGAGAATGCAAGCTCTCTGTGAGGAGCAATGGGTGGTGCCAGGATATCATTTGGTGTTGCATCAGACTCCAGACACACCCTGCCTAACTGGCAAAGCTAAAAGTTAGTAAGCTCCTAACCTGCCCATAAATTTGTGACTGACAGTCAGCCCCTTTACACTATAAAAGCTCAACCCCTCACGTACAGTCAAGTTGCAGGAATTCCAAGACTAGAGGTTCATTTGGAAATTCTCTGAGATTTGCACGCTCCCTATAGACCTTAAACAAGTGGCAAAGTATGAATGGTATTCTCAAAATACAAATGAACAGAATTCATCATAAACATCTATTTCATGGCCCCAGGCCTTGTCTATAGTCTTACGGAGGATCTGCATACAACCAAGGTGGAGAGACAACCTAAGTCCCTATGATTCCCATATTCACATAAGGGAAAATTGATTTGCAAAATTACTTAATGGCTTAGACTCTACTTTGCAGAAGCCACAGAGATTTGTCATGTTATCCAGACCCATAGGATTGGACACTCCTGTTCATCTGTTCCAACTCAGGGGCTGAGTCTGTGTTATAGGGTGGGACAGTGACCCTCTGCATATAACCAGAAAAGGGCAGTCTACAGTACTGTTGACCACACACACCGCAGTCAAGGTTGCTGGCAAAGGACCCTGGACTCGCTACTCCAGAGCTAAGAAGGCCTCTGATCCTGGGATAAGTGCAACAACAGAGACTGTTACAGACAGGAAATATGGTGTAAACTACTCTTTCTGTATGTATTGTCTGTATTCCTGGTAAGCATCAATCAGGTTTTGAACGAAAATTTGCATTTGGCTCTACTCTTGTCCAAAATGTCATAAAAATGATTGTTGGATTTGTATTATGAATTTGGCTGAAATTTGGGAACAAACTCAAATTCTACATCAGGTAACTCTCGAAGATATCTCATTGGACTTTGGAGATATCTTCCATAAACTTACTTCGTGGTTACCAAACTACACCTGGATAAAACACCTGTTCATGTTAGTTATATTCATAGTTAGTGTCTGCATAATAACTCGCGGTATGAATTGATGCTGTAGTTGTTGCTCACCTTTATGGTTTAATATTAAAAATAAGTGGTAGAGAATAGATAAGATAGAATTTTGTCATGTCTCTAAGGGGGAATGATGCCTTAAGATTTTAATATTTTTAAAATATTTGTAGATTTTAATATAGCTGCATAGTTTCTCACACTTGAGGTAGCTGCTACCAGTTTCTAAACCTCTTTCTCATGGTTTGTGCTGCATTCTTGAAAATCTGTTTAATGGTCTTTTCAAGGAAAATAATTTCAGCAAGGACATCTTATTTAGGACACATGCACCTGGACCAGAATAATAAAATACATTACAGTCAAACCAAGACAGAAGGCCCAGAACCCTTGAGGGGCTCCAATGGGGCAGTGCTGAGGGTGATACCAGGGGCAAAAAGTTTTCAGGTTGGATGTACTCATTAGATATGGTAATTAAGTAGTGTTATAAATTTGTAAGAACCCTATACTGAGTGTGCATCTGTATACTCCATGCACCTGAAAGCTTTCATTAAAGAACTGCTCTCTACTTTATCTATGCTAATATTGTCTCAAAAGGGTTTTTTTTCCTTGATTTTAGGCAACAGTGGAAGGTGTGCCTGTCCATTGCAGAAGGATTGGAAATAGATGGTCTTTAAGGTTCCTTCCAACCCAAACTATTCTAAGATTCTATGAAAAGGCATCAGCATGTCATGGAAAACAGCTGCACTGTGTACACTTACTTTGAAAAGGATTCCTCACTGTCCACCTCTGCTTCTATTTCACTTATGTTTTATATCTTCAGGCCCTGTTACCTTCTTCCTGAGAATAACCAACTGCAGCACTCCAACCTTTTTAAGTCATTTTCCAGAGAGGCAGAGACATTGAAGGCACTGCTAGGCATCCACACAGGATACTACAGGAAAAGACACCACCCCAGACCTGCAGAGATCAGCCAATTCCCAGAAGGGTGGATGCCGTCCTTTGCATCTTTCTAAATTTAATTGTTCACTTCCACAAACACCACCTTTGTTTTAATGCTGTAAGTCCAGCCATCCTGCTGTGTCCTGTGGCACTTAATGCCACAGGGTTGCAGTTGCCAAATGAAAGGAAATGCCTCTTCATGCAGGCACATGGATGCCTTGAGGGTGCTGAATCTCCCAGCTGTAATTTTTCTAGAGTTGAATTATTAGGTATTAACCTGTGCAGTATTTGATGCACACATCTTGTGTTCTCCTCTTGTTCTCTATGTATATGTAAAAAGCTTTGCTGAAGAGTTGCAGCATGCAATTTCCTGTAACCTGGATAGACTGTGTTCTGGATCATGAAGAAAGCTTGTGCTAGTAGTACAAAGAACAACTGGTGAACAGACGTGGCACCAAGTTTTTTATTTCTCAGCTAGGTTCCCTACTAGTGTAATTGCATAGACTCCAACAGAGTTACATGGATGTAAATCAAGATCACAGGAGTTCAGGGTGAGGAACCAATTCCTTCTCCTCTCTCCCAACTCCTACCGTTCAGGCTCTGCAGCTGCCCTCTGCAGAATTCACCCTCTTTCTCTGTCCATCATGTTCTCCATCAGGTATTGTTACCCACTGTAGGTTACAGCAGGTGGAGGCTCTGTTACCACTAAAGACAAACTCTCTTCAGTCCTTCCCTCCACCTTGCTGTCACTAGCACCCTGCGGGATGTGCCCAAGTGAATGGCACAGTTCCTATACTGAAACAAACTGAAGGCAATACTGAAGAGGCTCCTTTTGTCTGCAAACCAGACTGCTGGAGCCAACTGCTTGTCCAAACAGAGGTGTAACCACACCATGGCGCTGTGGGTCCTGTGGGCACAGCCTGTGGAAGCTCCACTCTGAACTGGACAACGTTTATACGGAGGAGACAGAAGAATCAAGAGAAAATAAGAAGGGTTGGTCTTTACCTGGTGCTTCACTGGGTTCAAAAGTTTTCAGTGTGAGTTCATTCTTTGCCTCTTCACCCCCGTCTCGACAAAAAGACTCAAGATCCTCACACTGATATTTTCTTATGTAACACCGACATCTTTATAATAAGGAGACACAACTGTACCATGAAGGACTGTTTCAGTACACAGTTTCTTATGTTTGCCTGGCATGTGACACACACATTTCCCATTCTCAACTACCTCCTTTAGGGAATGGTTAATGTATGCTTGTTCTGACATTTTCCTCTGGGACCCTGAGGACTGCTCAGGGAATGAGAGAATATATACCTTAGTGCTGTTAAGCAGTTACATGAGTCTTTTGAATAAGCCTGTAAGGAGTTCCCCCTTCAGGCCATAATTAAGTGTATTATATCTTTATTACTGGTGTACTGTGGGGTTTCCAACAGGCCACTGTCACTGACACAGGACTCTCCAAATCATTATGAATGCTATACAGAGAAGGTCTTCTGCATGGCTTCTACTGGAATTCTCTAAGCACAAGTAACCGCTCCGTACACAATCAGCTCTCTATTTCTGATGTTCAGTTAAAATGCCATCTGCCATAGAGGACGTTCACAGAGTACAGGGAGGTACAATCTTTCCCAGCTATTATTTACCATAGACACAGTGCAATAAACAGGTACTTCTTGGCAAGCACTCCAAGGCTGGAGCAAGAAAAGCACATGAGATGTGCAGCAGAAGGAGTAGGGTTTTTTGTTTTGTTTTGATAAATTGGTTTGGGTTTTTTTGTTGTTTGTGGGTTTTGTATTTTTTGTTTTTAATGAATACCCCATTACTTCCACACTTTGTCTTCATATTCCGGGTCAGCAGCTGATGGTGAAGTTTGAGAACAACCATGAAGAATGAACCTTTATGCTCTTTGGACCACAGAGGAGCTCACTTTTGATCTCTTTAAACCTGCTCGCTCACACATTCTTGCAGAAAAATTCCTACTAGCTCCAGGATGACATTCCTGCCAGACTCTGAATGTCATCATATGGAGATCTGCTCCCACACAGAAGGGTGGAGAAAAGATGATGTGCTAATGAGCTACCTTCTTATCCCTGCTGTCAATTCAGTGACTCTCCCTCCTCCTCCTCCCTTCCCCTGAACTGCAAATATAATTGCTTTCCAGCAACACTGTGAAGAGCCCAGTCCATCTGCAACCCTGGAATCCCTCCAGAGGGCAAAGTCTTGGCTTTTTACTTCAAATTATCTTGTCTTTTCTCTAGAGGAGAAGGAAGGAAATACTAACCAGGGCACTGGTGCAGCCAGACTGAGCAGTTGAAATGGGCCCAGCATCCCTGTTGCCACTGGACTACCCAGGCTGTCCTGCCGGTGCTCAGCAGGCCAGTGCCAGCCTGCTGCCACCATGTCACTAGTACTGTTACTCTGCTTGCCAATGCAGTTTGTGCCCCTGAGCCTGCTCCCCTCATGCCTTTCTCAATACATTAGCTAGCACCCAGCAAGCAATATAATATCTAACACAGGATGGGGAGCCCAACACTTAACTCCTCTCCCACGTTCCATAAGGAACTTCACAATTTCTGCACGCACAGGGCTCGGGGTGCAGGCAAACAGGGTGCTCTGACATTGCTCACACTGGTTGCCACTTAAACTTGGGTCAAGTCACTTTCCCCTTCCACTCTTCCTAGGTGTAAAGTGGGGCTAATACTTACTCATCTGCCTCCAAGAGGGATAGTTAGACTCAATTAACTAGTGTAAAAAGAGTTCTGTGCATTACTGGAGGACACTGATGCAATGTCTAAGCCTGCTCAGGGAAGAGGTATGCTCAAGCTAGAGGCAGCGAATACAGCAAAGTCAACACGAGGTTTGGTGGTAATAAAGGCATAAAATAATTTCAGGTGTCATGGTTATCAGCATCTTTCTTTCACACCATCCCTCCACATGCAGATTAGAGCTTGCTAAGAGGTACATGATGTGATTCTTAGGGCTGTCCTGTGCAGGGCCAGGAATTGGACTTTGATGATCCTAGTGGATTCCTTCCAACTCAGGAGATTCTATGATTCTGTGAGTGGTTCAGCTTAGGGCCCCTGGAAATGAGGACAATGAGAGATCAGTAGAGGATAAAACACCTGAAAAGCAAGAACCCTGCATGGGAAGAGGAATTTGCCAGCTCAGTTTTCTTAGAGGATCCATAAGTAATATTTGTCAAATAACAATATCTAAGAAGCTGCTTTAATTTCTCTCATACAGAGAAAACATACCAGGAAAAAGATTTGTCAATAAAAGTTTGACAAAAAACAATAATGCTTTCAAACAGTGTTGTTCCTCAACTCCCTTTTTTATGAAATCTATACCAGCTTTTTATGCCTTTTTTTTTTATTATTATTTGAAGGGTCATATCGAGAGCTCAACGCTGTTTCCTGCCCTGCATTTGTCTTTCAGTTTCCCCCTTGTAGCTGCACTTTGACTAGCCTGGTCACAGAACATGAAAGCAATTCTTTTCAAATCCAGTGTGCTATGTTCTCAACAAACACACAGTAAAACTGGGGGATTCGGCCTGGAGTTATTTTTCTCTGATGTCTTCTGGGAAAAGCCACGTGTAGCCACCAGCTAGCCTTCCCACATGGATTTCTTCCACTTAAGGACTATTTAGATGTTCTTTAATATTAATGCTCAGTCATACGATGCAATCTTTGCTACATATATCACCAATGCTGTAACATACCACAATGACCCTTCCACTCAGGTACTGAGTCCTCTCATGGCACGTTCCAATATGAGCAATATGTAAAACATGAAGCTATTGCACAACCATGTCATGACACCTTTCTTCCATCACCTCCAGCACAGCATCTTGCAATTCCTCTTTAATTGCTCTCATTATCTTCCTCTACCACGTGTATATATCTAAAGAACAGCCAAAAATAGCTCAAAGAAAATGGGCCAATTCTGTTACAGGAAAGTGGCTGAAATTTGACATAAGGGTTACCTATCAGGCTGAAGGTTCCACAGAGGATGCCATGGAATCTAGTTTTGACTTTGGTGCATAACTCAACATCATGACAGAAATAGAAGACCTCACACCTGCTGATGTTTGAAAGAAGACACAGAACAAGACTATAGTTATGTTCAACATACACTGTCACATTGGCTTAAAGGGAGGAAGGTCTTAGATTTGCTCTCATATTTGTACTGCTTGACTGCAAAGAAGTGCAGTAGATAGGCTTTGTTAGATGAACAGAGTCCTCTTCAGCTACATCCATCACTGTTTTGTGCCACTCTAGCATCTTGCAGCAAAATCTAAATCCTTTCTGTTGTTGTATTTAATGTGCCTACTCATGTATTTGTCCACAATCACTATTTCATAGCCAAGCCCTCAACAAGTGAGAGCTGTCTGCTCCCCTCCACTTTGTCTGCTCACCCATGGAAATCCAAGGACTAAGAAATCCTAGGGCTCTACTGTGCTGCTTTGCAGTACAGGGCAGGGAGAATTTGGAAAGCCAGTTTAATGAGGCAGCTAAGGGAAAAGAGGAGTGATTAGAGGTGGATGAGCACTCTAAGCTACTGTGCCAGCAGATGTTACTTTAACCTGTTGAATAGCAATTTGTTTGCCCTGCTCATTTAGGCTAAAATATATACATCCAACTATGCCAGCAGATCTAGAGATGCAGCAGGAAAAAGCTGGGAGTTTCCCACCACCCAGATCTAGAAGAGAACACAGCCTTCATTTGCAGAAAATTCATATTATAGGCTTCCACTTCAGCACAGAAGGTAATGGAATGGGGGATAGGAGAGGAATAGATGGCCAATGATTCAAGTAGAGATGCAGCACAAAACAGTCCCTGAACCATAGTTTGATAATCGCAGCCATCTTCAGGATTGGAGAGAAAAGGCACTGGCAAATTTGGAGGGATTCTTCATACCTCTGACTCTGAAGACATCTGTTATGCATAGATTTGGACTCAAATTAAAGTAGTCGCTAACTGCTTAATCTTAAGCACATGATTAAGTTCAGCATCAAGTGATTTCAACACATTCTTATCAGTCTTCAACTAGGAGTGTCTGATCCTTATTTTCTTGTTTAAGCTTTAAAACATAACAGGGTCTGATCATAGTATTATATACACAAATGGTCAGTCTGTGAGAGGGCAGCAGTGTGACTGCCCATTCCACAGTTTGAGGCAGTATAATACAGAATAAAGCTAAAGGCTCTGGCCTTAGCCTGCAGTGACAGACTTTAGAAATAAGCTTCTGCCAACCATCGTGCTAGAGAGAAGAACATTGCTGTCCTATCATCCTGCATCCACCTTTGCATTAAGCCTCTCTCCTTCAGAGAGTGCCCAGGTGCTCCAGCTGACACTGCAAGCTACCTGTTGCTAGAAGTTGAGTCTTGGCAGGTTGTAGCCAAGCACTATGGGATTGGAGAATGTGAGAATAAAGGGTGGTTTTAGAAAGATAGAATTATTATACTAAAGAATCACTAACCTCTGAAAGGGCTATAAGGCAACAGCCTTCCTATCTTAGCTGGCAGCAATTTCCTGAAATGGGACTTCTACTAGTGAAGATTAAAATATATTGGAATCCCCCCACTGTTCCACAACATGACATGTATGTATAAACCACAAAATTAAGAATGGGCTTTACATGTCCCAGCACTGCTGATAGCAATTCCACATTCATCAGAAAATGGAATGCAAGCAGCTGTACAACTACTTTATTATAACTGTCTGGAGGCTCAGGGTAAGAGCTTATTTATTTCCTTACATAAAAGATGGACTCAAGGAACTGGTTTCCATCCAATACACACAGACAACAGAACAGAGTCTTTCCTCAAGAGTGCAATCTGTACCGAGGTGGGGTTCACACATCTTTGAGGGTTTGAAATACATGAACTAGCTGAGAGTCATGAAATCTTATACCAAGGACACCATCAAGGGAACGTTTCGAGGTTTTTCCTTGAAATGAGAGGAGGGAAATACCTATCAAAAAAAGCTGACACTGTCAGCTGTTGTCCTGGCACCAGTCTAGTGTTCCCAGCTCACAAAAATCTGGCTGTGCGCTCTTTAGCCTGATGTAACCTCAGGCTAAGTGTAACATCAGAGTTAGTAAACAGGCGGTGACGATGCCTTTGCTTGTGTACAGCATTCCAGTCCAATCATTACGTAACATACCAATCACTCAGGTTATAATTTTGATATTCCAGTGACACACTAGTCATCAGCCTCATGTGTCCATGCAACCAGAGCCTGCAGATTTAGTCTGCCTCAGGAGAAGATTCTCCATAGTCAGCACTGTACAGCTTACTGCCAGATTTCACACTGGCCATTAAACATGGAGGGCGCACCAGCAAAATGTGGATCCAGATTCAACCAAACTACATCACCCTTGACTCTTTGTTATGACCGGTTTTGGAGGAATGAGCACTACAAACGTGGTACAGGGATGCAGGTAGAATTCAGATCAGATTAATTTAAGTCAATTACTGCTAAAAAGCACATAAGCCCCATCAACCTCACTTCTCCCTCTTTTCCACCATCTCTCAAAAAAGTCCCACTGTTTTTCGTGAGCCAAATAGGCCCAGAAGCATGTAGCCCTGCACCTACACTACCCTTTACTCCAGCCAAGGCAGATAAACTGCACTTACATTCTGCTTTGGTGACATTGTCACTACCATCACATACAGACAGACACAACTAGGCAGGGCATTTGGCCCTGGGAAAATACCACAGTACCTCAAACTACCAAAGAGCTGCTAAGAACTGACATTAGAAAGGGAAGCGTGACAAGATCATCTCTGGCCTTGGCATACATAGATGAATTACTGAATTCAGCATGGCTCAACTGAGCTTCTGCTCATACATCAGTTTCAAAAAAAAAAAAAACCTCAGCATGTAGCAGGGTTTCAGATAAGACTAACAACATGAGAAGAATTAAAACCTGCAATGGAGGTGTGTCATGGCAGAGCTGGGAGAAGGTTAGTGCCAGAACAGGATCAATAGCAGAATCAGAGCAGATGGAGAAAAGCAATCTCATGGGGAATATTGATAGGTCAAAGTCAGCCAAGAGAGGAGCAATATCAGGACACCAGGACACGGTGAGGACAGAAAAAAGTTCAAACTGACATTGCAGTTACATGCATGGAGTTACGCAAGCAGAAATGAGAACAGGTTAACAGTAAATACCTTGTTCTGTCAACACTGGATGCTGTTTTTTGCCACAGGAATTAAAACACTGGCAAAGTATGACAGCTCTTGATGGAGCAGAACTCTATTTGCTTGTGCCCACAGGTCACTGACAGCTGAGGAACTCCTAAGAGGAGCTGAGATGCCTTCAGTAGCAATCTTAACCAGCCAAGAGCTTGGTCACTGCCAGCCTATATAATTTTGCTGTCAATCTCACAGATACTGTGCAGTCCAGTGCCTGTTCCTCAAGTCACCATGTTTCCTGCATAGAAGAGGATGCAATGTCTCATGAGTCACTTTCCTGTTGCCTCCTAGTTAGGAGCACTGACCACAGAACTGCACTGTCAACACTTCCCACACACTGCTTACATGGCGAGAAGGTGCAGCAGAAACGTCTCTGCACCTAGAAAAGCTGTTGAGTTACCCTTCCTGGCTGTGCATTCCATCAAAAGGCTGGCAGAAGCCTTCTCACACATGCACTGGGAGCAGGGAAATTATAACTGATTAATGGACTGGCTGCTCAGGGCTGCAGGAGAGCTGCTTGCTTAGGCATTCTGACACTGCATGGCAGCACAGCTACCATTTCACACAAAGTGCACCTGGGACATGCCCAGGGAACAAAAGCAAAAATACAGCCTTTGGGGAGTGACTTCGTGTTTCTGCCTGGAGAAGGGAGGTGAAGTCAGTGCCTCCAGGCATAGGCAAGTCTTGATGACAGAAAACCAGGGCAGAAACGCCAGCGGTCACAGTAAGCCCAGCTGGTACAGCCATGCAGTGTGAGGCTCTCTGAGCTGACAGTGCCATGCGTCACAGGCTGTAGAGGTGAATCAGCCCAGTGGCTCCCTGTCGTCCTACGTGCCTGGAGTCAGCTTCCCCAAAACACACCCCCTTACACAGTGCTGCCACAGGGATTCACCCCAATTTATGCTAATGCTCTGACTCATCCTGTTGATCAGTCTCTCTGCAGCCACTATAACAGCAGTCTTGGCTGGGCAGTCAAGTGCCTGAAGCCTGGCCACTGGTGTTCCTCCCACCTACCTTCTGTTATTCCCACAGCCTGTGACTTGAAGCTATATGCCCTCACGAGCCTTCTGTTTCCATCTTAGTGCAGGACAGCATAACCGTTCTGGCACGTGTCCCTGCTGTTTCATACGGGGCAGAAAGGAAAATTTCTCTCTCCAAAAACAGCACAATAAAGTATCATAGAATCATGGAATATCCCGAGTTGGAAGTGACCCACATGGATCATTAAGTCCAACTCCTGGCCCTGCACAGGACACCACAACAATCCCACCATGTGCCTGAGAGCATTGTCCAAATGCTCCTTGAGCTCTGTCAGGTTTGGGGCCATGACCACTGCCCTGGGGAGCCTGTACCAGTTCCCAACCACCCTCCAGGGCAAAAACCTTTTCCTGATATCCAGTCTAACTCTCCCCTGACAGAGCTCCAGCCATTCCCTCAGGTACTGAGGAACTTCCCTTTAAGAACATCATGAGGTCATGTTCAGCCAGGGAAGCTACGGGTGACTACAGCAAAAAGCCAAAAGAAAGAAGGAAAGACAGCGTGTAATTAACACTCTCCAGAGTCATCAATACCCAAAATACACTGGCTTTTTGATTTAAGAAAATGCATCCATTCCAAGCTTGACTCCAGATTTTTGTTAATTTACACAGCTATTGCCTTACTGGAAAAACTCTGTCACCACAAGGGCTACAGCTGCACTTTCTGACTTCTCATCCCAGAGGTCTCGAAAGCATCACATCTCCTAAACTGAAGTGAAAGAAGTTTAACATTGAAATTATTTTATCTTCATGTTCATAACAGCTTTAAAGTATTTGAGAGTCATAGTATCCCCATGGTGGAAATGATAACACCAAGCTTTCAAATGCTGCTACAGTGAACTATCACAAAGGTTACGAAACATGGAATGCACCAGGACAACCCAGGCCTGGTCACAACCACCAGCACAACAGCTCTGTCCTGGCAGATTATTTTCCTGTTTTGATCTTGCATGTGGTTGAGCATAGGAGGACAATGCCCATCACTGGTCATACAGAAAATCAAACAGTTACTGACTACTTTTGAGTATTCCCAGCTGTCCAGTCATGCAAGTTCTTGTTGTCCCCACGTGCAGGGAGGCACTTGACTTCACAGAGCAGCAGGGCTGGCACCCAGGTTACAGGCAGGAGTCTATCCAGCTTTGGAGAGATGTTCAAGAACTGACCGCTGTCCCACAGCATGGGAACGATGGTCTGGACCAACTGCTGGGCAGCACATGTTACTTATGCATTTGTGCTCCAGGCTGAATGAGAATTGATTCTGTGGAACCTGCGTGTAGTCATGCAAGTCCTCATGCCTGCTATCCTGGCACTAATCTTTGTCTTCTGGGGCAGAAAGCCCGATCTGACACACAGATGCTCTCTCTGAATTAAAGAGCTGGCAGATCTTCCTTACTATATTTGCCAGGGCACCACAAGGAAGACAGGCAATGCTTAGCAGGTGTGTGAATCATTTCTTGGCTGATTAAGTGTTGGGGTTTTTTTTTCCCATATCATTTTATTCCAAATAAATAGCATTGGGCTTTAAGGAAGGTGGTGATCATTGGCACTTTCTGCTCCTTATCTTCGGGAGGAGCACCTGTAATTACTAAGGTCAGGCCTTTGTATCTGCTAGGCTAATCACAAAATGATTCAGCAAAGGAAACTGCAGACCTAGATTACCAAATTAAAGGGAGAAGAAAGCAGGGTTTTATTTTGAGACAGCTGAGAACTAAGGGCCCAAAATCTAAGTGGACATGATTTAGGAAATCACAAAAGGAACAGAGTTATTGTTGAGCCAGAATCTGTCTTATTAATACTACAAAACCAAACATGTTATCTCACATACAACACATCTACAGTGATTTTTCAAATCTCAAACAGTTTTCAACACATGTGCCAGAGGTACAAAAATATAAAGACAAATGTTTTTAGGAGGACTGTAAATTTCCTTCAGATAGAGACATATTCCTAACATCAGAATACAAAACTCTGCTCAACATGGCCATGTTTAAAGCAAAGTCTTTCAGTATTTGTCACTAACAATAACTTGCTTGATATGATCCACAGTCTTGGGACTATTTAGGGGTTTTTTGTCACAGCAATCAGACTTATAGTCATTCTAGGAATAGGCAAATCTCATTTACTGATACAACAGCATAAAGCATCTGTCTTCTTCTGCATCAAACATCACATTAGGTAGGTCATTTGCTTGCAGCAAACCTCAGTTGTTCAAGACTAAAATACAACATAAGTGAGACATACTTACACATCAGAAACTGTAAAGGAGAAGGATGCAGTGAAGAAGCAACTTCTTATCGAGATAGCTACTTATCGCTCTTTCTCCACACTGATCTGTAAGTCCCACATATTGAGTGGCTGGTTTATTGCCTTGACTGGACGGTAAACACACGTATCTTCTTACCCTGGTGCAATCAAAAGTTTAAACAGAAGCACTGCTACTACTCTCCTTTTGGCCTTGATAAGGATTTGGATGAATGGGTAGCAGGTGGGTTTTCTTTCTCAGACTAAGACTATTAGTGACTGTTGCAGGTGCAAATCCTTCCCCCGAGCCATGGCAAAGAGGGGCAGGGCTGCTAGGAGGCTGGCTGCTCTCCGTAGAGTGGGGCATGCTGGGCCATACCAGATGGCTGGTAGATGGAAAACTCTGTTTCTCTTTGTGCTGATTAGTTTCATTGCAGACTTTGCCCTTACTCTCTCTTTATAGATCTTTCTCACATACCTTTAGCTGTGTGGTTTACAGGCTTTGTTTCCAAGGAGAAATCTCTTGTGCTGTTATTACACTTGGGAACTTGCTGTCTTCAGAAAGTTAGTCTTTTCTTAAAGCTTTGTGGCAGACCTTGTAGCTAACTTCTCTGATGGTAAGTCGAATGTGAATTTCAAATTCCACCCTTCAAAATTCCAGATGATACTGTAAGGTCGCTTTGTCTGGGGCTTCTCAGTAGTCAAGGGGTGCAATGGTGATTCAAGGTTTGCATTTGTTCTGCAGTTCTTGTTTTGCTATATCAAATAGATATTTCAGAATTTTCAGCTTGTGCCTGTTTGGGGCTTTGTGGTCATCCTCTAGCTAGCTGTATGGGTAGAAAATTAATCCATAACCTCTGGGCCACAGAGAAGCAACACTTGTTATGAGATGCTGTGACAAAAGTAGTTATTTTTCCTGTCACTGGCTATTCATATGGAGGAGCCAGAGATGCAATTTTGAAAACTTGCTGCTCTGCAGGTTAGGATATTCTTTTGAATCTCTAGGCTAAGCCACTCCTGTCCCATTTATGCTCATATCCCTTTGTTTGAATTCAGTTTGAGTAACGAGTCTTCAGTTTGCTACAATGCAGTTTATTTTTCATGTCTCAGATACAGGCACCACTCGCTATTTCTTAGTCATGTGGTACCTGCCCCACTTTTGTGTTTACATTCTTTCCTAACAAACTCTTGGTTTGTGTCTGTTCTTTCACCTCCCTTGACACAAGCATCAGGAGTTCTTAGAACAGTTCTTTTGCTTCAGACATGGTAGTTTTTTTAAAGGCCTCATAACAATCACTATCCTGTCTTTTATTGGCTTGCATATAAGATATCTTTGGTTTTGACAGTCATATCCCTGCCTGTAATGTCACTTCTTTCTTTGTCCTCTTTTTATTTGCCTAGAAATCTTCTTGCTGAGTTTTAAACTCTTTGCAATGTGTAAATTGCCCCTAACTTCTGCAGCTATTGCTTCATTGGATAGCAAAGTGCCAAATTAGAACTTTCTCTGTTGGCTTTTTCCTTTTCCATTCTGTATTGGCTCCCTATTATTTATTAAACACCTTCTGAAATCAGCTTGTTACTTCCCTAAAGAGTTATCCTTCAATGCTTAGGATGCAAATCACAGATTTGCTTTCTACCTTTGAATTAAAGTTCTATGTCTCTTCCACATTTCTGTCTTTGGATTATTCAGTCTACCTGCTTGTATCAACAAGTTACTTCAGGTTTTTCTCAAACCTGCTTAAAACTTTAGCTATAAACCCATTTTTCTTCTGTCTACCATGGAACTGAAACTAAATCACCTCCTGAAGTGAAACTAAATGACTGAAAATAAATCAGCCTGGATAAGATGCTGACTTTTACATCAAGGCTGAGGTTCCCAACCCAAGCCTTGTGAGGCCATGCCTCCTCCATTGGTGTCTCACCTTAAAGCTGCCAACATGGATATCCACATGTATTCCCTTTAGGTGTAGCAAACATCTACATACACTGGTTGCCTACTGTTCTATACATTGTTCCTGATTCCCAAGCTTTAATATGGAAGCTTTGACAATGCTGCTTCTGTATTTCGAGGTTTGAAACAAGGCTGACTGCATGTTTCTATGGTAAGTGTTCGACATCTGGAGGGGATTTATAAATGCCATAAGAATTGGATTCATTACACAGAAGTGAGTAAGACCCCTGGTGATGCAAATATATGTGGCATTGTGAATATCAGGTGAATAGTACTGATTTACACTGCTTTAAAAAGTCTGTGGCATTGCTTGAACCTCACCTTCAATTGCAGTAGCTGTAATCTTTACTGAAGCCTTGAGGAAAAAGGGACAATTTAGTTTTTAGATTCTCCTTTCTGCTCCTTGTAGAGAGAGGAAAGCAGTGCTAAGCTGTTGAAAGAAGATGTGGTAGTACCTGGAAATGATTTGGCGGTCCTCCTGGCCTCAGCTGATATTTTCTGAACAGAACAACTTTTGGTGAAACCCAACATGTGCCCTCAGCTTACTGAAGCAAGTAAGGGGCTGAAGCACAAGCTGCTGCTATGTGTTATGCCAGCCCTGTTGTTGATTCTTCTGGCTCTAGGGTGATTCACCACTATCCTGAAAAACAGGCAGCCCTGGGACTGGTAGTCACCCGGCATTAACATGGGAATGTTCACTCTGGGGAAGCACAGCATATACTGCTAAAGAGAAACTACCTTCTCCATTTCCTGAAACCTGGAAAAACTAGTTTCAGGATGTAACAAATAAAGCTTTGATTGCTTTTTTTCTCTTTAACAAAGGTTTCCAAGCCAAAATAAACATTTTTAGTGCTGTTAAGATTTATTATTATTAAGAGAATGTGACCATTATCTTCCATTTCTTTTTGCCATAGTCACTTCTAAACTGTTAAAACACTATGTTTTTTCCATCTCCTTTTGTTGTACTCACAAATCTACATCATGTTCCTTAACAGTTAACTCCACTGCTGTTCCACATCCTCTCTGGCACCTGTTTGAGTGTTCCTGTGTGTCAGTTTGGCAGGCTGTTCTCCTTGCCTTGTGAGCACAAGCTCCAACAACACTGACAGACACTAAACCCTCTCCTGAATATCCACCTGCTTCACTTACATAGCTGCACCTATACTGTCTGCAAGACACCTTTTCTGCTCAGCCCTTTGCCCCTAGTGATCCTCATGCCCTTGGTTTATTTAACCAAAGTACAGTGAAGGTAAAGTCAATATAAGAAATGTTGGTTTGTTTTAAGCTTGCATTCATTCAAATTCTTAACTTCTTGCTGTATGTACCACAACGTCAGTAACACTCTTTCCCCAGGTTGTACTCCTAATGATGGAGCAATATCCCAATGTCTTTACACAAGAAAATCAGGGACTTCAAAACGAGTTTCTAACTCCATATCTAATTGGTCTGGTTGTACAGCACTGCAGGGAGCAGAGACCTGTAGTGTTTAACTGGTGTGGGATCTGCAGCTGATCCTCCAATGCCTTTGCTTTAGGCATTGGCTCTCCATTGCAAATACAGCCTAGCTCTGCAGCAGAGCCTTTTTGGCAAAGGCAGACATACAAATGAGGCAGCTCTGCAATGGAAAGGAGTAATTTTTCTGCCCTGCCAGCAAGCATGCAGTTACTTCCCAGTGGTATAGTTTTTATTTCTTGGTCCAATTTTCCTTAGCTTGTACCAGCAGATAAGATATCTAGTGCTTCATTTGTGAGATGTGCATAATCCAGTGCATTTCTTGGATGGATAAAATTCAGGTCCTGGGGAAAGAGGAAGAAAGAGGCAAGATTTTTTTTTTTTTTTTACGATATCACTAAGACCAGAACTTAGCAAGAGCTTCTTCAGCTCTGATTTGTGTGCCACTGTTTGTGCTGATAATGATGATGCACCTAGAGACAAATGTTTTAATGCTTTTATTAGCTACATAGTGGGGGTTTGCTCAAATTTCCTTAATTTTAGCAGGAAAAAAATAAAGAACTAAATATGAAAAATATACACTTTCTACAAAGATACACAGAAGACTGGTTTAATTCCCAGATAAAATGGGTTTTGTTTGATTGAAAGGCAAGATCATTTTAGTGTTGACAAACTGCATCACTGAGGCAGGAGACTTTGTATCTTAGGGGACAGGATCCACAAGATGGAAAATATAAGACCAGAGATTTATTTCTTGTTTTGCCATGCGGAGCTCTGATATAGATTGGTGATAAGTACACTTTCTGGAGCACTTTCTGGCCTGTGACTAAGGCCTCCAAGTACAGCAGCTGTACAAACAGGTGACAGATTCACATTCTGCCTATGGAAAGGGACCATTGGAGAACGAGTAGGAGGCTGCAAGGCAGTAGCAGCACGGGTGTGTGGTGTGAAGCGCTGGGAGGATGCCATGCCAGCCCCATACCTTTGAGCCTGACTAAGACAGAGAAGGTGATTGCGAAAAGCGCAAGTGGAGAGGAAAATTAAGGAGCTTTGGGCTCTGTTAAGGCTGACCTTGTGAAGGGTCATCCAGGGTGACAAGTCAGAGAGTCAGCCATGCAGGGCAGGAGAGGAGGGCATGCTGTGTAAGGAATGGAGCAGAGGGGCAGATGTGAGAGCCGTGCAGGCTGTTGTCACCCACGGTAAATGTACCAAGGGACAGGACCCACCACGGTCTGTGTTCATTGTAGCCACAACGCCCTGTTAAGTGGAATGGAAAGGTGGGTGCCTGTTGGACAGGAACCAACAGGAAACTAAATAAAAGACTGTAAATAGACTGTTTGGAGAGATTAAATGCAGAGGACAAGAACAATAATGAGAAATACTTCTATAAAAGTATCTCAGTGGTTTTGCGTCTCATTCTCGCCCCCCCCTCCTGCTACAAAAATTAACAACTTTGTCATGTAAAGAGCCGACCTCTTTAATCGTCACAACCTGCCTAAAGCTGGTTTACAGCTGGGTCTCCATTCCATGCACAGACAGCACCTAGACCCACCCACATAACAAATGTTACGTATTACAAGCGGGCACTCCAGCCTGGATTTAGTGCAAGGGAAAACGCGCTCAGCTGGCCGGGTTCTGTACCACGTCCTTGCACTTGTGTGGACGTCGCTGCTCGTTTCTCCTGGGCGCTGCTGACGCGCCTCGGGAGCTGCCGCTTCACCCAGCTTAAAAATTAACCTGCCCGGTCCACCTCGCGTTCTGGGAGGGAGCCAAGGCCGGGGCTGGCGTGGGGCAGGTTCGGGGGGCTGCCCGCTCCTTCCACCCCCGTGGGGCACGGCGTGCTGGGGGGGACTCCATCCCGCAGTGTCCCCCGTGCCGTGCCATGCCGATCCCTCGGGCCGGACTGTAATGTGCCGTGCCGTGCCGTGCCGTGCCGTGCAGGGTGTCCCCCCGCCTGACGCAACCCTCTGCCCGCTTTGCCCCACGAAGCCGCCGCGAAACCTGCCTGCCCCGTTGCATCACCCGCGGCCGGGCGGGGCCGGCGGGGCGGGGCGGGCGGCCCGGCCGCCTTTAAAGCGCCGCGCTGGGGCGTGCGGGGCCAGCAGCGCCCGCAGCGCCATGAAGAGGGACCCGCAGGAGCCGGCGGTGGTGCCGCAGCCGGAGCCGATCCCGATGCCGGCCCTGCCCGCGGAGGGCGCGGCCCCGGCGGCCCCGGTGTGGATCTTCGGGTACGGCTCGCTGGTGTGGCGGCCGGGCTTCGAGTTCACGTCGCGCAAGGTGGGCTTCATCCGTGGGTACAGCCGGCGGTTCTGGCAGGGAGACACCTTCCACCGCGGCAGCGAGAAGATGGTAAGGGCAGCGCAGGGCAGGGCGGGGAGGGTGGCGGGGCGGCCGTGCGGGGCTCGGGTGCTAACGGGGCTGTCCTTGTGTGTCCCACAGCCCGGCCGGGTGGTGACGCTGCTGGAGGACTGCGGGGTGAGTACCGCGGCGTGGGAGCTGCAGGGGGGGCGGGCAGCCCACTGCCCTGGGGAGGGGGCGTGGGGGTGTTATCCTCCTCTGCCCTGTCACCAGTTGTGCAGAGACCCCCAAGGAAAGGGAGCCTTGGTTGGGAGCAGCAGTGGGCGGGCCACTGCAGTTAGAGCATCCCATAACCACCTTGCTCTTTCACTTCTAGGCGTGCACGTGGGGTGTAGCCTATGAAGTCCGTGGGGA
Organism: Anabacerthia variegaticeps; assembly: GCA_035583185.1. Classification (NCBI taxonomy): domain Eukaryota; kingdom Metazoa; phylum Chordata; class Aves; order Passeriformes; family Furnariidae; genus Anabacerthia; species Anabacerthia variegaticeps. Next base: position 25,024,664 of record JAWWEW010000165.1, read on the forward strand.
ACAAGTTGCTGCATCACTCCAGTATCTCAATGTGCGAGAAGCTGTTCTGGGAGGCTATGACACTAAGTTTGTGGAGTTCCACCCTCAAGAGAAAGATGCAGAGGAACCCATCCTGGCTCTTGTTTACATTGCAACGCCCCAGAACCCTTCTTACCTTGGCCCAGCATCTGAAGAGGACATTGCAGCTCAAATCATTGTCTCAAGTGGTTGTGCTGGTCATAACATCGAGTACTTGCTGAGACTGGCAGACTTCATGCGCTACTTTTGTCCTCAAGCAGAGGATAAACATCTCTTCTCCATCGAAGAGGCTCTTATTTCCATCCTTCCATGTCTATACTACACAGAGGAGTCTCTAGAAGAAACTGCAAGTGTCCCTCAGAAGTCTAAGGGTTGAAATAGGAATTATTTTGCAGGTTTCCAATAGAAGGGACATAAGGGAGAAAGCAGTGAGGACAGTCTTGACTGATGAAATGTACTGGACTGAGTGAATAGAGGGAGAATTACCAAGTAGTAGGGGAGGGAGGAAGTCAAGAGTAAAACACGCTTACTGTAAGACTTGCAATTAGTACCTGTTATACTCCTTATCTGTAGCATCACGCTAGCCATCACTGCTGTCCAGGAAGAGAAGGGTTCTTCACTGGAACTTTGCTCTGTAAGACTTGATTCCAGGAGTCAAACCTGAAGCACTCACTTTCTTTAGAGAAGAAAGAGGCTCATGTATTCTGTGCACTTTTTTTTCTTGGAAGACTAGTTGAGCAGGACTTGACTGGGTTTAAGCAGTGTGTATGTAATTCTACCTCAGATTGGCAAAAAGCTGCTTGTGTGGTGGTGGGGACTTTGGCAGGTTCTGCCAAATACAATGTTTTTTTTTCCCCTGTCATGTTCCACCGCCAGTACAATGACCTGACACTAAATTTTAGGACTTCTGTGCAATATTAAGTAAACAGGCCTTGTGCATCCTACTTACTTATGAAGGATCACAGTAATGCACTTATTTTCTAAAATGTCATACTGTATTTATTGTGTGTTATATTTCCTCATAGGAGGGGTATCTAAACTGCTTAAATGCCACAGGGGTATGCAGCCCACACTCAACCTTGCATTTGTGCCTTCTAGTTTTAAATCCATTTTCTGAGGAGCTAAGCCTGCTTTAACAACAAGGATTTTTTACAAGCTTCACAGATCTTGTGCTGCTGCAGACTTAACTGACTCTAGGAAGTGGTCCTGCCTGTGTTGGAAGCCTGTGCTGCTTCCTTGCAGGAAGGCTATCAGGATGCAGGAGTGTTTTAACTAGCCCTGTGCTGGATAAACCTCTGGTGCTTCAGGAGACCGTGGGTTTCTGTAGAAGCATTTGAGGGTTCTCGTTCCATATACAGGGGTGTCTGGCACACTTTCATTTGATTGCAAAGGACCATGACTGAGCATACTTGTAAGCCTGCGAGCTGCTGAAAAGCCTGCCTTGATCATGTTAAGCAGAGGCACTGCTGCAAGATCAGACTTTCCAGCTTCACATATTAACAGCGGGAAAACCCATAGTATTTTGCGAGAAAAACTGCTGCTACTGCAACTGCAGCAAAACAGCTCTTGAGAGCTGACCCTTGGGACAGTGGACTCCTCCCAAATACCATGTGTTTTTTTTAATTATAAAAAAGGCTAGGGACTGTTTGTATTACTGTGGCTTGTATGTATATGAAGTGGTACGGTGCTGTGCCCAGTAATAAAACAAACTGACAAAGTCAGTCTAATGTACTTTGGTGTTGGTCTTTTTCATTACTGACTTACAGTTCAAACTAAAAAGTTTTTTTTGTTTTTTTAATGATGATTGTCTTTAAAAACAAAGCCGTAGCTGCTAATGCTGCTGGAGTTCCTATGGCAGTTTTTTGTGGTTTCGTTTGTTTGGCTTTGGTTTTTTTAATCATATTTCTGTTGAGCAGCATGCCTCTGCTAGATCTACTGGAATATTGACTCTTTCCCTTTGAGAAAAGGGGATTTGGTAACTTTCTCTCCTCAGCTTACAGTTCTTGTTGATTCTGGAGTGCTAGTGCTGACAACAGAAACAAGCCAGCCCTCGTGACTCTGCAGGGCAGGCACAGAAACGTGATTCTTCCTTGGCAGGTCAAAGGATTTTTGTTCTGAGTGTAACTTGGTATTGCTGTTTCCAAGAAGTAATAGTGGAAGGACAAGAAACTGCTGCTGCAGCCAGATCTGCTGGCTGAGCAAGGGAGACAGTTGTTGTTTTTTTCCTGTCTTGTGCACCATGTGCTGTGTACGCTCCTCTAGTTACCAGCTGCCTCAGCACCAGCATACTGTACCTACCAGTATTACCTGCCTTGAGACTGGAGTGATGTAGTAGAAACAAACTGAAATAATGGAATTTACCACTAATTAATGACAGTTGTGTGTTTCAGGAATAACAGACTAGAGAAAACCACACTTTCACTGTTCAGTGGAGGATCTTGCTTCAGCTGAGCAGCTGCACATATCGGGGGGCTGGAGTGTCCCCCAGCTGGAAAAGCAAAGGGTTAAAGGTTCTACTTAACCTGGAGGGAAACATTCCCTTGCTAGTACAGGACTGGGGTCAGATTCCAAAACAGCTTCAGATAAAATGAAAACATTTTCACACTTTTCAGATTTTCAAAGGCACAAAGACACCACTGTCAGGAATAGCAGATGCACACTGAGCAACCTGCATTGTCACTGTGCAGAGAGAGGTCCTTGCTTTGTTCTGCCTTGCCTGGGTTGGCCCCATGATTTTTGACTTCTCTGGCAAAGGACAGGCAGTGAGTGCTGGTGAACCACCCAGCAGTGCTAGGAATGTTCCCTCAGCTGCTGTTTTTTCTTCCCTGAAAAACTTCAACATTTTAAGCACAGGTACACCACTGAACTCCCATTTTCTGCCCACGGAGTTCTTTGCAGGGGACTTCCAAATAAAGGACGCCCTTTTCATAATTGGAAATTGTGAATGTGGCAGCTTGCTGTCAACCTGTTACTGCATCTTCAAGTCAGTAAGACAATGATGTATCATGTAACTTTCTCCTGAGGCTTTTACTGTGTCCTGCAAGTCTGAGAACTGGTCACATTTTGGTCAGTTGAGTTTAAACGGTTAACACCCCAGATTTGAACTTTGCCCATAAGAGATAGCACCCTGCAACATTTGCTACATGCCCAGATTACCTTTGTAATGCTACTTAAAGACAGGGGACCACAGTTGCTTGCCTCCAACAGACCAAATGTGAGGAAGGTAATGCTGCTCTGAGGCAGCCTCACCACCATGGCACTTGGGAGTGCCAGGTCAATGGTAACATGCAAAGACAGTGTCCTACCCCAGATACGTTTCACTGTAGGTTTCCTCTCCCCACGCCATGACTTGCCAGCCCGGGTGAAACAGCTGATTGTGGCTGCAGCTCCAGCTCCTGACAGTTCTGCCACTGGCCTGACAACTGGTCTGAGAAAGAGCACTTGCCCTTGTCAGAGAGTGCCTTAATTTTTAAAGTGCTGCCAGACACTTCTGGAGATACTTCCCTATCTAGAAGCTTTCTCTTGCGTGTGCAGTTTTCTCTGACCTCCCTATGACAAGTTAATCAGGGCATCTCTCATTAGAGACCAACTGCAAAAATGTTTACAAGCACTATCAATCACATACTTCCCAAGTCTAAAACAAGCACAATTCATTTGATTTCAATTCTTTCTTCGGCCTCTTCCATTTTCATGCCCAGCAGTTCCCACACAGCCTTGGAACATAGGTCTGAGTCACCATTTCCTTCAGTATAGTAGACAGGACCTACCCAGATGCTTTGCAGTGGCACAAGCCAGCTAAGTAAAGTAGATGACAACAGTTATTCCAGCCCCAGCCTTCATATTTATAAAGCATTCCTGAGGGCACACACTCCTTAATAGGGCAGGAGAAAGGATAAAGAAACTCAGCAATGTTAAAAAGGATTCAGAGAAGACAAAATGAAGAGAAAAAAGTCTCTGGTTCTTAGGTGCTGCAGTATCATCTAAGTTTTAAGGTACAGTGTTGAGAATAGAAGAGACCACAGGTAGATCTCTACCAAAGTGATTCCAGCTTTAGTAAAAGTGTAGTTTAAATATATCATCACCAAAGTGTGAACTTACCTGTCCTTGGTGTACTTCTCTAGAGGAGATGCAAGGTCAGAAAATCAGACTAAACTCATATTCATGGTTGATGGCAATAAAGGCATGCAGCATAGGGAGGGAGATGGTAGGAGTAGGAACAGACCAGCATTCCTCAGATGGATACAAAAGCAGCCAGCAGGCTGTTTGAGTCCACCTGGGGAGAACATGCATTTGAACGTCCCAGAAGTGGGGCCAGCACAGACTTTGAAGGCTGCAGAGGAGCCAGTGTGGGCTGTCAGTCCCCGGAGGAGCTGGAGGAGCGAGGTGCAGCTCTGCATGCATACCCACAGGCTCGAGAGGGTCCCTGGGGCTCTGTGGTGTGTGGTGGGGAGAGGCTTGGAGCCAGTCTGCGAGTCACAGGGCATGGCACGTGCTGGACTTCAGCTGCTGCTGCAGGAACTGCAGCTGGTGGTGTGTAGCACATGTGTTATTCCACATGTCTGCTTGTCACCCAAGAGACAGGCTGGATTTAATTACCTACAGATGTTTCACAGGCAGAGGAATAGCAAAAGATAAAATCCCGAAGAATGTTTATTGCTGCTCCAGGTCAGCCTCTGCAGCTCTGCCTGGGCTGACCTGCTGGTGCAAGTGAGAGCAGCTTGTGCTCTTCTGCTACAGAGCCTGCAAAAGCTGCACTCTGGCCGGCAATCCCCTCCATAGCAGAGGCACTTCATGAACACTGAATACAGAGTGGATGTGTCCAGAAACCATGTCTGGCTTGCTAACAGCACGTTGTTCTGCTCCAGGGAAGATTGGAGGGAAAAGAAAGCAGAGGAAAGAAAGAGCTTCTACTGGGTGTACAGCTGCACCAGGACAAGGGAAACTGACCTTGCATCAAATATCCAGCACAGAACAGACAGACATGGTCACCTGTGTGCTTTGGTGCTTCTCCTTATAACACATTCCAGATAGTTCAGTGCCAGAATGGTGACACTACTGACATGTCCCAAAATCTGGTAGTCAATAGAGGTCTGGTAGTCCTTTGTGAAAATTTAAATTGGGTTATATCACATTCAGGACAATAATTTCATTCCAAAGACAGAGGAAAAAACAAATGGATGGGAGATTTTCCCTGAGTCAGACTTCTCACTTTGGTGCTGCCAGTTTTCATGACACTGCACATACTTCAGTAGCACCAAATCCAATTTTTTAAATTTTTTTTTCCAGAAATCAAGGACAGATGCAAACTAAAAAAGTGCAGTCCCAGAGTGTGGTTGAGCAGGGATGTGTCACCAGCATTCAGCCTAGCTCAGCACAGCATGGGAGGAACAGGAAGGGAGTAGAAAAATAGATTTACAGTCAGGCTGCAGAAAAACTACACTTGCAGCAAAACCAGCAGCTGCTCAAAGAACTTGGAATTTCCTATTAACTAGTTGCATTGGTTTAAGAGAAAACCTCCCTAATTTATATGCTGTGTTAAAGTTATGAGAGAAGCCCCTTATGGCTTTGAAGGTGCCTCAGGCGCAGGAGGGGAGGGAGAGCGGAAGGAAGTGGGCATTCTGGGCAGCACTGGGGAAGCTCTACATGCTTTGTTTACAAACCCTGTACACTTTTTGTTTGGCTTTTGGATGTGTTTTATCCTTTCTCAGCTCCCTTTTCATCTCATCATAGTGCCAGCCACACTGATGAGTGTTTATGCTTGCAAATTCCTGAAGCACAGCCAGTACCTTGAACTCCAGAGAATGAGACTGAAATAAGGTAAAAGGTCAGGGAAGTTCAAAGACAGAGGTACTGTTTTCCTAGCTGGGGACACCACACTGTTCCCAGACCACGCTGGGCTGCTCTGGGGACACAAGAACAAAGACTTCTCTCTTATGTCCTCCTGTTTACGCTGCTTTTTGCCTCACTCACCTCACTGTTTTCACAGGACTCATTTCCATGAAGCTTCAATTCAAACCACCAGGGATCAATTTGGCCTGAGCCTGAAAACTGAAGACACACTTGTTAGCTACCGGCATTTAAAGCTCCCGTCACCAAAGGAAAGGGGAAGTTTTTACCCCGCTACTCATGTCCTGCTGGCTCACACAGTAGGAGCAAAGCCCCAGAGTACTGCTCTGTGCACGAGCAGGTATCAGCTATCGAGGCACCTGGAAATCTGCAAGTGTTTCACCCACAGGAAGGCAAGTCAGAGGATGACTTTTGGAAAGAAGAGGTTTCATTTACCCTTGCTGGTTAGCAAGCCTGGCCTTCAGAAATACTATGAGCATGCACCTGGGCTGGCTGGGCACATGCAGCTCACCTATGCTGTGCAAGCAGAGTGTGCAACACACTCAGCACACTGAGCACACTGCCCACAGCGTGCACAAAGCCGTGCAGTGCACTTCCAGCTGCAGATTCCTGCAGGCTGGGGGTTCACTAGTGCTCCTTTGCATAGCACCACAGCTGCCTCATGTGCCCTCATCCACAGGGGAAGGGAGGCTAGGGAATGGCCCGGGATAGCATGAGCACTGGGTTCCACTGCTCCGTGGCCTCAGCTTTCTGCTTTGCCTTGCACTGGAGCGATGGACCAAGAGACACCAGCAGCACAACAATATGGAAGTCGTTTCACAGGCATCCAGACCGCTTACAGCAATTACAACTTCATCTACAAATGAACTGCCTGGCGGGCAACAACAGCCAGCTTGCTGATATTCAACTCTGTCTACGAAAAGCATGTGACATTTGAAAACATTTAGAAAACAAACTAAAAAAAAAAGCATCCCTTTATCCCCTCCTTGTCTAGACGGCACACCAGCCCTTCCAAACTCTGAGTCCAGGCTGACAAAGCATTTCGTGATGCCACGGGAGGGAGGCAGCAGGCGCTGCCCTGGCTCCGGGGGACCCTGCCTCTGGAGGGGGGAGGCAGGGGCTGCCCACCTCTGCTCCCCTCGCAGGCATCTCCAGCCGGGCAGCGCTGCACGTGTGTTCCCACGTGTCACAGCTGCGGGCGCTGCCAGTGACCTCCCAGGACTGCGGCTGGCGCGCTGCTGAAGGGCTGGAGGTGTTGCCGGCGTGGGAGATCCTATTACAGACAGCTGGGGTCAGCAGCTGCCTCCTCCGGGTGCTTCTGCTGACATCACGGGCTGAAATCTCCCACTAATTCTTGTTTTCCAGTGAACTACCGATGTCTTAAAGTAAAACTGAGCCAGAAGTACATTTCAAGCAGCTAGCACGTTCTTAGAGTATACGTAAGTACATTTTATATTATACATACATTCATTCTTTTGGTCTGCTTTATAAGAGTGCGTTTCTCTTCAAGTTGTTCCTTTTCACAAACACACAATTCCATTTTTAGAGAGGGAAAAGAACATGAATGCCCAGCTTCCCACAGCTATGACAGACGCTGCTTTTCATCTTCCCTTGGACAGCAACTGTTAAGAGACTCGATTACCTCTGGACATGTTAGACAGGAGCCAGATGAAAACATCTCTTGTTGCTGCACAGCACAGTCAGTTCTGGCAGCATCTCTAAGCTACATATATATTGAATCTATTCCTGGTAATACATCCTATAATTTGAGGGCAGATGAGTTCAGGACTGAGAATAAAAAGTAACTGTGGGACTAGCCTCATGCAGAATAAATATCCATTTTTTTTTTCCCCAGAGGGTTGCTGCCTCATTTCATTTGATGGGAGGATGCTAAAAATGAGCAGCAGGTCAATTCCTTTTTCTCTTGTATTGTCTTATATTTGTTTATGCACACCTTGCTCCAAATGCAGGGGGACTGTTCCCTATTTTGACTTATTTCCAGCAAATCACTATAGCAACATTTGCAAATCACTGTGGCACCTTTGCAACCTTCAATTCCTCCTCACAAGACCTTTGTGAAGAGGTATAATTTCTAATGTACAGGTCGGAAACTGAAAAACCAAGAACATTATTTCAAAAGTGTAGCATGAGTTTGAATGCACCTTGGGAAATATCGAGGGATGATGTTTTTCAGAGTACACAGTACTGTATGCTGGTTATTCAGAGACACCATCTTGGGAAAAAGATAATGTGTGCTCATGTAATCAGCACTTGATCCTGATGCAAACATGTGAGAGTCATCTCGAATTTTCATGGATACTCTTGTTTGCCATTGTTCAGTGAGGATCTGTGAGGTTACAAGTTCAGTAATTTGCTCTCAGTATTCTTAAACTTCATGTACCCAAGCTTGCATAATATTTATTTGCCAACTAAAACTTAAGCTCAGCAGTGAAACATTTTTATATAGCTTGGCATGTTTTTGCTTTATAGGCATCACTCTTAATTTCTTGCAGTCTCTCAAGTTCTTCTAGCTGCTAACAGTTCCAAACTTCTCGCTTGTGTTAACTCCTGTAACATCTCAAACATGAGATCTGTTTTCAATTAAAAATTTAAACAACATTACTTTTCTCATTTGCTATCAATTATATCACTGCAAGGCAGAGCTGGGCTTCTCTAATCTGTCTGTGAATATTCTACCAAACCAGTTCCCACTGTTAATATTTAGTTACTTGATTCCAGGCAGACACAATGATACATAACGAAGGGCAGCAAACTGCAGCGTAACTGAGTTACATTAATCATACAATATATACCTCTGATTGCATATGCTAAGCAGCAATTTATCAAAGCCAGTGAAGCAAGACTCCTGCAAAGCTCATGATGATGTGTTTCAAAATTATATAAAACACTTGGGCTTACAGCAGCCCGTAAAAGAAATTGTCATGACTTCCAGTCCTAAATCAACACTGTGTTTAAAGACCTCCTTGTGCAGTACAGACCCAACATCACAATTGTGTCAGTAAGTTTTCACCTAGTCAAAAAGAATTGATCTGTCTCAAATTTCTAAAAAACTAGAAAGAATTTTTTTTTGTGCTAACAAGATTTAATACATATCTCAGTAAATTATGGCTGCAAGGTAGATACAGTCATTTCTTCCAAACTCTGAACATGCAGAAAATGATGGTACACCACAGTCACCTGGACAAACAGACATCATGAAGCTGAATTACTCTGTCAGGAGCCCTTGAAATCCAGAGATTGAAATGCACCACTGTGCACCTTTAGAGCTATTTCAAGATCCACTTCAAAAAAAAAGGTGTCCCTGCTCATGGCAGGGTGTTTGGAACTAGGTGATCTTTAAGGTCCCTTCCAACTGAAACCATTCTATGATTCTATGAAATGCTGTAGTACTATGGCTGTAAATGAGATTAAATCAAAGAAAAATCTGGATTAAATGGCAAGAAAAGAGAAGTTGGCAGGAACCCAGTTGTCCACACAACTGTTCATGTGAACTCTATGTAAAGAGTAGGAGCAGCAAGAAGAAAACAAGACTCAGAAGGGCCCTTCCATTAGCACTCACTAGATGCATGGAGTGACACAAATTAATGGGTTTTCTGGATGTTAGCTTTCAGGATTCTCTGGAAGATCATATAGCCTGAAGACCTCTTCTGTTTCCTCTGCTTGCAGAGGAAGAGCTTTGTCACAGACAATGAAGTGTCACTCAAGGGTGTGTCGGGCCACGTGCCTTTGCATTTACTGGGCAGCAGCACGCTCTGCTGATCAGCACGTAGCTAATTGCAGTCACACGCCAAAAGCTTAATGTAGTTTTAAAAAAACCAAAGCAGCATTCAGCCAACTACTCGTGAAACTTGCTGACTCTTCCATAGGCTGAGTGAAATACAGACAAGCACTCTGTGCTGGCACTTCTGACCGACTGGGGAGGGCAAGGACTGCCAAAGGTGACTGCTCTGGGGACACTTCTGTGAGGAACTTAGATGGGTTTTAGAGTGCTTCTGATAAAAGCAGAGATTCATCTATACAAAAAAGGTACTTGAATTACAAAAGGCTGAGTATTAGAGAACAGTTGTTCCCAATTAATGTGAATGTTCTTTCTCAGCAAAGACCTTACCTGGGAGGGGAGTTCTTTGGGAAAATTGTTGCAGAACAAGCATCATAAAACCACTTGCCTTTGCAGCAGCTGCAAAATTCTGAAATGCACTCGCTAACCTGAATACAAGCAAGAATTCTTATGTTTGAATTCTACTGTAACGTCAGGGGAAACTGTAACACCAGAATTTAAAAGAAACCTGAAGGAGAGATGGTGTCTTATCATGGTACGGAGAGAGGGCTCCCACCTGATTTATTCCTTCCTAGAGGCAGACCCAGTTGGGAAGTTAAGATGTAGGAATACATCAAAAACCCCAACAAGAACAGATGAGAGGTGAGATTAACAGGATTTGCTTCACCTAGTAGGACAGCATTTCTTAAATACATCATGAGAAGAAAGCCACTAGTGGATTTTTTTTTGTTATGAATAAGAAAGTTTGAATAAATTTAACAAAAGTACAATCCTACAAATCAGTTTTGTCTGACAGTCCAAGCCAGCAGTAAATTTCCAAATAGGTTCGAACCTCTGAGCAACAGTAGCACTTTTTCTTGGCTTTGAAAAAGTTGGTGAAGGTTTATTCAGAGTAACTGTGCACACAACTTACACAAACTACACGTATGCTTTGATTTATCTTAATTCACAGTTCTCACAACACTGAAGTGGCAAGGCTTGAGGGTCATGCATTTAAAAATTAACACCTTTGAACAGAAGCATTTCCCCTGCCAACCAAAAGCACCAAAGACAACACTTGGGTCTTGAGAAGAGTTGTGTGAGATTAAGGAGCAGGGAGGACAAAAACAAGTGATTGCAAAAAAGAGTCACAGAGATGACAAAGGATACTGTAATCCCTGGATGTTTCGGTCTCCTGTTAAGTACAGCAGAATTTAGCAGAACCAGCAATACTGTCAAAGAAGGAAGAGACAGTCCATGGGAAACTCAAGAAGGCACAAAAGTGGTGTTTCAATGTCTTCTTCCTCTACCTCATTCTACCAGCGATGCTCATCAGCTGAGGAACGAAGGAGTCATTGTTTCATACCTGAGTAGTGAAACACTTCCTCATGCCTGGGATGCAAACAAATTCCCTCATATGCCCCTAGAAGAATATTCTATAAATAGAATTTAGTACAAAATGCCTGGAAGACCCATTAGCTTTGGAGTAACTTCACTTTTCTGAGGGAGTAGGCAGGAGCTAAGAGGAGGGTAAAGCTGAAGGAAACCCAACTCATCTTATCATGCATTCGTCTGTTTCATAAGGCATTTGTTGCAGGCTTTTCAGGGAAGCACATGCTAATGTGAGTGTTCCAAGAACAACTTGCTTACTCTACAGACCTGCTGGTTCAATCTGAGAGCCGGGCCATCTATATTGTCCTAATAACGATGCTCCTGAGGGAAGGGCTGAGTTGTCCCTTCCCCTCTCTCATTGACTTCTACACCATTGGTGCAGGCTGCAAATAAAAAACAAATCCTCCACAATTCTTGGAGTGTAAGATGTGATTGTCTTTATTTCAGTGTGTGTGTCTCAGTTATACTTCACATGCAAGTAGCATCCCTTTGGGTAGTGAGCTACAAAGTGGTTTTTTCCAGCCACTCCAGCAGAAACTTCCAAAGGACAGCAGGGTGCACACCACCATCCCTTCTTGAGCAGAAAGGAGAGCACAAGACATGCCTGTAAGGCTCCCTGAGAGTTATAATGGGTGCTTCAGGCTGAGTAGTCAACAAAACAAACAAGCAAACAAAAACAAAAACAAAAAAACCCTAAAAAAAAAAAAAGAGAGGAGGCAGAAGTGAGAAGCTGAGGAACCTGTAAATATATACAGGAGCAGAAGCAGGCCAGCTTACTCCACTGAGAGAAGACCAGGACAGGCAGGGCAGTGGTCACAGGGCAGCATTTCCTACATGACATTGATCCACATCCTGCCCCCAAGTGATTTTATCAATTGTGCTGTTCCTTCTCTCAGCTGCAACTTGGCTGCCCTGAGCTACAGAGTAGTGCAGATCCCTATTGCTGCTGCATGGAGCTTTTCCCACTGAGCTTTGTGTGCCTCCCCCACTGGGAAATGCAGCTAAAGGAAATACTTTGGGAATACGGAAATAAAGCAAGATACAGCTCTAGGCAAACAGGCAGCTTTCTACAAACAGAACATGAGACAGCAAAGAGCAGATACACTGTGGTGGGGAAAGCATGCAACAGAGAGGGGAGAAGGCATGGAAATAACACTACATTTGGACAGGGCAGCATTAATACCCTGAATGAAGAATTAAAGCAGTTCCAGGTGCAAAGCCTCCTATTTATCTCTTTGCAGAACAGGGAAAGGAGATCTAGTGCCTGACTAAATGGAAAGGATGACAGACTTTGACCCATGATAGAAAGAGAAAATGGCTTGCAGGTTAATTAATCTTACACTGACTTAAATAAAGTGAACTCCAACTTAAAAACAGAAGTTAGAAGAATTATGAATACACTGTGAAGCCAAGGAAATAAACCACTTAAAAAAGGGGTAATAGTTTGTGTGGAAGGGCCTGCACAGTGCTAAACAGAACAGTTTCTGGGGACAGTGCAATGCAAGGCCCTATCTGACTGACATGATTTTGAAAAGGAGTTGAGAGGACACTTCAGCACTCTATTTTTATAGCATAATAATCTTAGATGTTGACTTTCACAACCTGTCTGTGGTGAGCAAGGACAAGTTATTTTCCTGTTTCTTCAAAGCATCGGTTTGCTTGTTTTTTCTTTCCCAGCCGTTTTTGCTTGGTTTTGCCATTCTCTAGTGTGCTGACAGTAACCACATCCAGAGAGATGTAGGGCAAAGTGCATTGGGGCTCATAATTTTGCATTTATTAATGGGCTGGTTGCTATGCCCCATCCACATGCTTAAGGGTTAAATTCAACATCAGAGGTCAGACGGAAATCCCTTTCTCCTGTCTCCAACTACCCTGCAATATTTTTTGAGAGAAGGTAGTGGTTTCAATCATTCTTGCTGTCTTGCAAAAGAATATTGTAGTTGGTTTTTGGTCTTTTAGATTCAATTGTGTCATTGCTTGGTAAGACTTTGTTGACCATGTATGACAGTGGGAAAAATAAATGTTCTGGGGACCCTCCTGACAAAGTATCTCTTTTAGGCTGAGCTACAAAAATTGTGTGAGGGTGGCACACAACACCACCTTTTATTCCTAACTTCTCAGGACCTAAGGAAACTACGACCTTGAAATGTCTTCAATAGTCGCATTGATAAGTGAACTGTATTTAACAGTTTTGTAGCAACTGGTGAGTAAAATGCTATAATCAAATAGCACGAGGAATACACAGCATTCCCAACATCCCCCAAACCATACTGACAGCTATCTCACCATCCCAGCTTAAAACACAAACTCAGTTCATTAATAATTGTTTCTACTACTAGCGAAGACTTTGATCCCTTGAAGGAAAGTGACCTTCTCTGCCATTAATCCATACAATAACTGCACAACATACAGTCGGGGTGAAAATATGCTGAGTGAAATTTTGAAGAACAAACTTTCACTGTGCACACCCATTTGCTCATTTCAACAGAAATGTTTTTCATGTATTGATCACAAAACTACCTCTGCCTCCTCCTCAAAAAAAAAAGCCAGTCTTTGCTTTTCTAGCACTACTTCCTTCCCTCAACCCAGAAATTAAACCAGGACAGCCATCATGTGAATTCTTTCCAATTCCTTGATTAGTATCACTGAATCTGTTCTCCTATGATACACAATACAAAGAATGCATTTGCTGAAATTTCATTTCTTGCAGAAACTGAACTGGATATGATCTAACAGTTCATTTATTTTACAGTCATGTTAGATCTTCCTGAACTTGTTGGCCTGACGCAAATTTTGCAAGCAGATAGGCAACCACTGCTTTTGCCACAACTTGTGACGTCATTTGACATTTGACGATTATTTTAAATGTTATTTTGTATTTTTATTTTTGATGTATTTTGTATTTTATTGGTATGTATTTTATAAATATACTCTTAGATATATTTTTTTACATTTATCAGTGTTTAAAATATAAATAATTTAATCTTGATGCAACTGTCTAGCAGCTTGGAAGTCAAGACTGCCCATAAAGTCCTTTCGAAAACCATTGATAAAAAAGGAAACAAAAAAAAAAAAAAAAGAACTGCAGAGAATGATGTCTCAAAACAATCCACTGTATTGAATTCAATCATCATCTTTCAGGTACTGTGTATTACGCATATTATACCTGCTTCTGTTTTCTTGTGATCTGCTGCACACTTTCTCCAAAAGAGATAATGAGATAATCAGTGAATACAGACATGGGATAAGGGTACAGTTGTAACTGAAGAATGTTACAAATGTGATACTTGGAAAAGCACAGACAGTCTAGAGCTTTACATTGAGCAGTGCATGTCTCTAGAAGCATTTCCAGATGCGCACCCTCCAGCTCTCTTCCCTAATCCTCTCATTCATACAGCTACATGCATAAAAACCACAAAGACACTGATTTACATAAAATTATCTCACTCCATTTTATTTAAGATTTTCTCCTCCAGTTAGTAAAAGAAAGATGTGTCTCTCTTTATACATATGTACAAGTTCAGTTACAAAAATAGACAGCACATTCAAAGAGAAAAAAAGGCTTGGCATTTGTCTGATTCCCTCTAAATATCATATATACATGTGAATAACAGGGGAAGGGGGAAGTCTTCATGAGTTAATTAAACATCACCTCCCCCTCAATTATCCCCTGCAAATCTGTTTAAAAATCAATCTAACTAAGCTCAGTTCTGCTATTTTCAGGTGTGCAAATTAGAGGCAGAGCCAACAGGAAGCACTCGCTCCACACTGCAGGACGCCAGGCAAAGGATTTGGGGTCAGAAAAAAATTTTAAAAAAAGTAATCTTCCACTGTCACAGCTCAGACCTGCAACTCAACTTGCTTCTCTCTCAAGGGATGAAAGTGCCCCGGCAGAACAGTCTCTTAACTCAATGTGCCAGACAGAAGAACTGTCCCACACCTAAATCTCAGTGCAATGCAGACAATGCTTACAGCAAAGCAAGGGGCTACGGGCGGGGTTTGTGCATCGGGAACAGGAAAGGAGCAACCAGGGAACGAGAACATGGATGGGCACTGGCAGCAGCACTGCCTTCTCTCAGCCTTATGGGACACAGCTTCTGGTGCCCACACACTGCAGTGAACTCAACCACGCCAGTATGTGTGATGATCACAAAGATGGAAGGGAAAACACATTGCAAGAACAGTCAATGGGATGACTGGGATATGAGACAATTTTTTTCCCAGGATTTGTCTGGAAGGGGGAATGGCACAGTTCCCTCTCAGGACTGTTTTTTGTTGCTCCTCTCACAGCACTGCAAACTGCAGATCCATGCTCTGTTACATCACAGTGAGAGGAGCAGCACAAACTCTTTCTCAGCACTTCAGCTTTCCTCCTTCTCGAGATTTGTACAAATAGAGCATTATTTTGTTTCTAAGCTTATATGAGTTCTGCACACCTCAAAAATGAGTGAAATCATTTTGAACACAGGGAGTGTTTGTGCTGATGAGAACTCTTTGCAAACCAATCACTGGCTTATGGTTTCTTTCACTGCATGAAGCAGAGGCTGTGCTGCTGCTCTCACTAGGCCTGACAGCACTCCCTGTATTCTGCAGCTCTGAACATTTTCCTGACAAATGGTGCTGAACAGAGTCTGCTCTCTGGAAACCTCCTGAGACACCTTCCTTTGCATTTCAAGCCTTGAAGAACCCAGAGACCCACACTAGAAGAACCCAAGAGTTTTTTTGATCACACATCATCTTCAGCATAGCCCTCAATTACTCCTGCACGTTCACTGACCAGCTGCCAGTAGGAAATGTCTTGTGACTCTACAGGATACTCCTGGGGTTTGGATACTGATTTCATAGGACAAAACTAATACTGGGCTTCACCTCAGGCTACAAGAGAGAAAGGAAAAGTGGTGTGACTTCAAGCACACACAGCTGCAGGATACAGCACAGAGTAGCTGGATGCTTTCTCAGTAATCTTAGTCAGATACATCCATAAAACACAAGCTGACACTCTCCTAGTTACCCCAGGCTCCCTTCTCTCCTTCTTGCAGTGTCTGCAAAGATAGTTTTTTGGAATACACATAATCAAAGTGCTCACATCAACCACCCACTCCCATTGTGCTTTGATTTTCTTTACACACGTGCTGGACAGCAACAGGGCATTTGTTTGCATGCCTTTGACTGGCAGGGTGGTCTACTCTGAAAGCCGACGCAGCTCAGACAAGCTTTGGGGGTTCAAAATTACTACCGACCACCTGAGGTGTGGCCACCTTTGCTTTGTTTCCGAATCGAAGTTTCTGATATGAGACCGCTGGTCAGGTTTAAACTTTTGGGGGTCCCACAAACACTGTTTCCTTTGCTCAAAGGGGAACTCAAGGGAGAAGAGGCGCTTGAAGGTCCAAAATCTACAAGTCCGGAAGGTCGAATGATTGCCGTTTGTAGAGGGCTACTTGCAGACATGCCTAGCAATGGAAAACAGAATCAAATACCACATGAGCATATTATTCCACTTCTGGTTTTTCAACAGCAAACAATATACTAACAATCAGTCCTAACACCACTCTGTATGCAAGATTTATGAGATTTTAATGAAGAAGGGTGTTCTTAAGAGACAAAGCAACTTAAGAGTTATACACTGGGCCACCTTCAGGTGGTGTAAATCTGAAGCTCAACCACCATGAGTTTAGCAGGTTTATGTGATACTGTAACTTCAACATGATGCAATGCAGGAAAGCCACAGTCATAGCCATGGGATAAACACCACCATCTAATCTGTCTGGACACCAAAAAAAAACCCCAAAAACCCAACAAACAAAAAAAATCCAAGATGAAAAATATTTGGTATGAGGTAATTCAAAGGGCAGATGAAACTCAAGGTCATCTGTGGTGAAACTGGCTATCCTCTCATACCCGTGTCATGTCAGACTGTGTATTGCCTGGATTTCAGAATATAATGGATGAGCAACACCAACGACACAACACTTTTAATCTCTTTTTTGACAGGTTGTAAACAGCAATCACCCAAACTCATGTGGTTGGCTCTGCCCTGGGTAGCGTGCTGCCGCCCCTTCCCCACATACCTTTAGAGACATTGTACCCGTACGCTGCATACGCCGCTGCAGAGGCTGCTGCTGCCCCTGCTTTGGCACCTGCCATCGCAGCTGCACTTCCCGCTATTGACTTCCGGCTCCTGCCTTTCCCAGTGCTGCCTTTTGATCCACCTTTAGGACGACCCCGGTTTCGACTGGACTGGCCTCTCCCAGCGAGAGATGTATCTTGCACTGAAACACCTGAACAGGAAAAGAATGTTAAATCAGTAATTATTATAGTATTTCATGTGACTCACAAATGAATGCAGTGTCAAAACTGCCTACCAGTTACATGAATACTGTTCCTTTTAATTTATATGTAACATTTACATTATCAGGGACACTGTTAGCAAGCAGTGATCCCATAAAAAGAAATTATGTATACAAAACTTCACTCTTCACTAATAACACTTTATTAACTGCAACTGCTTGCCATTATTGCCGTTAATCCAATCCACAAATAGGTTGAGGATTTCGAGTTCTACTTCAGGATCATGCATTTTTTTCTTGAAGATAGAGATGCAGTTTCTTCCATCTGCTATCTCTGAAAAAACTCATCAAGAACTATGATTCTACCTATTTCGCTGCAGAAAACTACAGTAGTTAAAAATACTGCCATTATTTAAAATGACATTGCTTTTAAAAAAATTGCTCCAATCACCCACTGGAGACAGAGAACTGATTATTAACTCAACAGCAAATTTAAGGAAAAGCTTAGAAATTAATAGTTCTGTGTTTGTCTCCAATTTGGTAACATAAACATAATGGAAGGAGGGCCCTCTATAAGACATGAACAAAGGACAACACTTTTTGGAGTAACTAACACAGAAAAGAGGTAAGTGTGGTGAATGACAGACTATGAAGAGACTTCCTATTGAATGAGAAGTAATTTCTCAATGAAAAGGCAACTTTTTCCCCCTAAATCTCGCCAACTATACATATATTCTGGTTAAAATGCAGAAAACATATCATTTAGCCATGCAAAGTCAAATTTTAATAAATGTTAGTAGCAAATCAAGGCAAGAGTACTGACCATTCACAGTGTCTGAAACTGAGCCAGTAATGGAAGCAGGAGAGTTTGTTGCCCTTGACTGAGGTGCTGAGGAAGCTGGATCATCCACAATCACAAGCATATCATTACTGCTCTCATCAGGAGGGATAGAGCCCATATGTAATTCACTGCTGATGGATATCTAAACGTAAGACAACAAAGCTGTTAACTCCTCAGGTTAGGAAAGGGTACAAAAATAGTAAGATCTTCAAAAGATATACAATCACAAGTAATTAACTGGGACTTGTTCTTTCCCATTTTCTCTAGAATAGCAGCATAAGAATGAGACATCATCTGCCTGATCACACCACTCTACATGCTGAGCAGCAAAAACCTCCAGGAACCACTTAATTTCAATTCACAAAAATACATGTGAAGAAGCAAAAGACTAATGGGCTCATCAGAGAATTAAGTAAATTGCTGTTCAACTCTTCATCTTCAACTGCAAAAGAGAAAATAGGGATTCTTAACGCACTACTACTGCTAATAAAAATCTTGATCAGTAAGGGAACAATACAACACATAAATCTTAATCAACATGGCCTAGAACAAAATACATTTTGCTGCTAAAACCAGTTTGTAATTCCGTACACAAAGATGAAGGAAAATAAAATGTGTGCCACTGAGAATCTATAATTTAAATTCCAGAGAAACAATCCTACACTAATTCAGAACCTGAAGCAGGGAAGCAAGCAGAGAAGGAGATGCAGATGGGACTAGTGAGGGGTACTTATAAAGAAATTGAACATCAAGGAGCTATTTGAGGGATGCTGTTTGGTTCAGGAGCAAAGTGTTCTTGCTATGGAAGATACTGGTATGGGAGAAGGCACACAACCATAAACATGAGCATGACAAAGGCAGGAAAAAGGGACAAGAAAGTAGGAAGAAAGTAAATGGGACTGACTGCAGGAATGGAAAAATTTCAGGGGGCTGAAAGGGAGGAAAGGCAGGCTGGAAACTCACTGTAAGAAAAGGGAAGCAGAGAGTGAAAGAACAGGGGAATAATGGAATGTCAAGTAACATGAGGACCTGTAAGGCAGCTTATTAGCACCTGTTACATATTCAATAAACTATTTTCATTTCTGTGGTTCACCTTTAAAACACAATGCTTCCCCACACACTGTAAGCTCTACAATAGCTAAAATAACAGAAAGTAAGAATCCTGCAGGATGTTAGGCCACAACTAAAACAGTACACAGGTTAAAGCAGCTGTGACTCTTACCTCACTGAAAGGACTGGGCATGGCAGAATCTACACTAATGAAAGAGTCATCCCCATCAGCAGACAGGTTGGAGTTATCAGCTGAAGGAACAAAGGGGATCACAAGGTTCGTGCCCTCTTTCTTTCTCTTTCCATCCAATTCGTCTTCCTTCTTCTTCTGAAATAAATAATACCAGAAATGAAAAGGATAAAACAGAAGAATGGGAATAAGCAACCCAAAATCTGAAAATCTAGTACAGTATTTTAACTCAAGGAATGTCACATCCAGAATTTTCCAAAACAAGTTTCTGAAGGACATGGTAACAAGATCCCTTAAACGCTCCTTTAGATTTAAGTAGAGTTGATCCTTTTGTTTTTTCAAGCATGAGTCCTCAAATTGTTGTCCGTAGACTACTGGTGACTGACAGTGTTGTTTGGGTATGCAGCACTTCCTTATTTTTGAAGTTGCTAATGATTAAAAGACAGGTAACTATGCACTACTTATTTTGTAACATCCCTCTTCAGTGTAAGGAACCACCACAAATGGACTTGCAACGGCAAAGGAAAGCAGGCTTTACTCATTAAACTGCCTTGGCATAAAATGTTTCCACATCATTGAAGCTCTTCTGGCTCTATCACTAACACAAGTGGCCTCTCTGCATCAAAGTACCTTTTCAGCATATTTTTCCCTTTTACGTTTACGTTCCTTCACACGATTTGTTTCTTCCTGCTGTCGCTTCTCTTCTTGACGCTGGCGCACTGTTGGAAAAGAAATACAAAGCCGTCACCACTGGAAAGATATTTCATATCCTTCCACGAATCTTACATGAAATTCTAGTTCTAACAGACCTGGGAAGAAAAGTCTGTTGTATTAAAACTAAAACACACTGAAAACACTACTGTGTAAAACTATTTGTTTCCAAATTACTAAAAAATCTTACAGTGAAATTCTTCTTTCAAGCAATACAAAAGTGTATACCTCTAAGACAGCTTCAAAAATATGATGAAATACAGCATTTTTACTAATACTTTTCTTGTCGTGACCTACATAATTCTTGTCAAAGCTCTGTCATTTCAGGAACAATGTAATGATCCTGAATGAGTGCCAATAAAAACTATCACATCATCAGGCCTCATTTTGCACAACTTCATCATTCAGCTCAACAGTGATATAAAACCAGTTTGTACAAAGAAGAGCTGGCAATACAAAAAGAGACAGGAAAGAGAAGTTGTTATCAGCAGTAAACGTGTTTGTAGAGATAAAAACAGAGATCTCATAAGGCAATGAAGTGGAACATGGGGAAAATGCTGAAACACCAATTTCACATACATTTCTTTTCTAGCTCCTCATCATCCAGCAGAAGGCTGACCACCTCTTTTGGCTTCAAGGTGTCAGGTTTGAAATTGCCACCTGAAATCACCATTCGTTGGATCTAGAAGGAAAAAAAACAAGGCAGAAAAAAAGGAAAAATTAGTCAAAGCAGCCATCAACGATTCTCACTACCCATCACTGAAAGCCAGTCCCAAAAAACATGCAAATGCATGTCTATGTCAGAGATGACTCAATTTCCCTCCTATGCTGAAGTCAGTAGCAAAATTTCAGGGACAATTTATTAAGAGTACAAAATATGAGATGCAACTGAGATAGAAAGAAGAAAATTACCATCCCTTATGCAAAGTTTCACTTTCTTTGTGATCAGTATGTAAATGATAAAAGTATTAATACACTGCTGAACACAGTCCTGTCAGGTATAATTTACCCATTCAATTTTTCAAGTCAACTGCACAGAGGATCATGCAGATCACATTCTTAAAGAGTGCAATATTTTTAATCTCCTTGACTGAAACCTCTATCTCCACGCTGAGTCTCTTCTGTCTCCCTGCAGATACTCTTTCTGTTTCTTTATTCATGTTGACACATGCTTTCTGATACCATTCTGTAACTTCTCATTCCAGCAGATTTCTTTATTCCTACCTCACTCTTCTCCTTGGCCCTTTGTAAGATGCGCTCCTCAATGGTGCCTTTACATATCAATCGGTACACAGTGACTTGTTTTGTTTGACCCAGCCTGTGCGCCCGGTCCATGGCTTGCTGGTCTACTGTGGGGTTCCAATCACTGTCATAGAAAATTACCTGCAAGGGAACACCAGAAAGGATTAAATAAAAACATATATTTAGAGCACCTGGTGATTAAACAAACAAAAATCCAATATACTGATAACAACAAAAGTTCAGTCATGTATTCCACAGAATTACAGCCTCATGTAGGTTGCATTAACCTAGCTTTGCCCAGTCCTATGAAGTCTTTTCCACTGCATTTCAGGTGAATTCAAACTGACACTGGGAATGTTTCAACTTCCACAGAATGCATTTAGTATCTTCTTCAAGAAACCTGCTTTGGAGGCACAAAATTCCTAAGCTGACTAACTATATATTGCATCCATTTTAGTGTTACTTACCTTAAGAAGAAAAAGCCCATCATATGAGAATGTTATGCAAAAAGTTATACTCCTTTTTTTTATTTCAACCGTAAAGTCTAGTCTAATATTTCCAATAATTTTACGGTAAAAAACGGAAATGCCACATTACATTCACATTGCTCTAACACTCCAACATTTGTATGCACAATAAGCATACAAATCAAAAGTATTTTAAAAAATTTCAGACAGCAAAGTAAACTACTAAGAAAGTTACAAAAAATGCTCATGCCTGAGCTTCCATCTGTTTATTTTCTCTGTTCAAGCAACTTCAGTTAAGACAATTTTTCAGCCCTGGAAATCCTACATTTACTTGCTATCTTTCAGTTTCTTGTGAGCGCTAGCAAAATATGATGGAATATTTTTTTAAAAATTACAAAATATTTTTGCATCCAGAGATTTTGGTTTTGTGTGGCTAAGGACTTGGGCTCAAATCTGCATGCACACAAGGTATGGGTCAGAAGCACAAAAATAGTTGTTATTGAAAAGATTAATGGTTCATTCTTCCCTAGTGATCAGTGGCAGAGCCACTGCTCCAGAGTGCAAAGCCTTGCAATCCACCTAAACTGGTATGTCTTTACACTTTGGGTGAGTTGGGGCAGGAAGAACTTTATCCTTCCTGAGTAGCCAATATTCAACTACAAATGACTTCATATTTTTAGAGACATTATTTCATTCTTCTTTGCACAGAAAAAAGGGTAACCGATACCTATTCTACTGGTGGCTTTGCAACAGAACCTTACGAGCAAAGTCATTCATACAGTGAATGCTGTTTCATCTAAGTATCATTTGCATCTGTAGACCCTTTCAGTCACCCAAATCTTTTCTAGAGTGTACCAAAATGTCCAGTATTCTATTTATCATCAAGATAATACTATATTGTAAATAATGGCAAAGTAAACAAGGCTATGCAATTTCA
This sequence comes from Anabacerthia variegaticeps, assembly GCA_035583185.1. Classification (NCBI taxonomy): domain Eukaryota; kingdom Metazoa; phylum Chordata; class Aves; order Passeriformes; family Furnariidae; genus Anabacerthia; species Anabacerthia variegaticeps. The sequence continues at coordinate 25,047,424 of JAWWEW010000165.1, forward strand.
CAGCGTGAATGGCAGTTCTAAAAATACTGATCAGACAGACAAGGGAGTGCCAACTTTCACACAAAGACAGATTTTCCTACATAAATTGTTACCAAATTTCACCTACCGTATCTGCAGCTGTAAGGTTAATGCCCAAGCCTCCAGCTCTGGTACTTAACAGGAATACAAAAATATCATTCCTGTAGAGGAAAGAAATTGAACCCCCTTATTTTGTGCATGAACAAGCAATAACCATAGAAGCAATTTTTTGATCCATATGAAATGATCAGGGTTATTTCTATTACTTGAACACTTCAAAACATTTTGTACTGTTCATTCATGGACAAGGAAAAAAAACATACGAAAGAGCGAAATAAGTTAATATATAAATGAGAACATGCAAACATTCAATTTGCAATAGCAGTTTATTAATCTATTACATAACAAACCAGGGCTTATGTTGCCCACGTTGGTAAATATGATTTCATATGGACAAAGAACAATTTATTGTTTCACAGAACTGACCCCATGTTAAAAAAAATCTTGCCTTAACAATGCTCAATTGATTAAAAAAAAAAGTCAGAAGTGTGTGATGCAAATTTTGTTCTAAACTTGGTGCTTTGAACACAACAAACAAGGACATAGGTCTATATGCAGCACAACCAAGTATTGATGAAAACTCAAGTGGTAACAGTAAAATCAAAGTTTCTACCAAGGCTGAGAACCATGGTAATATCTCTGGAGGGTCAGCAGTATTTAAGTGCTGAGCACCATAGGGATCTGTGAACAGGCTGACATAAAGCAGACAGTACACCAGTACTGACTCCAAAGATGTTGACACACTGTCGTTCAACAGTGAGAGCAAGGCTGCTCTCAGAGACAATCTGCAATGCCACATCCTTTTGGTACTGTGCTGTCTGAAAAACTTGGCAAAAGTTAAATCAGTAAAGCACCAGAAACTCCTGCTGAATGAACAGCATGGGACATTACTTTCCTATCTAACTCTGTGTAGGCAGTGTCCTTGGAAGTCCACTCGTCAAATCTAAAGGGCATTTCTTGCCCTTCCTGGAGAAAGCATGAGTAGATCATAGGCTGTTACACATATGCTAGTACAACCCAACAAACATAAAGAAACTAAGGTTTTGGAATCCATGTCCTTGAAGGTTAAGTAGAACTGACTTTTCCTCCAAGACATTCACAAGTATCTGGCAGGGCTGTATCATAAAAATGGACTCTGAAGAAACCAGTTCCAGCCCAAGGCAAGATTTTCTCCCATCCACCCTAAAGAAATTGCCAAAAGACAACAAAAGTAACTACAAAGGCTGTGAATCAACACACACACAAAAAGCACCAGGACCTCTTAAATTAGAAATAGAAGGTTTCTGACAGTCCGAAACCTAAGGGTACAAAAATTTACCCTGAGCTACGGGCATGTGAGAGGACCTAAAGCCAAGATGTCAGTCTTCAGATTTTATCTTGCAGGTACAAAGTAAAAGGAGTCAACAGGTGCCCGTTTGTACTGTAGGCAATCCTTGGCCAGGAAATCTTTTCACTCTTGTAACAATAGTGGAATATGTGTATAGATAGTCACCTGAACACCCAGCTGTGAAATGCTTCTGGAAATGCCATATGGGAAGGAAAGTGGACAGAGCCACAGACTATGGGAACAAATTATCATTCCATAGCTATATATTTCCACCACCTTACTAGGATATCCTGCAGGATAGTTCAGTCTCAGTCAGGCTTTTTTCCCTGGGAACGTTTCTAATAAGTAAATCATGTATAAGAGGAACTCAACATTTTAATAGCAATTCTTGTTTAGACTGGCTCACCTGTATTTCAAAGGGATTTCCTGCTGAAATAATTATTTTTCTTCAGTTGTTTTATTTATGAACAAAACCCAAATTCTGTTCATTAATAAATCAAATTTTTTTCACTTAGTTTGGTTAAAGGACCTTACGGAAGGAAGAGTCAGGATTCTAGGAGAACATCATAACCTGCAATAAACTCGTTTCTGACACCTGGAAGCAGGCAGAAAGGTACTGCATGGTCCTCTTACTTCAGGTATTCAGCACATGTTCAAGTTTTATTGCTCTCAGCAGTTCACTAAAAGACTCACTCTTGAAACACGGTACTTCAGGTTTTTAAGCCCAATGAACCAGTGAACTGAAAGGCCTTTACTACTATCTTCAGCTATGATACTTTGGGACCAGGTAGAGGACTTACCTCTAGTCTAGAATGTCACTGTGACCCTTCAATAAACAACTATCTATGAACCCTGCTCCTCTGAAAAAGGAACGTGACCTTCTTACAAGCTCACATCAGCATCCAGGAAGGATAACCTTACTGTGAACAACCAGGCTGAAGTAATATCATATCAAGACGTATCTCATGATTCAAGTGAAACTTAATAACCGTAAACTCAATCATTATAAATAATGCACCCTAATGTCCTTATAAAAATTGCCAGAATCTATTTTGGATTTTACTTCAGATAAATGAGGTCAATTTGATACCAGGAAAGAGCAGATTTCATTTACTTCCATCGCATCTTATACCAGCTTTCTATGTACATACATTTTAGCACAAACGTATCTTGTAAAATATATTACCTGTTCTGAAAATCTGCTACCATGTCCCTTCGTTCAGAAATCTTTGAAGAACCATCCAATCTCATGTAGGTATGTTTCCTATAAACCATGTATTCCTGTAAAGAACATACAGAAAATCAGAGTTGCTCTTGGAACTGTTCAATCTTGGTCTTCCAGAAAAAAATCCCAAAACACAATAAAAGCAGAATTGCTACTTACAACACGATTCCCTAAATGTCATCAACAAACGTACTATAAGGAATCTCATGTAAGCAATACCTGATAATAATACGATTCAGAAATTAAAGCTACTCAATCACATGTCAGCTTTTGTATTTCATGTAAGAGATAAATGACAACGTCAGTTCAGAGTTGGGGATACATTTGCTGCACTGCAGACAATGTGAACGTTCATGCCTTTTCTTATAAATAAACAAGTAAACAAAAATCAATAAAACGGGAAGTTTGTTTTCAAAGAGTCTAAATTTTTACTAAATTCCAAGCTTTCACTCTGCAAGCAAAGCTTTCCAAACAAACCAACTGCACTTGCTCCCTGCTGATTTTATATCATTGGACTAGTGTTTTTAAAACCCTGGTGCTGTACACTAACATCTGTCCTGGCTTTATCTCGCCAGTAAAGAGTCTGTGAATCTCATCACATAGAAGAACATTTTGAGCATTACCTTGGTGTGTCAGCCCACAGCTCACGCCAAGCAGCAGAACTGAAACTATTGCCTGAGACACAAATCAAATGGCATCAACTAGGAATGCTGTAGGCAAAGGCTTTTTCCAATGCGAGATGTTTTTCATGCTCTAAGATTCTCATAATTTTTTTGATACCTGTGCATCTATCAGTAAAATCTGAATTACATACAAAGCTCTTAAAAGCTATGCAAATATCCATGTAGTTTCTCTGGAAAGATACAAGATACCCTCTGGGGTATTTGAACAACGAGATCCTTGCTTGGCTGAGGAGATGCAACACTTACTGGTTACATTAGCTATGTATAACCCTACTAATGCATGAGCCTTTTTGAGATGCTGTGAGTGCAAATAAAGACAGAAAGGAGCAGATGGTGCTTAAGCAGCAAGAAGTATTGAAGTCATCTTGCTCCAAGCCACACCGTTCAGCACACACAGAACTGATGTGCTGTGAGAAGACATGGCAGTGCTTGCTGTCTAATGAACCTTCTGACACTACCACACTCAGTTCTCCTTTTCACCTATCCTTCAAGGCTCCTGCTTGATCCTTTTTTGTTCCACTTCACTGCTGCACAAATCGTGAAAGACCTGCTGTACTATATGGAACCTGAGAAAAAGACTGCTGTAGTGGAAGCAAACTTCAATATAAGGCAGATGAAAATCAGGTATATAAAATAGTGTGAAAATGGCTCAAGCCACATTTGAACTACCCCTACAAAACAGAGCTCATGGCTAGTATGATTTCCGGAGTACAACAACAGAAGTTCAAAGCGGAGAACAGCTACTTCATCACAGAGACAAACAAACCCTAATTTACTATTGATTTATTCAGTTTTTATGACAGGTTCTGTCACCAACTAAAACCAGAGAGAGACAGTTGTCAGTTAGGCACTATGTCACCTTTTCTCCAGATTTGATCAATCCTTCTTTATTATCGCAAGGACCTTTTCCTTTCATTTCTTTGTTACTGTCTTTATCTGCTTCAATGTTGATTTAACCTTTCAGTGTCTTGATTTAGTCTTCCCTCATCTAACTACTAACCTTCTCTTCATTATCTGTCTTCTAAACAAACTTCAGCACAAATAGAAAACAAATTTTTTCATTCCATCAGGTCCATTTATCCTTATTCCAAACCTCAGACATTTCCACTAAGGCACAAAGAACAAAAGAACAAGCTATTCTACATCTGCAATACTGCACTCATGGGCTGCTCCCCAGCTCTGCAAACTAGCTTAGTACTTTAGCTTTAGTTAATCATCTAACAGGTTCTGCTCTGCCTCCATCCACCTTCCTTTGACCAAGATGGATACTTCACAGTAGTTTAACAGTGCTCGTATGAAACATCCTTTTTTTGTGAACTGGTTTTGCCCAGTACTTTCCCAAATATTAATAGTACACTCTTTCAAATTCAGAAAAAAAGAAGAAAAAAACCTGCATTGCAATTCATACTACACTTCTCAGCAGTTCAGTGCTTTGATCACTCAGAGAAATGGCGTGCTTTTAGCTAAAGAGAGAACTCTGATAGCAAAGAAACTAATTAAGCAGTAATATACCTGGTCTCTGCTGTAATTGAAAAGCACTTGATGACTGCTCATTTCTCTAGTTCCCAAAAGGAGTAATGGAGTAGAGTGGGGGAAGCCTCACAGGAAAGTTTCAGTCTCATATAGAGATCCTTACATTAGACCTACTTGAAAAATCTACCTGCCAATCTTGTTTAGTGTAAGGGGTCACCAGGCCAACAGAAGCATCAGTCGAGGAAAACTAATGAAAGTGGCCCTTGCAACAGAGTACCTATACAGGAAATGAACAACACACGATGACCCGAGCATTGTAAGAATGCAGTGCTCCTAAAGCCACTGCTCTTCGGGGCTTCCACCGATACTTTCTCAGAAACTATAAAATGCTTTCCCTTCATGTTATTTCACAGTCCAAACTAAGTACTCTCATGTTTTAACACAACTAATAAACTTTTGGTAAAATATAACTAATATATTTTACTTCATGGACAATATAATTTGAACTCTCATCTCATGAGTGTGATGTGATTCCCACTGAAATCATGGAAAATTACTCTTACAGGAGAAAACAATCACAGCAAGAAAAACAAACAAAACAATCTTAAAAAGTATGAAATACACATTTGCATGAAGGAACACTACTGAAATTATACTTTATCCTCTTCTGTTGAAAGAAAATAATTGTCCTCTTTATATCTGCCATTTTATAATGGCTGAACTAAGCAGCAGCTCTTCAGCTGAGGCTACATCAAACATGGGTTTATAACTTTGTAAACAATGTGCTTTGTGCTCTCTGCCCTGCATAGATTAGCTTAGTATAATATTGTAGCAGTTACATTGACACAGTCCAAACACTGTTGAAAAACAGACATCTTACAGTTTTTCATATTCAAGTAGGCAGATGGGATTTATTTTGGTATCTCAGGTAAGGAAAAAAAAAAATATCTACAGAGACACATCTTTTGCAAGGATTTTCTTATAAACTGAGTCCTTACTTGATTTTTAATTTGCTTAACTTCAGCTTCTGTTACTTGGGTGGGGAGAAAGAAAAACACAGGACTTAGTACATGGTTTATTTGGGTAATAAAACCCAACAAGTGAAGCTGGAACATTCAGAAAGTGAAATAGCACAATGGTGTGCTCACAAGCCTTTAAAATGGAATGCTAAGAGAAAAGACAGAAGCAGTGAACACTCAGCTTTATGAGCTTCACAGTGTAATGCCAGGTGTCAACAAACCTACACTATGTCCAACATTTGCCAAAAAAAGAGGCATACGAAGCAATGCTGGGCAAAGTGCCAAAATACAGAATTGCAACCGTGCAAGTTCTGTTTTTCCTCACAGCAGCAAAAACAAAATTCAGCTTGTGATTTGTTATTGAACTATTAACTGCTGACCTTAAAACGCACTCCTGTTCATACAGAACTCATGACTTGGGCAGCTATTGATTCAGGCTTCTCATGTTTTCTCTTCAATTTGCTGTGGAGAAGACAGTATCCCTAGCTTTTTGGTGGCATGTCTGCTCATCAAATACTGATTATTTTTTTTCTTCAGAGGCAGACTGACTGCATTTAAATAATGAGTAATGACTTAATTCCTAATTTATTTCCTATTGTATGTGCCAGAGAACCTCTTCATGTTTACCAAACTTTGGCAGAGGAACAGGATGATACAGGGAAACAGTAAAAGTCTGTGAAATTACAAGCAACATAAACAGTGTAGAATTAATCACTGTTCTCCCTCTTCCTTCTACTAAAAGGGTAAGTCAGCATCAAATGTAAATAGAAGGAAGCAGTTCAAAAACAGCAAAAGACGATAATTAAGCCATTCAATCCCTTACCACAGGGCAGTGCAAATGACAACAGCTAACAAAGTATTAAGATGAAATTGAACAATTCCATGGAAGAATCCATGTAGGGCTAACTGAATATGCAGGAGGCACATTTAGTTCAGAAAGCCTTTGAGCTGCAAACTGCTGGAGACTGAGTGACTAATTGTGAAGTATCACTATTCTTGTGCATTTTCCCCATACCTCATACCTGGTATATAGTGTATAACAGTGTATAAATGTTTTACATTATAACAATAGGTTGGACCTTAGGTCTAACTTTGTATGGAAGTTCTTACATTCCTGTATTAACACATTTACTGGGTATCCTGCAGTATAGTAATTTTATGCCAGGTTTGCCACATCCAAATTATAGTACTTTCTCCAAAACACTGTTGCTAAATCTCCATCTCCAGAATTTGTCTTCTATAACCTATAGCTCTCCTACCTCTAGTAAGTCAATCATCCGTGTCATCTGGGAATAAATGAGAACTCTGTGTCCTTGAGATTTCAGCCGTGTCAAGAGAAGATCAAGAGCATGAAGTTTTCCACTGTCAGTGATCAGACTCTCTTTGTCTAAAAAGAAACAGAAGAAAAGCAGACAACTAATAAAGCAAAACCAGATACATGCAACAAGTAAAAACCTAAGATTTTCCAGCACTTCACTGCATTATAATTCACTGCCTTATAAAGTAACAAGATGCGACAGAAAAAACTGCATCATCCCTTCTGGCTGACACTTAAAACCACACTGGTTGTAGTACATATATATATAAAATATATATACTAACTGCATGTGATAGATAGATAGATAGACAGGTAGATAGGTAGATAGACAGACAGACAGACTAACAATAACGTTTGTTTGCTGGGACGGGAACATATAAATATACCCTCCTGGCAAAATCTTGTCACAGACTGATCTCCTTGCAAGTATAGACTCAATCATTTTTTTGGACAGCCATTTCCCTCATCTAAAGATTTATTCTAACCAGATCAATATGCCTTGACACGTGAAAATGCTGTCCTTTGCACATTTGTTGCTACCTGCTGCTAATCTTTAGATCTATCCTCCACAGATCAAACCTCTCACCAACACAGAAAGTGAAAAACATTCACTAGGTCACTGTAAAATAACAACCTCCTCACAGTACTGCCTTTCCCCCACTCCCTGAGGTATTTTTGCTTTCTTTTGTTTAAGAAATATTTCCAGATGGCAATCTTTTCAGTCACTTCAGATTTTATACTTCATGTCCTCTCTACTTCAGTGCTGCTCATGAAGTGTTTTTCAGGAAGGAGATCTTCCTGTTTGTACATTCTGTACGTAAACTTCAGTAAACAATACATTACTGTTGAAAGAGGATGAAGAGAAATTTTCTTCCAAAAAATTATCTGTTGGAAAGGCCATTGATGATTCTTTATTCTTTTGGATGTCTGAACTTAGGTTTACAGCCAAAACGGAAAGCTGGTAACTGCAGATGGTGCAGGCTAGTACAGAACCCAAGTATTTTTGACATGTCTAGCAGGTAACACTTCTGCACACTTCTTGCTGCACAGAATGAATAAACTCATGGGCTGAAAAAAATACAGCTTTCTGTAAGGCAGTTAACTGTCTTGCTCAATATCACAATCAAGAATAAATTATATACAAAAATTATTTTGCCTGACCACAATGCATTTTAATATAGGTTCATACTAGTGGAAAAGAATTGTACAGATCACTCAACAGCACTCCTGAAAAGATCTTACAAGTATGGCAGGCAACACAGTCCGTAAGTACCCAAGTGATGTGGTATGCAGTGATGTGGCATCATTCAGTTTTTCATGGAGCAATTGGCACTACCCAAGGTTCTTCTTTTGGACAAAGACTTTTAATAACAAAAGAGAACTTTTTAATAGCAGAGAAAGGCACAGTATCCAGTGACTTGTTAAAACAAGGTATGCTTCCCCTCTTACCCTTCCAATTGTGAAGAAAAACTAGTCAGCACTAGTAGCTTAAATATCAATAATGGACTCGATGCTGAAATTAGTGGGATCTATATTAGGACATCAGAAGATGCAGCCTACAGTCTCCTTTCTGAAATTCAAAACACTGGAGTTTGAGTATTGTTTAAAATTAGTAGCTATTCCATTTGCATTATAATTCAACGCTGTGAATGCTCTCTCCCTTGTAATTTTAAGTCATGCACCTGCAATTCACTAGCTAAGAACCCAAGACCACAGAGGTCTGCTCTTTCTTGCTTGTCTGCCTATCTAGATGGTCACTGTTTTTTCTCCCACTTGCTCTCCCTTTTGAGAGTTATCTTGCTCTGCCAGGAGCAAGAGCCATGTCATTGCTCAAATCTTTAGCAACTACCTTAGGGAATCCATTAACTGGAGAGCCAAGCCAAGGAGATACCGTAAAGAAAATTCTAGCCCACATATCAGGCTGGTATCTGTTCTAAGTGGAAAATAGTGTATAATGATGCCCTCATCTCTAGAACAGGACCTGGTCTCATTTACATGTAAATTGTTAATAGTCTCATGCATTCTTCTACAGAAAAAAAAAATTTTGGACTTAGGCAATTAAGCAAAATGGAAATGACTTAGGGCTATTTGGTTTTAAAATACATCCATGGAAGCCAAAAACTCTGCAGAGTAGCCATGTTTACTCTTTATACAAAATGTTATTATTTCCTTTAAAACCACAGAGCCATGACATTCTGCTTTTATTCTAATTGGTCAGCCGGCTATTTCAGAATGAATTGAGTGAAGCTACATGAAAAGTTTAGATCTACATGACAAACTAACATGATTATTAACCAAAAGCCATCTGACTGGAAGAGAACAAATAGGATCTGTTCAAAAGTCAGTCTTAACATGATAAGATTAACACACTAGCAAGTTTCCAAAAGCAAAATGCTACTGTTTTTCTCGCAAAGGCATGAATAGGTAGAATTAAGCTTTGCTAACTGGAAATGATGTATGTCCTTTGCTGCTGGCTCCTGAGGTCTCCATTGTGTAAGTTACTATTTTTAAATAGCAATGAAATACAAATTACAAGTAAAGAACTTATTTGCAGATAGTCTGAAAAGTTAGAAACTTGTTAATAGTTCATAACTCATTCAGTATCTCAGCAGCAGAGTGGACTGTACCAGTGATAAAGTTTATTGTGGTTTTTTTTAGGAAAGCAAAACAGGACTACCAAAAAAGAGATTTATCCTCTCTGGAAGAGAAAACTATTTGTCTTTAAACTGGCACCTTTAAGCATGTTATCCTGATGCCACTGTTTTCCACGATGAAATATTTTTGCATGCTGAAAGCCTGCCACCTAGTGCTTCAAAGAACAAATTCTGAAAAGTGGTAACAGAAAATGTACTATATTCATGCCATCTTCAGAAAACACCACAATTATTCAAAAGACAAAAAAATGTGCCTTGCACTTCTAGTTTCTCTCCCTTCTACTTCTAATTTTATTTTACCTTGGGGGAAGAAAAAGGCCATCTACTATTTTAAAATGAGATATCCAAAATTTGCAATTCTACTTTTTTTTTTTTTAATGATTGGCAACAACTTCCAAGGACAAATTCTTTGGATTTTTTTGTTTATTTGTGTTTTGTTTCTGGGGGTTTGTTTTGTTTAATAGCATCAAAGGAACTTTAAAAATTTTAAGTCAGTCAAGAGACAGAGATCCTGCACTGCACATAAAAGAGCTTTCCCTAGGACACAATTTTCGGGTTTTTCAGCACTGCATGAAATAAAGAAGAAAAAGGAACCAGACCAAAAAGAAAGTAACTGTCAAATCATACTGTATGGCTTTCAGTCTGAAAAAAAAGTCCAACCCTGCCTCCAGCCATGCAGGGATGTGGACATAAATTATCTACAAGGGGATACAGTGGGCCTGGGAAGAATAGTTACAAATGATTATGACTCAGAATAACCCTTGTCAGGAGCTCTGGCCGATGACTATAGCTGGGCTAAGCGCTCTCTGGAGAATGAGAAAAAGTGCCTGTGGACATGCAAAAGGCAGAGGAAAGAGAGATAAAGCCTGGGTTCGAGTTGACACCCCTGGTTCCCCTCCCGACAGTCTGCACGGCACAATGGGGTCAGTGAGGAGCTAGCTGGCTCTCACAGTAAACAGCCAGCAAGGCCGGTGCTTTTTATCGATACTAAAAGGACTCAGACACTTCCTGCCATTTAATCCAGGACCATTTTTCTTTCAAAGAACAGGAAAAGCCTCAAGAGATTCCCACAGTGATCACAGCTGAGCCTGCTGCCAAGGTACTGGGAACACCGAGTCTGGGAGAGGACAGATCAGGGTTTAGAAGAGAGAGGTATCTCCTTTTCTTCTCGTCACCCATTTGCCACAGAGCTTCACAGCTACTGTTCCATTTGACACTTGCTAGATGTAAACCTTGCAAATGGCTCCTTCAGCACGTCAGTCACTTTCTGTAAGGCACTGTACCTGCTTCTGCAAGTATGAACACAGCCATCCTGTTGTGGTGTGTGCCCTGTCCTCTTAGAGTAAGTTTAGATTTTAATGCTACTTTCCACCTAATTAAAACACAGCTGTACAAAACTACTTTTTTAACCCATTGTTAGCTCCAACACTTCCCAAATTAAGCCAGCTTTACATAACACGCTCATCCCAACCACCTTCTCAACCAAATTCTAAAGTGCTTTGACAACAATTTGCCTAACCTTGCACCTATGCACTCACTCCTGTAAGCTTCTTGTACCCCATCCTTATTCCTCTAAAAATTTTTGCTGGTAAGAAGGTCATTTGCTTAAAATGGAAGTCCTTTCAAGAAAATTCAGCCCTGTCTCTCTTCTGCACTGGCTACTTTTCTTCATTTCTCTATTCACGCCTTCTACTCCCTTCAGTATTTCCCTATTTTCTGTTACAGAGATTAACTTTCTGTTTTCAAATAACTAACAATTAAAGAAATTCTGAAGAAACTATAAAGTCATCAACTATCACTGAATATTAATCTAATGCAAGCTCATGAAAAATGGTTTCTCCATTACATAGATACAAATGTGCATGTGCTTCAAATAACTCCAAACACTTATGAGGTACCTTCTTAAACTGGACTCCAGCAAGCAAAAGGCCATTTTTCTTTTACTGTACTAACTTCCCCTGCCAAACATCCTTGACCCAAAAGGGTCTGGGAATAACTTCACATCTGGCAGTGTAAGCTGTTTTTCCTCTTGGCTATCTATCAGATCTCTAGTACTTTCTGCAAAACTCTGCTTACTGCTCAGGACCATCTTCTGACAGCAAGACCATGTCCAGCCTATGAAAGTCACTGCAGCACCGGGCAATTAAACTCTAGGAGATTTTGGAATACTTTAGTCTAATTCTAGGGAAAAATTAAGTACATTTACTTCACTGGTACACTGGTACCTTTTTTTTCACTTTACTAGGAAATACGAGTAAGTCCTTTTTATTCCAACTAAAATTCAGTAAATCCCTCATGCCTTGTTTTCCGGGCCAATTTCTTCTGACCTTGGTCTTCAAACCGATCCTTCTCATGGTAGACAGCTATAAGTAATTTTAATCTTTTCACTAGGTAGACCAATAAAAGATCTCTTAGGACAATATGAAGCTCTTCCAACACACTAGGAGGCAAGGTATGACTGTAACTTTTCCTGCAACCTTCCTATATCCAACCTCAAAACAGTATTTGGTTGTGAGAGCAGACTGTGCTCTAGTAAGAAAATCTATCTCTTTACAGTCATTTGGAGGGCTGACATGCAAAGAAAGGTTTGTAAGCATTAGGAAAGTCTGTATTAGACTTTTTCAGTATCCACCGACAGCTTTACTACAGAGGATGCAAAATTCCAGTGTATTTTAAGATAACAGGGATAACTTTCACTTAGAAGCGAAAACAAACACACAGCCACCCCCCAATCCCTCAAAAAGCCCATCAGCCCATAACCAAGCATACATTACCCCCAAAGGGCGGATGTCCTTATTTATCTCATCTCTGTTCCATGACAGTCTTCAAATTTACCTGGTATCCTGATAAAAGACCAGCCGTTCTGAGGCCTGATCCCTAACAGCCCTCCTGGATGCTCTGGGAAGAACTGGGAGCATTGCTTCAGCCAGTCAGCTGCTAGCTCAGGGGATCCATGGAGTATACACTGCTTTGCTTCAAGACTTCCTCCTTCCCTTAGTGCCCTGCGCTCGTATTCTGCACTCCGGTCATTGCAGTAGAACTCCAGTGGCACAGCTGTTACCTACAAGTAAAATAATAATAATCAATATTCTGGTTCAGACTTCCCCTCATCCCCAAATCCCCAGTTCAGGTACCTTACCACCGGATCAAATTTTAAAAGTCTAATCATCACTGAAATATACAAATGGAAACACTACCTCTGACTAGACTTAAAACAAGCAAAGATACAACATCTTTCCACACCACAAAAAAACACTGTATCAACAACCAGGTACAGAATACTTGCCTTTTAATAAACTGAGCCAATTGTTATACAACTGATAGCAAAGCTGAGAGTAAAAGAGTAATATCCTTGCTGCACGTCTCCTTTTGCCAAGATTTCTTTTATTTATTTTTACTCCTGCCCTTCACATTCAAGTATTTATCTCACTAGCAGAGATGAGATTTACATATCATCCTTAACAGAAATCCATGCGATAATTTAAAATTAGGGAGATTTGTAAATTAAAAAGAAAAAATTCATAAGTTAGAAAGCAAAAACATGAACAGGAAAACAGCCCTGTTTTGGAACAGCACATTTCTTGTGCTTTACAGCTGCTTTGAACAGAAATGCTCTTTTTCTTGTGGCATTCTATGAATCCAATGCCCTATTACCTGTTTCAGTATATACAAGCCAGATGGACAAACCAGTGTTACAAACACAGGAACTGTGATTTCATGCCACGTGAGCTATTCTGGAATGGCCCCATCAGTTTAACTCCCCCCAGTCTGCCCCATCCACTCTAATCTGCACAGAGTGGAAGGTCCACATTAGCTGAAGAGCTGTATGCCAATGGCTGGAAGGTCCTCAAGTAAAGAGTCTGTTCCAGCAGACAAGGCTGAGCTTTGTGCAATCTACAGCTTTCTCTTATTTCCCTCTTACCATGGTAAGGGACAACAATCAGAAGCAGAACTAAGCCATGGTACATAGCAGGACAGACTGCTCTGCTGGGTTTTTCTACAGACACTTCACCAAGAGTTAAAATATAAGATCCAAAGTAAACACAATTGCAACAATTTCACACAAAAAAACAAAGAACAATTCACTATCTAGCCCAAGAATCTTTCAAAAAACCTCTGTAGATTACCAACTTCTTTCTACCTTTTCTGAACATAAATCTGTTTTGGGACAACATTCTGGTGTATTTACACAACCTATTTATAACCAAGTTTACAAAAGAAAGCCAGTGGAAACTTTTACATACTATCTAGAGACTTTATAATGTATTGTAAACACACATAGAAATTAAACTAAAATTTTAATATTAAATAATGAACCTTACAGTATAGGCTTTGAAAAAGAAATTTGAAATGCTGTGCCAATTTCTTCAGCAATATAAGAAACAAAGGTATCACTACTTTAGAAAATATTGTTGCTTTTATTTCAGAAGTACAGTGGAAAAAAACCCTCCATGTAAAGTCATGTAAGTTAAAAATATTGTCATGAACTCTAAGTGTGCAAAATGACCTTCCCTACAACACTATGACAAGCCACGTAACAAATACAAATGATCAGAGGAAATCAATCTCGTCAAAGTTTTCACATTTGAAAAAAGGCAGTGGGGCTGCATGGGAAGAAAGAGCGCAGGAGACCGGGTTTTGATGGTAAACTGTAATCAGTGGAGAATTGAGTAGAGGTGGGAATTACTGTGATAACTGAACAACTGAAACATTAAACACAGTAAAAGAATCATCTTTGTATTGCAGATGAAAAGCTTCTACATGTTTGAAGAGGGTTTAAATTTTTGTTCCAGTTTACTCTAGTGTGACAAAACTGCTACATATTGAGAATAATATATAACATTATATCATGCAAATAGAAACAGCTTAACTAAATGACAAGCAATAAATAGTTTAAATATCACTGATTTTAAATATTGCACTTTAGAAGTGTAAGGTGGAGGAAGCAACTCACGTCTCAGGACTGCCTGATATCCTAAATGCTGGTTGTATCTCTCTGGACATTTACCATTGAGCTAACTCAAAGCAGCAGGTATTAAGAAAGATCTTCTAAGTGGAAACGTATGGTCCAGACCTGTTTTATGGGAGCTCTTCTCATACGAATAAATTAATCTCAGAGACTTCTCTTTTCAATGGCCAAACAATTGTTTAAACAAATTCATGAGCACAATTACAGTACAGATTCAAAAAAAAACCAAAAAAAAAGCATAAAAAAATCTTTGCAGTAACAGTAAAACCACTGTTTTGCAAGATGCCAAGAGCTATTTTCAAACCAGGCATACATATGGGTCTATACATACAGCAGCCACACGAAACACTGCAAAGTGAAAGAAAGTGTGTTAAGACTTTGTACACATTTCCACTACCTAAAACGTACTGTCAGAGTTGCTGCTATCTTGTACTGCCCCTTGCAGTCAAACCATAGCTCTGACTTTTGTGAGAGAGGGCAAAACCACTCTCAAAATGCAAAAAACTGAAACTGCAAGCAAGTTCTGTCACCTGAATACTGCTATTTACCACAAATGATGGTACAGACTCAGGTTGTTTAAGAGGCACTATTCACTATCACATTTCAGTTCATACTCCTCCACTGAATAGACTGGAACAAGCACTCTTTCAAGCACAGACAACTTGCCATATTGATTTCCAGGACACCCCTAGGACAGGCAATTACACACAAAACAGAGCAGACTAATTTCTGACATGGAAACATCCCTTATCTACTGAAATCAATATGGAAATTTGTACACCACAATTTTTACAAGAAAAAAAAAGTCTCTTCATAAGATTCTACGAGCTACATTTCAGTAATGTGTCACCTCAAGGAAGAACCAGTAGGAGACAATCTCTAGATGACCTCTGTGTGTCTCAGTGCAATGTCTACATTAACAATAACTAATCTTCCTACATAACCTGTGTAACACTGACTGGCATCTGAGGACATAAGGCCATCACTTCTTTTTAAATGCAGACACACATTTCTAGGGTAGAGCCCTGTATCTTTTACATGGCCTTACAAAGAAAAAAACCAACACATTTCTGAAACAGGAAAAAATTCTTTCATTCCACCTTGTTCAAACTTCTCTCCTTTTTATAGTGATGGCAATATATGAATGTACTGCCACCTTAAATTACTTAGTTTAGTTAGGGCAATTGTAAAATGCTTCCTGCATTTACTTTCATGTGAAGTTAACCTATCTGACATTATGAGATGCCCAAAATTACTTCTCACCACAATATTTCAATGTGTCAGAGATCTACTGAAACTAAACCAAACAGTCAGACTTCAAATTGAATGAACTAGCTTCTTAATGAGAATGCAAGACCCATCCTCCAAGTTACATTTTTTTATGGTTGAGATTTGTTGGTACTCAGCAAAATTGCCTGCATAGAAAGAAAACACTGATCCCCCACCCCCAGCTGCTACATAAACATACGCTCCTATTTCTATCATTCACTCCATTAACTTCCCAAAATTCATCACAGGTCAAACAACAACAGAAGGCTATAGTTTCTGAGAACATATGTGCTCTTTCTGCTGTTTCAGGTCTTCTACACTCTTGCCAAAAGTTTCTAACAAGCATAAAATTAAGTCTTTGTATTCCTAGGAACAAAACCCCATGTCTACACTTAATCATTTTTATACACCAGTCAAGCCAAAACAACTAGAATAATGTCAGATACGATCTCTCCCTACCTTCCCCTTCCCCTTCATATGCAGCCTTTTAAACCCCTCTCCTCCCTTGCTGCTTGAAGAATTCAACATATTCTTCATCCATGATGAAAATTTAGATACAAAGAGAGCCAAATCAAAGGAATCTAAGGCAAAGTGAGTTTCACAATTTACCACCAGAATAACCTCTTGTTCTCAAACCAGGCAATATGTTTTAACTGGAAAGTGTCACGTGACTTTGAGCAGTTCAGCTGGATTCCTGACCCTAGAGCCGCGGGCACAGATGAATTCAGCTTGAGCAGCAGCATGTAGGTAATAAGCACGAAGGCCTACTTGCCATCCACCCTTCCCCAGATGTGAAAGTATAACTGCACATTGTTTGATGAGGCCTACAGCAGTAACTTCAACAGTGACTAAAGAATGTAACATCTGAATGACCTGGTAATAACAGTACATTTTGTCCAGCTTTGTCAAAATTTGACAACATGGAATACAATAACCATAGACTTAGGAAGGTCTCTTGTGTCAGCCTAGGGAACTTCAGCTAAATTAATTTCAAATTCTCTTACTAGATGATGGACAAACCTAAGCAGTACCAATCCATGTGCAAAAAACTTAGAAAAATGCCAACTTGAGTAATCCTTATATATTGCAATTTGGTGTTTCCTTTCCACAGCACAAGCTGACACAATGAGAGAAAACAAACATCCTTTTCAAAAAAAGCATTGCTCCTCTGCCCCCTTCTGTCATCAGAGTTGACCAAACAATCACCTCATGCAGTTCATATCATACCTAAATCTTCCCCTTGGATTACTGGGGAATAATTTACTTAACAATCTCTTCTATAATATTCTGTATCTCAGAATAACTTCTGCTGGGTGCATCGTACAACTTTCCTTTTCTCTTCAGTATGCATTACAGTCACTTCCCCTACAAAAAAACCCACTATTGAATACAGCAGCAAAAGGATATCCTCACAACAGTTTTACTGAACCAGAAAAAAGTAATAGATCATTCTGTTCCTAAGACACAATTCTAACAAGATTGAAAACACAATAGAAAATATACAATTTACAACTTAACTTGCACTTACCCGTGGACTGGCTATGCACAGGAAAGACGGCAGCTCAGTCACCTGGCAGCATCGTACACATGAGGTAGCTGATCTCCTTCTATATATGACATGGTCTGAATAGCCAGTAACTGCTTTACAGTGGCTGCTGAACACAAGGTTCTGAAATCAAAATTAAAATCAAAATGTTGTTATGTTCGTAAAGAAATACTCCTTTTACATTTTGTACCCACCCATGAGGAAGACAAAAAGACATTCACTATGTATTTCTCTTTGATAAAAAAAAACTCTACACATATTCTGCAGTGAGAATGTATAGGATCTTTGTAAAGCTGTCAGAACATTCAAATCCTGTGGTTGAAACCAGAATAGCTCATATTGATAGTTGTCTTTACACTCAGCTGGAACCAGAAACAAATTTTTCATTCTTTGAACCTTTTGACCTTAGCTTTTTTAATGAAGGAAGTACGGGAGTATTCCAGTGGGCCTGACCCTCAAGCTGTTTTCTAGCTACTCATTTACCTGTTCTGAAGCAGAATTAAATCTTTTCCTTCTTTCCTGTGCAAAAGGGCTCTAAATTTTATCCTGAAGACTTCTAAGGTGCTAACATAATTACACATGTGTAAAACCTGGAATTTGCTGCAATACAATACTATCAGTGTCCTTTTGATACAGAACAACATACTGATTCAAAAGTGGGGACACCAAGATGACAGTGCAGTCTAAAAAAAACAGTGCTCTTTGAAGATGCTCAACTGTACACAGAAAAATATCAAAAACCTAAATTTTCTTTGATTGCATCAGTTTTATTTCCTTTTTTATTGTAAATATTTGCATCAAACAATGAAATAAAGTGCTTATAGACTAAGCCATTTTTGCCACTTAGTTTTTATTCTGACTCTTCCTATATTCATAGAGACCAACAGTTACATATTGTTACATATAATTGTTTCCTATAGTACACAGCATTATTCTGCATACAATAGGAAATATGCAATAATTTTAGAAGCATTAAGCATCTTATTGCCATAGGATCACAGGATGTGTCCTTCTGGCAATTCTAGCAGTTCACTTAAGTAAAAAGTAAACAGGATCTAAAGCTTTGTCATTGTTCTGCCCAGCTCCTAATGCACCAAAATTATTGACATGCTACTTCTACTTTACAGAGCCTCCCATTTTCTAAAATCCCAGCCTTTGAAGTTCTAATTATCTGGGTACGTGATCGAAGCAGACACCTTGTATACCAAGTCATACACTGGATATACACATTTCTGTGTATGTCAAAAATGCTAGAAAACATCCACAGCAGAAGTCTATCATGGATTATACATTCTGGGCTCTTTCTATTTCCAGATGTAGATTCACTGGGCAAGATGCAAATGGCTAGTACGTATCATTTGAAACCTGTTGACAAGGGAGAAAAATAGCCTTACTGTACATACATGCTACAGTCAACCCTAGCATACAAGTGTATCCTTCGGCTGCTGCCACTGTGATTCATGGTCTGGAGCGGGCAAAAATAAAGTTCATACTCTATGAATGAACATCTGCTCCTCTATATAATAGGTGAGAGCAGAAAAAACTGACAATAGCTTTTCACTGACACTTAGCAGCGAAAAAAAGCACAGGTCAAAGCTTGGGCCACACTGGATAATGCAAAGTGATCCCAAAAGCAGGCTCTTATTCAGCTGGCAATTCTTTATCAGTAGCACTGGCTTAAGCAACAACTGCTTCACATGTTTACTCCTGTCCCTGCAGAGCCCCTTCTTGCTGGCCTAGCTGCCTGTACTCATAAAGATGCTGATCAAGATGAAAACAAAGTCCTGCCCCACCACTCCAAGTGAGTTTTGTCATGTGTTTCACCACTTGGTGAAACAGGCCATGTGCTGGAACAGCAGAGTGGGAATCAGCAGGCTGGCATACAAGGCTGTGGACAACAGATGTGGATGCTGGCACACGCATCTGAGCACCAGAAATGGTGGCAACAAATCGCCAGAACTGCTGATGGAAAGGATGAGTCCTGTACAATGGTATATTTGTGCTACTTCTTGTGCTAGTTTTGCCTCCTGTCACACACCTCCAGAAGTCTATTTAGCTATGCATCTAATCCAATAACAAATTCAACAGACATGAAAATACAAAGTTTTCTCACTCGGCTCATACAAGGATGTGATAGTACATGCTCATATCAGCAGAGGTAGGATTCAGCAGCTGGGAGTAAAGAAACAACAGCAGGAGTCAGAAGGGAAGACTGACATAACTTCCAGAAATAGCAGGCTACTAGACAGAACAACTGCTTTTGCTCAAAGCTGCTGTCTTCCTCACCCTGGACCACACACTGGGGTACAGGTGTTTTTGGAAGAGGAATCAGCATTGCATGCAGTCACAAGACCTTTCCAGGCAGTCGAAGGACAGAAGCACTGGCACACTGATTGTGACCCTGGTCATTAGAGGGGTTTGGTAGCTATTTCCTGGAGAGTGAGAATGTAAGAAATGGATAGAGAGGAAGTTAACAAACTGTAATTCCAAACCTATGCAAGTTTGTTATTTAAATCTTTTTTTTGAAAACAATACCAAAGACCCATCAAAGATAGCTTTAGCCCAACTGAAGTACCCAGGAAAAAACATAAAAGAAAACTTCCAAGAAAGTATCCAAAATATGAGAAAAATACTTGTACCTAGGCATTAATCTGGCTTTGAGTGCCAGATTTCTGTGTACAAATTAAGAGCAGGTTACGTAAGAAATACCCCCCTGGATTCCAACATATGCACCTTCTAAGTATTCATGAATAGTCATCAGATATAGCAGGGACAGCGGAAAGCCAGCTTCCCATCTGTCATACATGGAAAAGACGGGGTAAGGTTATAGAACCAAACACAGCCATAGTTCTGAAATGGATCACATACCTTAGTACAACAAAGCCAAGAACCAAAGAGGAGGATTGTTAAAAAACAAGAATGTACACATCTACTACAACTACGCAATCCAAAGCAACTGTTGAAAGAGGCTCTCATATATTGCAAACATAAACATGGGTCATTGTTACAAGAATCTTAACCTTATTAACACTCATAATTTTTTAATGGAAGTTAGGAAAGCAAAGGAAAGAAGGATTCCTCTGAACAGAACAGATTTAATGTTATCTTAATTCAGTGTACGCAAATTAATACACATGATGTGGAGGTGTTGAGCAACAGGAATGTAGAGTCCTCACACAGCATGGGATTTCTGTGTTTGCATAAAGAAACTCATACTATCTTTAGACAGATGTTACCTCAATTTCAGAAATATCCATTAAAAACAAATGCAGGTTTTTTTCTACTCAGTTTGTCTCTTACATCGGAAATGCTGATCTGAGTAGTTAAGAAAAGCCTTTCCAGATTTATACCATTTCCTTTTTCCTCTTTTCTCACCCTCCTCACTCCCTGCATGTTACTATCTTATGAAGCCTTACAGGAAGCCCTGGGGAATGTTACATTAAAAGTTCCTTAAATCTGGGCTAAGAGAAAGAGTTAGTTCATTTTCACTCACAAAAATGTGTGGTGTAAGAAGACAGGCATGTTAAGGGCAATTTGGTTTTCAACTCTCTTTTTGGTTTTGCACTACCCCCCCCTTTCTTTAAGGTGTTCTAAATGTAAGATATGCAAAAAAAATACTGCAAACATAGCATATTTTAAATGACTTCAGGTGGCAATTTTTCTAACTTGCAGGTTAGAAAACAGCTGTAAAGAATCTGTTATAACTGTAGGGCTACACTTCCTTTAGATTTACTGGGGTTATCACAAATGCACAGTATTGTGCACATGGATGAACTCTGCTCCTCAGCTGGCTGTTTTCTGTGTAGAAGGTATTACAACAGTCACTAGTCAAATGCAGTAACAGCACTGGGACGCCCTGAGACACAAGTAATGACACCCTCAGAGAACAGAAATTATTCTGAGAAACCAAATTCATGTTTAAATCTTGCCAGGCTGTGGTATATGTGGGTCTGCAGCCTATCAAAATGCTGTACATTTAATTGCTAATATTAAAACCTATACATGCATATTCCACATTTTATATTTAATGTCTATAATCTTAATCCATCTTCTGTGATTTAGAAAATTTCATTACTTTCATTTTGATATTTATACACACTAATCCAAAGGTTACATAAACATCTAGACTGTCTTTCTACATATATAAAAATAAATGCTATCTTCTGTAAGTACACACAACTTCTGACACCATCTTCTATTTCTTTACTGTTAGGCTGCCACACTTATGACATCACACAAGTTTTCCTCAACCACAGCAACAAGAGGACAGAGGTACAATATAGTCTCAGAGATAAGCATCACACGCATAACCCTATAGTAACACCTGAAAATTAACTGGGAGCAAATCCATAAAGAATAGACATTTTATCAAGCTAGATATCGAAACAGAATTGAAACACCAGCACAGCCAGGGTTAACTGGCATACACACTCAGTTGGCTTGCTCTTTGTTTGATAACTAGGAGGACTCATTTTGTTGGCTTTGCTGTTAACGCTGCAAAACATGACACCAAGTCCAAGGCTGGTTTCCTACTGCTTATGCATCTTCAATTTCAACTTCCTCTACACAATATTCAATTGAATTCTGGCTATCTCTTTTCCCCTTCCAGACTCATGAGCAGAAGCAATATTCCCTAGAGAAATCTGGCACGATCTCACTGTTTCAGAAAAGATTTTTTTACTGAGTTTCTGCTAACTGCCCTGGATGCTTTCCTGACTCTACGCTAGCACTTTTGTGAACTTATTTCCCAGTGAACTGAATCAATGGAGCTATAATCTAACTCAGGAAACCAACTGCAATTTAGTCATAAAAAGACAAAATCTTCACACATATCCCAGGCAAAAGATTAGCAAAAATGATCTTGCATGACACAGTAAGTTGAATACATCTGGAGTCTACCAGACAGCAGCAGAAGCATATTTCAGAGCAGAAATACACCATGGACAATGCTTGTCCATCAACTATAAAACACTGCCAGGCTCCTCTCTGTTTTCCCCAGCTGCTACAACCACGTATTGAATTTGACAAGAAAAGAGTAGCTTCAGTCAGAAAATGAAAAACATTACAAAACTTTAAGCTTACATGTAGAATCCATCTCCGACAAATCACAAGTCTAGTTCTGCTTCTCCAGTAACATTTTTAAGTCTTCTAATTCAACTGATTTATTTATTATAGCAAGGTTTGGAATATATCACCACATGGGAGGAAGACTGCAGTTAAACTCTTTTTCTGTTCAGCACTCTGAAGTCTATTAACTATCTAATAAAGCAGACAAAAAAGCCATCCCGCTTCCAAGTTTGTTTTCCCTGTTTCATAAGGATAGAAAGGTTTTCATAATTTCTCACTCATGGGGATTTGCTACCGTCTCCACATCGCAGAAATTTTGCTTACCTGCAGCAAAGTGCAGCTGTGCAAGTTAGGGAAAGACAGTGGGAAATTTACATCAAGCAAGAAATCCCTGTTCCCCAGAAAACATGACTCCTGCTCTTTCTCCTCTTCAGTCTCCATCCAGGAGCGTGTGTGATGGAGCCTGTAGGATGCTTTCAGAGACAGGAAAAGAGCTAACCATCTGAAACAAAACACAGCAGATGTATTTACACAACCTGTGCAATGAATGCAGGATTTATCATAAAGACCATTCAGATGCATCAAGAGAAAACTGCATTATGTTATTGAAACACAATCAAGAAACAGTAATCCAAACCAACCAGAACAATAAAAGAATATTACACTTACAAAGACCAAAGCAAAACATCTCTATTTATTAATAAAGACATTCTTTTAACCTCAAATTTCTTACAGTCACCATCTATCCTCACTCTGAGTCCATCACAGAGTACACTAGAAAGACCATCTCCCTTTCCAGGAGAATAAATCTGTAGTTTAAGCCTACACCTCAGAAATCCACTCCATACTAAAAACAAGACATGCGGAAAGTAGACAATATGGCTCAAGGTTGAAGAACAACTGTAACAACACAAGCTTATTCCACTTGTATTTAAAATGTATGCTCAAGTGCAACAGGTAAGCATTGCAATAAACTGGCCTTCAGAAGTCTGGATTTTGCACTTGATAACAACAGCAACCAACAGTGTGATCCTAAGCAAACTCTCCAGTTGCCCTTTGACCATCTTGCATATTTACAATGTCAAATCTTTGTCAACAGGTTTTCCTTTGACAGAGGCATAAAAATTGCATTGCATAATGGTGCCCTATACCTGGAGGAACATTCTAGAAGCTGCTGTAGTATTAGATAATGATAGACAATTGCTAACATTAGGAGGCATAGAAAATATAGGTTTACAGACAGATGCCTCTGACATCACTTGTATTACTTGTAATTACTAAAAGAGGGAGCAGGAAAAAAAGTTGTTCTCACCTGGCTAAATGTCCCTGATTCATAAGGTTTGCCATTTCTGCTGGAGAGACATCAATAAACCGGAGGAAAGAAAAACAGCTTTCTTCATTGATGCCTACATCACAGAAATACTGAAGTTAGGCCAACACATTTCACAGACACTCATATAGCTGAAAACAATAAACTTACTTCATCAACTCAAGATACACATATTCTGGCACATGACAAATCCAGGTGCATAAACAGGACAACCTAATTTAACCTCAATCTTTTACAAATACTGAAAATTCATTCTGAATCTCTGTGCCTAATTCCACATTCCAGTTCATTTTCCAGTTTGGACAAGAGAAAGACATTTAGGAAAAGAAAGAGAAATGCGTTCTAGGCCCAGCTGCAGCCAGTGAGGACATTTGTTTCACTTACTAGAAATCATCAAGCAGTGTGCATGTTTGCAAATTTGAACATGTGTCTGCCAGAGAACTGGCCAGAACACACGTAACTCAGGATGTCTGCCTCACATGCTCCCTCTCATCCAGTCAGTCAAATGTTTGGAAGGAGATGCAGGAATTGGTAGGGGAAAGCCTTTCAGGCGCACCCATGTGCACTGCGTAGCCCAAATACCATTAATATATCTTTACTTTTAACATCTATACAAAAATCATATTCCCCCAATTATTTTCTTTTCACGGTATGCCAAAAAGGGTCTCCAAGAAAAAGAATTACAAATACCAAACCAAATAAAAACCAGAATAATCAGCAAGACATACAGAAGTTAGAAAGGTACAAACAAATACAGACTCCTGTAGCTGCATCTGGTTCTTGCTTGTAGAGGGTTCTACGTAGCTGAAGAGGTCTGTGCTAACAGATTTCAGCGTAACAATGCAGCTGGTATCTCACTCTTTACTCCTGAAGTGTCCCCCATCCCAGCATCTGAGTGATCTAGTTAGCTCTTTTAGTAAAAATGTTCAATGATCTACAATAATAAATTTTATCTGTCAATATAAGCATCTTATGTGGGATTTTTACTCATTGGGAGATCCCGGGTCACTTGCATCTCATCTACTTTTTAGCCGGAAGAGAAGGTGGCAGTTTAAGGTACAACACAGAACGTACTGAAACGAATCCAAGATTTTTCAGAATTGAATCTGTGAAAAATTCACATTAGACTAAAAAGGCAATTAAAACAAGACAGACTGAAATGAATAAGATACTGCAGTAGGATTAGCAGTATCCAAATAGTAAGTTGTCCACATATTCTTCCGTCTGCTTTCCATCCTTTTCCTCAGTGAGGAAATACATGTACACACTGAAATGCTAACAGAATTCTAACAAGTTCCGATCAGATTATGCCAGAGGACTAACTAATCTGGCCTCTCAGTTCTTCCCCCTGAATAAGACATATTACAACATCACATGCCAGTGTGCAACCCAACTTGCTTCCCAGGACTGTAAACCTACCCTTCCTATGGAAGAGAGACTGCTGGATGTGGTCTGGTGCAAACGGTGAAAGTAAAACCCGTAACCACCTGAAAATGAAAGAAACAAAACCAAACAAAATCATTGAGAAGGTGCTAACACATAAAATGTTCAATCACATGATCAGCAGAAGATAGAGAGTAACCATTCATCCTCAATATCAGACCTTTAACAGCTGAACAACCAAAAAAAAAGCTAGGAATGCACTGCTCAGCCAATGTCATTTAAGAAGGGAGTTAATTAGCACTTACAAAGGTAAAATAAGTCTTGAGTAATAATACAAAATACGCTAAGCTGGAGAGGAAGTGGAATAGGCTTGCCTGTCCCGTGAGTGGTTAAAGACCCTGATCTGTCCATGACGGTAGATGAACTTGGAAATCTGGTATGGCTTTAGGGAGATGTGAAATGGAGACCAAGTTTCTTGTCGCTCAAACAGTTCTGGGTGATTGCACACCTGTAAGACAGAGAGCATATCAAATGCTGGAAGCAACTATTTAGCTGAATGCAGCATTTACATCCCCAATCAACTATGACTGTTGATCACTAAAACTTCAGTACTGATTAATATTGCATGGCTATTTTGATATATTTGCTCCAATTTGAACATTGCATCCTATCTTTTCCTATTCACGTAACAGCTACTGCCTCTTCTTCCCAAGTGAATGCTTTCCTTCAATGACCAATTTGTAAGCAAACCAGTAAGCAGCTGCACATGCCATTTGGCTAAAGTTCTACTCCCAACATCATGCTACGCTACGTCCAAAAGACAACTGAACTGTATGCAAATTTGCTTGCCTATGCCAGAATTTTTTTTTAATATGGTGTTTTCTAGAAGCTGTATCTTAGTTCTGTACTAATGAATGGTTATACTTTTCAAAAATTATTAAAATAGCCTTACCTTCCTGAACTGCATGACTAGATTCATGAGACTACTAGTGGTGGTCTGTGCTTGCTGAGTAGTGCCCATTGATGACTGCAGGAGGTCATCAATAGAGATTTTGTTTTTCAGAGCTTGGTATAAGAGCTTCTGTCGGCTTGTCTGCTGGCAGTACATAAGAATTTCAATCTGTAAAATGATAATGAAGATTTAGCCTTTTCTATCTCTGAAATGAAGGATGATCACATCAGTACACATGAAGCTGAGAAACACACCTTGAGGAAAACAGAACTTTATCAAAAAATACTTCTATGGGCAGTTGCATTCAGATCTGTATTTCAGGGTCCAACCTGGGAAGGACTTAACCAATAGGTGTGTTTTGGAAGGCTTGGGTAATAATGTAGAAGTCAAGCCTTCAAAAGTATGTGAACACAACTAAGTAAACAGGTAGATTCTCAAGAAGTTGTGAAAACACCACACCTGCAGCTGATCAGTTTAAAATCTGACTTCAATTTTACTATCCTACTTATGGGTTAAAATGCTACCCAGTGAGAGCCCATGATAATGAGTGTCAGAAGCCCACAGCAATGACGCGTGCACTGCATAACAACAGTGGAAGTCCACTGAAATTAATAAGAACATCAGAGCAAAGTAGAGGTCTCTTAGCCAACGGTCCCAAAACCTGGGGACTGCTGGCCACAAGATCATCCAGTATTGCATCCATAACATCCACGTGAAATTTGAGGACTAACAAGAGAGAAGAGTATGACATTGCCACTGTGTATTTCTCACTCTGTACAGGCAAGAAAAAAAAAATCCTAAACCCATGCCAAATCTTTTACAAAGGCAACTGGAAATGTTTATATCCAATCATTGCTTTATCAATTGCCTTCACTGCCATTAGTGGTATTTCTGTCAACTTAATCAGATCTTCGGCTTGTCATTGTTAACAAAACGTTTTCCCTAGAAGAAAGGTTTATTAATTAGGGATTCTTCAGTTATATTCACATCTAATGACATTGCTGGGATGCAGTGGCAGAAGTTCAAGGTCTGTGACCGTCTACAATCAAATTTCAGGTATGCAAACCAGCTTGCATAAACCAGATTAGAGCACTATGACAATACACTTGTGATACTCATTCCAGATAAACACTTTTTCTCACCTTATCTGACAATTCATTTTCCACATCCTTCTTGATTCTTCTCAACATGAAAGGTTTCAGGATCATGTGCAAGCGGGATAGCTGGTCTGAAATACCGGGAAGGGGAAAGAAGGAACAATTACTTCACTAAGAAAGTACATTATATGGTGTTTTACCACAAATTAAGTCCCTTACTGCTCACTCATTTCCCCCCATATGAGTTCTTACAGCATAGAGTTGAGTATTTCTCTGTTG
The DNA here is from genome assembly GCA_035583185.1 of Anabacerthia variegaticeps. NCBI lineage: Eukaryota > Metazoa > Chordata > Aves > Passeriformes > Furnariidae > Anabacerthia > Anabacerthia variegaticeps. The sequence goes on from JAWWEW010000165.1 coordinate 25,075,093, forward strand.
ATTTTTCTTTTTTTTCAAATGAGTACTGTGCTATGGCTGTGTTTAGCCTATAAAGCTAAAGAAATACTGCAAAGAAAGAACTTCTAAAGCATTTTACATGCTCTAGGTTCCTTTGGGCTGAACAATATGGCCTTATATTTATCACTCACTATTAATGAAGAAAGTTTCTGATGAGCTACTGCTAATTCATGAAGAGAGATGATTACAATTTTAAGTCTTGCTCCCCATAAATTATAGCATCACAACAACAGGTCATACTGCATTGACAGACAATTGCAGCCTTTACAATAATCTTTGTAAAACCAAAGTTCTGGGGGTTTGAAAATTCTTAAAGCCTTACTTTTGTGACAAGTTCCAACTCTGTATTCCACTACAATTACAATTACTGCTCTTTTACTCAACTAGATTTTCCTACATAACTCACCCCTAAGATTTACTGAGAAGATACTGTATTTTTTTTAAGAATTTTTATGCTTTTCTTCTGAAGCCTCAAAGATGTTTAGTGCTTTGGGTCACATTATTTCTAGAGCTTGTAACACAATCAGGAGATCTCCAAGATAATGTGCTCTGCAGCAATTTAAAAATACTTAATATACTTGTTCTTCTGTGCTTGGTAAGGAGGAGGACTGAAGACAAGTAGCAAATCAACATTTTCACTACATGTTTTTCCATTCATTATACATACTACATTACAGTCAGAAACACAAACTTCGGCACAAACTATGGGCAACAATTCAATAATGTTCCAATTCCACTATGCACCCTCTACTTTAGATGACATTTCTCATATAAAAAATGAGGAAGTTTTTCCATTGTTATTTGGAAAAGCAAAAAGATTTTTAATATTGAATCTACAGCAGTTACACACTGCACTTACTCTCATCAATGGCGGATTTGTTCTCTGCATGGCTCTCTATGTCCTTGGAAAACCACTCATTGAACTCTTCATGGGAATCAAATAACGTTGGCATGATAAAATGCAGCAGGGCCCACAGCTAAAAGGAGAGAAGAAAACACTGACTCAGCAAAAGTCACCCTACTGTGGACAAGGTAATTGGGGATCACAAATCCTTGCAGCTCTTTGTGAGCAAAATTACTTTACAAGATCGTGCGACATGGCAAAATGAAACAAAAACCTAGCTGCATTCTCTTCCCCACTCCCTTGAAAAACACCACATGTATCAACAAAACCTCATCAGAAAACTGTGAGAAACAGCACAAATATTTTGGTCAACAGAAGGAAAAGTCACTAGAATTAGATTTCACTCTGTAATCAAAGTAACACTTCAAATATCTTTAGATTTATTTTTATTTGAGTGTGTGGCAAGTTTCCAAATTTTTCCTTCCCAGAGATGATGCCATGTTTGTTTGCCAGGGGTTTGCTACAAGCACGATCCCACAATCACACAAATACAACAGGTTTGTCAACTGTTCACGCATATTTAGTATGTATTCTTGTTATAAAGAAGTCCACTCTTGTGAGCTCCTAGGTACCTCAGCCATCGTGTTCTGGATTGGGGTCCCAGTCAACAACAATCTGTTTCGACACTGGAACTGCAGTAGGATCTTCCAACGAACACTGATAAATAAAAGTAAGAAAACCCATTAAAACTGATGTAGAAGGATATGAAAATAAGGTCTTTTAAGACCAATTGCTTCTGGTGAGTTTCTCAAATGATTCCTGAAGGTCACTGGATAAAACTATTATAGCTGTTCCCCAGTCTTTCAAAAGACAACTACATGTAGAAGTAGCCTTTTACAAATGAAAAAAAAATGCATAATTTATTTTATTTTTCTAAGTATCTTTTTGCTCATTTTTAACACAAATGCTTGGGTACTAATAAAATCTCATAATCAGAATAATTAGCTTCCAAAAGAAACAGTTATTTTGAATCAGAACGTAACGCATTTTTTAGACTTTACAACAGGAATTCCTGTGTATGGGTTACTGTGGCAGGAGTGCTGAGCTATACATTACAGTCCTCTTAAAGGGGTAGTTTCCAAAGAATGCTGAAGAGAGACTTTTGTCAGAAAGAGCCTGCACCTAAAGCAGTCTTCAGCTTACTCTGTACAGTGGTAACTTGGACAAAGGTTATGGGAAAGCAATTACAGAAGTAAAGACTGACAAATCCATTACTTGGAAACAAACAGAAAACTTTCTGGCATAGAGTCTTATGACACAGATTGGGCTTTATTGCAGCCAACAGTATTCACAGGGTTCTGACCTTCATTCATGTCTGGAAGTGCCACTGAATCAGGAATCAAAATAATGCATTTAATGAAGCCAATATAAGCAATAAATGCTGAAGATTACAGACCATTCACCAGGCAGAATTCTGTGAGCAGTCAGGAAAGAAAGTACACAGTATTTCACACTGTTTTGTTTAACTGTCCTGTATTCCATAAAGTTTCTGCTCCACAATTACTTTTTAACTACATTTTACACACTTAGAAAAGGAAAATCTAAATACAAAAAATCTTATGGATCAATCCAGTCAGAGAACTATACAGATACTCAACTAGGTTAGACACTTAAGGGGTCTTACATGTGTCAGTTTTAACTTCTATCAATTTATGTTCTCTTGATATTACTCCAAGAGGTTGATACAAAGAGAAGACCTTTTCTCCAGTTAGCTTATTACCTGGAGCTACTTTTGAGTGCTTGCGCTTCATCCAGCACCATATACTGCCACTTCACTCGCTGGAAATACTTCACATCCTGTACGACCAGCTGATAACTGGTAATTACCACATGGAAAGGAGCATCCTGAGTATACAATGTCTTCTATAACCACAAAAGGAGAAACAAATGTCCACATAATGTAAGTACATCACTCTAATTTCAGATTACTGTTTTACAATCTTTTCTCATTATTAGTGCATTTTCCCCAGCTGACTTTTAAAATTACTTACAGCACAGTTATTCAATTGGTAGACTTGGACTTCAGCCCGTTAGTTCCTGAACAATTTCAGATACTTCTCAATGTGTGAGACAAAACCTGAGCGTTGAACCCTTCAAATTGCTATTGTTAAATCAAGAACAATCTGACAGGCCTGGAGGGATTCTGGATTAGGGCATCCTAAATTAGGTTACTCAAACAGAATAAACGCTTCTTGACACTGAAACTTCCTGCTTTATTTACAGAGTTCTAGCTTCTTCAGCTGAACTCCACCCTTCATTGAACTGCTCTTCAGCACTATCTCATTATCTTGATGAAAACACTGCTACAGTGATCAAGAAAAAGAACTCTCTATCCACACATCATTTAGCTTAGTGACATGTAGTAACATGTCTCTGCGTAGAGAAAGATGGTCAAAGACATGGTCATGCTGATATTACCTGACTCCAGAACTTCCTGATCACCTTTCTATCATGGGGATTTCCCCAATAAGGTAGCACCTGAAACAGTAAAAAAATAGAAAGATGTTATTTTCAAATAACGACACCAGCTCTAGAGTTCTGTACTGTGTATTCTACAAAATGACAAAGACAAATCTCCTTCTGTGAAACAAAAAAAAGGGAAATCATCTTTCTTAATGCAGAGAAAAATCAGTAAGCATTTAAAAGAGATTGAAACAGAGCTTTCCAGGCAAAGGTATCAAGCAACCTGTGGCCTGATGAAGCTGTGCTGAGAATCTGAAAATGCCCAGTACCACGTTACATCTTCTAGTCAGGTTTTTCTAAAAATTAAAAATGTTACTTTGCCTATGGCAGAAAAAAGTTTGCCCCCAACTGCTATAGTTAAACCAAGAGAACCAGAGGGCTTGTTGTCCTCTTCAACATCTCCCATTGTCGTATTGGTTTTCTATTTCAGAACTGACCTCCAAAACCTGAGATAAAACATCTGACCTGGATATATTTAATGTAAGAATTTTAAAAGTAATCACTACAGCAAGAGAAATCTGTTAAATAATTTATACCTCAAAATTTCATGCGTCCTATTACTCAGGACAGATCTTTGCAGAGCACTGATTCCTGTCAGTGGTTAGTAACATTTTACTGCCATCTGCTGTCTGATGACAGGACTACAGTCAGCTAAGTCTAAAAGGGAGGAATGTTGAGTTTCTGAAATGGTGAAAAGTCTTGTAACTTCAACTGACAAGTTCCAAACTGCCTTTAGTTGAATATTCTTCATACTGCTTGTAAAAGAATCAGAGTGATGGAAAAGTGATTTGTCTTTTAGTTTATATAGTCTGCCATGGACCTGAAGAAATAAATTCACTGTGATTTACTACAAGCAGAACTGACTATACACTTCTGTTTTATTAGAACCAGAAACAAAACCAGTTGAAAAAGATTGATTAAAGTTGCAAACATGTGACAAGAAGCTTAGAAAACTTCTTTTTAAAACCTGTTCTGTTCCATGGATGAGGTAAACATCATTAGGCAATAAACCCAAAGAACTATATAATGATAGAAACAGGTTGGGTTTTAAGTCAAAAAAGAGAAAATTATCTTTTCCCAAGCAACCTGAATGCATTTTTAAAAAATTTTCTGTATTTCATTCTTGACATGGAGAAAGTACAAACAGTTGCTCACCTATTCTATACAATGAACTGATCAAAGGACATAAGAGAAGGTAAGTAAAGCAGTCAACTGCTCGCAAGTTTTCTAATAAGAGGGTCCCTGTTATTTTGGGCCATGGAAATACATGAACACATTATTCTTAGATAGTTGTTTGTTGGATTTTTTGAGTACCTCCTTAGTAACACAAGTATTTGCATTTCTTCATCAGCTGTTTTGAAGGCTCAGTAACGCAAATTAATCCCAAAATAAAACTCACTCAAATAATCAAATATTAAACTATATTCCAGCACAACTTCTCATATAGATACCTCAAACTATATACCACCACAATCAACATACAGTCTCATCAGGAATCTCCAAAGCAAGCTACTTGGTAAACAGTATTAATACTGATTAATATTAATATTATTAATATTAATATTGATCAAGAAATCAAATAACACTTATAGTAATACTTCCAAGTTTTTTCCTGCACTTTATTAAGTAGTAAAAATGATCAAACAATTAGCCTGATGTTACTGGTATGTTAGTTACTTAAAACTAGGTTTTGAGAAAACAGAAAGAACTTCCTTGGACATGTTTATTACCTTAAATTTAGGTACAAATCTGGCAAATTCCTGATGCCAGTTGTTCAGAGTAGAAGCAGGAGAAATTATTAAAAAAGGTCCCCAGATGTTCTCTCTCTAGAATACACACATATAAAATAAAATTTAAAAAAAAAAAATTGAGGTGAAGTGATAAAGAGATGGATTGACACAGCTTTACAATTCCTAAATTACAGTAGCTACATGAGGGAACTATAAGCAACATAGCAAAACTCTCTCAGCACAGCAGGGTGATACAAAATCAAATAGAGCAGATCTAATGTTTAATCAAGACTGATTTCATAACAGCAAAGTTGTTCCCAGAACAAACTCCTTTGTTTCTGAGAGTTGCCAACATCATGTTACTAACAGCCCCCGTCATTTTCATGAGGAAAAGAACTTCAGGGGGCATTGGAAAGCTTTGTTCCACCACATCACACATTACAATATCCTCTGGTAACTGAGTTGATCCATTAATATATTAGGAGTTACAAGCTGGTCCTCATAAGGGAGAGAAAAAATAAAGCCCTGTGTAACCTTCCAAAAAATCTCAAGTTGCAGTGTAGCTGGGAGACAAGCTTATCTGTTATTCCTTGTATACAGCTGAGCTCAAGAACCTTCAATTCTGCACACCCTTAGAGTATTTTGGCCAACAGTACCACCGAGCTGGTACCAAAATGAACATGAAATGCACACAATTGTCATTTGGTCACTAGTGCAGAAAATTGTGCTTTTAGTATTACTTTGTTGATATCTCTTATTTAAGGCAAGTGACTGGATTGCAAACAAGATTTTTTTTTAAAGTAAATTTATTTCTCCACAAAAAAAGTAAGCTTCTGTTGCCTTCTCTGTTTTGCTTGTCTGCTCTGGCACAGAACCACTATGATTCCTAAAAAACCCCACTGAAATACAGAAATCCAAGCTGATTGCCATGAAGTTCAGAATTTGGTCTCTCTGATCTGTAAAACTCGACGAACCATCAAGTGCACAACTTGTTCTCTCACAACGCTTTCACATTCAGTGCAAATGAAAAGATATCACTCTGTTAATAAATAAAAATCCTGGGTTTATTTACACAGACATACAGACACAAACAACTATTTCAAAAGCTCCACCTAAAAATGAAGCGTAAAATGCCTTTTAAGGCACTGAAGCTTTATAATCTAGAATTCATTTCCAGTATCTGAAAGGTATGCATCTTTTATTGAGCATACTGCCCAGGAATAAGCTATAATTCACTTACCTCAGCCAGATGTGCAAGGAGAGCAATACTTTGTACTGTTTTACCCAGACCCATTTCATCTGCCAGGATGCCATTGATGCCCTGCAAAAGATCCATAAATGAACACCTTCACTCTTCTACTTTTTAATCCACAAAGGACTAGCAGAACAGGTGCCACTGCATTTAGTGGGAAGAGCCCCACTTTAACAACTCTGACACACCTTAGCCTCTTTAACACCTGCTGCTGAGAGATAACTGGTCTCAACTCCGTTTTCATTCTTCTCTCAGTCTGATTTTTTTCCCTCAGCCTCTCTGCATTTTGTGATCACATTGTGAACTGGGCACACTCACAAGGACAAGACTGCCTGCAGTTTACCAGCTGCCCCAAGCCTGAAACAGTATGCAACTCTGAGCAGCAAAAGTCTCCTCAGTGTATGATCCAAGTGATAAACAGTTTTAAAAACCACATAAAGAAAACTGGACTCAATGTCCCAGTCAAAGTTATTTCCTACATAATCAAAAATACTGGTATGTGGCCTGTGTAATATTTTCCTTTCTTCTAAAGACATTAGAGATCAACTATATGCAGTCTGTTTTTAAAACAAGTAGATTCTTTTGGTCAAGTTTACTCTAATGACTTAAATAATCCCAGAAGTTATAAAAATTTGCAAAATGTACTAAGATACCTGCTCATAGAGGTTGGCCAGCCAATTCATGCCTTTCAGTTGGTAACCTTTCAGTTTTCCATTGAAAATGGTAGGCTGTGGAATATCTTCTCCTGCTCGGATAGATGGGTTTGCTAAACTGTAGCTCTCTCCAAAGCCAGTACCAGACTTGTTAGCAGCCCGTAAAGCAGCTGCCCGGCTCTCCTTGGCATCTTCATCAAATGATCTGGTCTATATAGGAACAGGAAAGTATGCAAAAGATGATGAACATATTAACTTATCAAGAAACTGCACAGTAAAATGCTTTACAATTTTACAATTTAAGACATAGGATGCCAGCCAGAAACCAAGAAAAAGAGACTGTTCCTATGCCCAATTATATTCTCATTTTCTACTTGTTTAGCACAGAGAGTGAAAATTGAATGAAATTCAAATCTGGCACCTAGGACTAAACAAACCTACTTGACTTGGCTGCTATGAAAGATCCTGGTTCTCTGGCCTGTACCAATTAGTTTGCTCTCTTCAACTTCATGGACCTAAAGAATACGTACCCGGGCCTGATGAATCTGGTAAGCATCCTCAGCATTCTTCAGAGCTTGGGCCTTGTAATAGTTACTATCTGAAAACAACATAACCATGTCAGAGCTCTGCAGCAGCAACCACCCAAATAAACACCCAGATAAAATCCAGTAATTACAGTAGCACCTCTTACAAAGGAAGATTTTGTGTTTGAAATTGTTAAGTCTGCAAAATAACATGCAAGGTACAGTAAATGTCAAAAGAGTGCAAGGAAAGGACTGTAGACAAATTGCTTACCATAATCTTCTTGGGTGATGTTGACCACTACTCCTCCACCAATATCAATCTGCCTTTGGGTAGAGCTGTCTTCCAGTTTGCGTAGGATTTCCTCCTGTATTCCATCATGTCCAATATCTCGTTTACGACTCATAAAATGGGCATATAATTCAGTTTGTGTGATCAGGAAGTTAAGTTTTCGTTGCTGTCTCTTAGCCTAAGAGGAGAGCATTTACAAAAAACAGATGAAAGGGGGAAAAAAACAGGACAAGAGTTTAATGTGTAAAATATAATTAAAGAAAAAAATTTCATCTTCTAATATATCAACGACTAATCTGTCTAAATTATGCTATGCACATCACTGTGCTATCAAAATGCTACTAGTTGCACATAAGAACACCAACCATCTTCATAAATGTCTATATGAAACTATAAAATTGTTGTAAATGAAATTCTTTTAAATTCAGTAATCACAGCAAAGAACACCATAATCAATAAAAGAAAGTTTAAAAGTTTAGTTTACACTGAAAAAATGTCAACAAAAATTAACAGGATTTCAGTGGTCTACAGTAAAAGAATTTAACAGCAACATTCTCATGACAACCCAACTTGACATTCTGTTACTTATTAGTAAAGAGAGTTATGGCAGAACAGGGGAAATACATCAATAGGTAATACAGTTGAGATACTATCATTATTCAGCAATTAGCAAGGCATTGCAGAAACTCTGTTAGCCATCAGGCTCTGGGTAAAAAATGCTACAGGTTAAAAGTCGTCTATTAATCTAAGTCAGCAGGAACCTTCACAAAATGCTTATGAACTTGCAGGAATGAGAGGAACACAATAAATAAAGGGATAATTTAAGAATAAAAGTAAATACAAGGCATTCTCAAGATTCAACCTTACCTCATCATCACACATATAAGGTAACAACCACAAATCCACTAGAGAGCTTTTACAAGGAAACCCTTTTCTTAAATTTAACTCCTAATGCCCTGTAAGGGAGTTCACAAAGCTCTCACTTGACCAAGAAAAAAAGCTATCACAGAAAAATTCTGTGCCCCATACATAAATTACAGTCTCATTTTACAGCAAAGGGAAAAAAGGAGGGAAAAAAATAAATCTATGTAAATGAAAAAGTGTCTTGCCTTCCAGACCCAGAATGACAAACAAACCATCACAATAGGTTGGCCCTTACCAACACAGAGCTGTGTATGTCTGAGAGCCACAAACTGTTTCTCTAATTCCTTCCTCCATTTCACTCACTTGTAAAGAATCTATGCAGAAGGTTTTTTTTAAATTACCTCTCTCTAACATTAGAAGAATTATGTAAAGAGAAATCAGATAGCAGAAGAAATACATGGAATAATGCTGAAACAGAACAAATAACTCAATTTCACATCCTGGATTTAAAAACTCAAAATATCCATTCATTTTTGTGTCTCCCCAGTAGAGTAATTATCAGCAATCTGTGGTTTTCCTGTACCTCTCTCATCTCCTCATCCAGCTTGCGCTGCTCCAGAGCTTCCTTCTCAGCTCGTTTGCGATGTTCTTTCTCCACCTTTTCATACTTTTTCCAGTAGAGAAGCATCTCCTTGGTAAGTCGACGTGCTCGTGGTAGAGTTTCCTTACAGTTTTTCTGGGCTTGGATAGCAGCTCGACGTACCTCCCTCATGCACTGATGGGCAAGCTAGAGAGAAATAAGATTTTGCCAACAGTGGTAAAATGGGCAGATTTTAAAGAAAGGTAGCAATAAACATCAAATTTATTTATAACCAAGTCTGATCCTTCAGAAGAGAAAAACCTGTGATACTTTACTCAGCAGTAAGGCTTCTGAAACAGCATGAGAGAATGTGAACTTCCAAAAAAACTCTGAGATGGTGGAGAAGACAAAATATGAAGACAGCTTCAGCATGCCATTGTACAGAAGACTGATTTGGTGGGTAGGCCCTTGAAATGTACTCAGGAGAACAGAGTTAAGGCCTGGCTGCAACTCTGACCTATTTCGTGACACTTTTCTGTAGTTATTTTGTCACTTTTTAATAAGGCTGCTACAATAGCAGTATTGGTGGAACACAATCCCATGCACATTAATACACAGAGAAGTGAGGGGATATTCTACAATTTTTCCACCATTTCACAAAGAAGCATAATACAATGTAATGTTTTGTTCTAGTATAAATAAATTAATGTCATTGTTATAACAGTCAAAATTGCTGAGTTTGGTGTTTGTGACAGGTTTTTCCTCCACTAAAATTTGCACATCAACAATTCTAATACACAGACTTCAAATGATAAAACAAAATGAAAAAAGAAAAAAATGTGAAATTTCAAAACCTCTTAAGTCTGCTGCATCTGATGGTTGGACTTGATCTTAATGGTCTTTTCCAACCTTAATGATTCTATCATCATTTGCTAAAATGCAATTTGTGATACCTACAAATACAATTCTCATAGATTATTTGGGCAGAGATCACAAAGAAATCCAGCACCTGCTAGCTAAGGGGGACCACAAGAGAGAACCTACCTACAGCCAAATTTCTTCAACATACAAAAGCAGGCCCTGTTTTCTGCATCCCTTACATAGAAAACGTACCCTTTCTTGATTATATATACACGGAACAGAAAGTTTCCTATATCACCTTGTCTCTGACAATTCTCAATCATATATTTGATTAACTTTTCATTAGCCATATAAATGAATGAGACACTTGAATGTAACACTTGAAAAATGATCAGAAAGCTATTACCAAGTGTTCATAAGTAAAGCTCTCCAGGTGCAAATGATGCCACTTCTCAGGGAAGACTCTGACAAGATGAATTGCTTTTGCAATCACTTAACCAGAAAACTCCTCTACTTTCCATCTCAGGTCCTATATGTATTTATGTAAATTAACATAATATTCCAAGAGCCCCTTTGTTTTAAATAAGAATGCTTAAACCAGCAAATTCTAGACTGGTTAGATGGGCATCTAAAAAGTCAAAGTGTACCAAAGTCACTAATTTATAGTATCAAAGATTAGTAAATTTAAGATGTACAAACTAAATCTTACAAAAGCCAAAAATATCTCGACAAAAGCTCACACTGCTTGTTTCATCTGTTGCTTATGAAACATGCCAAAATGACACACTTAAAAAATGAAAAGCCTTATACTAAATGACAAATAACTTGCATACAGTACTTTCTCCTATACTTCCCTGCTAGTATAGTCAGTATTTTTAGAAACAGAAAAAACTTAAAGACATTACAGTTTGCTTATTACATCCAGTGCAAATAATGGTATAAAACTAAACACCACCTACCTTTTTGCTGTTGGTTAGGAAAAGGTTGCGGGCTGAAGCTTTCTGTTTGTATGCCTGTAAAATAATACCATCTTTAAATTAGCTAAAGGTTAATGGCTGCACAGTATTTCAAAAGATCACTAACCAGGCTTCAGCAGGTATAGGCTCCAACTTCTGCCATGCACACCATTGTATAATTAGCTATAGGTACTTCAAGTATTCTTCATTTTGACTGAAACAGCTTTTTTCATCCTCAAATTACCAAAGGCATACATGAATGTATTCCACATCCTAAAGAAAGCATGCAAAGCACCTTTTTCTTGATTGTTTCTTTAATCAATACTATTGCAAAGCAAGGTTCTCCTATTCCACTGTTTCACTGAAGTAAATGCCATTTTCCACTCTTTCCCAGAGATGTTAGAAAGTAAAGTAGATCCTATATTCTTCAAAATATCAAAATCAGTCTTTTGAAAAAATATGGTCTATCACACTGCACATATACTTTGTTTGGCTTTTAAGCTCATAAAGGATGATACAGCCATCACTTGTTTTAAACTTCTTAGAATTCAAAGTCTGTTAATTGTCAGCTCCAAAAAACAGGTTCTAAGGGCCACTTCGATCATCTCAGAAAACTAAGAACAGTGCACTCAGCTTTCTATTTCAAACGTGCCCGAAGCTTGTCCTGCAAATTATACACTTTTCCCCACACTGTTCTGAAATAAGTTTTGAAAAACATGCTATAGTGATTGAAACATTCCTTTCCTGAACTTTATGGTAAAGCTAGATATGGGTTTGCTCTACACTGCCATCCTGTAGATTAGTATGAGTACCTCCTAGAGTTTACCATACCTTTCATTGAAAAGGATTGAATAGCCATGGCAAACCACTGCATGATCCATTCAGCTATAATTGTTAATAAGAAATTCGAACTACACTTTGCTCATGGCTTCTAGAATCATTAATAACCATTGGAAAAATCAGGTCTTACTTTACTCTGTTTTTCTAAGTGTCAACGCCCCACTAAGTTAATTTTCTATTTTGGTGTCTTGCTATGATCACTGATCTAGTGCCATTAGCCAAGCTCACCTTTGGCAACTCCTTTTTAACAATGCTAAGCCACACTTTCCGTCGACGTGCATTAAGCTGCTCAATTGACATATGCTTCTTCTTGGACCCAGGTGGTGGTGTATCATGAGAAAACTTGGCAAAAACTTTGGTCTGGTGGTGGTGGCGTCGTGGTGACTCCTCTGAAGAGAGTTCTTCATCCCGCCTCCTCTTTTTCTTTACTTTTTTCAGCTTGCCTGCATGGCAACAATGATCATAAAAATACATTTCTTTTTCTATTTTTAGGACAAATTTAGTCAGGTATCTTTCCTGAGTAAATGATCCTGATCAATTTCTATGTGGAACCAACAAAAAAGCCAAACTTATACATGTTTGCTATTTCTGGGACCATTCATTTTTTCTATTAGATATTTCCTCACTACTCCAGAAGGGCGAAATATTTTCTTTCCTATTTAATAGAGGGGTGAAATGCAATTACTTCCAGGAAAACATTTCTTAAGAGATAAATTGTCTGGGACCGCTGTGACGTTTCTTGCTTTGTGCTAAAACTCTACTTAAATACATGCAAAGGTAAGACATTTAAGGGTAACATTAACAATTGGTACAGTAAGTCTCAAAGCAAACTTCTCAGCAGTTGAAAGATACTGGCATGTTGTCATGTATTACAGATACCAGCTTTCAGAGGCAATTATACTGATATCAGATTTTAAAATATTCTCTGTGAGTACACAAAATTATGGATGCTCCAAGATTAGTGAAGGAAAAGCCCACCAGAGTTAAAGGAACTTGCAAATAGAAAGGAAGTAAGATCAAAATAACTCCCTTAAAACAAAGGTCAAACTTAAGTAATTGCACTAGAGAGAGTTCACCTTACACTGACAGTTCATAGCCTTCTCTTTCTGCTTCCTTACAGATTTCCAACTGCGGACAGCTCAAGCAAGAAAGGAAACTGTACTTCCTGACAAATGTGTATCTGAGAAACTCCAGCTAGTATGTCACCGATATAATTCTACTTTAACTCACATTGGACATCAATTGCAAGTTCCCTCTAATTTCCAGAAGACACTTGCACTCCCTATAATTTCTTGTTCACTAGAATTACATATTCAGGAATAACTGCATTAGGTACTAGATAAACTCTTGCATTTTTGAAGGAACTACCATGTTTTCAAAAAACTCTCAAGTAAACAGACCATGATACAAAACAGTGCTTATGGATTCCAAAGCAATGAATAAAGCTACAAGGTACCTAAACTCCTTCATTCTATATTCAGAAGTCCACAAGGAAAATCTTAAGCCATGAACTCTCTACTCACACCTCTTTTTTTCCACCCTACCTTTCTGGAAGTCAGATAATAAAGCACAGTATTTCCTGAAGACATTTTCCGTTGGTAGAATTTGATATTTCCATGCAAAACCCACAAGTTGTGAATATTTATGTTTATTCAAAGGAAATAATGCAGGAAAAGAAGTTAAACCATAGCAGCCCTCTAAAAACCACTTAAACCCACCAGGTTAGTGACTATACCTTTTATTTTTTTCTCTTCTTTAAACTTCTTTTTCTTGGGCCCTAGCAGGTGGCGCTGCTGCTCGTAGTAAGGGTCGTGGGTGGACAGCAGTCCTGCGCTGTAGTACTGGTACTGCTGCAACTGAAGGTATAAGAGTGAGCAGCTAAAAGACAGCCCATAAACTGTTCGGATCTTGAACGTGAATGAGAGATCAGGAAACATGCATTTCTCCATATTTTGCATTTGTTATCAGATATCACGCTGCCCAAAGTGAACCACTGCTCCCAGAGGTGGCCTCCAAGTTCTGCACAGGGAACCAAGCCCACCCAGTTAAGAGGGAAGAGTGGGTAGTGAAATTTACACTTCCAAAACATACTGCTGCCTTTTCCATAGAGGTGCTACCCAGCACCTCTAAGCACCTCTTGGACATGAAGAGGTCCAAATACGGACCTACTGTTTGTTTTGCTTGTGTTCCCAAATTAAATACATGTTCTACTTTATCATTCCAAATGATGTAAAAAGGTTTAGAGCAAAGGCATTTAATCCACAAGGACAAGCAACTTGAACACTCAGACTGTCAAGTAAAAATAGAGCTGCCTCCACATTTTTACCCCTAAATGATCAAAAAAGCCAGCATATTCTCATTGTTACTCAACTGAAGCATTGAAGAACTACACACAGGTTACATATATACAGGCAAATTAAAGACAGTACCACTCAGAAATTAACTATGTAAAACTTCAGCATACTTTTAAGTTAAAATGTTTCTGAAAGGTGAGACTATCAACATAAAGAAACTTTTTTTGACAGATGTGCTCCCCCCCGCCGTAACTGTGTACTGCTGATCTGACAATACAATGGTTATTTTCACTGGATATTATTTCTTACTAGTCTGGAAATAAGTGTTTGTGTAAAATCTAACAAAAGTTATGACCTGTGTAAAAACTGGGTGTATGAATATTTGTGTAGTTATGCAATATTTCAAGAAGTTAACACAATTTTGATTCAGAACTTCACAAGGAAAGAAGTGTAGAGAAGCAAAGACCTCTGTGAGAAAATATTTATTCACTCTTCTGGAGAAATTTCAAAGTAATGAAAAATCAAGAAGACAAATTTTAACTTCAGACACATCCTCTGATAATGGAATAGGATTACTTTCTTCACGTGAGGCTACTTTCTGCTGCAATTCAAAGCAGCTATAAAAATTTCTGCAAAGCCCTTAAAATTTGAAGAAATATATTAATAGAATCAAAACAGTCACAGAATTTGGCCTAATATTAAGAAAAATGCAGAAATGCAGCAGACTATATTCTTCTAAGGAGGGAAAAACATAAGAAAATCCAAAACTTAAAAGGTAAAAAAGAGTCAAGGAAAACCCCAAATCGTGACAGAAAACAAGGTAGAAAACTAGGCATTCCCTTTCAAGATTGTAAACATCAACTTAATACTCATCACCTCAACAATGATGTAAATACACTTGAACAGCAGCTAATACTACCTGTATTAGAACTTAACTCGCAGCATCTCAGTTTTTATATATATTATCCAAATCCTGCATTCTAAACCCCTCTAGCTGCTCTAGTGACTGGGACAGAGCACTGTGACAGCCATGTATCACACGTGCCAGTACCAGCAACATACATTACTGACAGATTGGCAGCATAAGGCATCAACAGCCTTTCTTTCTGTATGTAATTAATTAAATAACCCTTGTCTGAAAGTAATGTTAGACAGTTATAGTCTACTAAACAACAGGAAATTTTCCAGTCCACAACATATTATGAGTTTTGATAAAAATGTAAGAGCAATTAAAATAATACTGTTAGAGGAAAGAATAAAAATTAAGGAAATGTAAAAATTCTTGATTTTTACCTCTTTGTCTTTGCTATATTTACTTTGATGCAATTTCTTATATTTGTGTAATCGCAGCATGTTGTGAAGTTCCTCCCTTGATAGGGAAAAGTCTTCTTCATCCTCTCCATCCTCATCACTTGGTGAGTCTGTGTCACTGGAGTCATCACTCAGGAGAATACTCTAACAGGAATAAACAGGAACTAATTTAACAATCACAAGTCCCTGTTCTGAATTGCTATTTATGCAAAGTGCTCTTGAGCCTTTACCTAATAAAGGGGTGCGGGTCTGGCCCAACAATACTTAGCATTTGTCTTTAATCTAAAATGACTCAAATGGAAAGCAGTTTTCTGTGGTGCAGTATTGTGTAGCAGTGAAACCAATAAACATTTTGTGATCACAGAATCATAGAATGGTTCGGACTGTGTAATGGGCCTGGCTGAGATGGATTTCATTTCCCCATAGCAGCACTCACAGCGCTGTGCTTTTCATTGTTAGCTAAAAAGGCATTAATAACACACCAGTGTCTTGGCTACTGCTGAGCAACTCTGGCACATCATCAGTACGGTCTCTCAACATTCTTCCCCCCACCACTGAGGGGAAGATTCTGGGAGGGAACACAACCGGGCCAGATGAGCCAAATTAACCAAAGGGATATTACATACCACATGACATCAGCTCAGATAAAAAACTAAGGAAAGGAGGAGAAATGAAATGGGGGCATTTGTTATTTACAGAGTTTGCCTTCTGAGCAACCACTATGTGTGCTGAAGCCCTGCTTCCCAGGAAATGGCTGAACATTGCTTGCTAATGGGAAATAAGAGAATAAACCGTGTTATTTTCCTCTTCACTTGCGCATCCACAAGCTTTCACTTTTGCTTTAGTAAACTGCCTTATCTCAACCTACAAGTTGTTTTCCATCTTATTCATTCTCCTGTGTGGCTGGGAAGGGCAGTGATAGAGAAGCTTGGTGGGCACCTGGCATCCAGTCAAGGTCAACCCAACAGAGGTTGGAAGGGAACCTGGAAGATCATCGAGGTCCAACCCCCATGCTGTGGGCAGAGACACCTTCAATTAGACCAGGTTGTTCAGAGCCCCAGCCAGCCTGACCTTGAACACCTCCAGGGATGGGGTATCCACAACTTCCCTGAGCAACCTGCTCCAGTGCCTCACCACCCTCACAGTAAATAATTTTTTCCTAATAACTGATCTAAACCTACTATCTTTCAATTTGAACCCATTTCCCCTTGTCCTGTCACTACATGCTCTAGCAAATAATCTTGTTCCATCTTCTTCTTAAGTTCCCTTCAAAAACTGGAAGGCTGCAATTAGGTCATTCCAAAGCCATCTCTTCTCCAGGCTGAACAATCCCAATTCACTTAGCCTTCTCTTAGAGGAGAGGTGCTCCATTCCTCTAACCAACTTCGTGGCCCCTCCTCTGGATTTGCTCCAACTGATTTGGGCAGAGGTAGTTTTCTATTAGTTTGGTGATAGTTATGTCATTTTAGTCCACTTCATCTGTTTGTGGTCTCAGAAAACCAGCAATGAGAAAAGCCAGGGTACCAATAGGGGCAGTTTTGTTATGTATACCCGCAGGTGCTTTCCTACCCTATTTGTAGTTTGTCCTGCTATTCTACCACTTCTACCTGTATCAGCTGCAGCAGGTTTGGCTCTTGTTTGACCTCTTGGCAGCATGTTTTTGCTAACTGCAGAAGCCTATAGTACAATGAAAATGCAAAGATGGCATAAAGCCTCCATTCCACTCTCTTCCTCCATCCTCACTGAGACCTTATAGTGAGTTCAACTTAGGAAAAACTTTCAGTAAAGTCACAAATCTCCATTTAATGCATTTTGTAATAGATCATTTTAATTTGGATACTGTACTAACATTAATTCAAGTTCTGAATGTATACTCGCTGCTCAGGTCACCACTAAACCATGCTCCCAAGTGCCACATCCACATGCCTTCTGAATACTTTCAGGGATGGTGATTCCAACACTTTCCTATGCAGCCTGTTCCAATGCCTGACCACCCCTTCCATTGAAGAAATGTTTCCTAATATGCAATCTAAAACTCCCCTGGCACAACTTGAGGCCATTTTCTCGTCCTTTTGCTTGCTGTTTGGGAGAAGAGACTCATCCTTAGCTCACTACAACCTCCTTTCAGTAAGTTGTGGAGAGTGATAAGGGTGCCCTCAAGCCTCCTTTTCTCCAGAATAAATGACCCCAGCTTCCTCAGCCACTTCTCATAGGACTTTTGCTCCAGTCCCTCACCAGCTCTGTTGTCCTTCTCTGGACATGCTCCAGCACCTCAGTGTCCTTCTTGTCGTCAGGGGCCCAAAACTGAACACAGGATTCCAGGTGTGGCCTCATCAGTGCTGAGTACAGGGGGGCAATCACTGCCCTGGTGCTGCTGGCCACACTGTTTCTGATACAGACCAGGATGCCATTGGCCTTCTTGGCCACCTGCACACACTGATGGCTTGTGTTCAGACTCTGTCGAACAGCCCCCTGGTCCTTTTCCGCTGGATAGCTTTCCAGCCACTCATCTCCCAGCTTGTAGTATTGCCTGGAGTTATTTCTGATCCAAGTGCAGGACTGGGCACTTCACCTTGCTGAACCTACCATTGGCTTCGGTCCATCAATCCAGCCTCTCCAGATCCCTCTGCGGAGCCTTCCTACCCTCCAGCAGATCAACATTCCCACTCAACTTGGTGTTGTCTCAAAACTGACCAAGGGGGTAAACTGACTCGATTCCCTAGTTCAGATCATTGATAAAGATATTAAATAGGACCAGGCCCAACAGTGAGCCCTGGGAAAAACCACTAGGAACTGGCCACCAGCTGGATTTAACTCCACCACTCTCTGGGCCTGGTCATCCAGACAGTTTTTTACCCAGCAAACAGAGTACCCAACCCAAGCCATGAGCAGCCAGTTTGCCCAGGAGAATGCTGTGGGAAATGATGTCAAAGCCTTTACTGAAGTCTAGGCAGAAAACATCCACAGCCTTTCCCCCATCCACTAAGCAGGTCACCTGGTCATGGAAGACGATCAGATAGGTCAAGCAGGACCCAACTTTATGCCATAAATCCATGCTGGCTGGGCCTGATCCCCTGGTCATCCTGTTCACGCTGTGTGATGGCACTCAAGATGATTTGCTCTATAACCTTTTGCAGCACCAAGGTCAGGCTGACAGGTCTGTAGTTCCTCAGATCCTCCTGACAGCTTTTCTTGTTGATGGGCATCATATTTGCTAACTTTTAATCAATTGGGACCTCCCTGGTAAATAACTGAAAGCAGCTAAGTGAGCACTTCTGCCAGCACCTCCATAGCCCTGCGTGGGTAACTTTATTGACAGATTCCACAACAGCTGCATTTCTTTCCAATATTCTTACCTTCAGCCACTTTCTGCTTTTCTTCAGTTTGGAAAAGTTATACAAGCTCCCTTTTTCACACTTTGGTTCTGTTTAGAAAAAAAATAAAGCTCTTAAAAAATAATGCTTTTCCCAGCTCAGCACAAAGAAAGGAGACATTCAACCTAGTGCATGCCTACCTGGCTGCAGCACTCCATTCAGGGAATGTGCATTCAGCATCCCAGAATTCCCTGCTCCAGATGACTCCCCAAGCAAAGAGTTTGGAGGCTCTTCCTTAACTTCCATCAGGGAATCCCCAGGCTGAGGCAGCAAAGGGTTGTCATCTGATCCATCTTCACTTTCATCGCTGCAAGAAGATATGTAATAAAGTGACAATGAAAGGAAAATATTCGAAAGAGAAGATGCTCATGCAACTTTCTTACATGTTGGCATCTGTCTAAAGGTTTAAGAATTGAGACAGCTTCAGATGTAACTCTACACATTAGGAGTACTGCTGTTAATAATTTCCCATTAACTCCTCAGCAGTAGTTAATCATCAGACCAACCTGGCTATACAATCAACCTTCATCTCCAGTCTTTAACAAGATACCTAATGTGAAACACAAACTAAGCAAGACACTAATATCAAGTCCAACTGAAGCACAATACTGTGATCCTCAGGTGTAGATGTAAAGCTGTATGTTTCCTAATCCTTGTGTGGGTCTCATTACATCCTTGTAAACAGACGAGTTACCCATGCAGTTGTCAGTTCTGTAACTCTACAATTCCAAAAGAGGCAATTGTTTTAGGACAGAAACCTACCTTGATGACTCACTTCTTAATGACAAAACTTACATATAAATAAATTCTGCATCTGATAATAATAGTCTTTGCATTTTATTTATGGCTACAGGCCATATGTGTCCCTTGAAAATTAGCTCAGTGCTTCCTCATCCTACTTTTTGCAGACAAAGAAAATTTTGGTCACTCACAAAAAAAAGAGCTTTAAAACATTTGTGGTAATTTGTACATGGGCTGGCAACACAATGAATTATCAGTGTGAACTAAGAGAAGCACAGTCCAAAATCTTTCATACAATCATAGAATACCCCACGTTGGAAGAGACCCACAAGGATCATTGAAGTCCAACTCCTGGCCCTGCAAAGGACCACCCCAAGAATCACACCATGTATCTGAGAGCATTGTCCAAACGCTTCTTGAACTCTCTCAGGCTTGGTGCCATGACCACTTCCTTCAGGAGCCTGTTCCAGCCACCCTCTGAGTGAAGAACCTTTTCTTAATATCCAAGCTAAACCTCCCCTGTCAGAGCTTCATGCCATTCCCTTTGGTCCTGTCACTGCTCACCACAGAGACCAGATCAGACAGGCTTTGTTTCAGAACTTAGAGCCAATGATAGATTTACTATTAAATTTAATAGTATTTTTCAAGTCTCATCTTTTCTAGGCTGAACAATCCAAGTGACTTCTCCTTCTTTAAAGGAGAAGACTTTGTAATCAACAAGTCACTACTAAATTCTTCATATGGTGTTGTGTGGGAACAGTGTAATAAAAATGCTTGTCTTTCCTTGGTATTCCCAAGGGAAAATAGAAAAGGTGCTGGTACCTGGATATACTCCTGTTAAAGATGGCAGACGTCTGTCGTAAAAACTGATCCAGTTGCAGAGCTTTCTCCAGATATTGCAGATAGAGGGGTTTTGCCAGCTCTGAGCAGCTGCCATCCTCCCTGGCACCCAACTCTGAAGCCATAGAACAAACTTTTCCTCATGCACAGATGCCTCTGAACACAGAGCTGTTAAGAAGAAACAAAGAGTTATCACCACCACTGCCTCCTCTGAAAGGAAGAAACTTGGTGAGCCAATCTACTCCATGCTACCCCCAATGCTAGTATTTCACAGCATGCAGAACTGAGATAGTTCTGGGCAGCAAAAGCTTAGGCTGCAGTTAACAGGTATAGTAAACAAACAAATCTCCGCTCAACTTTCCACCACTGTACTACCACAGCCAAAAACTAGATTCTTAGGTTTCTTTTGTATGACTCTGTGGATGCTGTTCGATAGGAGCGAGCACTGTACTGACCTAGTATGATAATCCAAGTGGTGACATAGAAATGCAAAGTACTATGAAACCAGTACTTAAGCATCTGGAGTACACCTTCGTCACTATTACAAATAACATGTTTAAATTTCAACAGAAGGCATATATATAAAAATACAAACTTACTCCAAAAAGGAAGAACTACTGCAAATATTGTTCTTTTGTTGTTTTTACCACTCGGTTCACGCTACTCTACTGAATACTTTTAAGACTTTTCCTTTACCTTAAAGCAATACTACTCTTACAGCACTCAAAATAAAGCTGTTACCTATTGGCAAACAAGCTACAAATACCTGACAAAAAACCCCTTCCACATTCTAAAAGTCAACTGTTATTTTTTTAAAGAAAAAGTAACACAAAAATAGCAATTTACTACAAACTTTCTAATATTCACAAATTTAGAACATATTCTAGCTTTATGCTTTTTCAACTAGTAAAAATTGTCTGCCTAATTTTCATTTATTTGTTCGCAGTATTTAAAATTTTTAAGAACCAAAAGCATTCCCCTGCAATATTTGCATAATACATACTTTGAAAACAAAGCTATCAAAACATTTTATTGCTCTGTCAACTGCCCTTTTCTTTTCCTTCAACTACAAAGGATGTCATAACAACTGTTACAGTAATAGCTCTGTCAACCTGAATTTTACTTTTCTTCAATTACAAAAGAAGCCATCATCATTATAGTAATAGTGAGAAAGATAAATTATTTCCAAAGTCACAGTTGTTACTGTATAAATGAAAGCGCTGTCAATATCCTAAATATTATATTTAATAATAAATAAATGCCTTAGCCTTTCACTTCTGGTGGAGAACAAAAATCTTAGAATAGTTTAGGTTGGAAAGGACCTTAGAAAAAATCTAGTTCTAACCCCACTCCCATGGCCAGGGACACCTCCTACTAGAACAAGTTGCTGAAATTAAAGCCAGTCAGCTGTAGTCAGTCTTAGATTAGTTGTTCTTTTGAAAGATTCTTCTGGTTTCTATAATTTCTTAAAAATACTATACAAACTGAAGCAAACTTCACAATAATTTATTCCAAGATATTTTACATTTGTTCAATTATTAAATCAATGACTAAATTGTTTTATGCTTATATAAGTAAACATACAGACTGGATATCTGATCTTCAGATTGTTCTCTCTTCACATATACAATCTGAAACCCAGCATCTAACCTTTTCCAAGTCTCTTATTCTCAAAAATTACAGAACAGATTTGGATCTTCCAAAGTTCCAAAAACTGTGATTCCCACCTTGAGACTAACGGCTGTGGTTGAACAAGACTGAATTTTATTATTTCTTAATAAATACTGAGTGTTAACATCCTTACCCACAGAAATAACCAGTAACATACCAGAAGCTGTTAGACAGGATAACAGCTCTGATTTAAAAACTTTTAGACTGAAGCTATCTAGGTTCAGCTTTCCACATATTAGGTCTTCGTATACCTGACAGCAACTGAATGGTTGACCTCAGTTACCAAATAACCATTTCAGAAAAGCTTAGGAGAACACCTGAAATCTTTCCTAGTAAGGGTAGTGAGATGCACATTTTCCAAGCAACTTTCATCCATATATGTCATAGTGCTTTACAGGCATTTAAAAAACCAAGAAACTGACCAATCAAACAGAAAAACAAAACATAAAACCAAAAAACCCACCCTAAAATCAAAAACTGTGTTCCAAAAGACAAGGCTATGAACCATAGAATCATTTAGGTTGGAAAAGACCTCTAAGATCATCAAGTCCAACTGCTAGCCCAACACTGCCAAATCCACCACTAAACCACATCCTCAGGTGCCACATCCACACACCTTTTAAATACCTCCAGGGACAGTGACACAACCTCCTCCCTGGGTAATCTGTTCCGTGCTTGGCAATGCTTTTTGTGAAGAAATTAAGTAAAAGGGTTAAAAAATGAGAGAAAACGTGAAACTTGTGACTCTAATGGAAGAAATTACTCAAGAGGTAACAGAAAAGGACACCATGAATGTGAAAGTGGTTTTCCTTCAGATCACCAAAAACATTATATATATGTTCTAGGAGCAAGAATCTATTCCTAGTATCATACCAGAAAAAGTATGAGGATTACTTTTATGACTCCATTTCAAAATTTATCAACAAGAGCATGTGTTATATTAACATGGTTAACTCAGAACCACATGGAATCTTTCACCTGTCTGTTTTTTGCAGGAAACCATGTTCCCAAAACTCAACATTTAGTGGCATTACCTGTCCTCTTGGCACTGTGGGGGAAAAATGTGCCCTAAAGGGCATAAAGCACACAGAACTTGATTTGGATTCATGGCCTCTGGGGAAGATAACAAAACAAATGTACCCTATTGCCCCACAGGGAGCCCAAACCTCACAAAACTGTACAAGCTTAAGAACAAAATAAAGGAAAAGAATTAAGATAGATTTGAGGTCAAGTTTTAAATTGCAAAACAGCAAACAGGCCAGAGGCAAAACAAACACAATCATCTTCCTGATCCAAAATGAGTAACTGGATGCTATTCCAGCTGCCCAGACAAACTTGCCCAAGTGCTGGTCTGTGTGGTCCCACCAGACTGGATCACTGCCCCTGCTCCAATGGTGCTCATGTGGCTCCATGATCATACAGTTTAAGAGATATGCCAGAAGAAGATTATTTCTTTACTTGTAAGACATAAATGACCCTATGAAAAGATGTTGACAGATGCATCTAGTAAGTAGAAAACCAAGATATTTTTTCAGGAGTGGCTCATTGCTACTGCACAGTTCCCAGGCAAGTATCAGAGCAAGTGATAATACCCTATGCAGCGACTGCAGTTACTGTAAAGAAGAGATTTCACTCCATACTTTAACCAATTAAATTCCCTTGCTGTGTACAGTATGCTAAGCATGTACACTTGCATGCTAAGTACCCGTCTCCTCCATACTTTTTTTCAGATACCTATACTCTTAAATATTACCTTCCAGGTCAGGAAACCTACATTTCCGCATTTAATAAAATCCTTCTTAAGCTGACATAGTATAAGACGTCTGCATTTCACTCATACAAAAAGACATGTTTTTTTCCTGTCTTCCTATTTCAACTGCCCAATGAGGCTCCTGTACATACAACACTAATTACTCTTGCCCTCAAACCAGCTACTAGTCTGCATCCTACCTACCAAATAAATAAATATTAACACAGGAGAACTTGACAATATCCTTAAACATATTTACAATGTCCAAAACAAATTTAGTGTTACAGAAGCATATTTGGATATAGTTCAGACATTGAATTCAGCCCTTTCATTTATTCATGGTAACAGTCACACAGTGCTTCTCTGATGATCAAAGCAATAATGCAGAAATCTAAGAGACAGACACTTCTTCATTCTCTATTCTTTTGTTTCCACACCAGAAAAAAAGCCCCAAAACTCTAGGTTTTAAGAAACAAAGATTTCCAACGGCAAAAACTGCTTGAATACTTAAACAAGAGAAGATGGGAACACAGCCTGATGATCCACAACAGTAGGTAACAGTGCTCAGGACATCACCAAGACATTGCTTCTGTGGATTTACATGGTGCTGATATTCATTCCACTTTTCTTTGTAATTTTGGAAACAAATCTACCCTTTTGCCTACTCAGTTTAAGGAAGATTATAAAAACACAGATTTTTAAAGTGGTTTCATTACTGATGGTAACATTTAGGTAAATACTCATATGTTACAGGTGGTAAAATGACTGAATGATGCAGAGTAGTGCCTCTGCCATCATGACTTTATTACTGATATATGCCAATTTTATGTTACATTTCAGTATCAAATTCAGTAGCTATTTGCTTTCTCCTCTCCTCTTCTGCGGAGTTCTAACAGTTTAAAAACCTACTATGTGAAAATAAATAACTTCTGCACTGCCTGGTTGGCACTTAGAATCCTCTAACATTCTCAATGAGAAGCTCACACTGAAACCATTTAGTTGTATCATATGGACTGCTGAATTATGAAAAGCACAGGTAAAATATCACCAGCATGAATATAAAAACTGCATGCAAACAACTTTCATAATAATATGTATTTTTTAATATCTAAGTTCTGTTCTGAAGAAGCCTTCCTTATCCCGTTTTAAATCACATTGGTTAGTGCAACGTTAATGTAGGTGTGAGGTTTCTTCACTCACTCTTGTTTGTACAAACATACAAATACACATATCCAAACAGAAGATTCAGTCAAAGTCTGTATGGAAAACTTACTTTAGCACAGTAATATGAGCAAGACAGACTTCTTTATAAGCATATAATCTCCAATACAGACAACTGTGGTGGTATAAAAAACTTGTAGAGGTTATTTTGCTTAGAGAATTCTACAGTCTCCTTTCCCCGCTCACATTTTAGCTTGCTTTGGTAAATGCATAGTTGCACAAACAACCAGAGTACACTATAAACCACATTTTAAAGCAAAACTTAATTCCCATACAGTCTTTTTTTATGGCAGTGTCTTAAATACAATTTTGATATGTGAGAGATTATGGCTTTAAAAAAAAGCAGGGAGGATGTTTCATATGAACCTAAAGACCTAAATCTTCATTAAACTCAAGTTGAACAAATAAAAGACATGCATATACAACTGAACTGTGAGTTCAAACCACTTCAGTTTGAAATTAAAAAAGGCCATTTTAATTGCTTTTCTGAGTTATGAAATCTAGGGAAACTACTTTGTTATTTTGCTTTTGTGGTAATGTTTTATATTTTTTTCCAAGGAATGAGACAGCATTTCACCGATCTGTGTTCCTCTTTTTAATCACTTTTAAATACACAGAAGAGCCAATGGAGGACTGGCTCCAAATTTTATAATTCCCTGAATGAACGGTGACAGATAGGGCCTGGTTTATTATTTAAAAGGAAAGCTATACAACAATGTATCAGAAGCATATACATGAGTAGCAGAGTACTTTAAAATATACAGAACACAAAAGCTGGTGTGTCACAGCTCTGCTTCCATGTTTAAACTAACAGAAAAACAATCCTAAATATTTAATTTTTCAATTAGAGCAATTCTTTCCCAAAAGAAAAGTTAACAGTATTTATGGAGACCTCTGACAGTGCATTTATATTCTCTGCTCTATGCAAGAGCACCAACAGCTATCTTCACACACTGCTACTCTGTGCACACAAAACACCAACTGCATGGATATTTTCAGTTTTGTTTGGTTTTCACTCCCTCTGCCCCAGACCACAAAAAGGGAACTATGCCCAAGAAAGCTCTAAGAGGACCATTTTCGTCTTGCCATCTAGACCAATCTCTAGCATGTAGTTTAGCCTGCCAAAGGGCATGCTTATTACAGAATTTACAGCTTGTTATACCCAAATAGCACCAGATCTGCTCATTTGAATGGTCAAGAACTGTGAGGCAACATTTTAAGCAATTTCAAAAACATATATGTGAGAAACAGACATGAAAAAACTGCAGGCAATATTCTTAAACATTGGGAAAATGTTCAAGCTACAGTTCTATTTCTTGCACTTTTCCCTCGCTGTCTTACTGACCTCCCAAAGTCACGACACACTGTTATACGTACACATTAAAGGAATGACAGCACAAACAGATCATTTCTGACTTAGTTAAATAATGCGTTGGTCACAAACAGGCACATCAGACGTCCTGTACAAATCCATGCAGTAGATGTATTCGCAAGAGAAGAAACTAAAATTCTAATTATGCGCATAAAGACATTTCACTATTAAAAAACAGGAATTTGACTTGCACCATTTTCTTCATGTAAAGTTGAAAATAAACTGAAGGAGGGAAATTCACAGCGCCAGGAAAAGGACGCCTAGTGCTAAGCCAGGGGCAGGAACGGCGTGCGGCGGTGCCCGCAGCGGGCCGGGCGCACCGGGGACACCGCGGCCCGCACGGAGCGTTCGCTGCCCTGAGCGAGGGCGCCGCCGCCGGGCCCCGCCTCGCGGGACACCCTTCCCGTCACCGCCGGCCGCGGCCCGGGGGCAGCGGCAGCCCCTGCCCCTTCCCGCAGGTGCCGGGGGTCACCCCGAGGATCACCCCGGGGATCACCCCGGGGGCCCGGCCCTGCCCTGCGCGCCCCCCCGCGGCTGTCGGGGCCGCGCTCCCAGGGCCCCGCGCGCGCCCCCGCGGCTGACGCAGCGCTCCCTGCCCGGCC
>JAWWEW010000165.1:25103182-25127908 GCA_035583185.1 Anabacerthia variegaticeps
GCCCGCGCGCATCGATGCGCTCCCGCGGCCGATTGGTAGGGTCTGGCGGTGACGGAAATTGCCGAAGGGACTCGGCCGAGGCGGCCGGGTGAGCCAGCGAGTCTCGCGCGGGGCGGGGCGGGGTCTCGCGATGCTGGCGCGGGAAGGCGGGTGCGGCCCGGAAGTGACGCGCGGTCGCCCTTGAGGCGCGGGCGGGGGGCGCGGGGCGGGCGCGGCCCCGATCGGACCCCTCGGGATCCTCCGGGACCCTCCGGGCCGGGGCCGCCCCCTCGAGCCGCGCCGGAGGCAGCGTGCGCCGGCCGGCCCCGCGGGCGGTGGAGCGGTGAGGGGCTGGCGGCGCTGGAAGCGGGCTGACACGTGGGGCGACCTGCGTTCTGCCGCCTTGGCTTTGTCGTGCACGGAGAGTTGCATCAGAGCCGCCCAGGACGAAATGGGCCCGAAGGTTAATTGCGGAGAGGCTGTGCAGTGCAAAGGCGCTGTGGCCGGCAGCTCCGCGGCCCCGCCGCCTCCCAGGCCCGGCCCGCAATACATTTACAGCAAATCCTCAAATGCGTGGCTAATCCAGATCACTTAGTGCCCACAGATAAAAACCCGTATTCACGACTAAGCTGTGTCACTCCGGCTCTCAGCAGGCACCACCGTGTCCTGCTTTTGGCTGTGATGGAGTTCATTTCTTCTCAGTAGCTGGAACACTGCTGAGTTTTGGATTCAGAATGAAAATAGTGTTAATAATGTTAACACGCTGGTGTTTTGGGTTTTGCCGAGTTGCGTTTATCCCAAGGACTTATTTTTTTTTTTTTTTGGTGCCTCGTGGCCTTCTGTCAAGGAAGTGCACGAAAGAAAAAGTGAGGGAGCAGGGCCACGACAGCTGACCCGAGCTGGCCAAAGGGACATTCCATACCACACAATGTCATGCCCAGTATACAAACCGGGGGGAGTTACCTGGAAGGGGGGGCCAATCTGGGTTTGGGAAGGGGGGTCTGGCATCAGTCAGCACGTGGTGAGCAGTTGGACTGTGCATCACTTGTTTGGTTTTATTATCATTCTTATTTACTATTAGTATTCTGTTTTACTTTGCGTTCAATCATTAAACTGTTCTTACCTCCACCTACAAGTCACTTTCGGTTTTCCTCCCCATTCTACGTGGGTGGGGGGAGCAGAGTGTTGAGAGAGTGGCCCTGGTGCTTTGTTGCCAGCTGGACTTAAACCACAACACACAGTTACCAGGCAATAAAAAGAACATCCCTACCCCCAGTAAAACTTCAGCAGGGTTGTCCTTAACTAGTGGTGCTACTTGTATCCCTAAATACAACAGGGAATTGCCTTGTTTGGAAGTGTGCATGATTTTGTTACATCTTAGGACCAAGCTTAGACAGAGTAGCACAAGACCTTATGGACCATTAAAAAAAAAAACAAAAAAAACCCCTTTTTTTTCTCCTTTAAGAAAATTTTAATTTTCAGCCTTGTGCATCAATAAGTAATGAATCCGTTCTAATCTATTTCTTTATTATGTTCCCAGAAGAGAACCTAACGGAAAGCTGCAGCCATGTTTACCCAGGAATTTGCTACTTAATATAGTAGCACAGGTGCAATTAGACTGTCAAGTCCCTCTCTGGAAATCCTTATTCCATGATGATACTGTTCCAGCCAGAGATTCACTTTCTGGAAGAGGCTGAGAATGCAGCTCATTCTCTTACCAGGAAGGCTGGCCTCAGGAATTAGTTTGTATCCTGCAGAGACACGCCACACTACTCTTCTCTTCTCTTCTACATCCCAGAGTTGATGCCTTCATATCCCAATCCCTCTCTGTCCCTCCTTCCATGACGTATTTCCATTTTCTCTCTAGTAATAGGACTGGGTGGATCAAAATGATTTTGGCTATGGAAATAAAATGTGTGTGCTCTTTATCTATCTCTGGCACAGAAGAGCCTGCATGTTCCATGTCGTACCTCACTGAACTGTGATAACTCATCACTGCTTGGAAGAATTTTGCTTCAGATAAATTAAAAAGAGCACACCCTGGCAATTTTTCTGTCACTCTCAGAAGTGAGCAAGTCCTATTTGTAGTTTGAAAGATGAGACCTATTTAAATATTCCTGGTTTAGTACTCCACGGAGACAGGGAAACAACCCCACACATTTCCCCTAATAATATTTAAAAGAAATGTGCACAGATACCTCATAAGCACAGTCACACCAATTTACATCCAAACCAAACAAGCCCAAGCAGGTATTGGCACATACGCATGTGCAGACATCATGTCCCTTCCAACCTGGCATCCATCAGTACTATTCCCACATTTACAGCTCCATGCCCAGATTGTTCCTAGATTGCAGTCTGGTTGTTGCAGTGACCACTGACTTCTTCTACTCTTCCCTATTCCATATGGTTCATCAATATTCACCAATATACCAATAAAAGTGTTCCAAGACTCAGGCATGGCCTACATTAATTTTGTCATGTAGTAGCATAGTAGTTTTGCCTTAATACCTTATTTTGCTTGGGACGGGACTGCTATACACCTTTTAAACCAGTTTAACTGCTTCCACCCCCATGTACACAGACTTGTCTAGAGACACACAGCACATTGGTGTGATGGCTTATCCGCACGACTTGGATGCGGCAGCACTGACAGACATCACTGGTGGTGGTGGTGTGCAACTTCCCGCAGGAAGCCACTCTAATGAGAGTTTTACATACCTGCAACAGGTGACAAAAGAACTAGTACAATTTAAGCTATTGGTTTGGTAACAATGCAAGAAAAACAAAAGCCACTTTTAAAATCACAAACAGCTCTTGGAAAAAATGGATATCAAAAAAAGATCTAGAGAAGAAAGTTGGACACAGCAGGAATTTCCTCCAAAAGACCATCATTATTTCCATTCAACAATGGCTTTACCTGTCATTGTAAAGCAAGGACCTTTTGTTTGACACCTCTGCATGGGGAATAGTCCCTTTTTTCACTTGGACATCTCCAAACACCCAATCTAAGCTCACAAGTTGCCTGTGTCAGAAACTAGATTCCATACAGTCAGCTTGAGGTCATTTTAAGGTCCTTCCACAGACCTACCACATAACTGATTTCAAGCTCTTCTTTGACTAAGGACATCCTGATTCTTGAAGGATGTGATCTGAAACCCTGCTTTATTTGTGGGAAAGCAATCCCCATCATGTCTGTAGTTTTCATCCTTCTGTGGATTGTTTCTATTAAATTCCAAGGCTGGTCTCACCAAAAGACCATCCTCATTCATCCTGTAGTCTTTTATTGCTCTCTCCCTTTACAACTTCTGGATGTCTGCCAGCTGACACAGCTCCTCTGGCAGCTCCATGCCAAGTGGGCTAATAAGGAAAAAGAAAAGAAAAAGAAAAGAAATCAAACCAATACATACTATGTTTTGCTAGAAGCAGGGAACAGCTCTCCCTGTAATTAGCCAATGGAACACAATAATAACCTGATTAGGTCTGTGAAATGTATCAAGTACCTCCTTACACAAACAGGACCTTAGGGGAAAAATAGTCACGTGTCCCCTACACTTTCTTTTAGAGGCAACCCAGAGGAAAAAAACAATAGGCCTTCATTTATTGTTTACTCCTTTATTAAGAAAATCTTCAGGATTTTAAGTAATACTTCACATACGAGTTTTTAGATTTCTCCTGAGAAGTCTTTTGCACTATAAAATTGTAAACCCCAAAAGAGGCACAACCAGTTCATGTATGCTTGTAGAAACCACTGCAAAGGCAGCTGTCTCAGGTTTTTATTTAAAACTATGGTATTCTATTCTCTCATTAAAAAAAAACCAAACCCCACCTTTATGTGGAAAAAAGCCAACATAGTTAACAAATCAATGAAACAGCTTACTAATTACATGAAGAGAGATATGCTCCTTGATTTGGTCCTGAGCGGTGCACTGTTCAAAATACTAAATTCAAGGAGCTGTTCCTTAACAAGGACTGCCATGTCCATGGTTTGTAAGAACAAAAAAAAAAAAATAATCCACAGTTGTGTTCTGCAGTAGGAAGAGGAATTACTCATATAAGGAAGCTTGATAAAAAGTAGCAAGAGGCAGCCAAGTAAATTCAATCCTAGCAGGTAATATGGAGGCAACTTCAAGACAACTTTTTTAATAAAAGCAGCATAGAGTAAACATTACCTAACAGCAAAAGGTCACGGAAACAGTGAAAGGAAACAGGCAGGACTGCAGTTTAGAGGAACAGAGACTATGAAATAGGCATCCTGTCAGGAAAGCAATGCCACATCCATGCAAAGAAAATAGTAAGGATGAAGTTACAGAAAAAAACAAAGGGCAGGAACAACTATGTTTGATAATATTTAAAAAAATATAACTAATAAAAAGATACTTGTAAACATGAGAAGAGTGCAATGTGTCAACAAAGTTATGGTCAGAATGCAAAAGCAGCACAGTAAAAAATACTTTCCTTTTCTTCATTCAGCATGAAAAAAAACGGAGATTCCCATACCAAAACCATTCATTATCTACCCAAAATCTGTTTCAGATTTTCCCATAAATGCTTAATACCAATACTTGAAATACAAACATCTTGGTAGATTTCACCTAAAATTCCCAATCAGCGGAAGATGCACTAGTTACAATAGTATCTTACTTAAAACCTGGCTTGATACCTGGGGATGGAACTTGGTAAATGTTTAAAGTTCTCAGGAGAGACAGAGGAAGCAACATGCTGGTAAGTCAAATGTCTGTATAAGCACACTGGTAGAAACACTAAAAACAGAATGAGCGGATGTGATGCACTGGAAAAGAATTACCACAATGTTTGTAAAGGGAAGCCATACCACACAAACCTGTGTCTAAAAATTTGCACAGATCCAAAGGATAATAATTTAGATAGGATTTCAGAAAAAAGCAGGGGCAGCACTTGAAAACACTCCACCATCAGTTCAGTTTAATCAGAATAATGTACATTCATCTTCCTAGCTGCTGCTGTACCCTGCAGTGAGGGGTAATCCACACCCCAAGCCATTTAAAACTTAGTTGCATGAAAATTCAGGCTGTACGTTCATAAAGATTAATATGCATTGTGTGTAGTCCCAACTCACCTGCCAAATAAGAAAACTTCTGGTTCAGGCATGCAATTATATTTAAACAAAGACCAGAGTTTATGGCATCATGTGTCATGAATGTGTTATCTGGCATCCTATACTGCACTGCATCTTGTCTGCTGCAGCTTTACCTTGAGTGCATTGGGGAAATCAACTGTGCTGCACAGGGTGTGCAACAACCCTGTGGTACCAGACCTCTGCATGTGAGCTGTCACCACATAAACAAGAAGGTTCTGCACTTCCAGGAGAACATTTGCTTCTCTACACTGATGGGTTCCCAGGCTGTTTTTGCTTCTTTGAATTTAAGTTCTAAACATGAGAATGTGTCTGTACTTCCAAGGACCTAACAACACTCCAGATGAATCTACAGGGAACGTTAGAAGTGTAGCACATGTATCTCCTTTACTAGCTCTTCTCTAGTGACCGAGCTGCAGAGGCACAGAAACCCATTTTACTAGGTGTCTGCATCCACAAGAACAACTGCTGGCAGACAGTTACACCAAAAATGCAGGAAACTGCAGAGACATTCAGGGTGGGAGGTTTATGTTGGGGTTCTTCCCCTCAGCAGTAAGGAGGATTATCAGTTTCTGAAAGAGGCTGAAGAGGGAAGCTGAGGGTTTTGATAACAAAGTGCTGAGGATCAGAGGTTACTGCTTTGCATCTGGTTTGTGGGTAAAAAGTCAGTTACTGAGGAGGGAGTGTCCACTATTCAGAAGACTCAACTACCACCTGCAGGTGACGACACAAGAAACCACAGAAAATGTCAACATACATTTCCAAAACCGTCAGGATCAATGAGATGCCTTTCTTTTTATTTTCTTCTTTTTTACTATTTTTTTCTCTATTTCCTTCTTCATTCTCTTCTCCCAGTACTACATCAACAAGAGTGTTGCATTATCATTTTTTGCTGCTGTGGACCACTGGCAATACTTCACTGTTGCTAATAAATTAGACACAGGTACATGCAATTATGCATAAGTCTGAAATCAAGCACTCACATATGTTGAAGGCCACAAGAATGAAATGACCCTAGAAGAAGCTGTGCATTTAGCCAGAAGGTGATTCTGGTATTTTGCCACTAATGGGTGCCTGTTAGAGGATACAGAAACTTATCAATGAGGAACAAGAGACGCATGTGAAAAACTGACTGCAGCAAGTGGGCATAGAGAGCCCAAAAAAGGGTGGTGACAATTACATTCATCAGCCTTATTCACATTTGTCTTTCCTCGTTCTCAGTGAATGTAGTGATCCATAAGGGCAGGTGAGCAGGATTGGATTTTATTCCGTGGTTATGCATACTCACTTTTGCTTGCTGCTATTTCCAAGAGGAGAAAAAAGAGAGGTTTTTCCTTCTAGTCTTAAAACAGATTTAGCTGAACTCATCAACTTCCAAAGGATTCCCTTAACTGGATTACTTACTGAGTGAAGAAACAGAAGTAACAGACAAGATTTAACTATACCACACTCCATATTTTGAGTTTAAATATGTATTGCAAGCAGATTTAAATCAAGCAGAAGAAACTTTTATCTGTGTAATCTTCTCACAAGATATAGAAACAACAGAAAATTATTAATAGTGAAATGATGGTGAAAATTGCTCCTTTTACTACCTGTGCTAGAATTCCAAACTAGTTGCTTCAAAAGGCAACAGCTGTAAAATGCAGGAAGTATGATTACCAGATGTCATATTAGATAGATCTTCAAAGTGCCATTTGAAATATTCAGGATCAAATTAATTACTTGGCTAATCTTATGGAATAAATGGATTTACAAAAGGATTGTCTTCAGCAACCTGAATACCACTTTAAAAATTCTACAAAAACAGCCCAATGCAAAACAATTTGTACTCTTTTCACTTTAATAAACTGTTCTTTTCCCTCGTGTCATGCCTACTTTTGCATGCATTTCACATTGAAAATTCACACGTCCAGCTCATTTTTTTTCATGAACAACCTTCTTTTTTTGGCAACTTTCCTCTAAAGAGAAAAGGTTTTCAGATATGACCTCCTCTCTTATATCTGTGAAGCATCTATGATCTCTTGTGGTTATCTAATCTCTTCCTAAATCCTCAATAAAGGGATTTACTGCTCTGAGCTCTTAAGTAATTCCCAAAGGATTCAAGTCTATGCTTCAGTGCTTTGTTAAACCAGGGCAAAAAAATACAGTTTCTTACATGAAGACAGAACTTCATTCTCTTTTCCTAATAAATATGTAAACACATTTACAACTGCAAAAATGAGGCACTAAAGGGATTTAATCCTGTTAGTCCAGTCTGTTTGTGGTGAAAGAGGATGTTTGACCATGCACTTTGCACCCAAATTTAACATCAACAATATCTTACATAGTTACTGCAAGCCCTCATAAGACTATTTCATTGATAAGACAGAGAAAGACTACACCAATAACACTGCTTGTTTGGTTTGCGTGGACCTGTTCTTCCAGTAGTGCAAGTCAAACTCCTTCACCAAAAATATCATTTCCCACACTTCACACTTTAAAAATTAATAAGCAATTACAGAAGTGTCCACCATCCAGCTACTCCAAGGTATCTGGGTTTTGGTATACTGGTTCTATGTAACAAAGAATGAAAAATGTTACTTCATTTTTTTTCCTCTTTTTCAAATAACAAATGTGAGAATAAATTAGGAAGACCAGATGATTCAGAGATGCTTTTATAGAAATAAAAATCTGTGGCCAACAAACATTACTCAGAAATAGCCAGTGTGTTCAAAACATGATGCACAATATCTCATCCTCGAGCAGCAATCGGCCCTCTTCCAGGTAACTCCTCCAGTTTAAATACTGGACATGACATTCTATGGTATGGAGTATTCCTTTGGCTAGTTTGGATCACCTGCCCTGGCCATGCTCCTTCCCAGCTTTTTGTGCACCTCCTCATTGGCAGAGCCTGGGAAATTGAAAAGTCCTTGGCTTGGGGTAAGCACTACTCAGCAACAACCAAAACGTCAGTGTGTTGTCAACATTATTCTCATACCAAATCCAAAAACCATAGCACTGTACCAGTTACTAAGAAGAAAATGTACTCTGTCCTAGCCAAAACCAGGACAGTTATTTAAGTACAAAAAAAAAAAAATTAACAAAGCTTTTCATCACATTCTTCTGCAGTTTACAACATATTTCCTGATGCTGATCTGTACTTTCAGTGCTACTGAATGCTTTCAGCTTCTGGGGCCATCTGTGTACAAACCTGGGGTGGTTAGAGAAGCAGAAGTTAGGAGGGAGGGAGTGCTTCCTTAAAAAAAAAATAAAAAACAACCAACAAAAACACAAATGAAAAACCAACACACACCTATTACAGCATTTAATGCTAGTTCTCTCTCCCCTGCCTTTGAAACTAGGTTGGATTCCCAAGAGCTGAGCTAAAAGATCTAAAGCAACAAAAAAAACTCGCATGAAGGGAGCTGGGGAAGCAGCTGGGGACAGTAACATCTTCAGCAATCACAACTGAAACCAGAAGAACATAAGTCCCAGTTAAACAGCATGACTGTGATACCCTGAGCAAAACTGTCAGTACAGAATGGTT
This sequence comes from Anabacerthia variegaticeps, assembly GCA_035583185.1. Lineage (NCBI taxonomy): Eukaryota > Metazoa > Chordata > Aves > Passeriformes > Furnariidae > Anabacerthia > Anabacerthia variegaticeps. The sequence continues at coordinate 25,111,807 of JAWWEW010000165.1, forward strand.
TACACTGGTATACTTATTACATGCCTCTTACACAGTCATTTTCCACTTTTAGTCTTCAGACCAATAGGATGATTTGGTCTGGTAAACCAAGGAAGACATGTTATTTGGCTTAGATTTGCCATACAAAATTCTCAAAACAGGAATTTTGAGAAACACTATTGGAATTCTAAAACTTACATTAAAACAATGCTGTGTTCAAATTAGAGGTTTCACAGAGTAGCTTTCATAGCAATATTAAATAACATTTAATCAAGGCTTTTGAGAAAGATTTTAAGTCTATGAACAGGCAGTGCAAAACCACTGACATTTACTGTGGAAGTTACGAGACCAGTATGAAGGGAGACAAAATCCTCTTGTAGGAAAGAGATTGTTCCTCTTCAGTAAATAAATTCTGTCTATATAGTGAGGACTCCTTAAGTATCTAGTTCCCTTACTTAACAGCTTCTTTGGACATCACCCCAACCACCATGCCCCAAAAAAGCAGGTCATGCGATTAAAAATCCCAGCAAAAGGATAAAATTATAGAATCATTTAGATAGGAAAAAACCTCAAAACATCATCGAGTCCAACTGTTAAGCCAGCACTGCAAAGTCCACCACTAAACCATGTCTCTGTCACATCTACATGTCTTTTAAACACCTTTAGGGGTGGTGACTCCAGCACTTCCCTGGACTGACTGCTCCAATGCCTGACCACCCATTCAGTGACAAAACTTTTACTAATATCCAATCTAAACCTCCCCTGGCACACCTTAAGGCCATTTCATCCTGTTGCTTGTTACCAGAGAAAAGAGACAGACTCCCACCTGCTTACAACCTCCTTTCAGGCAGCTGAAGAGAGTGATAAGGTTGCCCCTGAGACTTCTTTTCTCCAGGCTAAACACTCCCAGTTTCCTCAGCCACTCCTCACAGGACGTGCGCTCCAGCCCCTTCACCAGCTCCATTGCCCTTCTCTGCATGTGCCCCAGCAGCTCAACGTCCTTTTTTTTTGTGGAGGGCCCAAAACTGGACACAGCACTTGAGGCGCAGCCTCATCAGTACTGAGTACAGGGGGACAATCACTGCCCTGGTCCTGCTGGCCATCCTGTTTCCGGATTTTAGTACGGCTTGTGATACTGACCCTCTGAGCATCCATCTGAACAAGTTGCCCAGCTGTGGCATGAGCAGATTCATGGTATTCTGGGTGAAGAACTGGCTGACAGACAGAGCTCACAGGGTTCTACTGAATGGGATACATCTGGCAACTGGCCCCAGTTTAGAAATACCAGTGGTATTCCTCATGGTTCAATTTCATGGCCAGTTCTGTTCAGTATATTTATCAACAATCTGGATATAGGAGTTGAATGCACCATTAGCAAGTTTGCTGATGGTACCAAACTGAGAGATGCTGTTGACTCCTGAGGGACAAGAGGCCCTGCACAGGGATCTACACAGGTTGGAGCATTGGGCCACTATTAACGGGATGAAATTTTACAAGTTGAAATGCCAGATTCTACGTCTAGAATGCAATAACATTGGGCACAAATATAAATTGGGAGAGTGGCTGGAAAGCAGCTCTGCAGACAGGAACTTGGTTGGCAGCAGGCTCAGTGTGAGTCAGCAGTGTGCCTTGGCATCTTGAGATGCATCAAACACAGCATTGCCAGCCGATCAGGGGAAAGGGAGATGCTGAGCTCTTCTCCCTGATATCCAGTGACAGGACACGTGGAAACGGTTCAAAGTTGCACCAGGGGAGGTTTAGTCTGGACACTAGGAAGCGTTTCTTTACTGAGAGGGTGGTCAAACATTGGAACAGGCTTCCTAGAGAAGTGGTCAATGCCCTAAGATGTCAGTGCTTAGACGCATTTCAACAATGCCCTTAACACTAGGCTTTAACTTGTCAGCCCTGAGCTGGTCAGGCAGCTGCACTGGATGCTTACTGTAAGCCCCTTCCATATGAAATAGTAGATTTATCAAGCTTATGTTCCCCAAATCTTAGGACCTCTTGGCCTATCAAGTTTTCCCTTGCTTGTCCCCATCTGAAAGATTAACAAAAATAAGGACAGTAGAGAATAATGATTTGGCAAATGCCGCTGAACTGCACAAGTATTTTTTTGATTCTAACAGTGTTGGCAATAAAAGTTCTCTTTTTCTCTGCTTGACTCAGGATTCATTTTAACCCACTTGCTGTGTTGAAACTAGGTTTCAGAATTAGTCAAATGTATTACAATATCCAGAACATTTTTTCACCCAAATTGTATATATCTTCTATTGTACAAGCTTTGTGGTTCTTCAAAACCTCAATTTCAAATGAGCTATTAGGAAATACCAGCATAAGCACTGATGCCAACTAAAGCTTGCACCTGTCTCCCAAGTCATTGTTACAAAATGTCCTTTTCTACAGCAATTCAACCACTGCTTAGTGACATGCTCTTAAAAAAACAACTTGACAGAAGCATCTGAAGATGGGCAAAGCACAGCTCACAAGTAAGTCTTCAGAAGGTGGCTCACTGAATCACTCACTGAACTCAACGTCTGCTTGCACTTCAGGATGCCATCCCATTTGGAAGGCTGTCTTCAAGTGCTGCATCAAACAGTCCTGTAATGTGCAGACACAGTGTGGGAGGAAGCCACCTGTTGCTGTTGAAAACTGCAGAACATCAGCAGCCTGTGAGGGAAGGGATCAATATGCCATGACCAATGTCCATTCACCCAAGGTGAAGAATGTGGAAGTTTGACAGGGGGGATGCGTAGTAGAAATAAAGTATGCTACAAACAAATTAACCACCATTTTGACTGCATACAGTTGCAGAGACAGTAATCTGGCTCCTTAAAGCTGTTAAGTTGTATAAAAGGGTAAATTAAGTTTTAAGAAAGACTTACATAGTTTATGTTTTATTTGTCTATGGCTCCTTCAAGCCCAGTACTCTCAGTATCAGAAGAGAGTAAACATACACTGATACGTTCCCCGGATGCTTACAGTTTTGCCTTTTATCCAAAACCTAAAATAGTGATGCAATATAAAGAAAATGTGATGAAAGAATATGTAAGTTGTCATAAACCTTTTGCCTAAAACCTGATTTTGCCAGTAAGACTCATCTTTGACAACACATAGAACAAGAAGGAAAGTAGCCAACAGCCTCCAGCAGCCACTGCTCGAGCTTTCTATGACACGCTGCCCATGCACTACCTAGACCTGCCCACATAGTGCTTGGCAGCACCAGCTCAGCCCCTGCAATAGTGACCGCAGGACTGTAACTGGCTGCTTCTGGCCTCTTATAGGGAGGGCAAATTCCAACACTAATCTCCCTCCCCCTTCATTCCTAACTTATCTACAGTCTTTGATGGAAAAAAAAAAAATCCATTCCTGTCCAATAGCAAAGGCAAAGAACCTAGTATGATTTAATAATGCTAAAGCTGCCCTTAAGGCACCAGTTAAATAGATAAGTGCTGCCTTCTCTGGGAGAAAAGCCATGTATTTGCTAAGCCTACCAAAAGAAAGTCCTAAGCCAATCCATTTACTGATTTTCTAAGGAACAAGATTGAAGTAAGGTATTATGAAGAAAATGCAAAAATCTTCCTTATTCTATGGTAGGGGCAGAGAACCTAGGACTGCCTATATTTCTGTTAGGCTGACTACATTGCTGCAATCCAAAGAAGACTACAATCACCAGCTGAAAAGTGGCAGAAAACATAACTCCCACAATTCAAACTGATGAGTTCATTGCAAAGAAAAAAAAATTGAGAAGATCCAGGTAGAGCTGATCATCACTGGATAAGCACAAATCACTAAGTAAAGAAGAAGTTTCCATCACTTATTACTGAAGAGTCCTTTATATTCTACTTCTGACCATTAAAGCCTTCTCTGGCTTTTCACTCGCAGTGGCCAAAGGCACATGAAGACAAACTTCAGGATAGACTTCTCAAGCAGTCAGTTACTCTTACTCAAAATCACAACAAAGATGTTGTTCAAATTTGTGGAAATATCTTCTAGACGTTTGAGAGAGTTTCTAGTCAAAAAATTCAATGCTTTCCAAATAAGAAAATATTTAAATATTTAAACAGAAATGAAAGCATCATTGTGATCAATATTAATAAAAACTCTAACCTGAATGAACTAGGTTATAGAATAAACTTGCCCACAATGAAAACAATGTTTTAGCTTTCACTGTGAAATTCTTTGTCCTAAGTCATTGCATGCTAATGGATTTAAGGGCAGAAAACCCACAACATGCTAAAAGGTAGTTCATATGCATCAGTCTGTGGAATCAGACAGCAACAGTGACTTCTTCACTTGTACATTTTATGATCAAACCTTGCATGGACTTCTGTATTAAGGAAAGTCTCAAGCTGTCAAATTTACTTTATTTTTGTCAGCACACACTTCTACAAAGAATTGCAGTATTTCTTTTGGTAGTAAACAGATATGCAACCAACAACATTTTACAACAGGCAAGGATTTCAGAATGTGAGGATGCTCCAGGCTCCTGATGCAGTGTAGAAGTGGCCCAGAAGGTTATATTAATTTACTTATGGTAAGGAATAAACTGTTGCAGCAACTGGCCAAACCCAGGGATAACATTTTTCAATTTATGTAGCAGGATCCCATGTAAACCAGAGTTCTTAACGCCATTACTGTATTTTTTAAGCAGAATCTCACTTGTGCACATCGCCTATTCCCATTTTAACAACATTGGGAAGGTGTCTCTAAGAAGTGCTTCACAAAAAGCATTTGTGAGAATTTGCTCAGAAGTATCTCCCAGTTATTTGTTCCAGCAGTACAGAGTAGAAGAGACAGCTTAATTCCACAACCTCAGGTACACTACAGGGTGGCCAAAACCAGACATCAGTACCTTACTTACATTAGAAACAGGATTCAGGCCAGCAAATCAGAGTAATTGCATCTCTAAGTCTAGAGATCTATCAGTGCAAGAAAAGCATGTGTGTCAGCTCATACCAAGACAACAGAACAATGAGTGCAATTCTACGTACCTTTGACCCTAGGGTGGATAGTTCTGGTTAATTATTTCCACTGTATCAGTTGCATGTTCTAACCAGTACAGTTAGGAGCACTGGTGGCAATTTTCAGTCCTACCTTTTTCATATAGTCAAGACTTAACACTGGCTGACATTTAATCTGTAACGAAATAACATAATTTTTAGGGGCAAAAGGCCAAACTAAGATTAGAAAGTAACTGAGAGAAACCTCTGCCATATAAAGCTTACTACATAGCCCAGATTAGGGCTTTGAGAAGGTATTACAGGCAGTCAAATCTATGACATGAAAAGTCAGTATACAAGCAAGGACAAGTCATACATAACTATGTATAACATATCCATGCCCATTATGAAAGATCATAGCCATCATGTTACTTTATTCTCTCTCAGAAGGCTCTAATTCTCCTGTTAGTCACATATTAACTACCACAACTGCCAGGGCCAGCACCAGCAAAATCAGATTTTTGTGATAACCTGTCCTTTTCTCTCACTTTCACCACTGCTTTTACCTGCAGATACTTCCCAGTTCTGAATACCTGTAGTCTGACTTTGTTTCTACACTTGTGAAAGGGTCAGAAAGAATAAGAAAGAATATAAAGCCCAATCTGACCTGGAACAACCTGTTTAAGTCACTGTAGCACTGGTCCAAGTTTAGACAAGACCAGTTAATTCATCTTAAAAAAATCCCCACATTAAAAATGCTAATTTGTACCTACCTTTTAAAATAGATCTACGCAAGGTTCCAAATAACAGTATCAGCCTTGCCTTCTGTTACTATTCAGCTAGAACAAAACCATAACATTTACATGGTTCAACAATTGTCACATTCTAGTATTGTTAAACCTTGTTTGAGAGAATGCCCTGAAATTTCGCTTGTTGAAACTTTGGTTCCCAGCTAGAATATTTGAAGGGTACCTGTGTATCCAAGACACTGAAGGACACTGTACTGGTGAAAGAGAGAGTCTGAGACACAGCAGCAGTCATACATGACATGAAGCAATAGAGCTGTCAAGCAAACACGTATCCAACAGCAACTTTTTTGGTGCAGCTAGATTATTATATATGTATATGACCTCCGCCACCACAAATGTCCTTGCATAATCAGTACCCTTACCTTCAAGATGTTTTTATCTTCAAGTACCATTTTTAATCCATTTTTGAAAGCCTGAGGTCCCAGAAGGAAGGTATCAAATAGAAAAACATGCCTCTTTATTGCTATCTAGAACAAATTCTGTTGCAGAGAAAATGAATGAGGGACAGAAGAACAAAGGATATGAAAGCAGGAAAAAGTGCACTGTTGCCCATAAGTCATAAACTCCTGTGTACAGGCTAATGTGGGGAAGAGTGGGTTTCAGTTTACTTAATGGTAATTCATAAACAAATCTTGTTTTATCCAGAGGTGCTCAGAGACCTTCACAATAATTAGAAAGAAAAATGCAGCTGTCTACTGTACATGGTTAAATAAAGAATTTTAAGACAGATCAAGAGCAAACCTCATGCACACTACTTAAAACAAAATCCTACACCTATTATGGTGACATTTTTACAGAATAACTTTCAACAAAATTCTTGTGCACATGACATTTGTTTCATTGTCAAAGACCACTACCAAAGACATCCTAGCGTTTCAAATCGGTTATAAAATTTAGGTTTTGCATATGTTCAAATTCATAATGGTTTAACAAAAGTGGAAGGGTTTTTAACACATGCTGAAAGCATTTTAGCCATACCAAAGCAAACATTTTGTGGACAATTACTTCTGCATAGAAGAGTTAAATCTGAAGTACGAACTCCCACACAATTTTTTGCTTTGGATAAACACACTCACTTTTAAACCTAATTAAAAATAAACGAAGACAATTATGAGTTAACACATATAACTACTCTCTATCTTTTTGTCTTCAGATATTTATAATATCACAGCTAATTAAGACACTGCTTCATCTTTTAGATGGATTTTACACCTTCAATTATATTGGCATTCTGATTAGGTCTTGCAGTTTTTTAACAGGCAACAGCTGTACCTGTGTGATACCTCTACCTGTGTACAAGTATGCAAATCAAATATGTTGCATTGTTATATACAAATGTATATATTACACACAAGTTTAATAATTATAATATTACCATATATATTACACACAGGTTTATTAATTATAATATTACCTTATAAAGGCATAATTCTTTGTGACAGGTCTTTTATGAAATACTTAATCTCTCTTAAAGGACACCATATCCCTTACCAGAACAGTTATGTAAGTCCTAAACACAGAGTAATCCTCAAATGTTTCTTAATTATGCCCCTGTTCAGTAACACATTTTGGCAAATATCTGTCTCTTACTTCAAGCCATGAGAGTTTTCCATGATGACACAAATTAACACCTTCTCCTGCTATATGGACAACAGATTGCTGTTTTAGGTACAGCACCTAATGAAAAAAACAGAGATAAAATAAATAGCACCAGAGAATGACAGGCAGAGGGACAAATAGTAACTGTGATTTTTTCTGGTCATTATGCATATTTGAAAAGATGAAGACAGATAAATACTAATCCATGAGAAACAGACACAGCATTGTTTCAGTTACAGATAAACAGCTGGAAAATCCACAACTACAAACATCAATCATAGGTTTAGCAGGGATATTGATAACTAAAGAACATAGACTCCCCTCATCGCCTCCCATGAAAGTGTCCTAAGTAGGTTTTAGGAACTTCCTTAGTATCACATAAAGCAGGTGTTCCTTTTAGAAAAAAGGGAAAACTCATTTTCTAAGGTTTAAAAAAAACCCTGTTACTCTCACAGACAGAAAAAAATTTCAGACAGTTAAGATAAGCAACCTGTAGTGCACATGTAATATGAGTAGAAAGCATAAACAGAAATAAAAAAGCCAGCTTCTTTTTCAAGCAATAATTACATTACTCTGTAAACAGAGACATCTCTTGCTGTGGGAAAGAGCTTCTTCCTCCATAGTTGCAATAGATTTACCAAAATAAGAGACCAAATCCCAACCAATGTTACTGCAAGACAAAACGGCATGGAAGACCCTATAGTATTGCTGGTCTAATTAAGGATCTAAAAAATACTATTATATTTAATAATAAATCTGCCATTGGCTCCAAGTTCTTAAACAAAGCCTTTCTGATCTCTTGTTTCTAGGGACCAGTGATAGGACCTGAGAAAATGGCACGAATCTGTGTAAGGGGAGGTTTAGGTGGCATGTTAGGAAAAGCTTCTTCACCCAGAGGGTGGTTTTGAGTTGGAACAGTCTCCCCAGAGAACTGGTCACAGCACCAAGCCTGAGAGAGTTCAAGAAGTGTTTGGACCATGATCTCAGACACGATTCTTGGGGTGGTCCTGTGCTGGGCCAGAAGCTGGATTTAATGATTCTTGTGGGTCCCTTTCAATCCAGGATTATATTCTATAATTCTACCAATTCTGCTTTTTTGTTATAGATGCTTTAAGAGAAAAAGGTCCAATCATCTCTGGAGTTCCAAACACGTGCAAAACCAACACAATTTCCTCTGCAAATAACAACAAATCCTCGTGTTTCTTCTTTGCTAAACAAAATAACTGTTCAATAAATACTGACACTTCACCTCAGTTACTGGTGATACAGGGTCTGAAATCAGCAGCCAACACACACTGATGCAGATTTGTACATGCCTACTGCAATTTGGCATGCATTACACTCTTATGCACACTTTAATTATTCTTTGATGCCACCAGAGATACTATTTCTACATGACTTAAAGAAGCCATTTACTACTTCTTACTCAAATCTCATCGCAGTCTGCCTAAGTGTACTGACAATTAGAACAGAACAGGCCTAAAGTCATATACATGGCATAAGAGCTTTCACTAGTACTTACCGTGGGGCCAAATTTTTGCTGAAAACAATCAACTGTGTACTCCACACTCTCTTCTTCCTTCTTCTCTAAAGCAAAGCAAAACAATCATTAGACACTTCCTCTAATGTGAATTAACTCTACACAAGGTATGTATTTTAGGTGCAGAATCACTCTACTTTTCTGTTTCGCCTATTCAATTCTTCCATCTCTGCGTCCTAAACACACCCAGATTCCTGAACTCTCTGAGGTGTATACAGTCTAGAGAATGATGCCTATTCTGGTTTTTGACAAAAAAATGACTGTTTAAAAGTGAGTTGCAGCATTACTTTTTGTCATTATGATATACAAATGAAACAAAAATGTTTCAGTTTAAAAAATTACATCCATTACAAAAAGTGCACCCGATTTTCAGGTTTGTCTAGGGAAGGAAAAAGATGGTTGCAAAGACAAAACTAACAGAGAGATCACATAAACCTTTACTCATTTTTTCTTTTTACTTCCGTACTTTTGGTATTTGACTTGTTAAATACAAAATGAATGGATAGTGAAACAGCTGAGTAACTTAACATCTCAGCTGTTGAGAATATACAGACAGCAGACCATTGTAAAATTACCAAAGGGCTGTATGTATTTTATATAAAAGAAGTTGTGGATGCCCCATCCCTGGAAGTGTTCAAGATCAGGCTGGATGGGGCTCTGAGCAATATATTCTAGTGGAAGGTGTCCCTGGAACTAGATGATCTTTAAGGTCCCTTCCAACGCAAGCCATTCTACCATCCTGTTTTCTCCCCTGCTACCCAGTTAAATGCAACTAACCTTTCTTTAGCCTATATAGGTCTTGTACTCTGGTCACAGCTCTATGAGAACAGAACAAGCTGACGTGTACACACCTGTATATGTCTTACAGCAGGAACCACATGTCCAAATCAATGCAAGCACCTGACAAGCCAGCACAGATTCAAACAGCAATAGTCTGATTGAGCTTTGTGTTATCTATCATGCCACATACATTTCAGGAACAAGTATAAGATTAAAACAGTCACCAGAGAGAAATGCTCACTGGCTGAAGGACTTTGATTTCTCCAAAAGTTCAGCTGTGCTGCTTAGCTACTTTTACAGTGGACAAGAGCTACAGAATAAACATTCTGGGAAGCAGGTGAGTTTCCTTCTGATGTCTGCAGATAAGGAGCTTTGTACCTACGTTTCTGTGACCATTGTTTTTTTTCAGAATACATCCTGTTCTGATACAGGCAAACCAAGAGATAACTTCTGGGAAAGATGTTATCTGAGAAAGACTAACTACATTGCTTGACTAATATCCACATTACTTGAGAGGGAGTATTTTGACCTATCTGAGGCTCTAAGCTGGCTCTCTAAGGAGACAGAACTCCCTTCAACAGCTGAAGTGCACCTGAATGAGCAAGGCAACCATAAATAACATAAAAGTAAAACAATTATTAAAACATCCATGCTGGTAAAATGTGTAAAGAAAAATACTTCATCCAATACCCCCTACCTGTGTTCAGAAAATGAACTGCTGTATATGAAGCAACTTCTTAATTCTACGTGCATGGCTCTTAGAGAAAATCCTGAACCTACTAAAAAGAAAAAAAGCCTAATTTGCGCAAAAATACCTTTATTTCAGATAAAATTTCACATTTATTCTGAAAATAAAGGGTGAAAGCAGAACTTGTACAGTTGTTCATTGCAAAGGTCAGCAGCAATCTTAAGGTAAGCTGGAGTTCAAAGTACAAAGAATGAAGTACCTGATCTGAGCCCAAGAACCGCACAATTTAAACATCTGTATTTACATCGAATTAGTAATATTTAATCAATTACTGTTATTATTAAGTTACTTTAATTGGAGAGCATTTATACAAGTTCACCAATGTGTAAAACAGTTGCACCCACTGAAACTTTACTGTAATCAAATGCAAGTTATAGAATAATAAAAAACGGTAGCACCTTGGGACCAAAAAAGAAGTATGCAAACATTCACCTGACTGAAAGACGTCAAACGTAAGACAGCTTAATTTCTACAACAGGACACCCTGACATCAGGAATACTTCCCTGGAAATTCAACTTCTTAGGTTAAGTTTTATATGGATGTAAAAATATTCCATTATGATTATAGACCTCAAATCATGTACATCGCTATGTCAATTGAATAAAACACAAAACCACCTTTTTGATCAGCCTTTAGACGTAGCTGTACCTAAAATTGTGTAGATACTTAGGACCCGCCTGGAGCCCCCCCCGTGCTCTGTGCTCTCTGTTCTGTGCTCTGGGCTCTGTGTTGTGGTCTGGGCTCCGTGTTCTGTACTCTGGGCTCTGTGCTCTGGGCTCCGTGGTCTGGGCTCTGGGCTCTGTGCTCTGGGCTCTGTGCTCCGTGCCCCGTGCTCCGTGCCGGGCCCGCCCGGGCAGGCCGCAGGCACCACACGCCGCGCTGCGGCCCCTTCCAACCTGACCCGTTCTGCGATTTGCCAAGCCAAGCCAGGCCAGGCGGCGGGGCCCGGCAGCGCCATTACCCCGGACAAACAAACCACACCGCGGCTGCTCTACGGGACCGCTCCCTGCTCCCTGCCTGCTCCCTCCACACCGCAGGCTCGCACGCCTGCGCGGGCCGGGCCGGGCCGGGCGGTGACAGCGCCATCCACGGCGGTGACATCGGCGGCGGGGCGGTGACAGCGCCATCGGCAGCGGCAGGCCCAGCGGGGCGGTGCCAGCGGGGCGGCGGCGGGCGGGCGGAGCGGGCTCGCCTTCCGCCGGGGAGCAGCGGGGCGGCCGCGGTCGGGCCTGCGCCGGGGGCGGCTCTGGCTCCGCCGTCGCTGCGGTTCGGCTGCGTAGCTCTGTCCTTCGCGTCCCTTCCCTTCCCTCCCCCGCGGGCCCAGCGGCGGCGATGGGTTCCCGGGCGTCCACACTGCTGCGGGACGAGGAGATCGAGGAGATCAAGAAGGAGACGGGCTGTGAGTGCGGGGCCGGGGCCGGGCGGGCAGTGCCGCGGGCCGGCCCGGCCGCCAGGCCGGAGGGAACCCGGGGGGCCCTCGGTTCGCCCCCCGGTGCCGGCAGCGGCGGGAGCAGCGAGGTGCCAGCGGGAGGGGAGGGGAGCAGTGCTGTGGTAGCTGCAGCATCGCATTGGGACACGGGTAACTAACTCCCTGGGCTTTGGAGAGTCGTCTGTCTCAATGTCTGGTGGTGGAGTCTCTCTCCAACAGCTGGTTTTAGCCCGAAAAAGCTCCCATTGTATAGTAAATGTTTTTCCCAAGTGTTACCTGTTTCATAGGCTAGTGCTAAAGTTGCCTTAAGGGTATTCAGAATGAATTCAGAGTGGCATTTAAACCATAAAGGGTCGTAATGTAACTTGTGAGAGACAGGTGTGGTTAACTAAAAAAAGTGAAAATTCCTGTACTTGTTAGCAACTGAAAGAGCATTATTCAAGCTGGACTCTAGTATTTAGCTACTTTATCGTATGCTATTTATTTGGTCGAGTTGTTCTTCATAACCATAAAATACTTTTGAGAATACGAAAATCCATTGTTGCTAATTTGCCTGATAGAATGAAAACCTGAGAATTCTAGCAAATACTGAGTAACCGGAAGCAGAGGGTGCCCTTCCAACTAGTTGGAGAGGGGGGTTCATATCATCATTTTGCATTTTGGTCCCCCAGGCACCTTTTCAGATAAACACAGTCTTCCCAGATGACGTTTTTCTTCTGCATGTGCTTTCTGGTCTGTTCTAGCTACTTGACAATCCTTTCCACAGTTTTCAGTCTAAATGGTATCATATATTCTTCTTAGATGTATGTTTGTGTCAGGAAAATGAGTGGCTACAGAAAAGGAGCAGAAGAAAATTAAGAGAGCGCTGGCACTAGTGTAGCGGAAGGCTGAGTGACTTAACATAGTTTCCATAATCCTTTTTCCATCTGTCAAAGGAACTTTCTGCAGGAAGGCTGTGATAAACAAGTATGTATATCAAAGTCTGCTTACCAGCAATAACTTACTGTGTTTTTTAAAATTTTTAATCACAAAGATCATAAAGGGAACATCCTCTCATTTATAAAGATGCTTCAAAACCCAAACCCCAAATCTGGAATGTTTTTCCAAAAGGTTTTACATTTTTACATATGCTGCTATTTGATTTATTGTCTGTGGTGATTTATTCTTAAAATTTTACTCACATGATATTTAAATAAAAAGCATTAAGGTGGCTACATAGGCATTCTAAGCAAAAAGCCACTTGACTCTAGTTAACCTCTAAATGCTTTTCTTGTATCATCAAAGTGGGGAGCTCTAAGTTATGATCAGGGAGGTTCAGCATTGCGAAGTGAGTTTGGTTAATTTCCCCATGTTTTTATCTATTCAGTTTTATAAGTAATACCTCTTTGGTAATCAGTGATTGCTAATGTCTGACTCATGCTTGCTTATAAGTCATCACAGTGTGCCTCATTGACTTACCAATTTTTTTTCCTTTCCCCAGCCTGTAACTGCAGTCTAAGAATGTGATTTTTCTCTGCCTTTTATACTTCTCTATAGGAGAAATCTCCATCTCTATAGATGGAAAATTACAAGAAGGTTTTAGCACTGATGCACACCTCATAGAGGTGAAAATAGCTATACAAGATGGGAAAAAAAAAACCAGGCACTGATTATCTGGATCAAAGTTCACAGAGAGAGAATATTCAGCAACCCTATCTTAGCAGAATATCCTGTGGTTTGTTAGAAACTTGATGCTTATGGTAGTTTACCCACTAAGGAGTTTGAGAAGGGGACTTTGTAGACAGGAAACAATCTGGGAGTATTACATATCTATCTTGAACTGTTGGTCTGGTAAGTACTCCTAGGGATTCTTTTTTTGGCCTCCTTATAGTGAAATGTATCTTCCTGAGTCCATCTGGGATAGGTATGAAGCACTGAATAGAATACTTAACCAATTCAATTAAGTTTAACTATGGAATTACACAACTTTTCTCTTGTTAAATTTTATGTAGCACGAAATTATGATGACTATGATAATAACATGATTGAGAAACTGTATATTAATGTTCATTGGTACAGAGTTAAAAGATGTCTTTTAGGGGACTTGAAGCATAGTCTTTCAAAAGCCATACAATGACACTTAATCTCTTGAAATTCATTTGGATTAAAGTTCTATATTACTATTTTTTTATGTTGTGGTGAAAAACACAGGTGCTAAGCCTGAGGTTGACAATCCTAAATGTTTTATGAAGTTGTATGGAAAATGTTTTGGATATAAACGTTTAGAAATTTAAGTTTGAAAAAACCTTGCAGTCATCCTAATTGCTTTTATATTTCAGTAACAATTATAAGAAACAGGTAAGAGGTCCCAGATGTTGCTTGTCTGCATTCTGTTGAAAGTTTTTGGAAAGCCACTGGAATGTAACAGTATTCAAACTATTTGGTTCACGCCCTTTGTTTCCATGCTTTGAAGCAGTCTACCTAAGGATTAATAATAAACTAATGCTCATATCTGAGGTTGAGGCAAAAATAGTTGCAGGGTAACAGGTGATGGATTTTTCTGATGGATATTTATGTATTTTCTAAGTATATACATGTATTTGAGTTTATGCTGTTTTTTCGAAAAGCATTTCAGTGTCTAATTGCTAAAAACTTTGCAACGATTTAACAGAAGTTGAAGGTACAGCTCCTAATTTGGTGGTTTTGACTTAAATTTTTAAAAGGACCTTAGAGGGGTAGCAATATAGATAAAATGATGTTTTAGCTAGCATTAAGCCTTAACCTTGGATTTTTAAGAAGCAGTCATAAATTACAGCTCTCGTTTTTCATGTGGTCAGCACAGAATGTCATAATCTTTATTTTTGCATGAGCATGTGCTGAAAAATGTCTAGTGATGCAGCTTTCATGAGGGGTGAGAGCTAAAAAGAAATTAGGAAAGGATACAGTGGTGAACCTGAATCATCTTCCTTTCTTGTACTGCTATGATATGCATTTTGTCTAGTATGACATTGACAAAAATATCACTTCTCCTGTCAACAGCTATTACTATTTCTCACATACTAGCTTTTATGGAGGTGTTCCAAAAATAGAGTTGCTGACATTAGTTTGGAAATGGTAGTTGAGTAAAATTCTCATCACCTTCTTTGTTTATAGGGAGGACTGTGACCATGGGGCTTCTTACTGGACATCTAACTCCAGCCTGTCCTTTTTTTCATCATCAGTTATTTCTATTGCATATTGTATATAAACCACTAAATCAGAAATGCAGAAGTTTGAAGTCTTTAGAATACTAGTACTTGTTTTCTGTGTGTGTATTGCTTAACTTGAAATTGAGCAAGCTGCCCAGTCTGATTTTAGAGAGGTTGCCTTAGGTGGAACTGAGCAAATTGACCAATCCTTTGTGAAGAATGAACGTTGCCGAGGAGACAAGAAGGGGGGGGTGAGAAAAAAAACCCTAAACCCAACAGTTGCTGGCAGGTCTTTGTAAAGGAGGGAATGGTGTGACATAAACAAATAGCCTTCAGAAAGAACAAACCTGAAAAAAGAAATTTGCCTTGCTTGTTACAGATCAAACAACTACTGCTCAAACTCTTCTCAAATAAGTTTTAGCAAGTAACAAAAGCATTGTGCATGTGCTGATGAAGGCTTTTTAAACAACTAAATTTGAAAATGACATTGAGTCCTAGATTAACATTGTAGAAAATCACACCTTTACTGAGTAAACATTAACATGCAATCAAGTCTTATTTCTTGTATATATCAACTTCATCAGAAGATACTGAAGAGCCAAGAACTCCTGTAGGGCCTTCTGGTCTAACCCCAGCTAAGTACCTCTAAGTACCACACAGTTGCTTGCTCACTTCCTGCCCTGGTAGGATGGGGAGGAGAATTCGGTGGGCAGGGAGGGGTGTAGAACCCCTGGGTTGAGATCAGAACAGTTTAATAATTTAAATAAATTAAGATTTACTACTAATAATAAAAATGTTAATTATAACAATAACAATACTAATTGTAGTGAAAAGGGGAAAGACAGAAATAAAACCCAAGAAACAGAAGTGAAGCACAATACAACTGCTCACCACCTGCTGACCAATGCCCAGCCAGTCCCTGAACAGCCAATGGCCCCTCCCGGCCAACTCCCTAAGTTTGTACACTGAACATGACGTTCTACGGTATGGAATATCTCTTTGGTCAGTTTGAGTCAGCTGTTCTGGCTGTGCTCCTGTTGCAGTCGGGTCAAGGCTTGTCTGGCAGCATAGGCTTGGAAAGGCCCGGCCAGGGACAAGCCGGGACTTGTC
>JAWWEW010000165.1:25128008-25191204 GCA_035583185.1 Anabacerthia variegaticeps
CACAGGACTCCGGGCCCTAATAAAGCATCGCATAAACTAACACTCTGTTGGTTTGTGTCTCTCTAACGGGCAACACTCCCTCCCAGCTTTTTGTGCACCTCCTCACTGGCAGAGCCTGGAAAATAGAGAAGTCCTTGGCTTAGATTAAGCACTACTCAGCAACAACCAAAACACTGATGTGTTGTCAACATTATTCTCATGAAATCCAAAAACCACAGCACTGTACCAACTACTAAGAAGAAAATTAACTCTGTCCCAGTTGAAACCAGGACAGGCATTCTTTCAGTGTTGAAGGAATGGCTGTTCTCTATGAGTTTATCCCACTCATATCATGGACTATTCTGAAAATCTAGTTGTCTAATATCTTACATTGTCTAATACCTTGGTAAAGTTGACACAATTATGCTGAACTTAATACTGGCTTTGTAATTTCTGTTTCAGATGCAGATTTAAAAAGTCTGCAGTAACTTTCTGCTTGCTTTGAGTCCCAACTCATTCTCAAATTGCTTTGTAAATAGGCTTTTTAATTTTTAATCCAATGTCCTAGAAGCCTGGAAATTACTTTTGTGAGCAACTGGCTCACAGGTCAGGCACAATAGTTTATAAATGAGGTTACATGAGACTGGTGACCAGTCACTAATGGGGTTTTACAGGACTCCATTTTAGGGCCAGTTCTCATCAACATCGTAAGCAACTTGGATACACGACTAGAAAGCATACTGAATGAGTTTGCTGATGACACTAAATTGGGAGGAGCTGTTGACTCCCTCAAAGGCAGAGATTTTGATACATCAGAGGGCTGGACACTGAAGTAGTGCTGGTTTAATTCAAGTTCTAAAAAATGTTATTAAATTTAATAACAAATCTGTAATTGGCTCTGAGTTCTGAAACAAATCCTTTCTGATTCCTTCACTCTGGGGACCAGTGAGAACAGCATGAAGTTGTGACTGGGAAAGTTTAGGTGGATATTAGGAAAAGGCTCTTCATCCAGGGTGTGGCTAGGAACTGTAACAGGCTCCCCAGAGAAGTGGTCAGAGCACCAAGTCTGACGGAGTTCAGGAACAGTGTTCTCAGACACATTGTGTGATTCTTGGGGCAGTCCTGTGCAGAGCCAGGAGTTTGACTCAAAGAACCTTCCAACTTAGGATATTCTATTATTCTGGAAACCCTAAAATGACCACACTGTTTAGATTCAGGCAGTTCTGTAAGCAAAGAAAAGTGAAGGCATAAAGCCTCTCTGACCTCTTTACAGATGCAGAGAAACTAAGTACACTTTTCATCTTTAGGTGGAGAAAAGAGAACAGGAGTAGAGATAAGCAAAAGAGAAGGAAAGATACTATAGCAGTGGTCTGCAGTTTCATGAATGATGAAGAAGTCATCAGTGTAGGCTGTGTCCAGATTATTTTTAGCCATAAAGGAATTAAAGGAAATAAAGTGGAACTCTGAATCAAATATTTTTTTCTTTGTAATTGACATTTACTGAGTCAGATAACCAAAAAATGTTAAAGACCAAAAATAGAAATGAGTAGAAGGCAGAATTAGACAGATTTTTGAAGAATAGGCTTATTTGCGGATTCTTGAGTATTAAGGTGTGATTTATAGCTCAGGACGTCCCTAAATGCAGATTGCCATGTGCTTCCAATGTAACTTTTTCTGTGTGAGCTCTTTTTTGAACACAGCTTCTGGCAACAGAGTAGTTCTGTGTAATGAGGCCTGCTTCTGTGAGGAATCATTGGCATGCTAATTTGTCTGTCTTTCTGGGTTTTTTTCAGTCTCCCACAGTCAAATTACCCGCTTGTACAGTCGATTCACTAGCCTGGACAAAGGAGAAAATGGCACTCTTAGGTGGGTATTGTCACTAATTCAGCTATCCTTGCATTGGCACATCTGTAGTGATGGCTTACTGTTGCAGGATGCCCGGGTGTTTTCCACACATAGTAAATCACTGAGACTGTTGTAACAGGTTCTTTCCTATCTAAAGTCTACATGGACATTGAAGTTTCTTCTCTTTTATGAAAGGTTGAACTGAGTTGCTCTAAATACCAATTGTCTTTACTGTAGTGTTGAAAGTTTGTAGCAGTTAATACAAGAAAGGTGAGATTTGGTACTCAAAGTCTTACAAAAATGTTCAGAATTGTTAAACAACATTTTTAGATTGTTATTTTTTACCTTTATATCTTGTTTCTAATAATTATTACAGGAATGCAGTGTCTCCTGCATCCTGGCTTTCATAACGAAAAGATATGTTCTTACTTTCTGATATCCAGTGTCTTTTACCTCTACTTGAGTATACAATCCATTTACTATACTTAGCTTTGCACCATATCTGTTAGTATGCTCAAAAATAAATAAAAAAAAGAGCTGGAAACAAGTCACTGTGACTAAACAAACATTCTATTCTTAAAATTAGTGGTGCAGGATATTCTAAGACTTTAAAGTGTTTGTCTCCTGTCTACAATTTGAAAACTACAGAAGTGAACTGGTTTCCTACAGCTTAATCAATTAAATAAAGATGAGTCTTTATCTGTGAAACATTTTTCATTTTGATGGACCGAGTCTGCGGGAAAGAGTATTCTTAATGAAAAGGTAAACTCCAGTGAGATGATTGCCTGTTTAAATATATCTCTGTCTGCTGCCATTGTTCTCTAGCCTTCCCCACTGTTGTAGATTTTGTTTCCCATTCCCCATATAGCTACAGTGCACAGGAAAGCTGGAGAGAATGCAGGAGAGAGTAGGAGGGGGAACAGGGTCCTTGTTGTAGCATAGTATATGAGATCTGGCTCTTACGGAGTTAATTTCTTTCTTAGCAACTCTATCCCAATCAAATCCAATAAACATAGATTTGGGGCTCACCTCAGGTTTTGTATGTGATCTTGTAAAATATGACTCTAGGATGCACTATAAACCCAGAAAAGCTCAACCTACCTATAAACCAACCTAAATGTAATGCTAGAATTACCTCTTAGAAAATGGAAGTGGCAAGTTGTAAGATGCATGGTGTTTGGCAGTACTGTCGGCTTACTGCAGTTTCCTTTCCTGAAGGAAATGCGAAGTTCCTGCTGGTGCCACAAATTGCTGACTTCTCAGCATTTAAGTAATTGGATGTGGAATTGCACTGTAAACAGGACTACTAAGAGAATTTGGGTTAAAAATATTCTCTCTCCCCTCTTGGCAAGTCTAGGTTTTGAAGATGATTGACTCCAGTGATTTGGACTGTGGCTGTACTGTAAGTTTCTGGACTTGCATAGCTGAAGGGATGACAAAATGGATTGTGTGTGTGGAAAAAATTGGTTTGGGATGGGATATGCAGGAACTTCTCAAGCCCCTCTGACACTAAAGCCAACGTATCACATAAATTGTAGCCTTGGCAATTCTGACATAGAGATCAGATGATATTTTAGGTGAGGTTAATACTTCTTATGTCTTAAAATTTAATTATTTGAAAAAACCCAACATTAACAGCCTTTTCAGACTTTACATGTGAGTTTAATACTCACTGATGAACAAAGGTGGTGGCTACCAGACTAGTCTAGCACAATTTGAACCTAGCACAGGTTCTTCCACAACTCTTCCCTGCAACACTGAATTCACTTCCTGAATCCATAAAGTTTGTATAAAGATATAAACAAAGATTTGTATAAAGATTGTAGTGAGTTTACATAAGAGGAGTAATTGATTAATATGCTATGAATGTCTGCTGCACAATGCTTAGTTTCACAGTATTATGCATTAGGAGGATTTTGGCTTCCATTGTTTATAGTCACATGGTACATCAGAAAGGAAGTGAATGTTGTTTGGAAAATCGCAGCAACTGTGCTAATTATGATCCCTCAATTTTCAGTCTCAGACCCTAAGCATAGCCCACTCTTGAAATATGTCTGACTTAAGAGTGGCATTCAAATTTTTAAACTTGTTCTGGTACCCTATTAAGATAAGTAATGGAACACTACTTCTCAAAAAAAAAAGAATGAGAGGAGAGTAAGAACTACAGCTCAGAAGGTCATAGATGTTGTTGTCTGAAATACAGATCAAAGAGAACTTGCTGCTTTAAGAGAAGTAAGACAAAGTTATCACTTGCTTACTACGACCTAACAGTTTAGAAGGTATGTCTTCTGTTTGTTTCCTGTGAGCAAGTTACTGTTTCCGTAAGGATGACTTATGTCTTTGACTTACAAACCAAACATGACATAATCAGTCATCTGACTGTGATTAGGAAAAGAAGGCACCTCTTTGCGGCATGAAATAAATCTTTGAATGTGTACCACCCTTCTGAAGCACGGTAGGGTAAAGAGCACTTTGTACAGAAGATCTGGTAGGTGATGATTAATCCTGGTAGTTCTGGAACTATAATCATCTACAGAAATCTTTCCCAGCCAGATGTTTCTGTCCAGTTAACATATGTTTCAAGGCACTTTGTTTTTAAAGAGTTACATAAATGACATATTAGAGATAGTTATTGATGGAGACAAAACTTCATATGCCTTGGTTTTTCTTTCTTTTTTTTCCTCTCTCATCCTTATTCTCGAAATGACTATGCTCCATTTTTACCTGTCAGTTCTTTAAAAGTGTAGAAAAATTTTATATTTTTCCTTAGATTCACTTTTCCTAAACCAAATGAGTAAGTTCCCTCAGACTTGCACCACCTGAATGAAACTATGTTGTAAAAGACAGGACAAAACTGTTCTTTTGAAAATTCTTTTGTCACCTTTGATTTCAATATTGTGACACGCTGAGTTGCCAAAATAAAAGGTTGGATCCGTACCCATTGATGTCCATAGTTACGTCAAAGCTGTGAAATTTGGAACACACTTGTTCTGTCTATGTCCTAAATATAGCTCAGGAGGAAACCAGTGTGCATGTTCTCTTATTTACATGCTGTTTTCCAATATGAGGAAGTAGAAGCATATGACCAGGATAAGTATATGTTTGCTTCAGTGAGTCTCCTTGTTGGGCTGGTACTGAAGTATACACCACACAAGAATACATCTGTTCCAAAGTTTATCTACTAGTAGGTTGCTCTAGACAGACATGTATTGATCTATAAAAAGGAGATACTTGTATAAACTGCCATTTTTGCATGGAACTTTTGCATGGAACCTCCCACTTAACACTAGTTTCTTGTGCACTGGGGAAGTGACAGGTTAAGCACTTCAGAAGTATTTCGTACCGTACAGTAATTGGTATAGCCTGGTAAGTGTAGAAAAAGGAAGGAAGGGCAAGTATTCTGAAAGCTGCTACATACAGAGAATAGACACTCTGAGCTGTTTATGGATATCTCATGCTTATGAAAGCCATTCACAGGACTCTGTCTCCTGGAGAACTTCAGAAAGCCTCTGATCCTGACAGAAGAGTAACATGAGCTACCCAGGCCATGTGTTGATCTTTGTCAACTAATTGAACCATCTCAGTCTGGAAAGGTGTCGGGCTTGTTCTTATTAGTTCAACAGATATTGCAAAGTAAAACATAAAAGCTAGCTCTCTCAGTGTGGAAGTCTTTGCTTTTACTTAAGAAAATGCGAAGCATTTTTAGCTTTATCTAAAATAGACAAGACAGGAAGGATATGGGTTTGGATGGAAAAGATAGGGTACAAGAATAGTCTATACTTTCATCCTCAACCACACTTTACGCATGCTGCCTTTTTTCTTTCCTTCCCTATTGCTCATCTAATTAATCACCTTTTCACATACTTCTGGGCCTAATGTTTATGAACCAATTACTGCTATGATAGTTAAGCAACTTTTAATATTTGTGTAGAGCGTGTGGAAGGATGAAGTTGAATGAGATGGCTGACACAATCATGAAAGAGGAGGATGTCTGTATTCTTTCCCCATAACTTCTCCAGGCTCCTAGCACCTCTTCGGCAGCTGTGGTCCTCTTAGATTTTTTGAAGTTTTTTCAACTGCCTCAAGTTGTGAATTTGATAGAAAGATAATTGGGAGGATGGAGAGGAGGAAGGTAGGGAGTTTGTTACGGGAGATACATTAGACCACCAAAACATCAGATGAATGACAAAGCTGATGTTGGGAAGGGAAGGGAGCAATGGAACCTCTTCAGTTTGACCAACTGTTTGACCAACTTGCACGATACATCTTACTGCTTTTAATTATTTTCCTTCTTCAAGTTATTTCTTGTTACCTGTATCCTCTGGACATCTTTCCTTTCATCTACCACTTCTGATTTGCACATATTTGGGTTTTGTTTCGTCTCCATTATTTTACTTTCAGCTCCAGATAGCCCTACCCTTCTCATCCCTGGTGAGTTAACAGTGTCATGCTACCATCTACAAGGATGAACAACCAGAAATGGAATAAAAAAAGGGTTTAGTAGGTTTCTTGCACTCTTTGGAGTAAAGCAGAGCCACCTTTACAGAACGGATCTTCTCTGTGCCTTGGAGGGTATACTCATGCTTAGGAATACTTGTCTTGCTTAAAATCTACAAGTTCTTTGCTGCAAAGTATGTCTAATTGTGAATACCCTGGCACAGATATTATGTCGTTGGCCTGCAGAATGTTCACATGCAGTTAAAGGTGCTTTGCATGTTGTGTTTAAGCAAGGATTTAGTAAGAGCCACATTCCTGGAAAGTTACCTTAGAAGAGCCTTGTTGCCCATGAACACAAAAGTAGAGGGCATTAAATTTCCTGTAAGCTCTAGCTTCAGCCAGATGAAGTTGGTCCCTAATGACTGCAGTAAGCTTTAGTTTTATAAAGTGGAGAGTAACTTACCTCATGCATTCATTTGCTTTAATGGCTGTTAGAGCTATTTCAGCTATAACACTCAGTAATGTGCTCTTAATAAATAAGTGGTCTATTGCAATCCTGATAATGACAGGACAAATAGATTTGAAACCTGGGGAGTTATTTGTGGTTAATTGTTAATCTCCAGTTAGAAAGCAGAATAACTAGAGACCGAAATGCTGAGTGCAAACTGAGGCTGAATACCAAAAAGTAGTGATATGCAAGTAGAAAATTTTGAAGCATTGGGATTTTGCTCTAAATGGAAGAGAGGGCAGCTGCTGCTTTTAGGTTATAAATGCTAGCATTGACACTGAAGTTCTGTTGTTAAAATATTGTTACTAGGACATAGGTTTTCCACATCACTGCATCTCCTGCTTAAATCACTAATGCATACTTTGCCCTTCAGCTGTCGTTTAAAATGCAGGAATCCTGAAGGGTCTGGTAACAAGTTGATCATGCTATACAGATGTTAACTTTGTGTATTAATAAGTTGGACCTAATCAGAGCAGAAGTTTGCTGGGATAACTTAAAATACGGTCAGGTTGCTCTCTTTAGAAGGTCAAACAGTTTAACCACGTTGTAAAAGATATGTTGTAACTAAAACTCTTAACAACAGTGCTGTGGTGTGACTGGGTGCAAGCAGTGCTTTAGAATACATTTAAAATTAGAACGTCTTGCTTCTCTGCCTTTCCCAAGCTAGACGAGTGATAAGGTCAGCCAATTTCTTTTTCCCCTGTCATTAATATCACAGCATTATAAAAGACCAGCATACTTAAACAATCTCAAAATTTGTTTGTGCTTACTTTGGCAGTTTTTTGGTGTGATGACATGAATCAAACCTTGTTGCCAATTCATTTAGTGAGTGTAGTTTACAAAAGTAGCAAACATTCAGTAACCAAGTTTGAGACTTTGACCCAAACTTCAAAATCAGAAGGACTGCATTTGACTTGAAGGGAATGGCCAGTTATTTCTGGAGATTGGGCAGGAAATGTCAAGTTACGCATCCACACAGAATGGACTGGGGTTTTTAGAGCTTTATCCCCTTGCTGTTTGCAGTTTAAAATGATTATGGAGTACATCTTGTACTAACTGATAAGTTGCTGTGTTCTATTGTAGTGGAGAACCCAACAAACCAAACCTGTTCACTAAGACACATTTGGTATATCTGCCTTGGTCACATCAAGATTATCCCACTTCCCTGTCACTGACAGTCTACTGGGTTGAAAGAAAAGAAAAATTATTACTGCAGTTCTAATAATGGAATGAACCCTATATTCATGTCACACTGATCTGAAATGTGTATACTATAGAACTCATTATGTCGTTCAGATCAGGGGAAGTCATAACAACGTAAGCTTAGCTGTGTTTATATTGTGCTGTGTATATATATATGATCATGAGAGAAAAGAGAATGGCTAGCAAGAAGTGAGTATTTGCATGTACTGGTGAAGTTATATCTGGTGTACAAGCATCTGTAAAATGTAAATGTACTACTTTAAAATAGGAATATGGCTTTTTTTTGTAGCTGGAATAATCTGAAATTTGGTAAATAATAAGTTATAAATTTGTTGCATAAACAAAAAATATATTGAAACATACAGATCACCTGTAGTATGTTTGGAGGAGTATCTATTGTCTCAGAGTCTGAAATGAGGCAGTTTGGAGAAGTCCTGACAACTCAAATGATTTAGTACCAAAATAATTATTAAAAAACTCCCAGTCATTATTTTCATTTTGAAGCTGTAATTTCCTTAAAGCCATTTCAGAACCTTTCCTTTTCTTACATTGCAAACTAGTTGGCATCATTATTAAAGTAAGGTGTCTAGCACAGTGTTCATGTCTGAGAAGTGCTGTTAACATGATAAATGAACACTGCTAGTTTGTAATGGAATGCAGGCTTGGCATTGTCTTTTGCTTTGTTTTGTGCCATTAATCATAGAGAAAACATGATTTAAAGAGTTACATTTTTAAAACTACTGAGTGTCTTGGTGCAGAAATAGAACTCCGTGGACGTTTTACTGTGAATTCTTTTTAAGCAACTTCTCCTCTGACTTCAAGTTTATGCAGACTTCTTGTGTTCTTTCTTTACTTAGCCGTGAAGACTTCCAGCGGATTCCAGAGCTTGCCATAAATCCACTCGGAGACAGAATTATCAATGCCTTCTTTCCAGAAGGGTGAGTTCCAACAAACTGAATTCATAAGCAGGCCCAGAATTTGTAATTCATTAGAAGTTTTGATAGGAGCAAAATATAAAATGCTGATAATTAAAGCACAGAATTTGAATTTACTAATAATTGAACAGTTCACACTTGTCATGCAGTGCACATAGGTACATTGTTTCTGTAGCATATTTTCATTCTCTAATGAAAAATACTTCATGACATTACAAGACATTTCTGTGCTTTATTTATTGATAAACTCAGGCTTATCTTAAAGCAAACTTGTGTCAACACTATTTTATGTTAATTAGCATTGCAATTAACTGTATTATATCTAAGGGTACCATTGTTATTAGATTGGCTTTTCCAGTTGATTGCTTTTAGGTTTTTTGTTACATTTGAGACCTAGCTTATGACACTTTTAACACAAATCCAAAGAGATGATGAAATCTGAAATATCGTCTCTCCTTCATTATACCTCTGGATTGTTCTGTGGAATCTGCTTCTCTTCTTGAACACAGTTGCCGTTACTGATTGATGGAGACCAGATTGTCTAATCAAGTTGTAATATCAGCTAATACCAGGCAGAGTTTACTGAATAGAAAGCAGAAGTCCTGGAAAGTACTTACATGGCCAGTTCCCACAGAAAATAGAGGAGAGAACTCTTTGTCAGAGAGCAGTGAGCAATGGCAACCCGACAGGCAGGAGCCAAGGGTGACAGCAAAGCTGGAAGGGGTAATGTACTTGCTGACAGAGAGCATGCACCTGAACAAGAAAAGCAGAGCACGTCCAGTGACTGTTGTCAGGTCAGCCAACAGTCCAGTGGCTGACAGCGGTGAAACTAGTTTCAAGTCAATCCAGGGAAGCAGGGTCCAGATCAGCAAGGTACATTGCTACATTCAGGCAGAGCTGCCACATAGCTCAGGCAGGGGCTAAGGCTGAGGGCTTGAGCTTCAATATGCAGGCAAAGGGAGGGGACCCCTCCACAAAACTTCTTAAAGCTGATTTTTTACACATCATACTTCATAACAGCATGATCTCAGCTTGCAACAGCACAGGCAGCCAAACTCTGGGGAGGTGGAAGTGTTCATATGGTCATGATGTCTTAGACATTTATAGTCTTCTTTACTGAAATGAAGAACTTGTATAAGCTATGCTAAAACTGACCTGCTGAAATGCTTATGCAGAGAGGACCAGGTGAATTTCCGTGGATTCATGAGGACACTAGCCCACTTCCGACCCATAGAAGATAATGAAAAGAGCAAAGACCAGAATGGACCAGAACCACTCAACAGCCGAAGTAACAAGCTCCACTGTAAGAAATGTGAACCTTCCTATAGAATCAATTCTTTTCAGTTTTTTATTTTTCCTTAGGAACAGAGAAAAGGGGCTTGGGATCTTCTGTACAGTTGTTACCTATGGAATGTTATCTCCTAATACCAGATTTTTAAAAAAATTGACTTGGAAGCTTACCTGGTCAGAGTGTCAACAGCTGAGCCATTGCTGTACTGGAATTTGGTGGAATTGTTTGAATCTTGATATATATATCTATATATTCTTTGCAAAATGTCTCATAACAGAAGTGTTTCAAAATGCTTTGCATTCAAAGTTATTTCAGATTTAGAATTCACATCCCATATGTGAATGAGCTTTTCTGCTCCTTTCTCCAGCCTTCCATATAATACAGTGTTTTTTCCTCACCTTCAGCTGAGTACTTTCTTAAGTATTTGGATGTCTGCCTACAGTATATGAGCAAAATGCTCTTTCTTGCTAATCAAAGTTGGCAACAGTCCTCAAAGCACTTAAAATTTCTGTCATATCTCATCCAGAATACAGTCAAAGAGAATGTATGGTAATGTAAAAATGGCTGGCTCTGAAATTAAAAGATTGAATGTATCTTAGTGATAATTATACTTCCTTGACTTGGGGTTTTGAGGAAATGCCCTACAAGCAGAGTGCTTTTGAAAGTAAAATTTTTCCATTATTGGCAATAATACCATTCCTGTTTGTGGTAATAACACTTTATGGACTGAGCATGAGTTTTATGGTGAACTAAAATTCTGAGGTAATTCTCTTAAAATAACTTAAAAATACTAAATTTTGTTGGTTTTCTTCTAGATAAATATATTGTTAAGATGAAAACAATGGCATCTAATTCAACTGCTCTTTCTTTCTTCCCTGTAGTTGCTTTTCGATTATATGATCTAGATAAAGATGACAAGATTTCCAGGGATGAGCTTCTTCAGGTAAATAGCACAGGGTTGCTTTGAATGACTCAGTCATTACCTCCTTTATGACCTCACACACTCTTAGAAAGAAGAGGGGAGTTACACCAGTTTTCTCAAAATAAGTCCTGCAGGAATTTGGAGGCTAATTGCTTACCTCTGGTTTAAAGCTTTAGTTATGGTATGAGACTTTAATTTCATTTGGTAGGCTAGGCAGATACTCTTGGAAGTGATACCTAAATATTCAACAAATACACTAAGCCCCTTAAGTACTACCTTCTATGACTTTGAAAGGTGCTTCTTACAGTACTTTGAAGGGACAGTCATTGAGGGGGGTTGTTTGCCTGATCCTCTGCACATCCTCTCAACAGAAGAAAACTTCTTAAAATTGCAGGAAAGGTAATCAAAGTTCATCAGTGCTGCATATATATGAAACTAGGCTTGAGCTAGGAGTAATTACATCCTACTAATCCTGGGAAGTACACATGGCAATTTGTGGTTCCTGATGTAGGACAACAATTTGCTTTTGACTGGAACCGCCCTCTTCTATCAGCACGGAGAATGCTTTACTGACTGTGGAGAGTAATGGCAGTTATTTTACCATGTACTTTCAGGATTCCTGTAGGCAACTGTCTCAATCAAATGCTGGTATGATTTGTGGGGAAAAAAACAGAAGCATTGGACAAAATGAGTCACTCCTAGGTCCAAAAGCTTTCTCTTCTGCCTCTTCCCGCTGCCTAGTGAAAAAGCAGAATTCTTTGTCAATGGTGGCTGCAAAAGGAAGTTATCCATCTTGAAAGCCTTGATGTACAGAGGACAATAGAAGCCTGTCTAGAAATTACTTCCATGAAAATCTTGTATAGTGTTATTTTGGCAGTACACACAAGAAAAAAGCACTAATAATACTTCGTTCCTGTGTCAATAATGGTTATTTTCTATGTTGTAGGTATTACGGATGATGGTTGGTGTAAATATTTCAGATGAGCAGCTGGGCAGCATTGCTGACAGGACAATCCAGGAAGCTGATCAAGATGGAGATAGCGCCATCTCCTTTGCAGAGTTTGTAAAGGTTTGTAAACAACATTTTTAATGACTAAATGAAACTGCTTAGTAATGAGAAAGTCTTACAGACCTAAAAGGAAATGGGAACAGAGAGGAAGTAATTCAGATAGTCATGACTGCATTTGAGCAAAGTCTTCTGCTAGCTTTTTCTTCCATTTATTAGTTTGGGGTGGGGTTTCTTTTTTTAATACTGTCAGGGTACTAATAATTAGTCCTCATGTTTCTTCATACTCTTACATAAAGCTACAGCACTGAATATACTGAAAAATTTTCACTTTTTCTTTTGCTACGGCTTCTTTTTCTACAAGTAGCCTTACTAGCACAGTTACAACAGAATAATCCTGCTGTAATCGTATTGTTCAGTTTTCACTTGTAGATTTCATCTGTTAGCAACAAAACTAATATTAGTATTCAAGTTCCTTGCTCTAGTCCTTTGAATTACATCTTTTGGTAGTCAGAAATAGGTAATAGTAGGGAGCCATCAGATAGTCAGTGGAGAAAGTTGTCCTGTAGCAGAACAATTTCAGCTACGTAATGCGATGGTATTGACAAGAGAAACCAGACTTATCATGGAGATGGACAAAAGGCAACAGAAACAAGTTGCAACATGGGAAATCGATGTTAGCTTTAAGGAAAACTTTTTACCAAGAGGATGATCATAGCTGCTGAAGATGTAGAAATTTGTTGGACCTATTTGAACCAGACAGGACCATGAGCAACCTGATTTACCTGGCCCTGCTTTAAGTAAGAGTTGAGGGGGTTGGACTAAAAGACCTCCAGAGGTCTCTTCAAATGTAAATTACTCTAATTTTGGAATCACTGAAGACTACTGCCTGAAAAAAGCCTGGAGCTGAGTAATGTCTTCATACCTCAGTGTTCATAGCAATTTAGTGAATGAACTTGCCATCCCAGTTTTACAATGATCTGCATTAGTGATGCTGTAGTCTTGATTTTTGCTCTTCAGTGACTGCTCATGCCTTTCCTCTATTCAATTTTTCTTTTTGTTTCCTGGCTGGGCATTCCCACACAATCTAGTTTTGGAAATCCAAGTCTTTCTGTGCTGCTGGCTGACTGGAACTGCATTAGTTATATTTTGATTAACAGCCTTCTTCTAGCTTTGATGTCTGAAGTTCCTTTCCTTGGGAGGACCTTAGTCCATAATGAAAAATAGTTTCTAGGTGAAAGACTGGCATGCTGAATTGAAGAAATCCCATGTTTCTGCCCATTTCCTCTATACTAGAGTAAGAAACCTTGTAGGAGAGATGTACAGTAACTTCAGTAGCTGTTTTTCAATTTTATTGCAGGTTTTGGAGAAGGTGGATGTAGAGCAGAAAATGAGCATTCGATTTCTTCACTGATGGATGGAGAACCTATTCCTTTCTACTCCAACTATGTAATGAATAGAACTTCATTTTATCCTTAGCACCATCCCCAAGAGCATTGCTACTGGTGCATATACAATACATCTCCAACCCTTCCCTGATTTGCTCTACCAATGTGAACATTCCCTGTGTATCAGAAACAATGGGAAATGGCTGCCATGCAACTTGGAAAAGGAGCTTTTTTTAATGTTTTCCTTCGTGGTTTTTTTACCCTTTCTCTTGTCTCCTGCACTACTGTTTCAGTAAAAATATCTCTCCTTATGCACTGCTGTTTAATCTACAAACTGATTCTTCTGAGCTCTGAATCTGAGAATGGAAAAGCAGGAACATGCCACAGAAGTGCCCTCTGAAACATTTTGGGGACAAGCATCTATTCAAATACTAGGTGCAGTGATAATGATGCACTTTTGCCACATTACAGCTGCCTTTTTTTTTTTTAACCCCTTTCCTATTTGGCTCTTTACGTGCAGATTTGTTTCTTCACTGCTTCTAAATCTGCCTTTTACTTGAGGACTTCTCAATTTATATGGCTTCATTGTATAACTAGCACTGAATGCATGATAATAGTCTAGAGTACTTTAAAGTACTGTGAATAGATTTTATTCTTTGTGGAATTAATTCATAGGGACAATGGGAGAATCTGTGGTGGAGACAGGCTGTGGTGTTCTCACAAGGAATAGGAATTCTGCACTAAGTCACTTAAACTGTTCCAGTAGCAGATGCAGAAACTTACTTCTTTCTTTTGAGTAGCTGTCAGGCTTAGCAGCCAGTGCACTATGAAGTCTCCTCTCCAGGTTGCTTTCGTCTAGGATCCCTCCTCTCACAAAGGGTGGTTTTTCTTCTGAAAGTGTAAATTTGTTGACCAGTGTACATAATGCAAGAAAACTAGTCATGCCAAAATGCAGAGTTGTAGTTCTGTCACTGCCTCCTGGTAACGGTGTCATGAAACATGAAATCACAAAACTGATTTTGTTTTTTTCCCCAATTATAGTGGCCTGTATAATCAGTAATTATTTATATTTTCCAATATGAAAGTCCCGGTCTGTTAGATTTGTGTTGAGCATGGTAGGTGTATTTGAGAAAGCTCTAGCATAAGAATACAGTTTGGGGAAGTACATATTATTCAAAATATTATTCAAAATATTTCAGAATCTATTTCTATACAAATCTCTTTGCAAGTATAAGAGGATTAATACTATTAATATAATGCTGATAAATTCAAGCGATCAAAATTCTTGAAGGTTCAATACTAACAATTTTCTGTGGTTAGACTGACAAATGATCTCATCTAGTTTATCTGGAGCATTCTGTAGTCTAGGAGGTCCTTCCAATAAAACCAAAAAAACCCCTAGAAGCTTCTTTATTGAAGCATCGATGTTATAACTGCTTCTCTGTCATGTGCTAACATTTCTATATATACTAACCACTCTCAAACTACTCTGAAATGTGCATTTCCTTTTTTCTTAGTTCCTTTAATCATCACTTTTGTTAAAAAATAACATGCAAGTCTCTAAAGGATTTTTGATTTGTTTTAAATTAAGGAATTCAAAAGTAAAGTGTTGCACTTCATTGTTTTGCAGAGTGCAGCACAATTCCAGAAAGAAATGTAAGTTAAAAACTTCTATCTTGTATGACAAAGAAACACTATAGTTTTATAACCATGTCATGTAAAATAGGAATGTAACAATGTTAATGGATTGAAAAGTAAAAAGTGCTTGTAGGCTTGTGATTTGCTTAAACATAGGTGTTGCTCTCTTCAGGCTCTATAGTTGTAAACCTACAATTGTGCCTTACTGTCCCAGTGAGACTGGATATTGTATTTATCGATCCATAAATAAACCTTCCACTGTATAAAAAAACCCAGAAAAGCCCAGACCCCAACTATTCCTGTAACTATCTTTTAACGACCAGAAAAGTTAAATACCAGTAGAATGGTGCTAGCAGGCCTTACAGATGTGTTTCTTGTAACCGAGCTTGTTTTCAGAGCATTAATAGTTCTTTATTCTGCTGGCACGGTTCAGGCAACCAGTGCAAAACATGAGCTCTAGAAGAGGACATGCATTTATAACCTTGCACTATGGGTCCTATAATAATACGAGCTTTACTCCTCTCCATGGTCCCAATTAGGGTTTTTATTTGGGTTATTTTTTAACCTCTGCATAGTTGTTGTGTCGTTCTAATTAAAGGGTATATAACACCCATGCTGTTTTGTGACATCTGTCCTTACAAGCCTCCACCTCAGATGTCAGGTATTTTTGCTAATGTGTTTTAAGGTGAACACAAAGCCTCCAGCAGATACACTGAAAAAACAACCCCAGAATCAAAGCAAAGACCAACTAACCTTCCTGCAATAAACAAAAAGACCCCCAACTATCAGAACCTAACTTTGCCATTACCAGAATAAATCACATGTAAGCCACTTAACATTCTGAAATCTATATATTTAACATGTAACTTGAAAGGTTGTAGACAGTAAAAGGAGTTTTACAGAGCTGAGTTCTTAAATTTGTTCAAAACTAAGCTGTACAGATATAAGCAGATTTCCATGAAAGTAGTGTTTTTAGCGTACCTGGTCACTTGTAGAAATCTATTCAGTCCTCTTGAGAACAAAGGTCATTTGTGAAGGTGAAAGTCTGGAAGAGGGATAAGATTAGCAGCTCAAAGGCAGAGCTGCTTAGTATTCCATCTTGTCTTTTGGACAAGCAGTATGGGGATAGGAGTTTAAGTACAGATGAACGATTATCCAGTCTACTGGCAGATACAAAGTCTATTTTCAGGTCTGGAGCCACGAGTGGAGAATGTCTGGATGGTTGATGCAGAAACCTGTGGTTGTGAGCAGTCAGCACAGTGTGACAGAGAGTGCAGAAAGCAGAAATAGGTTTGGTGTCTCATCAATACTGAAGGGTGGCAGTGCGTTTGCTGCAGTAGCTGAAGGCCCCTTGGCTTGGCATCAAGTCTGGGCAAAGCAAAAGAATTCAAAACCAGGATTTGACTCAGGAAGAGCAGGAGTAAAAATGGTGTTTTCCATAGCTTTACGATGGAAAATAAAAGTCTTCTAAACTCCTGCTTTGGTTTTAAGTAGCACGGAGGTATAATATTTAAGTTGGCAGAAGTGTTTTGCTTGGGCTGATGGTCTGCACTAAAACGTGACAGGGGAGAAAAGCGTGTGCTGAATGTGTAACACACGTGCTAAGGTTTCGAGCAAAATGGCTTGTAGTAATTTGTGATGAATCACGGTCAGACGGGGGTGTTCCTCCAGAGTTTTCTGAATGGGTACCTACTCCTCTTCGCGCTCTTCATTCACCCGGCAGCGTGCAGCGCAGGGCCATCTCTGGCAGAAAGGAAATAAATGAAACCCATGTGTTTTTGGCGATGCCCCAGGGCGGCAGAGCAGCCGGGGGGCCCGGCGGGGGCGGGGCCGGCGCTGCGGGGCCGGGGCCGAAGCCGGGGCGGGGGCCGGAGCGGCGCCTTTAAATGCCCGCGCGGGTCACCGCCGCACGCGCCCCGCGCGCGCGCTCCAGCCAATCCCATCCAGGCCCTGCCCTCCCCGGAGCCAATCAGAGAGGGACGCCTGGGAGGCGGGAGGCCGGGCTCTGTGATGGACGGCGCCGCTGGCCAATCAGCACCGAGGCCGGACGGCCGATGCACAGGCGCGGCACCCAATAGGCCGGCGGGCTCGGGGGTGGGCCCGGGCGCCGCGAGCCCCGCCGGGCGGCCGGGGGAAGGAGGGGAAGATGGCGGAGTGAGGGGCGGAGGAGGCGGAGCGGCCGGGCCGGCCGTGGCCCCGCGGCCTCGGCCGCGCTCAGGTGAGTTCGGCGGCAGCGGCGGCCTCCCCTGCCCGGAGCCTGGCGTCGGCTCCGTGATTGGGCCGGGGCCGGGCGCCCGCGCCCCCGCCTCCCCGTCCCGCCCCGTGATTGGGCTGGGCCCGCGCTCGGTGCCGCGGGCCGGGCCGGGCGGGGGTGCCCGTGTGGGCACGGACAGCGAGCCGGGCCGGTCCGACCCGCCCGCCGCCCTGGAAAGTGCGGGCCACTTGGGATCTGTGGCCGGGGCGAGCTGCAGGTCCGGCGGCAGCAGGAGGAGGAGGAGGAGGGAGCGCCTGCTCCCCGCACAGCCCTGCCGGGCACGGCCGCGGCTCCCGGCCGTGTGGGGAAGGGGCGACGGAACCGGAATGCGTTACCTGAAACCAGCCTTGGCGTCTCCGGCCACAAACACAGCGCCCAGTAGGGCTACTCTGTTGTCATTCCGCGATCTGTGTGCTGGGTGGGCTCTGCTATTTCGGATGGTTATATCCTTCTCTGGTGTCTTTAGTGCTGACACGGGAGCGCACAAAGGGGATGACATCCAAGTCGTTTGGCATAACCGGAACGTACAAATAATCTGCAGTGCAAAACAAGTTTTATGGAAAGTGGAGAGGTTCCAGTGGAATTTGTTTAGCCTTATGAATTAACGTGATTGTCGATAATAAGGTGAAAAGGACTTAAACCACGTGAAACTATTACCAAATCCACTATTTCTTCTTTACAGGTTAGTGCCATGCAGGTCAGCTATGCCCTTAATTGTTCAAAATTGTCCGTGGTATTTTATACTATAGAATATACTTTGTTTAAAGTAAAAGAAAAAAAAAAAAAGAAGGTAGAAACAACACTTCTTACTGAAAGCAAAAGAATTAGTGTCACTACCATGAGATTCCCTATCTTCTCTAGTTGATAGCAGTTCTTTAAATCTCAGCTTTGTCATAGAATTGTAAGTGACTGCATTTTCAGGTTAATGTGCATGTCAGGTTAAAAGAGGCACAGCTTTAGGTCATGTGAAGACATGGTGTGTTAGCTTATGTGACCTAATAACGAAGTTGTTGTTTGTAAGCGCTGAAATAACTCAAAAGAAATATAGGCATATCTATTGCAGTTAGTTCTGAAAGCAGGAGCTACTTACGAGGAAAATTTTCAAAGGAAGATTTTACCAATTTTTGTGTGCTGCATTACTCATGTAGTAACAGTAATAGTTGCTTAGGAGCAACATAGCATTAAGGCGCTGCTACTGATAAGTATTCCTACTTATACATGGCTATGTATGAATTGCAAAAGTATGCCAGGGGATTTGCCTTTGGCATATTACATATAAAGATAATTCTGCTTTATATTATCATTAAAAGAATAATAAGCAATCAGCTTGCTTTTGTGTGGGCTATTTTAGCAGTAAGAAATAGGTTTGGATTAATATTTAATTTTAATTGCTTTCAATGCACAAGAGCTGTGAGAAGGAGCATCTTAAAATAAAATCAGGGTTTTCTGTTACTCTGGTATATGTTAAATCAGCAATATGCACTGCTTTACAGTCTTGCCCACAGTGCTGAGAGTCTGCATTGTGAAAATTTGCATTAACAGGCTCTGCACCTTACCATAGTCATCGGTCATTTAGAGGTGTCAAAGACTGTGGGCCAGCTAAGGCTAAAAAAACCTGACTCGAGTCTGTGAAGAATGTGGAGTATCTTTTGAATGCCTTCCATATTCGTTCTTAAAAACTAGAAAAGGAACAGTGTTTGGAAACCAGTTGTGCTAGAGATTATATGAGTGCATGATGCAAAGGCCTGTGCAGTCTTTGGGGGATTAAAAAAAAAAGAGAGGATTTCTCTAAAATAAAATGTCAATAAGGGGTTGTTTTTTTTCATGAACAGTATTCAAGAAGCACATTCCTATAGTGTGTTTATCTATATATATATGTATGGAATTGAAAGCTCATCTTTAAACAGCCTTCCTTATCTTCTCTGCTGCGGTAGGAAGTACTGTTACAACGTTGTACCAACAATGTGGCAGATATCCATTGGAAACCTTGTAAAAGAGGAAAGTGGTTTTATTTAAATATTCAGAGTGAAACAACACTCAGGCGGAATGTGTGCGGCACTGACATGTCTCTACAGCTGTCAAGCACCATAGTAGGGGTGTGTAAGCTGTGCATCCAACAATCTGGCAGTCTGTGTTGACAAGGGACATCAGCTGGCAGGTCCTTACTGTCTTCTGGCCTCTTCCTAGGCTGGCTACCATTCTAGGCTTCAGATACACCTTTGTTTACCTTTTTGGAGGTGACCTTGGTCTCTACAGTTTTTCCTTGTGGATTATCAGTGTTCTTTGTCTCCAGATCTGAGTGTCTTCTGAAATTGCAGGGAGATGTACTAGGCTCTTGATGACCTGCTAACCTGGGTACTGTTAACACAAGGCCCTTTAAGAGCCCAGTTCCTGCTCAGTGTTCCTTTTGGTGCCTCCACACTTCTTTCTCCACTCAAACCAGTCTTAGTCTTTCTATTGCAGGTGTTGCCCATACCTCATAGATTGGATTCAGAGGCTGTTTCAAAATTACCTAGAAAGTGAAAAAATCAGGAAGGCATCTAATTTTTTTGCAGGACTGTAAGCTCCTTCTGTTGCATTTTTTGTTTATGGCTTAAACTTTTGTCATTGTCAACTTTTCAGGTTAAATTTGACAGTTTTTAAGCCACAGGAAAGGCCTTAGTGAATTTGTGATCTATAGTGCTAATTTTGCTTTCTTTGTTTCTATAGGTTTCTGTCATACTTAACTTTCAAGTTTTTGTGTTTTGGTCTTTCTATATAAAACTGTGTGCAGCTTTAAAGGTAAACCGGTGGGAGAAATGAACCTGACTCAAGACAGATTGCAAGTCAGAGTTCCAATTTACTAAAAAGATTACAATAAATACAATGACACAGAGAAAAATTGGTTTTAACCCACAAAAAGCAGATGTGTAACCCAGCAGTGGCAGTCACAGTCCTGTTGAGGTTCTGGTCCAACTCTGGATCTGACAAGTGGTACCCAAAGTCCCAAACCCCCAAGGTTATATATGGTCAGGTTCAGGTGGGAATGCCCAGTACCTCCCTCAGGACAGAGAGTTTCACAAGGGTGATTTAACTCTGTGAGTCATGAGATACTTTTGGAATCTTTGGTGGCAGACATGACCTCTCAGGCTGGGTGTGAAGGTGCTAATACCTTGTGGAGGGGAGTTACCACTTCGAGTTACTGGCTTGAAGACAGGAACACTTCTCTATCTCACAGGGTTCTTTAACACCCAGCTTATAGCCTGAGGGGTCAGGTGTGCCCTGGGCAGCTGCTGCAAATGATCCTTTACTAACAGTTCATGAGAAATGACATAGAGAGTGCATAATACACAGTTTTGGTTACACCCACACAGTGATAAACTGGTCCTGGTCACTGTAACTAGGACAACCAGTTTCTAGATCTTTTCTTCCTTACACCCTTCCTAGGCTGTAGGGAAGAGAAGTCATTTTATGTGTCCCAGTTAATTCTTCCTATCTCCTGGAGCATTTGTGTCTGTGTAAGAGACAAAGGTAGTATTTTGGAAAGCCAGATCTGATGAATCTATGTTTTTGCTGAATAATGTAAGGGTACCTTAAAACAGAGCGTGAGGGGTGGAGTGAAAGTTGGTTTTATAGCTGTATGCTATTATTTTAGTATAATTTCCAATTCCAGTGTGCCGATTATGTCAGAACACTGATATTTTTTTTCCCCCACTGTTGCATTGGCAATAGGATGTATTGATGTATATTAAAAGACAAATATTACAATTTTGCTGATAAATTTATTTGTGAGATATTTCTTCATCTCTTTTTGTCTTTGAAATTCCTGAAGTTAGGTGCCTGTATCCAAGAAGTTCTCTATCTGAATGTAAGATATAAAGTTCTTGGAGACTAATATTAGTTATGGCAGAACAAAAAAATAGGAATGGGC
The DNA here is from genome assembly GCA_035583185.1 of Anabacerthia variegaticeps. Taxonomy (NCBI): domain Eukaryota; kingdom Metazoa; phylum Chordata; class Aves; order Passeriformes; family Furnariidae; genus Anabacerthia; species Anabacerthia variegaticeps. The sequence goes on from JAWWEW010000165.1 coordinate 25,149,325, forward strand.
AGTAGGTGAAAAGTTAATAAAAGTAATATTTTCTGAATCTTTATCAGAAAAGAATCAATCTAGGTAAGTAATGTTTAGTTTTTACAGTTATTTCTTGTTCCAGATCAATTGATTGTGTGCTCAGTAAGGTATGAAAGAAGAAGAATAGTATTTTTCTAATTTGTAATGTCCACTCTCTTTTCTTTGAAGAGCTGATACTGTCATCATCAGTTTCAGTGCCTGCTAATGGTCAATAACCTTGATTTATATCCATTTGCAATTTCTCTTGATACTACTGTGAACTCAACTCCCACATAACCTATGAAAGTCAGCTAGAAAGTATAGCAGGTAGAGTAGTTAAAAACTGGGGCATTGAAAGTCAATGAACTTGTTAAAACAAAATTTAAAAAAAAATAGGTTAAAGCCAAGGAATTTCAGTGTTGGATAAACCATTCCTTTCCATGAGAAGTGTCACCTGCTGCTTTTTTTTTAAATAAGATTTACTTTAGTTTAGTTGATTCATAATTTTAGGATGAGTGAAAGAAAATGCAACTTTTCAAAGATTGCATTGGTTTCTATTATGACAAAGCACTTTGGGAGAGCTCTTGGTAACTGTTTCTTTTCAAAATAATTCTTTTGTGAATCATGTGCTGTTGGTTCCTCAGTCTCTCAAACTCACGTAGTGCTTGAGGGAGGATTTGAGTAGGAAGGGTCAGCACTGACAACATGAGAATGAAGTAACTATCCTGAAATGAGGATTTACTGGTGACTGCAGATTTTCCGAAGGTGCAGGTGACTGGAGGTTGTGGAAATGCTGTCTTGTGCAGGAGTGTGAAAGCTAGTAATACTTTGCTGAGGATATTGGGAATTTTTAATAATATGTCTGTGTGATGAGATAGTTCTGCTTATAACAATCCATTATTCTTCCAGTTAGGTTGTCAGCTCAGTGTCCTTGAGAGCAGTCATTATGCTTCCTTGCTACAGTGGTTTGTTATTAACATGAAAAAGCTTCTTACCTTACTGGAGACTGAAATGGTGTCCATCTCAGTTCCTTTGAAACTGAAATGTGTATCTGTTGATAACTTACCATAACAAGATTAATCTTCAAAATATGCACAGTTAAAAAGTTGTTCTGGTTGTGGTGTATACTTAATGCTGCAGGTCTAGTTGGTCAAGCATGGGCTGTAAGCTGTTCTCAGTGAAGTAGGAACCAACAAATTCCAGGGAAAAAGGGAATTCAGTGCTGGGAAAACTACATTCTGTGAAATGAATGGCACACATGATTTTACTCCAGGAAGCAGAATGGTGTATGAACAAAAGCCTTTGAGGCATGTTTTGGATATATGCTTCTCCTCCCCAACCTGTTTTTAAAGTTTATCGATCCTGGGTGTGCCATGCTTGGGCCCAATTCTCTTGATTTAAACTAAAGGAGGGGAGTGTATATGATAATTTGAAAAGTAACATTAGTGTATTTTATGTAGAAAGTCTAAAAATGTTAACTTGGTTCATGGAAGGTACAGCTTATATTTTGTATCTTATGCAGATAATAATCTATTTCAATAGTTTCCTAAAAGCAAATTTAATTTCATTTATTTATCTCTTTCCCTCTAAGCTCACAGAAGAGAATGTGGACTGATCAAAAATAATGGTGAGTATAATTGTAAGGTCATTTAGGTACTAAATATAAGGTACTAAACTTGTCAAGTTTATTGGTTGATTTAGTTCCCTTTTCCCTGACCAAAGAAATCTGTCACTGAGACTTTAATGTTATGTAGCATATTTTCAGAGAACTGGAATGTTGCCACAGTGTCAGCTTTCAGCTTGGGCTTTGCGTGAAAGAAACATTGATTTGACTGTTATATATTCTAACAAGAGTAAGTGCTTTTAAAGTTATAAAATTCCTGTTCTGTGATGTCATTTGTTAAGACACACTAATTGTATTAACTTGGAGCAATTATCTCAAAAGTTTTGTTTCTTAAACAGTAGGACTGGAAGAACGATAACATAACCAAATGTAAATTATCAAGTTTAAAAAAGTACATTCAAAATTTCCAAGGATGACAGTAAACTTCTGAAGCTTTGATTTATTTTTTTCCCAGTGAATGAAAAAAAGATATTCTGGTAGTTAAGGTGTGTAACAGAGGGCTTTATTCTGTTCTCAGCTCTGCCATGAACCTTTGGCATGTTTTGTTGCAGCTCTCCAGATCTGTTTTTCCATATCTTCATAACAAGAATAAGACTTTCCCAACAGTGTGAACTTGGATGCTCAATGAAATGATCAGCAGAAGTGTTTGAGTGCCTCAGAGAGAAAGAGATGGTGACATGCTGTATTTCTGTTTTCATGATCTACTCACTGCTTCTAACATAGGAGCTGAACATTGTCACTTGAAGACTGTTTCCGAACTTGGTCAACCAAATGGTTAAGGTAATTGGAATAAGATAAGTACAGACAGGGAAAAGAAAGGAAGAGGTTAGTTATCCTCAGGTTCTTGTATGTGAGAAGAAGAAATCAAAATAAAAAAATTCTGTTTCACATCTCTCCATTTAGTACAGGAGAATAGTAATAAACATTTCTGGCACTAGCTATGCAGAAGTGAACCTGCGTTACCTTTCAACCTAAAGCAAAAAAGTCATGTTTTAACAGTTGCTGTGACTAGGTGATACAAGGTGAGTGTCACTGATGAAAGGCAAGGACATCAGTGACAAGTTACTGAAGTTTGTCTATGCTATGGATAAGTGGAGAGAAATGAGTAAAAGTAAGTACTTAATGTATGTGATCTTAAAGTTGTCATAAGTGCTTTTTTCCTCTACAGCACTGACAGTTTCATAACTAGTTAGATGATAGTTCAGGATGTCTCTTTGAACTGTGACCTGCTATAGCAGAATAAACCTTCTCTCTCTACAGTGTACATTCTGGTACTTCATCAACGTTGTCATGCTCTATGTTGGAGAAACAATTAAGAAGACCCACCGCTGATTAATGCTGGTGTATTTTTGGATGCATTACTTCTCACTAAGCGTATAGTTCAGCATTTCTGAAGTACTCCTTAGCCAGCTTGTGGGCATCTACAGTTTACAGAAATAAAGTCTTAGAGGGCAAAGGATTATTGCAGTTTGTGAAGCCAGCTAATCTTGTCCATTAGGGTCAGGCTTTTAAAGTAATGAACGGGTGGGCATTTTAATGGTGAATATATTTTACTCTGATTCTTAAACTACCTTTCCTGTCTTTTTAATTTGGGATTCCAGATCCTCTCCTGACATTCAAGAAAGTGGTCCTGTTGCTTAGTCATAGGCTGCAAGATGTGGATGTTTCTCTTCTAGCAAGAAAGAAATTGTCCTTCACTTCCATGGAGCTGAATGAACAAAGATCTGTCCGCTTCCTGTTTCAGTCATCTCACCAAACATTTGATTCACCAGATGACTTCTCCCACAGAAGTACCCTCACCGTTTTATCAAAACTCAGAAGCAGAGTAACAGGAATCAGCATCTGTTTTCCAGAAGAAAGGTCTTCTGTGCCACCTCTTCATCCAGCTTTCTGCATTCTGTTTTAAAATGAGAAATGCTTTGTAATCAGATGCAAGTGGAAGCTGGTGTTCTTCAGTGGTATTTCCTTTTTCATTTTAGGGAGGTTATGTACTTTGCTTTGTCATATTGGAATTCCTAGCAGATAAAGTGTCTGCATGCATTACTGACTTGACATATATGAAAAGTTTCAGCAGAAAAAATTGCTCTAACATGAAGAGAAAACTTATCAAACAATTGGAGACATCACATAGAAGTATTTTCTAGTCCAGAACCCAGGCTTGACTTTGTAGATAGATGTCAAATCACATAAAGCAGCTAATGCACAAGAACAAATGCAGAATCACCTTGTCTACAGTCTGTAAATGCATTTACCAGTCTGTGATCAAAATGTATATTTGCATGTGTAAACGTGTGTGAGTTCTGGATATGAAGAGGTTTCACCAGAAGGAGAAATTACTTTGCAGCATTTAATTTTTAGCAAAGGAAAAATGAAGCTTTAAAGCCTCTATGGTAACAGGATAATGATTAGGTTTACATTAAATCATTCCCTCCCTCTGCCTTTTTATGAAACCTTAGCAGCAAAAGGAACAAAACCATTCTACAGTAGAAGGGATGGGGCAGAACATGATTCTTTATTATAGAAATTAACTTCTGGTGGGATGGAAGAGACCACAAATGTAAAGTTGTGGTTTATCCACTTGACTTCCTTGGTACAGTTTCAGCTCTTCATACTGCTGATGGAGTCAGCTTTCTGATTCTTCTGTGACTGAGATCTGAAAGGACCTGTATGTTTCCATTATCTAGGCAGAAATAGGCTGAAGAGAATGGAATGTTAGCCAGGTAAGAGGGGTGAGTTGAGGTACAGCAGAAATACTTAGGTTGGGCATTTTTCTGGCTCTTCTTGTTCCCTCCCATACTAAGGCACAATCTGTTGTTCTTATGTTTACACGAGATTCTCTATCTGCATCATTTGTGATTATATAGGATGTTTTCTGTCATTCTGAGATGGGAGCATGTATTGTTTATGTGCTCCCTGCTATGGTATTGTATATGGCAAGTAAGATTTCTTGGCAAAAAATGACCAGAACTGGGATGTGTATTGTATTCCTCTTCAAATCTGAAGCTCTTCTTGGTGCACCTTATTCCAAGCTTGTGATTTAGAAAATATGACTTACTAGCTTAAAATAATATTTTAAAATCTGGATCAAATAAAGGGTATATAGGTTCTGTAGTAGGTTTTGAGAGATACTAAAATGGTTGGGGAGATGTTTTAGATTTCTTGTTTTGTTCTGTTTTTCCTTTTAGAAAACTGCAGGAGAGGGCCAGACAGCCTCAAAACGGCTGAAAAGCAAACAATTGAAGTCCTTAAATCTTGATGATAGCTTGCAAGGGCAGCGTTCTAGTATTTAAAATGTAGTGACATTTTATGGGACCATAGCAAACAGAGGACAAGTGTCGATGTCGATCCTAATATTCCCAGTAATGTCTGTGTTTAGACTTGCTTTGTGACAATAAGGTTTAATAACGGCTTTACCCATATTTTGTTTCCATGAAGAAAAGAGCAGACATGTAAGCTAGAGAGTGGTGGGCAAGACACTGTGTCTCAAAATAATGCCAACTGTAATGAGGTGCACTAAAATGGTGTGTAACATTGCAATGAGATCTGTGATAAGAGTTAACATTGATGTTGATGAGACAACCACCAGCTTGGCCTGACTTCTCTTAAGAACAAAGGATTTCTTTGCTGAGTATGGTCTGATTTTTCTGGCTTTGAAGGCAACTAGAAAAGCACACTTCTTTTTAGGGTGTCCTTATGTTGAAGTCACTGGGATTTAATGTAGATGTCTGTAGAAGCAGGATCCATCTCTAAGTGATGGAAAATACTGTCAATATCATAGGATTATAAGTGGTTGGGAAGTATCTGGTATAAGAAATGTCTAATTTTGGATCTAGGAATTTTCTTCCTTCTGCCCATACTTACCCTTTTGATGTTAGAGCTAGCACTTGTTTCTTGCATAGCTTGATGACAAAATACTTGGGGGACAGGAAGGTATTTTTGTTTTCTGTGGACATGTACAGAAGTTGCAAATTCGTCTGCCTGGAGAGTAGACACTCCAAGCTCTTGAATTTCTTTTTCTGTAGGAATAAACCTCAATATTTCATAACCCACATTGTAACAAAAAAAAAAAACAAAAAAATTGCTGATTTTTCCTGACTCCTGTTAATGACAATGTAGCAGCATTAGTTTTCAAGTTTAATTTTAGAACATCAAGATTTTATTAGGCTAATGATCTGTGGGTTTCACAGAAGTAATACTCCAATAGTGCATGCCCAGAAGACCCCAATTACTGTACCTTCCTGGCCAGCACCTTTATAAAACTGCTGTGTTAGGAAATGGTGCTTCAGCCTAATTACTTTTTCTTGCTCCACTTTTTCTCTGTGTTGGTTGGAAATCTTCCCATGTGAAAGATTACAAAAACAAGGGGCACGTGCAATAGATCATATATATATATATACATATATATATTTTAATACTTGTGGACAAAATGATGTTACAAGTTGTTTGAAAACAACAAAATCACCAATGTCTTCCATTTTGAGATGTGTATAGTTCCATAAGCATTAGTGCTTTGTAGCAAACTGTAGTGCCATGTTAGGATCAGTGCATGAGCCTAGTAGTATTTTTACAATTTCAGAGTGACAAATTTATTAGTAAACAGTGATGATAATGTAATTAACACTAGAAAGGATACAATAGAAATGTCACAAACATGGTCTAAACATGCAGTATCCTCCCTTTGACAAATGGCAATGCTATCCATAGAAATGGAACATGTTCACTTAATGGGCTTCATAGAATCAGAGTTGACTTTTTGTTATTTGTCTGTCTGTCCAACTGCAATAGTAAGCTAGAGTATGCAACTATCCATTTCTATCAGTGTGATTCTTTTCTTTTTAGTTTTTGTTGGTGTTTTCTTTCATGTGCAACATTTTAAATTTTATTATTAACCACCCTGTTATATACTCAGAAAAGTATGAATATACCAAGGAGTTTGTGTGCGTTCTGTACACATCTTGGTTACCTTCAGATCATTTACAAAGTCTGTTGATTAAGTAATTTTCTTTTTCAGATCTGACTATATGATTATTATAGCTAGTTAAACATTATCCTCATTATGTGATAAGTTAATAATTGCAAAATGTGATGTGCTAATTATGTGTAGAAGACCTTTATCCATTATTGCAGGAATGGGGAACCTTTTTTGGCTGAAGTCCTATTGAATTTTGTAATAACTTTAGTGGATCCTGCATTTACATACATCTTAATAAGAGAGAATATGATAAGGTCAAAGGCTGTTGAAAAACAATATTGCAGACTGTATCTGTGCAGCAGGCTATCTCTAGCCAGTGGATCAGAGATTCCCCACCCCTGTATTATTGAGAATTCAATACCCTGTATTTTAGGTAACTTCCAGTTTTGCTTTCCAGCTCTTAAGCTCAATTTTAATAATTTCTGTCTCTCCCTCTGCTTTTTTCAGAAGGAAAGTTTAGGCCAGGGAAGTCAAAATGATTTAGCATTCAATGGGCAGCTTGGACTGGTCAAATAGGAGACTGGTACGATTCTTGAGATGTGCAATGCTCTGTGAATGGCATCCTCTAATTTCCTAGGAATAAGTCTTTTATTTGATGCCACTGTTGCTCTTCACCCATTTTATCTCTTTTACAAGAACAAAATTCTCTTTCAACTTAGAGAGGATACTGCATCTTTTTTTCCTGAGGTCTGCCTGTAAATGGCCATTATGGGGAGGAAGGGAATGGGTACTTGGTTTTGTAATTTGGGTATGATATCTCTAAAGTAATTAACCAAGAAGCTTGTACTTCTGTGCAATGTCAATAATTGATGCAGAATTGATAGACGTAATGGGAAAAAACCCAACAAAATGAAAAAAACAACTATTTGTATCTAATGTATTCCCAAGAAAATTGGACAGGTAGGCCATTTACAGCAGAGCTCTGGGGGACCTGTACTGAGAGTCAGGTTCAATTCTAAATGGAAGTAGCTGTACCATTGAATAAAGTAGTTTAGTGCTTGGGAGAATCAATTGAAAAATACCTCTGAAACTGGAATGCAAAATAGCACAGTATGTAGGGGGAAGAATCCCTGATGCAAACAAAGCCATAAGATGATTTAATAAGAAAATAGAACTTTAGTAGCAATAACTGTTTTGCATGTGATAGAAAATAACTTGCATTAGCAAGACTGTACAGTAGAGTAAGTGGGTAATAACCAAATAAGTTTGTGGCGCTCTGTGCTGCAGGGAGTTGTGTAAAGAGTCTTCCTGAGAAGAAGGGTGAATTCTTCTTACGTTCCTCTCATTGGAGGGAATTTGGCACTTGAATACTAAGTTAATGAATTTGATATATATATATATACATATATAAAAAAAAAAGTTAGCTTTGTCTGATGCACTGTCAACGAGTGCTGGGGTAAGGGCAGACAATTCTTTTTGAAAGGATAGCTGAAGTTTCCCTGTTTAGTTTTTTTTCTTTTTTTGTAGTTAGCACTTGTTCTGTTTCTCTGAGAAGAAACTAATCCTTTCCAGATACTGGACTGTGAAGAGAACCTGATTCTGAAGTTAGAAATTTTTATTGTGGGAAGCCCTTTCTGTTTTTTTTTGTTGTTGTTGTTGTTTTTTTTTTTTTTTTTTTGAAAAGACCAATCTGAGGTGGTCTTTAAATAAATAAAACACAAATTAAAAAAAATAGCACTTGGCACTCAAAACATTTGTATGTGCCAGGCACAACTGTGAAATTCTAAAAATGTCACTTTACAGCAAAAAATAATTTTAACCTTGTTTCAGACAATAATTGATTTCTGTTGAAGCCTGAAGTTTTGCAGAGGCAAGTACTGTGAAGCCTCTGGTAACACAAAGGGTTATTGATCTACAGCTGTAGCCTGTGCACCCAGCAAGGTATTCACTGTCAAAGAGTTACATAGAAGAGCCACAGGAGGTCTAAAATGTTCCTAGTTGACACTGTTTTCAGTGTAGATACCTAGTCTATAGAGACAATGTGGCCCACCAGATAATAATGTATTCTGAACAGTATTATTTCATCAGAGATTTAGATCTGGCTGGCTAGATTTCTTCCGGAAAGCTGAAGTAATTTAGACTGTGACTTACAGCTGAATGGAAGCTTGTGGTTTTGAAAGCATGGAGGTGAAGCATTTTGGCTCTTTATAAATTGATAATGGAACTGTGACAGCTGTGAGCATTTTTAGTGTATAAAGTAACAAGCATGAGAATCTCTAAATTAAATGTTGGCTGGTATGTAATACGCATATGAAAAGCTAATTGATCTGTAAGGTTCTAATCAGTTTAAATTCCAGCTATTGAATTATTGATAAAATTGGAATCTGGCCCTAGGGGACCTTGATTTGATTGTTATCTGATTACATTAGAGAAATTATAAATTTATTCTAGTCTGTGCTCAACCAAGTACATTTACATAAAGTGAAATAATGAAAACACAGTCATGTTCATACTTCAGAAGCATGAACTTTGTGGTGGAACAGAATTCTCCAAGGGTATATCTGTTCAGAGAACAGGGGAGGAAATCAAGACTGATGTAGCCAGGGAAGTGATCTGCGTATTCTTCCCAGTTCAGACTTCTTATAATGATCTGTATTCTGTGCGGTACTAGACTAGAAATTACTATTCACAGAAAGAAAAGGAATCCGTTTGCCTTTCAGCTCTTGTACTATAACATGACTTGTCCTTCAAGGTCCTTGATTTAACTGCTTCTAAACCTGAGTGGAAGTGTTAGATGCTACTACACTTTGGTATGGGGATATCAAAGGTGTAGTGAGTGGTACGGATGTGCCTCCTTTAGCAGTACTAAACCCAGATGATACAAGTATATGCTGTTTGCATAACCAGTAGTGCTGCTGCAGAAGGTCCAGCCAGTACATGTGCAGGGAACCGCACCTTCAGGGATTGCACCTTTTGCAACTGAGGATAATTTTCAAATTTAGGACAAAAAAACAAAGTCTTGCAAGGCCTTATTGATAGTGAGTGAGAAGAAATTGTACTGATTAGTGAGATCACTGACACTTCACACTAGGGTTACATTCTCAACAGCTGGTAGCCTGCTTTTTTTGGCAGAAAAGGGAAAAATATTGAAGATGAGAACTGTTTTTGATGGATAACCAATCTTAGAAATTACTGCTTCCTGCATCATTAGGAAACTGTCTGGTCTTCCTCCAAAACTAATAATCCTTGTTCAGGTACAAAGCTGCATAATGGCAGTCCAAGTTAGATTCCAGTGGATTTCTTTTACTGAACGATCCAGCGTTTTGCCCCTGTAGCACTTTGACTGGCACACAAAAGCCAACAGTTGAACCAGGGGGTCTTGTTTAACAGTGCAGAACATATCCATGATTCTAATGTCTGTTCTCTTTCAGTCTGCTCTACAATTTCTTCTGAGTTTTAGAGGTGTCAGCATTCATGATGTCAGCAGAGCATGTTTCTGTCTCTAAGCCTATGTACCAGGTTATAATATAGACAGATTGCCAAGACTTTACATCATCTAAAGTTAAAGATAAAAGGTAACTTACTGTTCAGTGTGTCCTATGTAAATCCTGTCTGCTTCTCTCCATTTCCCCTCCAAGTGAGTGTGTTTGCAGGTCAAATAAAAGGCGGCTAGTTTGTAATGCCTTAGGCATGAAAAGCTGCATGGAGAAACTGAAGGAAAGCGGCACAGGCCCACAAACCAAATCTTAGAGCTAGTATTCTAATTATGCATGATTCAAAATGTCTAGTGTAATGTAGTTATTACCAGTAAATTGAGATATGCATTTATATAATGAAGCAATAGGAATTAATATACCAATAGCTTGAACTTCCTGCTTTGATTCTCAAATTTTGGGTTTTTTTAGAGAATGTGCTGCCTCTGTAGAGAAAGGGGCAGAATGTATAGATAGGGACAGAAGCATGGCACCAAAACTGTAAATCAGGAACCAGGATCAGCAGAACTCGCCTTTATAACCTCTTGTCTGGTTCATATTAGTGTCCTGAGCATGTAAAAAGCAGGGCATGAACTAAGCATGTTTAGAGGCGAGATGAGGTTTCTCACCTGCTGCAGCTGTAGCAAGGAAAAAGGTGCAGAGTTTCTTACAAGGTGCAGGGAGGAGCAACTGGTGGGAAAGAAAAAATCACAAAACAATTGAAAAAAAAAGAAAAAAAACCAAACCAACAAAAAAACCCCAGCAAACCCCCCAAACCAACAAACAAGTAACAAAAACCACAGACTGAGTGTAGTATTTGCCAGACAGTAGGTAATAAGCTTAGATGTGCTGAGAGAAATTATTTGAAGAAGACTGAAATTAATAAGCACAGTACATATTTTTCAGGTGTTGAATAGCTTTTTAATAGACAGTATTTTCAGGTAACTTTAGCCACATAGGCAGCTGTACTGAAGCATACTGGTACCAGCCAGCAATAATGGCACCTGCAGGAATGAACCTGAAAATACTGGTAATCTTGTATATTTTTTAAGTTCTTTAAAGAGATTTTTAAAAACAGAAAATGAGATTTGATTACCGAAGGTCTTTATCTTCTGCAACACAGGTTGCAATTGTCTTTTTCTTTATTTCATTTATTAAATAAAAGGGAATTTGGGTGCCATCTTTCTGTAAACTCTTAGTGTGTTCTCTGTAATATTTCCCAAATCTCTTAGTGGATAATAGAGTCAATTTCTGCTGGCAGTTTGAAAATAAGAGAATGTGTGGCATAACCTACATCACTCGTAGTTTTCCAAGTTTAAACTTGTAATTAATCATGTAGAATACTAGCTTGTTACTGCAGAATTCCGTACTTCTAGCTTAGCTTAATTTTTTAAGTGGGCTTAACTTGTGCAGAACACTTCTCCATGTACAGAGACTCAGTCCTCTTTCTTAAATAGAAAGAAGTGTCTTGGAGGAAGAAATTGTGTGTCAAGTTAACTCCTATTCATACTTCATAGCCAACCATTCATAAAGCACCATGATTTGGGTTTAGAATAGGGGTTGCATTTCTCTCATGAATACTCTTTCTAGACATATAAGAATTGCCAAATGAAGATACAACTATTATAAGAGAAGATAACTATTTTATGGTATCAGAAATGAAACTAAGTGAAATCCTTTGAGCCAACTTCTTCAAGCAACAAGGAAATTTGTAAGACAAATTTAGCACAGTGGTTAACCATAGTCATTCTTAACTCTTTAGAACACTACGCATTGTTTTAAACCCTGTGAGGTTTTTTTTTCTTTTTGTGATGAGTAAGCCATTGTATCCTTTGTATTTCCCTCCACTATAACCTGGGGAATAAGCTACTTTAGGAAGTCAGTGAAGTTATCCTTTTGAAAAGTATAACAGCAAAGGAGGGGTATTAGGTATAAATTCTTTAAAATTACCTTAAATACTTAAAATAGGCTACAAAATACTTATACTGAACTTCTGATGGCATTCTTACATAGATCAGTAGAGGAAATTATTGGTGTAACTAGGTACTATAAACTCCCATCGCACATGTTTTACATGGTAACAGTGAAAGAATGTCTCCCTGCAAATTCTGATGTTTTTCCAAAAGGCAGCTTGCTTTTATATCTATGCATCTTTGAGGATTTCAAGATAAGATTTTATTCTTTTGACACTGTAAAGAGGAACTGTTTAAAAATGAACTTGGAAACTCTGCACCTGTATACAAATTTTTTTAGCAATAAAGCAGCACAGGCTGAGAATGCACTAAAACTGGATGTGTCATCTGTTCAGAAGACAAATTAACCAACTTCCTATATACTCCACTTCTGAGGTGTTTGTACTTGCTATACCTTTGTGAAAACTTAACAATTTGGGTTGAACTGATATATGCTGGGTATCTGCTTTGGGGCCAGCTGTTCCAGCAGACTCCAGGCACAAAAGCCTCTGACTTGGAGGGCAACTGAACAAAAATTATTATTCCACTCATTCTAAGACAACTAACTTACCAGTTAAAAGCTTCAAGGGTTGTTTTAGAGGGTAGGAGAACCTTGTTGCTTGTATAGATTGCCTAAAAGTAGTAAGCCCCTCAGATAACTGTTTTATATACATGGATTGTTTAGGTAACTATATTTCTGAAATATGTCTTCTGTGGTTGGCATGTCACAGCCTGCCGGGAGGCACAGTTTTCCTTGCAGTTGCTGCTGCAGTTTTGGGAAGTGCTGTAATGCAGCAGTAGGACACCACCTCATGAGGACTGTACTGGAGAAATCATGGCATCCAACCCTGCTACAAGCTTTCCAGAATCTGTTATGGATTGCTGACCCTTCTGCTACCTTATGGAAGGTTCACAGTATGATTGTTACTGCAATAGCCTGTTCAACCACTGTTTCATTTTCTATTGGGTTTTATCTGTAGATGCCAGAGAAGACAGCTGCTGATTAGATAAGATAAGAAGGCCTGAGCTTGAGACTTGCTTTCTAAGTGGTTGCTACTTTTTTTAAACAGATTCCGTCCCTTGCAAGCCAGACTGGCCCTGGCTGCACTGAAGGCTAAAACATGTCTCAATATGCCTAGGTACAGGAGAAAAGATACATATATTCACTCTCAGATTAAAAGATCAATTTTAGATTAAAAGGAATTTGAATCTGGGACAGGCTGTGAGATCAAACACTGAATCTTCCAGGAATGAGCTTATAAGCATCACTTAAATCAAAAGGCACCCATAGGATTCATTGGGTATTTCAGTAAATGTTCATCTCAGATTACTGAAGATTATGTATTTATTTTATGCAGCTTTCTTCTTAAAACAGAATTTATTTAGAGTTCCTCCCAGTTCCAGAGATTACAGAAATGTAGTTTAAAGAATTACCAGCTATTATTTAGGACATACTCATTATTTGTTTAAATTCATGCCAAGTAATATAATTTGAGGAACCATTCATTTAACACTTGATAAGAAACCAGGACCCAAGCAAGATAAACTAATGTTTTTTTCCTGCAAACATAATCAAAGGAAAAGAAGTAGGCCTGTGACTCACATGATATTGGCAATGATTTGCACAAACGTCAGGGTCTTTTTTATTTCAAAAGTTTCTTTTTCACAACTGTAATTATAACATAAAAATGTAACTGATGGCTTTCTTTTCCTTTTAGGGATTGACAATTAGCTAAATAAAGCAAAACAATTTAGCACTATTATACACAGTATAGACATGAAGTATATAGCAAGAAAGAGTCTCAATGCAGAAACTGAAATGAAAGGGCAAAAGCAAGCAGTCCCATTGTCAATCATGTTTCTTATCTAATGAAACAACAGAAGTGCTGTCACTTAGGAAGTACCACAAAGGTGAAGTTATACAATGGAAAACATTTATCTGAGGTGGAAAGATGCTTACACAAAATAAGCTTAGTCACAAGACACCAGTTAAAGACCAACAGGCCTATAAACATAATGCAGAAATCACTGCACAACACAGCTTAAAAAACTTCTTGGTTCTTAATAATGCAATAAAGAAATACAGCAAATCCAAACTTACAGGCATATACACTAAGAGTTCAGGACAGAGCTTGTTTTAGAGAAGATAGCATTTATCATTACAGTGAATGAAACAGATCTTACAAGAATGTAACATTTACTCCAGGTAGTTACTTTTGATATCCTGGATTTAGCTGTCATTGAAAAAACTGTACTTCCACCCTCATGCCTGTCAAAATTATAAAAGATAAACAATAAAAACCATTTAGATAGCACACAGTATTATAATATAGCAGAGAGCTTCTCTCCCTGTTGATATTTTATGGTTTTCCTTACCAGAATGAACTAAGACAACATGGAACCCCAAACAAAAAGCAGCACAGTGAACATTATAGTAGCATAAGTATCAGCTGTCCACCTAAAGCCTCTGAGGTGCCTTGCAGTGAGTTTTGTCCCCTGTGCTCCAAGCCCCTTATGAGAATTATTTAACAATAAGACAAAATACAGGAAGAACCAGCATCAGCAGCAACAGAGTATGCAATTTGTCAGTCATATATGGATGCAGAAGTAAGGAGATGGCAAATAGCATCATTGGAATTAAACTGATGAAGTAAATAGAATCCTCTCCAGACTACAACAGACAACTACTAAATTTTCCACAAAGTTTATCATCCCTTTAGGGAAAAGCATCAGCCCTTTAGGCAGTAAAAGGAAAAGAACCCTTAATCTTCCGACAAACAAGAATTAGGGATAAAGATATTCTGTCCCAGTAACAAAGGGTAAGTAGTGATCCTTCTTTTCCATCAAATTATTTTCAGGTATTTTGAAATAAGCAGAACCCATTGACAAAAGAGAGAAATGCCAATTAGGTATTTTTTATGAAATGAAGGCAGCAGGCAGATCATCACAACTCCAGCAGAGCAGTTCCCACAATTGAGTAGAAGTGAAGGAGAAGAGAAGACTTTTCTTGGTTTCAGTTTCAGCCCCAGAAAGAAATGCTCAAATCTGTTCAAGGCAGTTGCTCATAGCCTAAACTGACATAATTTGACTCAGTCCTGTGCAGTCCTGGGGCTGCATTTCCAGAGGACTTGGCAGGCACTTGGGTTGCCCTTTAATTGAAATCCAAAACCTTGTGCTCCAGCCTGCATTGTGCCATCCAGATTCATGCATTAAGAACAGGGTGCAGCATCTGTGGCATGCTAGCCTGCTCCTTTTGCAGGCCACACACACAGGTAAATCTAAAAGAACTATTCAGGAGTTCATTTAGCAATGGCTCACGTAAGATGTAGCTAATGAGCCACTTAATCAACAACTAGCTGCCATTAAAACCCAGGCTGCCATTAGTACTGTATCTATATGAAAAGGTAGGACAAAAACTTTAGATCTGTAAGAATGTTCAATTTATAATGGCTCCTCTTGAATATCACCTTGTTAGGGAGTTTTGTATAGCTCCAGAAACCCGACTTTATTATTTCAAAGGCTGTTTTTCCCCCTGAAGTCATTATAAAAAAAACCCCAAAGTCACAGTTATACCGCCTCAGAGTGATGTGCTGCATGGGTGAGCTGTTCAGTCTTCAAGCATAACTTCAGTATGTCAGGTTTTCAGGTGTTCCCCTAAAGGGATGCACTTAATCATCAGCTCTTCCCATACACAGCTAAAGTGACAGATCAACATTCAAACCAGTTCTGGTGCATTATTTCACCATAACAAACAAACTTGGCATAGATGCAGAACCAACTCCAGCAGTTCTTGAAAATGGCTATCAGTTGATCTTAGCTCTTGTATAGCCTGGCGTTAGGCCATCCGTTTCTGATGCAGAGCTTTGCCATTGTGCTACACACTTATTTTTTCCCAGTTCCTCCAGCTTCTTTGTCAGCGAGTCTATGCGACAGTGGACCTCCACAAGCTCTTCTTTCAGCTAGAAGAAAAGAGAAATGGAAGTGTTAAAGTTCGTGAAAAACGTCCTAATGCTGGATCTTTGAATGGTTTGCATTGTACTTTCAGTGGCTGAAGAGCAGCTCACTTTCAAGATGGAAAAATTACATAGAAATCCAAGCTCATTATACTGCATATACAGACAAAACCAGCACGCAAACCATAGGTCTGCACTACAAACTGGAGATGGATGAATGTGTGCCAGCTTCAGCCCTTCCACAGACGTATGGAAATACCCTATTCAAGGAGATGGAGTTGCTGGAGTCTTACTATAATGAATCTATCTTTCCTACTTAACTCATTACAAGTTTTCACACAGCCAGAGACCTTCTTTGACAGTATCTGGACGTTTAAACTGTTCCATCATTAGCTTAGGAATACATGTGGACACATTTTTTCTGAAAAAGCAAAGGCCAGATTCTTGAGCTTGTTCTAGTCAACAAGCAAACTCTCTACAGTCACATAATTTGTGTTTGCAATGAAGTACAAGCATTTTTTTAGTTAGAAAATTGCATCTCAACTTTAGAAGTTTTGCCTGGGTAACATTTTTCCATTTTAATCTCATTTGATCTGTAAAAACACTGTGATCTTATGGACACTGGAAGACAACTTTAAAGAGGACAAAAGAAATGTCACAGGCCCATTAGAAGAGAAACTAAACTAAAAAAACCTGCAAAAAAGCAAGGAACAAGTAAGCACACAAACTGGGTATTCTGGCTGTCTCCAACACACCATAACTTTATTTGTTCTATAGGACAGATAATTTACTAACATAACAACTAACCAGGTTACAGACAAGAACACCCAATTTAAACACCAAAAAAGGAGGGAGGTCCTAGTGTTGTCTCTGAAGGTACAAACACCACCATGCTGTTTTGAGCTTACATGGATATAACTACAACTGTGCAAGAATCCCTTTCAAATTAACAAATGACTATTTTTTTAAATTCTTCAACAATGACAACAGAAGTAGGAATACTTAGGTGAAGTCTGTATAAATGATTCTTGTTTTTTTTTTCTTTTTAAGGTAAAAGGATAAATTTTTGCCAGAAATTTAGCTAGAACTGGATATGATTTGCAGATTAGGGGTCTTAGAAAATGTTACACATTTCACACATTGAGTCAGTCACTAATATAAGTCAGTATTTTCTCAACCTTATGCACTTAATAAAAACAGTAATCGTATCCATTTTTTTAAACTAATATTCCAAATTATCAGCAGGTTAAAAATATTTTCCATTAATGTAGAAACCTTACTTCCTCCACTTGTTTCATTAAAGTCACAGCAGGAAAATCTACCTTAGAAGCTTCTACAATCATTTTGTTTTCTAAGAGATAACTGGAAAACAAAAAGGGATAGGGAAAAAAAAACACAAGAACAAACAGTTAAAACCCCCATAGTTGCATTCATTGTTTAGACAGATTATTTAAGATGATTTTAAAGCAGATACAAAGTTATTGCCAAAAGTAATCAATAATTATAAAAATATGAAAAACATAACTGGTTTTAAGATCCTTTCATCACCAGCTGTAAGTAGTTAACAGTTTCTAAAGTCAAGTCCTCAACCTGTCATGGAACTGCTTTGATACATTAGTTAAGCAAATCTGGAACTGAAGATTTCAGTATGGCACTCAACTAAATTTAAACCTTTGCATTACATAAGGACACTCAGGAAGTGCAAGGCAAATCAAATGGATTCACTCCACACAATTTAGACATCGAGGATGTTAAAATCTCACACCGATGTGCTCAGACAAAAGTAAAGCCACCTCTGTTACCTGTAGACCAGTAGTACAGTAACTTACAAATACCTGTGAACTCACTGACTGTAGGAATGCAGTGTACTCACCAGAGGATTCTGTCCTTGAAGAAACAGAACAAGCCTCGGAGAGACGCCAAGTCACTGGTGGCAGAATAAAGGATGAAGCCCACAGCCAAGCCACATGACCGACAGCATAATGCATTGTAAGCACTAGGAGAAAGGGAAAAATAAACAGAAGCTTTTGTAACCACAGATGCTACATGCTTGTCATATGACATCAAATCTTCAGTTCTACTAGGGCAAAAAAACAAGACACAATAATGCTTCCTCCTTAAAGAAATAATTCATACAGAAAGAATGTGAACATAAGACGTTGGGCATGTTGTGCAAGAAGTAATCTGTCTAATAAGTGAAGCTGCAATTAAGGAAGAAAATACACATCTTATTATCACAGAGTCGTTTAGGCTATACTACTCAAACATGATTTAAGTGATAAGAGTGTGCGTGTCAGGTCACAGATGTGAAACTTCCCCCTGACAAAACAGATTATTGCCTCATGCAGAGAAAGGCGACGGGAAAAATAGACAAAAAAAAGAATAATTCTTATATTTATAAGGTTCCCCGTCCTTATAGTTTGTAAAACAGCCTTTAAACACCTTTTAAATGAGCTGCTGGTTCTGTAAACCCACAGATGAAGTTTTGCATCCCTCCCATCAGACCAGCCCCTGGGTTACCAAACCTGTTGTTAACTGCAGGCTCATGAACAGAGCAGCAGAAGTTATCCATTTTTACTATTAAGAAAAAAAACAAATCCCGCCAAACACCCAAAAATAAACAAAGAAACAAACCTCCCCAATAAAAAAAAACCACACACAAAAAACAAACAAACAAACAAAAAAAACCCACCCCTGAAACACCACCAAACTAAACCCAGCCCAGAGATGCTTCAATCTAGGGAATCGAACTTCCAGGGAAGGAACGAGCGAGCCCTAGAGGCTCGGCCGTCTTTGCCCTGCCCGGTTGGAGCAGCACCCGCTCTGGCCGTGGCAGGTTCCCCTCTGCGGGGCGGACCGCACCGGGCAGCCCGCCGCGCCCTCACGCACCAGCCCAGCAGCGGAGCCTCCAGCCCGACCAGCAGCGACTCCTCCCAGACCACATCGGCGGTGACTCCTGCGGGGAGAGACAGAGAGGGGCGCTGCAGCCCAGAGCCGCCAGAGCGGCCAGAGCCGCCGCACCCGACCCGGCCCAGCCCGGCCCATCCCGGCGCGGCACTGACTGAAGCAGACGAGGCAGCCGAGCCGCGCCGTGCCGGCCGAGCACAGCTGCAGCGAGTCGCCCAGCACCGTCCAGCAGTCGCGGCAGTGGAACACGGCGCACAGCTCTGGCAGCACGCCCTGCCGCTGCGGCGGCGGCCCGCCCGGCTCCGCGGCCGGCGGCAGGGACGCTGACGGCGGCGGGGGCGCTGGTGGCTGCGCGGTGGAGTTAGCGGGGTTGGCGGGGTTGGCTGGCCGCTCCAGCACGATGGTGCCAAGCGGCTGCGGATCCTGGAACAGCTCCCGCAGCTGCCGCCGCACCGCCATCGCCGCCTGCCGCGCGCTCCGCCGCCGCGCCCGCCCCCCGACCCGCGCCATTGGGCAGCGCCGCACCGGCCCACCTTCCCATTGGGCAGCGGCACCGTCAATCGCCACCGCCCACGGCTATTGGGCGGCGGGCCTCGCGCGCTTGAAAGTAAGCGCGTGCGGCGGGACGCGCCGCCATTGGCTGTCGTCGCACACACCCCCCCAGGCCCCGCCCCCTGCCCGTGCCGACCAATGGGGTGCGGCGGCGGGCCGTTCGAACGGTGGGGGCGGGGGCGCGCGCGGTGTCCGTTAGGCGCGCGGGGCCGGGCCGGGCCGGGCGGTGAGGCTGTCATGGCGCTCCCTGCGCTGAGGGACCTGCAGGCGCTCAAATACGCCGATCTCCAGCGCCTCGCCAAGGCCGCCGGCCTGAGGGCCAACCTGCGGGTGAGCCGGGGGCGGCAGCACAGTGAGGGGCGGCGGGGGGGGGGAAGCTCGGCGTTATGGGTTTCCCGCTCTGCCCGCAGGGAACGGGCCAGGCCGTCCGTCCCCCCGGGCGGTGCTCTCGGTTTGGGCCCGCAGCCACGGCCCCTTCCCGCGGCTCGGGGAGGGGGCTCCGGCCTCCCGCTGGCACCGAGCTGTGCCCCCAGGCTGGCCCCGCCGCTCCCCCCTGGCCTATATCCCCGCACGGCCCTCGGTGCGGGCAGCGGGGGCTGGTTGGGTGGGTTATTTACCCCTCGGAGGCGGAGGAGCCGTGACAAGAGTGCCCTAAAGAAGGGGGAGCGTGTGTGTGTCTGTGTGCTTGCCAGCCGCGGGCAAGGGCGAGAAGTGGAGCTGTAGCTGCATGTGTGACGCAGCCCGCTGGCCTCTCCTGGCAGCCGCTGCCAGCAACGGGAGAAGTCATAAAGCCTTAGAAGAAGGAAAATCCACAACTTCGATGGACAAGGGAATTCGTTGTCCTAATAGGACTAAGTGTTTTTTCTGGAGTCTTGGTTTTGGGGTATTTTGCTCTTAAACTTCTAGTTCGTGTTTCATTTTATGCTGACGTTTTCAGGTGGCTGTTTAAGAGTTTTTCATAGCCTGAATTATCAATGGCGTGGTTTTGTTGTTATTTTATGGCTATTACTCATTAACGTATGCAAGGGATGAAAAGAATGCTTTGTGTGTAGTCTGGCCAAAACAGAACTTATTACAGAAATTGAATACGACTTTAATTCGTGTTCAGCTGTGTATTGTTGCTTGAAACAGCCTGTTTCATTCATCCTTGAAAAATTAACCTGCCTGGAAATCAAACAGACCGAAAGAAACCTAGTCAGGGGAATTTGCCTTTGTGCCTCTGTGGAGAATATGCTCTGTATTTATCTGCGGCCTTAAGCCCTTTTTCTAATTTGACTGCCTTGAATGAAGCCCTAGGTGCCTTATTCTGTTGGATTCAGAAGATGTTCTGCTTATTTGTTTGATCAATTTATAGGACAGTGGTTATGTTTATGCAATTTTTTGGTTCGATGACTTAATGGACTATTTGGTTCATATGTTGCTTTGATTTCTCTCTAGGCAGACAAACTGTTGGAATCATTGAAGCAACACTTTCAAGAAAGAGAACAAGAAAATATGGTAATGAATGATAAATCAGCTATTGTTTTTAAGAGATGAACTTAAATTTGAAACCAGTATGATAGGGTGTGTGTTGAAGGGTGATTTTGACCATGATGTGAACTGTAATAGCTTCTTAGTGCCCTTAGTTTAAGGTACTCGTGTACTGATAGAAATAGATATGCTATTGTTAGTTTTGAAGTGGCCTCCTATATGACCCAAAGCTGATTTCCTTTCAGCTGCAAAAATTAACAGTGTGTTTTTCAGCATCAGTACAAAATTATTCTCTGTGAACACTAACACCTAATTTCCATTGAACAAACCTTAATTCTTGCTGTTTAGCTCCAGACACTAGTCAATACCAAATATAAAAAATATTTTATTAATTTTGCATTCCCAGATGAAGGGGTCTAGATACTCATTGGAAATCCTTTTGTGTCTACTACAGTTTACATACACTAACACTATAATGAAAGTGATAACAGTTGTGTTATTTCCTTTATTTGTTTCTTAAGCTATTTTCTTAACTTTTAGTTTTCTGAATTATTTTGTTGGGTGTTATGATATTTTTGGTTTTTAATAAGAACTAATTTGGTATGTGCTTTTTCTAACATATATCTTCCTTTAAGTGCTTCCTTTAAAAAAAATCTTTAAAGGTTTGAGAGACTGGTGTAATCCTTGTCAGCTTTTTAATATTTCTTCTGGTGAAGAGCATTCCACAAATGTACAAAATCTGGGAGGGTTGCGGCATTGTGCAAGTTAGATTTCAGATTTGAAATATTAGGCTTTTATAATCCTACTGAAATGCAATATAATAAAACAATGGCAGGAATTATTTTTAAAGTCATCAAACAATGAGCTTTGATTGTTAGGGAAATCTAGATATTGCCAGTTTTGTGATTACTGTGGTGCTAAATGGCATGCTACTGTTTTTCCTCTGCGAAATACTTTTTCCAATAATAAAATTGAAACTGCCCCTGGAGTATCTAATTTATGTTTGTGTCAGATACCTTCCACATTATAGTATTTTTCTGTTACAGGATCCTGAAAAGAGTGCATCTGCTTCCATCAAATTGGATGAACTGAGCCATCAGGAGGAAATTACATCTGATTCAATGTATTTTATTACAAAAAGACGTGGCAAAGAGAAGAAAATGACCAGAAAAAAGAGGACCTTCCATGACGAAACTAATACCTGTGAAGAAAATCCAGTGCTTGCTGATGAGAAAGAGGTGATTTGCATTGCTTGGTTTTGTGTCCCCCATTCCTCTCAGCCTAATTGAAACACACTTTATTTTACTACCACCAATGGTATACATTTATATATATGTGTGTATAGATACACATAAGAATGCATATGCAAGGTTCTTGTATTGGTGGTCTTTACTTTCTAGCACTGACTTTTGTCTATGTTAACTATGTGCTATTCCTTAATAAACAGTCATTGTGCTAGTCATTGCTTCAAGGAAATAAATTCCTCTAAGGAATATACGATTCCAAATAGTTTATTTAAATGTAAGAGTGCTTTCACCCAGTTCATCATATAATTCTGATTATTAAGCTAGTTTCAGAATTTGTCTAAAATAAGGGTGTCCTCACTTTTTTAATTCTGAAAAAATTATCAGAGGTTGCATGATGGCCTAAACTTCACAATTTTTTTTATTGAGGGTTGTATGACTAAGGGAGAGGCAGTTTCAAGGTGAGATAGAGGTAGAATTCTCTTCCTATAGAGTGGGTAAATTAAGGACTCTCTGAAAGACTTTTCCCTCCTCTAGCTCAGTAAATTAGGAGATGAGGAGTGTTAGTGTTAGAGAATTGTACAGTAACCAAAGCTACAATAGTGAAAAGTAACATACCCAGTGAATTTATTTTTACTTGCAAATAATTACCTTTTGTCAATAAAGGCAATTTTACACTAAAATGTTAGAGCTGCGCAGGTGAAAGCTTTCTAATGTATCTATTTGTGAAATAGGAGGGTAAGTATTTCATAGGTTAATTCAGGTTGAACTTCAGCAAATCTCTTGTTCAATCTCACAGCCAAAGCAGACTTAACTGTAAGGTTAGACCACGGTGCTTAGAGCGTTACCTAATCTAATATTGAAAACCCTTGAGGATCAAGGCTATGCAACATTCTGGGCAACCTGTTCCACCGATTCACTGTTCTTAGAACAACAGCTTTCTTTGGAACAGAAGGGAACAAACAGGTGGAACAAACTGTTTAAACAAAGTACATTTAAATTGCAGGTGCATTTTGAAATGAAAGAAAATGAAGTGCCTCAGGGTGAGCACGAAAAGGGGCAGACCGTATTCCAAAATGGAAAACAAGTAACTGAAAAGGGAGCTATTGAGAATGCAGGGATGGGTACTGGTCAGAAGAAACAAGCAGAGAAGACTACTTCTAAAAGGAGTGGTGATGAATGTAAGTAGAAAATTGAAAAAAGTAAGCTTAATAATTTGTACTACTTAAAATAACCAAAAAGTAAGTTTTATTTTGTTTGAAAAGATTTTTGTGGTATGTCTGGTGATCAGTACCTCATTTGGGGATACCAGAAAGGAAATCCTGTCAGGTTTGAGTCTGTGTACTTGTTTGTCTAATATATGGTAACCCAGATCCACCAATTCTGCAGTGTAGCAATTCTGCTGGCTTTGACTTCAGAACTCTGGACCTGATGTTTTTAGTGAAGGAATTCTTACAAGTCAGAGTATATTTGAGTCTTGCACATCCAAAAGGATCAAGTATTTTTTTGAATACTCCTGAGGTGTTACTCAAGTCTTTTAACAGGTGCCAAGGAAGGGAGAGCTTGCTTCATAAGGCTTCCTTTGTTCATTTATTCATTCCTATGGATGAACAGGTTTATCATTTTCTTTCTAGGACTAAAATCAGTAGAAAAGGACATGCGGACAGAATCCTTTATAATTTGTTTGAACTACCTAACAGTATCTGAATGTATTCCAGTGGATCATTTTTCCATCTGGTGGTTTTTTCAGTCCTTCAAACATACCACTGAAAATATGAATTAATTTATCCCCCACTTCTTTGTGTATGCAGCTGACATGAAGAAAAGAGTTTGTCCAATCAATTGGTAATTTATTGGAATTTTGGGTCTGTCAAGTAAGATATATACCTTTATTTGCTCTGGTTAGGCTTACGTGTATGTAGTCTGTAGGCTTCTTTATGGATATTCTTGCTGTTCAGTAGAATTTACAAGGACAATCTTATGGGAGATCACCTATGATTTCAAAACTAGTAATCTAGGATTTTCAGTGAAGGTTATTTTTAAAAACAGAAGCAATAGAGTATGTGGAGACTGTTTGTTGTCAGGTGGTTTTGTTTGGTTGGTTGGGGTTTTTTCCAGTAATTACAGACAGCAGGAGTAGTGTTACAGGAAAATATATACATCTACATTTAATGTTGACAAGTTAACTTTTCAACAATTACTTTCAACAACACCCCATTATTTGCTTTCAATGAGGATTTCTTTCAATATATTGAGGTCATCCATGTTTACTTTAAAAGGGATGTCAATGAATAGAAAAGCAAATGTTTGCTTTGGATATGCAAATGCTGAACTTGATGTGAATTCTTTACCTTAATTTTTTTTCTTAAGAAAATTATTCAGTAAAACGTGAACATGAGCTTAACGCTATATCTGAGAGCAGAGATAAGAAAATTCAGGCTCTCTGTACATATATAAGGCAGTGGCAGAAAGCTGGGCAAAAGGTATTTTTTCTTCAACATTCAAAAAACATAGATCAAGGCCTGTGAATTTAAAGTTGGCTTTGCTTACCACAAGCACAGTTTTCTTTTTAACTCTCCCTGTAAAATACATTACAATCATAAGATACTAATCTAATGTGACTGTAAGGTTGATGCTGGACTTGTAGTTTTTCACGACATGCTATTACTGACAAACCAATTAAAACACTTTGGAGATACTTAGGACATACGTATTCCAGCTGTTGTTTTTGTTTCTCAAAACCCAAACTCTCTTTAAGGTGATAAGGTTTGTTTTGGAACAAGTATTTTAAAACCATTGTGATTACTTAAAATGTTTTCTGGAAGTTTTATGGATTTTGTCTATTCATACTGTACCAGGTGATGTTCATCATGAACGAGGGAAGATCCCTTTACCTGCAGGCCGTGCGTCCAGGTCTGTGAAAACAGGGGTGAAAGCTACTACACCAAGTAAGATAACCTACTGTCTTTAGAAATAGATGTTTTACTCTGCATAAAGGAATATTTGACTGTTTTTTACAACTCAAATTTCTATTTCTGCCCAAAGAAGAGAATATCCTCTCTTTAAAAATCAAACAAAAAATTACCCAAAGGTTACATTTTAAGGTAGATATTCCAAGTTTTAAGCCTGTATTAGTAAATGAGTCGCATGAATGTTATAAAGCTGGTTTATCGAACATTTCGATGTCTTTTGGATAGAATACTTGCATTAGTAATTTTCAAAGAGCAGGAAGACATGCTATTATTCTTGCTTGTTTAGTTTTCACTTTATAAATATTGCTGTTGCACTGTATTATATATTAGCTAATTTTCATCACTTCTTAACATGCACTTGTTAATTTAAAATTTAGAAGTACTTACTGTTTTCTTTAACTGGAGATTTTGGGGGTTAGGTTAGATATCTTTAAAGGTCCCTTCCAGCCCAAATCATTCTCTCATTTTATAGTTCTCCAGAGCATGCACCAGTTAACTGATGATGTAGCTGGTGAAATGGATTCTTTCTCATACTGTTTGGTCAGCTGTGTGTGCTGTCTTTCATTAGAAGAATACTTTTTCTTTGAGGCCCTAACAATAAGTGTTGAAAAATTCTCCTATTAAGTATTAAACTTCCTTACAGCATATCAGATCTGTGACTCTTCTTTCTTAGACTTTAAAAAGCTGCATGAGGCTCTCTTCAATAACATGGAATCTATTGCTGACCACATTGAGAGGAAAAAAAAGAAGAATGGAAACTGCAGCAGTTCTCTCAGCACACTCAAGGTAAGTGATAACAGAGGAAGATATCTGTTGTTCTCATACTCATTTGCTTCCAGGCCCTCTATAAAACTCCTGTAGAGTCTCTCAAGCAATAAGTAGCTGGTCATGTGAACATCCAGTGGAACGTTATGATGAATAAAATTTAATCTAGTCCTATATAACTAGTTACATGTAGTTATTTGTATATAAATTATATGTCATATACGCTTTTATATATTAACTGTGTAGCTATAGAAACCAACAAATAGCTTGTCTGTTTTGAGTTAAATTAATTGTTACTACTACTTTTGTGAAAGATCCTCTGGAGTTTTTGTTTCCAACTATTTGAATTGCTGCAAAACTCAACCAAGGGGAGAGGCTATCTATCAAAGAGCAGAAATTAAATATTAATTTCCTCTTTTCTACCTTAAAGAACTATTGTCCAATGGCTGCATGTGACTCTCTGTTAAAATACATGCAATATATTTTGTTCTTAGTGTCCCTGATACTTCTTATATTTAACCCTCATATGGGTCAAAGCTGCTAATAGGGCCTCTTGCAAAGTGTGGCAGACCCTTAGAAAAGTGCCAAAATATATCAAGCAATGCCAATGGACACAGAATTGTTCAGGTGGGAAATGACCTTTAAGATTGTGGAGTCCAACCATTATCCTAGCACTGCCAGGTCCATATTAACACAGTAACACTGAAACTCCTGAACACCTCATTTCTCTTCTTTATGGCATACACTTATCAACACATCTAAGACAGATTACTATTGGCAAGTGCTAACCAAAAAATCAAATCCCTTAAGAGCATCACAAAAAAGCACTCCATAAAACAGTTCTAAGGTCTGTGTTTTCGGATCAGGATCTGTTTAGAAACAAAACTACTTATGTTTAACATAGGCTTTTAAAGAAATAAAAGAAAAAACTGAGGAGATCATATACATCTGATCCACTGTGTGTTTTCTCTTCCTCTTGGCTGATTTTCAGATAAATTTTTAGCAAAGTCTGGTAACTCATTTACTTTTCCCTAGAAACGAACCAGTGGAAAAACATTTTTATTCAGCCCAAATCCAGAGAGAGGCAGATTCTCTACCACCTGCACTCCTGTTAACCTCCGGCGCTCACCACGCAATTCCCTCAATGCTGCAAATCGGAGTATCTTATCTCAGAAATCTTCATTTAATCCTTCTGTCCTCTCAACATCCAAAATGAATGTCAGGTAAAACCAACAAAACTAACAGCAAGCTGTTTGATATGATATATGAAATTATCAACACTGACTGTGATTTTACTACATTATTTCTATTCCAAACATGAACTGTGCAAGACTAATTCTGATTACTAACTTTCAGCCTAACATTATGGCTTGCTTAAGCAGTTCTGTGCTGCTACTATCTTCATTCTTCATTTTTATGTGCTGATAAAGAAATCTCTTATCTCAACTATCATTTTGCTAATCCAGGCAAGCAAATTATTTTTCTTCTCTTACTGTGTTAGGTTTTTCATTTTGTCAGGCAACCTAATAGTCTGTTTTATCTGAATTAATTTATCTTTGAGAGTTCTTACCCAGAACTGTATTCAGTATTTCAGGTGAGTCTTGCAATGGACTCATAATATGGAGTTTTTAGATCCTCTCGCTTCCTTTTGTCCTCTATTTCCCTTTCATCTCAGTGTCACAGCAGGGGTTGTCTTATGATTGACTACCATAAGCAGATTGTTTATAGCAGACGGGAACTAAGTTGACACTAGAAAGTCATGAGGAATTGCTAAACTAATAAACTCATACTCAATGCTATTACCTCATTTCCTTTTAAAGCATTATGTCATTATTCCTCCACAGTAATCAAATTCTCTATCAATATTTGTTTCATGAACTTCTGTTATCAGAAAAATTAAGCCAATAAAATTTACTGAAGCCTTCATCAAGAAATTTAAAAGTAATCAAAAGGACAGTCCTTACGGTATTCCACTGACAAATGTCCTTTCATTTGTTTTTTTTCCTAGTGAGTCCTTGTCTGTACTACTCCTTAGATGGTTTCTAACTATTATGCTAATTCTGACCTGAATCAGTTTACTAAACTTTCCACAGTGACTGAAGTTCTGATTAGACATTCTCTTGCTAACAATACCTGGTTGTTCTCAAGTCTTCGTTGTGTTACTGTCCATTTCATTGATGACCTTTACGTTTCAACTTTTCAAGATTATAGCTGCTGGGCCTTTTTGTCCTTGAATAAAGTATGTGTGGGGTTGTTACTGTGAAGTCAAATAATACAACTTCTAATATTGATATCTGGTAATATATAATTATATGACTTTCGAATGCATGTTTTTGCTGTTCAAAGGTCAAAATCAAGTTTATAAGCTTACTAGCTGTTTCTACTTTAAAGTCCTCTTTTTGACTTCAGTAATTAACAAATGAAAAATATGCCTATCCTGCCTCTAGAGTCCTGTTGGATGATCTTTGTTTCCACTGCAGCCCTCATTGATTCTTAGCAATATGTAAACCAAAACACTTTCGAAATTTGCTTCTATTCTGCTGGTCCAAAGATGCACTGAGATGCAAGCTGTACTTCATCATAAACTTGCTAGCCCATAAAACATAACCTTCTTCAACATTTACTCGGTCTTTCCAAATCTTGCAGGCTTTTAGCTTATTCTCAGTACCTTTTTGATAAGAGTGTTACTGCATGCAAGCTTTTGAATTTTATTTCATGTGTTTATATATATATATATATATACACATATACTTGCTGTATGTATATTCATATGCAGGTAACTTTTGTGCTTTGACTAAAATCTCAAGCTTCTTCATCTTGTAGATCTTTGAGTTCTAGTGTTCTGTTAGTTAATATTCTTTCAGACTTTTCTTAATTTGAGTTTTGAAACTAACAATAGTGACATGTAATGCTTTACTGCAGAATCCAAATCTAAAATAAATCATATCTGTTGGTGAAGAAATCTATCTTACTCTGTCCAAATACATTTGCTCTCCAAAATAACAAGAAAGTGAGTTCTTTGGAATTCCTAATACCCCTTACTGCTATTGATGATGGCTCGTAACTTGAAAACTGTTATACCAGCAAGGCATATTAGTGCAGTTGGTGCATGAGATGTGAACATCTTATATGTGGTAAAACTTTCTACCTTTAAGAAAAGCAGAATGCAGAACCTACTATATTCTGTCACACTGCTTACATTCCTTGTAGGTGATTAAATTTGTCTTCATATTTCTATTTATTTTCAGGTTCTCAGAAGCCACAAAAGACAATGAGCACAAACGCTCTCTTATCAAGACTCCATCTAGAATGTCTCCACATATGCAGGAGATCTGCACACCTGACACTCAAAAGAGCTCCAAACTAATAATTCAGAAAAACAGCAAGGGAAATGCAAGAAATAATGATCTGACTGTACCAAAGGGTAAAGTAGATTGTGAATATTTGGCTCTTTCAGATCAAGACTTTTTTCTTAGTGACTTGTTATATAAATTTTTAATAACAGAATATCATGTAGACTCAGGTCTTAATTTAATTCTCTGATTTATGACTGATTCTTTAGAAATTGCAGTAGTTTGGTTGCTTCAGTTGTTTTCCTGTGATGCGAGTAAAATGGCTGGGTGTCAAGATGTAAACATATGGTAACTGGCCACCTACAGCCAAGGGGATAGGAAATGTTCTAGACCTTTGGAAACTACATAGCAAAAGTTTCATATAGCAGATACAGGGAGACCCAGTCTGTGGTGACAGGGAGTTGCTGATGCCTTCTCAGAGATCTCATTCTCTTTGTGGGGTTAGCACGCATCAGGCTTTTAGCTGTATATTAGGACAACCTGTCATTAACAGCTTCAGCAACTCTAATTAACTCCAAAACTAAAACTAAGGAAAACCACAAGTCTTCTGATTTCCAACAATCTCTGCCACCAACACAGCTCTGCTATCCAGCCATTAATAATCCTTAGCATCACAGGGCCACTGGCACAGGCCAAGAACCCAGAACTGCTTGGTCTGCTTTGTAAAGGTATTCATGTTTTTAAGGGGAAAACCAAGTTCCATGCTGATCTGGAGCCAACCTGTTCCAAAACAATGCTTCTGTGTCTAATGTGAAAAGCCACTTGGTTCTGCACAAGCATAGAAACTAGGAAACACAATTTGCTCAGAAGGATGAAACTGTATATGCTCTTGCACAGTATAATCATAGCAAAAGGGCTAGTACTCTGCAACTCTTGCCCCCTACAGACCTCGAAACTCCCTATTTCAAATTTCAAGTAAGCTGTATTTGTGCAATTCTGTCATTAGACGTAGCAGACAGTAGCATTTAATGGTTCTGTGATTCTTCATAACTGCAAAGTGGTCTTCACAGGCACTTTCCAACTTTGTGTGTATAGTGTTGCTTCTGCCACCATAATTATGATACCACGCTGCCTTTTGTAGTTA
Organism: Anabacerthia variegaticeps; assembly: GCA_035583185.1. Taxonomy (NCBI): domain Eukaryota; kingdom Metazoa; phylum Chordata; class Aves; order Passeriformes; family Furnariidae; genus Anabacerthia; species Anabacerthia variegaticeps. Next base: position 25,179,586 of record JAWWEW010000165.1, read on the forward strand.
TCACCCCTTTCAAGTTTGGAGCTCAATCTGCAGAACCCACGAGCACTAAGAAGACATTTGATCTCAAAGCAAGTCTCTCGAGGCCACTTCGGTATCAGCCACATAAAGGTACAGGGATCCTGTGCAGCTTGTGTTGGTCATACCCCTTATAACTCAGCTGCTTGTCCAGGAAGGCATTGGTACAAATTGTGATAGCAAAGTTTAGAGTCTCTTTTCTTGTTCCTTTTCCTCTGGATTCCCAACAGTCTGTGAACTGATGTTAAATTTCTACATAATATATGCTTCACGAGCCTCTCTACTGAAGATTAAGACTTTATGACTAAAAGCACATAAATACAGGAATAAACATCCCTGTGTTACACTGAATGATGTTATGTACAGGAAACAGTAAACATTCCTTACATAATGGGGCTTTTTTTGGGAAGTGCATTATTGTTTGAGAAGCTGAACTTTGTGTGGTGAGTTCTAAGTACAGTCACCTGTTACTGCTTTTAGAAGGACTACTTGTAGGAAATGGGCTGGTAAAACTGATAATACAGCTTGAAAAGGCATTTAATCCTAAAGTCAAGAAGCAAAAAACAGACTGGCTAGGATAAAATTCATAAGAAGTTAAGCACACAGTTAGTAAACTAGTCTCTTTTTGCCCCTGCACTGTAGGACGAATAAAACCGTGGGGAGAATTTAAGGAAAACACTGTCCTCAATAAGTCTGGTGGCAGCAGTATCTCTTCACGTAAGAAAGACTACAAACAGCCACATCTCCAGACAAGGTAGGTACACCACTAGTCTTTTTATGAACAATGTTACTTGAGATAATGATGACTCATTCTTCTTAAATATGCAGTGCAGGAATGAATACTTTTGTATTAAAGTTATTTTTGTTTCCAATTACTGTTCAATATCAGGAAGGCCAACAAGGATGGCTGCTCTGGATTTGTTAGACCTTTTTTCCACCAAAGGTGTCAGTTTTAGTGTTTGAAGATCTACCTTCACCTTGGAAGAAGCTGTGAATATTGACATGTTGCTACCTTGAATGTTAAGCCTGTATGTTTAAGCAGAAGTATCTGCCTGAATGTCTAGGTTCAGTCCAAAATTGTACTCTTCTCTCTGCCTATGGCAAATGCAGCACACTGATTAAAGAGGTGTTAAGACCTGGTCAGCTTCAGATTCCTTTGGTTGTTTGTGTCTCTACCTTTAAAATAACTTGATATGGTCTGTCTCTCTTTTTCCCCTTTAGGGAAGAAAGGCGTGAGAAACATGAGCAAGAGAGAAAGAAGAAAAAGGCTCAGGCTCTTGGAAACCGCAGAGGAGTATCTGTGCTAGGATGAATATGAAGTATCTAAGAAATCACTGTAAATAGTGTCCCTGTCATGTAAATATTTGTGCTGTCTGTGTATGGTTCAGGCTTCTATTAGCTGGTGGAATTCAGAGAGCAAGTAATGAAACCTTGTCATGTATCAGAGTGTAAAATTTCTGTGATCAACTTCTGCAATGAGATGAGAGTTCTGAACTTTTAAGAGCTTTGAACTCTGTTGTTGCTTCATAATGTTTTCATTTAACTAATTTTCACTAAAATGTGTTAAAGAAGAAAACGTTAAGTGGAGAAAAAGATGCCTCCTTGCAATTTCTGCACCAGCATGCATTTGCTGCCCACTAGAATGCAGGCTTTGGATAGCAAGCATCAAAATATTCCACTGGTAAATTACAGAAATTGGAGATACACGTTCTCCAGATCAATCCCTAAATTCTCTAGCAGTTACTGCAATTATTCAGCATTTCTAATTGTGTGCTTATGACATAGTAGAGAATTTGAAAGAAAAATAAAAATATGCAAGCTCTCTGGAAAACTAAAAGCTTACAGCATAACAGAACTATAAGCTACCTTATTTTTAAAAAAGTCGCAACTGAGAATTTACGTGTTACCAGCTGAATGTTTTGAACAGTTAGTTGTTTTGTTCCTTTCTATGGTAAATAGCAATGCTAAAAAAATTTTGCTTTTCATCTCTGTGATGCTTAAAAAAGGTTGTAGTAGTGTTGAGGCATATTCAGTACCTTGGACTTAAAAGTTGTTATTTCTACTTTTAAAAAATACATACAAAAGCTGTCAGGATTTGTTATGGATAGAGCTAGAAGGGTAGTTTACCCCTTGTAATCTCAGCTATTGAGCAAATAAATGTTTCAGTGAACTTAGTGTTCTATCAAATATATGCTGAAATGTCAAGAAAAAACAATTCTTTTTTATGAACTTAATGGCGAGGAAATAAATATTTTGTATATATCCTGTTTATCACCGGTTATATCATCTAGTGTACTACATATAACTGCTTTTGTTCACATTGGTATTTACTACTCCATGTCTTTTTCTGTGCTATGTTTTCCTTACCAACCAACCTGCCTACCACTTTACAAAAAGCATGTTTGGTCTGATACCTTTAGAAACAATAACCCTCTCCCCGCTTTGGCACTTGAGCTGTTGAATTCTGTACAAAAGGAAAATGATAGTACAAGATACTGTTTCAGCTTGCCTTATTGTGGTATTTTCCATATAAAATACAGGTATGCTTTATATTTGTAAAGTACACTTAGTCAAGGTCAGTGTGTTGAACAGACTGAATTTGTGACGGCTGAAACAAAACTATTCATGACTTGTTTTGTAAAGTGTTTCTCGAATTACTGAAAACCAGACTTCTGGGGAAAAAAGAGGTATTGAGCTTCTGTGTCACCAGCTGAGGCTGTGACTTCTTACACCACAGCTGCCTTAGGCTAACTGCACACATCAGAAGTGTGATCTACTCTGCCCTGTAACAGTGCTAATGAAGCCAAGCTGTGCCTCGTCAGGGAGCAGGAAAAGGAGAGACCCCCAACCCTCCCTTGGAGTTTTTACTTCTCTCCAGAAACCTTAACTCTGTAATGCTGTAGGATTATCCTCAAGAACTCTGAAGGAAAAGCCAAGCCTGCTGCATAGCTACTGTTTCAATCTTGGCAGCTGCAGATTTTTCTTTTTTTAGCTACCCAGAGGAGCCAAAGCTAAAGGTTGAAATACTTCTGCCTTTTCCACTTCTGGTGCTGCTCTTTGCAAATTTCAGCAGCTGAGTCACACAAGCACCAATCCTCAGGGTATTAATTCTCATCATACTTTTTTCAGTTTAAAACTAGCAGGTGCAAGTGTTTTACAGCTATTAACAAACCACATAATACAGAAAATAAAAGTGTTGTACAAAAAAATAACTACTACAAGCTCATGAAATGCTTTTATTTTAGTAAAGGTCAGGACAGAAGCCAAAACTTGCCCAGTGAAGAGATACAACTTTGTAAGAACACATTACAACTCCCCTCAGGCTCTGTACCAGTCCATGTATGTACAATCTCTCCAAGATTCTGTATTTGGAAGCTCAAAGAGGCCTGTGGTGTTAACACTTCATGCACTTATCTCTTTACAGAAGATCTTCAAGTTGTTATAAGCCACATGTTAAGAAGTATTTTATAAAAATGAACCAAATATCTGAAGAATGTCCCAAAGGAGACCAGCCCACCTTATACTGGAGTATTCTTGTCGTATATTTCGTAGGCAAATTCTTCTGTATGAGCTCTGTCGTTTAATAGGCCAATAAAATCTATCTCCAGCTGGAACGGACCATCTACTTTATCTCCAATTGTGAATCCAAGGGTACTTATCTATTTAAAAGATACATGCAGTAGAACAGTATTTATAACATTACACTCAAACTCAGTTGTATTTCCCACTTCCATATTTTGCAAACAAATCATGGTCATCAACTTTAAATAGGTATTTGTTCAAAACACAGCAGCATTTCTTAAGTCTTGAACATTTTACTCCCACATTTTTAATATAGACCCCCATAGGAAATGGCTTCACATTTGCCTTTCCACCACTGTGGTGAACCCTTGATTAAGAACAGCCTGAGCCTAAACCAACACTGCAGTTCTTATCCTTCAGGGTTTGTGCACAGACAGTTTCATCATAATTTGGATTATAAATGCATTTTCATAAAGTCAGTTACAATTATTCTGTGATAGGAAAAACAAAGATCTAATTAAGAATGGAAGGGATCATTTTAGATCAAGTCATATACCATGTACAGTGTGAAAGCATTAAACCAGAGGGTTTAAAAAGCATGAAATTTAATTACTGAGTTTAATAGTAATGCAAGGTTCTTAGCCACGGTTTTCCAGTTAGAATGTTTTTAAATATATATATAAAATACATACAGTCAGAACACTGCTTATTCCTTTCCCCTAATGTTCTCCACCACTCTTCCCATTAAAAAAATAGAATTATTCTAACTGCAATTAATTCCATAAACATCAGCGTGGCTCAGGCATGCTTTCTATTAGCCTGTGGCTTTCCCAAAAGCTCCCTCAGGTCTTATATGTTACAAAACACCTTTCAGAGACTCCACTGTTAACAGTTCTTCGGGTAAGCTGAGTCACCAGTGCAGGCCAACTCCGGAGCTGCCCTAAAGCCCTGCTAGAAGTGCAGGTCTGAGCAGTGCCATGATTTTAAGGACTGCTATACATTCAGGAAAATAATGCTAAGATGCGTCAGATGAATAACTGTAGGCTGAGTCTAGGAATACATTGCAAATGTATACTAAATAAATAATAGAACAAAGCTAAATAAATTAAATGTATTGACATTCCTCTCAGATCATTCTAAGGCTTTAAATGCTGTCCCTTCCCCAGCAGCCAGTTCTACAAACAGCCTCTTGGCTTCTGGAGCCTGAAGAATTTTTAAAGCTCCGTCTTTACAATTCACACTGTTACAGATGACTACCAGAGTCACCTAAACTCTGTGATCTGAAGAATCTACTCCTCTGCAAAGCCTGGATACCTTGGCTGTTTCTTGCCTTTTTATTCCTATTTAACAATTATTTCCTGCCTTGCCTGGTGCCTAGGAAAACATACAGTAGTACCCTGAGGACCATTCACTTAAGAACTGGACTCAATGATCCTTATGAATCCCTTCCAACTCTGAATATTCTGTGGGATTCTGTGTGTGACCAAGACATTTTAGCAAGATTTCTTAAATTGCCTTCACACTGCTTCCCTGATTTTTACGTTTCCTTAAAATGTTTGCAAAATTACACTGCATTTTACTCTGAAATACTAAGCATAAGACAATAATGAACAAAGATAAAGATGCTTAGATCAAGTGCTGTTTTGTCCCTTTAACTTCTAGTAAATATTTTTAAACACCCTATATGCAACTTTGTTTTCATTTACCACTTTGAATGACTGCATATTCTAAATACTGAAATTCTTTAGCAGTTTTATTTGAACATAGGCCTTTTATAACAAATTTCTTCTATAATGCTTATTTTTGTCTGGTAGTTGATTCACCTTCACCAGATCATTCATACCTGCTTTCTACAGCCTCAACTCCAGTTTTAAAACAGACTGTTTTCATGCTGTCAATCACTGAATTACCCTCAATTTTTTTTTCTTTTTTTCTTTTCATTAAGGAAATTAGGAACCAAATGCAATATATCAAGTGACTAACACTGATTCAAGTAATGCCCTTTTATTTTCTCACCATACATATTTCTGACATTACTTGTTTCCCTTTTGGTAGGCACTGGGTATTAAGCTGCCCTCAATTACATACAGGAGGATCACTGAAATTTAAAAGAAAAAAAAATACAAAAACGATTTTTTCCATCATGTCTACTCTGAATCACTGAACTAGTCTACCTAGTTGCAGAAATACAACGAACCTCAATACATTTATTGAGACTAGAAAGCCTGACAAAAAACCCAAAATACCCTATAAACACATCAGTTCACTGATCACTGATAGAGTACATCCTCAGATAGTCTCATAATATGATTTCCTTGACAGTCTTCTGTATCATAAAGTTTATACTTTTACTATTTTTGGCACTACTGTGCCAACCAGCATTTGAGATTGCTTAGTCACTTTGATCATTCCACAAAAAAAAAATAAAAATTGTTGTTGAAAAGCCAAGTACACTGCGAGTTGTTTCTTGGTTATACAAATATTAAAATATTTTTGGAGTACCTATGAAGTAAACTGACACTGCTATCAAAAAGCAGGATAATTTAAATGCAAAGGCAAGCACACAAGAAAGTACCTTATAAGAGGCCCTTCAAATTCAGAAATATTAAAGGATTTTTAAATTATCTATATCATGCCAATAGGATCCTAAAGAAAATTCTGAATTTCTTACAGAGCAGTTGTGTGTTCCACATATTACCTTTTCAAAGGAAATTTTAGAGAGAGAAAACCTATAGAAAACTTGCCTTGTCTAGCCAGAGAGGATGCTGGCTATCCTGGATTCTTCCCCGACTGGAGAGAAAGAATTTGGAGAATGGAATCTGACATAAACAAAACAAAACAAGACTTTAGTGTCACCAGTATATAAAACAGAAACTTAAGGAGATAAAACCCCCTGTTTTAGTAAAATAAATAACACTGCTACCTCTGGTACCAGCATTAGTTGGGTAGATAAACCTGGCACAAAGAAACGTGCCAACATTAACCTTTCAGCTGGCCACTCGCAGCCAGCTCCAGGCCATCCTGTTCTGGGGTGGCTGTAGCCAGGCAGGAGGGCTACCCTGTCAGGACACAATGGGGGGTTGTAGCACAGAAGGTGGCTGTTTACGTCGAGAATATCTCCTTCCAGTAACATGTCAGCATAAAACAGGAATTATTGAAAAGACTGGCACGCATGCACATTGACAGCTCGTCTACCCAGGCTGTGGATTTCATAGCGCAAACTTCATACTGAGACATCAGCACTCCAGCAAAGCAGTTCAGAATAACGTAAAAATTACTTTGAATGCAGTGGGAGCAAGAAAGAGGAGGGTTGGCTGGTGAGGGTAAGAGGAAAACATCCAAGCCAGCAATGACACACTGACTTTCATCCTCCTGACTCCTCATCTATGGAACAGTGGGCTGTTCCCACATGATTGGACAATGGTATTATGAAGCACTCAATCCCACTTCATAAGGATGTGCAAACTTTCTTATCATTGTCATCAGCCAATTACAAAAGGTCCCCAAGTTGCATCGGAAAAGAGCTGCAACTCACACTTATTAAAAACATTATTTTGTGTCACAGATTCAAGGGCCACAAATGACAAATCACACCTCTGAGTCTCTGGCTGACTCCAGCAAGGCTGCGGGTTAAGCAAATCGTGTCACAGGGAACAAATCCTACAGCAGCCTATGCCCATTTGTACTACAGACGATATGGTTATCACAGAGAATATTCATGGCAACACCTGCTAAGCTTCAACTGCTGTACCTATCCTATTACTCCAGTAACAGCCAACAGCAGGCATTTAAGTGAACACATAGTGGGTGAAATCTTTGATACAACTGACACAGTGTGCCCTCCCACAATCCAATTTTGGGAATTTCCAAGCCAAAGGCACATGCTTATTGTATAACAAAAACATTGAACAGACAGCAATAGAAACAAACTATGCCCATTGAAAGAATTCCCCTTCCCCAGTGTTTTGGTCAGGACCCCAAGACAGTCTCATTAGTCTGAAAGACTCATTAGTTCACCTTTATTTCCTCCCAGTATGGGCCTCCTCGAGTGAACATGAAGTAGTTGTAGAGGTCATCCTTTTGATGAGAGAAGTATGGATCTGTATAAATGTTTACCATCCAGGGTCTGCCATCACCACGGACACGTAAATACAGACTGTTGAAGTTTGACCAGTCATAATACTTCTTCCTTCTAAAAGATCCCTACAAATTAGTTATACATAGAATTATTCCTCCTTAATTAGGGTAAACTTTCATTATGAAGAATAGAGCACTGTTGCTTTGATCACTGCCTTCATTAATATATTAGATAGTATCTACTGTGACGTAGTGAAAACTGTAGGTTATTTTTTCATCATACTGTTAGTGAGTTCACTTAATTTTGTTCTGCACTGTACTAGAGCCCACATAATTACCACTCTGAGGGCTAACGTTTTCATTATAAGCCACAATCTTGTAACTATCAGAAATCAGACCTCCTTCCCAGGACTGAATTTCTTACCAGGCAAGTATACAAATGTTGTAGTGATGGATCAGTAGTTACGTAGTTCATTAATATTCTGTGGTCAATTCTAGATTATTCAGAGGTGGTGAAATTGAAGAAGTGAGCATTTAATGTTTTCCAACACTCTTTTTCATTAATTGTGCATAATTATACTGATTGCAAGCAAGTCTAATTCTCAACTGCATTTTCCCCAAAGATCTGCATTTTTGTTGCCATTTGCGAGTCTTCAGAGAGTTACACTGAGGCCACTTAGAGCAAGAGTCAGGGCTATTCTTGGTCAGAGTTGCTTAAATGAAGTCAAAATTAGCATCAAAAATTCAGATGTTTCCACTTTTTTTTACAGCATTACTATGGGTTACATATCAACTATCCTATCAACTCATCTTGTAGGTAGCAGGATGAGTAAATCACCAATATACTAATACAAGGCCTGTAGCTACTTGATTTTATGGTTTCAACAGTTTTTGGCCTTTCTACTTCAATAATGAAGAGTCTGTATTTATGTTTTCACCCTACAGTTTCAAACTGCCTTATAAAGATGGACCAATACACTCCACTATTTCAGAAACAGAAGGTGAAAGTTTTGAGTTGCATTTGAACAAATCAGTAGCAATCATGAGAGTTTAACTTAGACAAGATTCCACTTGCTGTTCTACTCATCTTATCCACTGTCATAATTTTAATTGGTTTTCTTCTGTTTCTCATCTACCCTTTGATTTTGCTCACTCATATGTTCTGCTTTCCAAGATCCTGGCCCAGAAATTATCTTACCTGTGTACTTGTGCCAAGACACAAACAATAGAATGAACTAAATGCTTAAGGATTTTAGACACTGAATAAAAATGTTTCCTTTGCTTCTAAAGGTGCTTAGAATTAAGGAATGAAACGGTCAGTGTCAATAATAACCACATCCATTTCTGGTTCTATTTTGCTCAGTTCTGAGCTATCAAAGATCTGCGTCTCCCTTTTTCTGATGTACAGTAGGAGGCAGACCTTTAAAAAGTTCATTTCAAAGCATTGTCTTCTGTTCCTGTGAAAAAAAAGATGAGCTTGTTCACCCTAACCAAGTTTGATGAATAGACCAAGTTAAAGACCATAAAATTTTTCCTTATGACACATTCAATTAACTTCAAATTTAGAGAGATATCTATTTTAATCACACCAATTTTGGATATAAAGATTCATTTGGACTCAATGATCTTGGAGGTCCTTTCCAATCTTAATGATTCTATGATTACAGATCCTCCACTTGCAAGGATGCTGCAAACAGTTCTTTCTACTGCAAATAAGTAAATGATCAAACACATATTATTCCTTTTCTACAAAAGGAAAACAGAATCCAAGAAAAAATTAAGTTCCTTCCAGGACAAAGGATACAGCAGCAATGACATCCCTGAAGGAATATCTAATACTTCTGAAACTGATCAGTTTCAAGTGCAGTAAATCGCAGGCCACTTGCTGTTACTGGGATTACACAAACGCCCTCAGACTCAGTCAAAAGCTGTGCAAACATGGAGTTGTACTTACCAGTGGCGGCTTAGCCCTCATGCTGCAATATCCACTGTATTTTGTCTCCCCATCACGAGGTACTTCTGTATTGAGGGTTCCATACAGCAGAGCAGCCTGGTTATTCCTACCCAGTTTGAGGTAAACTTCACTTTTCCCTCCAATCTCTACATCAGAGGAAATAACCCATTTATTTAAATCTTCTTGGCTCCGAAACTGCCACACCACCTTTGTCTGTTCCAACAGATACTGACTTAATGGCTGGCCTTCAGGTCCTGCTAAGTGATCTTGGGTTTCCTGCTTCAGCAAGCTTAGCTGAGTCTTTAAGGTATCAAAGCCCTTCTTAAAGCTGAAATCAGCATTCTGCCAGGATGGCTTTTTCTCAGGCTCTGCCCCTGGCCTCCTGTAGCTGCTGTACAGTTTTGAATGACTGAGGAGTGGTCCAAGTAGCTGGAGCAAAACTTTGTGCCTGCAGCATCCACCACATAAGGAAGCACCGTTCAGCAACTTCATAGTCAGAGTCATATTGGTAGACTTGAAGAATTCACTTCCAGTAAGACAATTAATGGGTTGGAAATTAATTTAACAACAAAACAAGTATCCAGAGCTATCTTGCTGTAGTTACCGCAGATGATCTTCACCTTTTATACAAAAGAGAAAAGGTTACAAAAAATTGCATATAGGATGCTTGTGAAACTGTTTAATTTTTAAAATTTATCTTAATTAGAAATCTAAGTAATTGGAAAAAGGAAGTAAAACAAACATTAATAATTACACTTCCTCAAAGTTCTAGTTTATTAATTGATTCCACCCCACGTGTTCCCCTCCCCCCCCAATATGAAATCCCCAGGCAAATAAGAAAACTCATGTAAAATACTTCAAATAAAACTGAAAATAAAAGAAATCCCATTCTTGTTCATCCCTTCCACTGTAAATAAGTTTCTGTGTAATGAGCAACACCAGCAAAAACAACCCAAGAAGGTTTCTAATGGCTGATAAACAAAGTATTATCCCCTGCAAGAAAACCACAAATTCACAACAGACAGATCTTGCTGCCAAGAGGACCACAATGATGGTCTCATTTGACAGTCAGGCGGCCAGACCTTTCAGAGAACTCCTGCAGCACCCATACTATATGACTCTTGCATAAATCATCCAGCTCTTTGCTCCCTCAATGTACCTTGTTTAGGATTACAGAGACATTTGCCACGAGCACAAAAATTAACATGAAAGACTGCAATTCAATAAAGTGGGTTTTTTTTTAATAAAGCTTTGGAAATTCTGAAAATCTCTTTGCCTCTCTCTGCATCCCTGTTGGTAGGAACAGCTATGCCACATTGCTCGTCTCTAATCCATAAAGGAGAGCCTTAACATTAAATGCCCTGTAGAGAGGCTGTTATCTCTGACTCATAACATTAGACAGTTGGGGTTTTTTTGGGGGGGTGATTTTTTTTATGGAGCAGAATAAATCCAAAAATTATGTCAAATGCGTTTAACTTCTCTGAGCTTTCAAGAATGGAGTACCCCACGCATACTGGCACCCCACATACATTCGCTACATGCCACATGCCTTCCTTTACCCACGGTAAAATCCATTACTGCTGTTCTCACACTCCAATTAAGTTATGCACTGCGGGCTAAAGATGCAGTGAAGAAATCCCCATTTTGCTCCATCATGCACTCAGTAAGATCGGAGGAAAGTTCCCGAACAAGAGGCCGTGTCTCCTCTCCTTGTTTGCCCCGAGTCCCAAGAAGGAGACAACGGAGAATTTTAACACATTTCCCTTCTGCCCGATCTTTGGCCAGGCTTCAGCAGCGCCACCAGACCCAGCGCGGGCAGCTGCGACGGCCCGGCTGCCACCACGGCCCCGCCTGGGCCGCACGGGGCGGACACCGGGGGCGATCCCACCTGGACACCGGGGGCGATCCCACCTGGACACCGGGGGTGATCCCGGCCGGACACCGGGGGCGATCCCACCTGGACACGGGGGTGATCCCGGCCGGACACCGGGGGCGATCCCACCTGGACACGGGGGTGAGCCCGGCCGGACCCCGGGGGCGATCCCGGCCGG
>JAWWEW010000165.1:25191671-25216533 GCA_035583185.1 Anabacerthia variegaticeps
CGTCCCCGGCCCGCCGCTGGCAGGCGGCCCGCCCCGGCCGGGGCTCGTGCGGCGGGCCCGGTGCTCGGCGCCCGCGGGACGGCGCGGAGGTGGGCGCGCAGGGCCGGCCTGCGGTCGGCGAGACCCGGCTGCCGGCCGTCCTAGCCCCTCAGGCGGTGGGGGAAGAGGCCCAAAGGGCTGGGCAACTTTTCCGAGCTGCTTCGGCACGCCGGGAGAGCAGCGTGTCAGGTCCCCGCCGCCCCTCCGGGCAGGTGGGCTCCCGTAGCGTTAATCTGTGCATAATGCTCCCCTCTCAGTACTGGTGGCTGCGCTGGGGAAGCCCTGCTGATGGAAAACCGCACTGATTTAGGACCCCCTGGATGTAACAGGGGGGAGTGTTTATTTATTGCCATCAGGGCATCTCCCGGGGTTGTAAGTGGGATATCTGGTGTCAGCTGAACTGTACCAGGGCTGCAAAGGAGACCTCTTCCTGTTTGGAGGGGTCTGCTTTTAAAGACTCACCTTTTGGTGTAGCAGGCACTGATGGTGTGATTCAAATGGTAAATAAAGACATCATGGGTGAAGTGTGTTACAGCTTGTATGGCAGTTCTTGTTGCAGGGAGAAGTTTAGCTGATCAAATGTGCTGAAGCCTACATTGTGTGATGTAATTTGTGTTGGACCTTCGGAGCTTTTAACGTAGAAGGTGTTGCTATGTTGCAATAAAAAGCCTTCCCAAATGCTCAAAAATAGTTTTGCAGTTTGGAGCTTCAAAAAAATCAAATTGGATACTGTGTTAGACAAATATACAGGAGTAGAGCGTTCCCTGGTGCAGCTGATCTTTCATGCTTCTAGAGTCTTTAGACTACTAGCATCTCACTGCTAATATATCAATTTAGTAGTTTCTTTAGAACTTGAAAATAGGAGATGGGACTAGCTTTAGCATCAATCAGGCAATTGGAGTGATGGTGGTAGGAATAAGCACATTTGCATCTGTTCCATTGCTCACTGGAAGCATGCATATGCAGTTGTACCTGAGTAGTAGGTGCTTTCCCCCACACTGAGCTGTTTGTAGCCACTGTAATAGCAGGGATATGTGCAAATATTAAGATTAGGTAGCAGCAAAGCAATGTTTTTGTGGTGTGATTTAAGAATGTGGGAATACTGTTAAATGTCAAATATTGAGTTAACTGCTATAGGTTAAATGTTTGGCAGCTTCCCTTGGCTATCTAGGCTTGTTTAATCAGAGGAGTAGGAGTCTTTCTAACATACTATCTTGGAAAACAGAAAACAAGTGTAGAAAGAAAGAAGGAAAACTTCTTGGAATAGAAGTGGTACTCCAGGAGCTTGTCAAAGAGAAGCACTACTGAAGCTCCTTCAGGATCTTCCTGATGGGAACTGTTAATTGTACAAATGTGCTCTGTTCATGTTGCATGGATTCTTCAGAGAACAGTTGATGAAATGCCATTACTAATGGAAAGTTTCCTTGTTAGTAAGTAGCCTAGGCCATCAGTTTTAGCAGTGTTTATGTTCTCATTTGAGGTACTAAATTATAATCCATTTGTTGTGGAGATAAGCTTCCAGTTGTGAAGCTAATGCAAGCCAATCTAGTATTGACTTCCCAAGACTGCAGAAGTTGGTGTGACTACTTCCACACAGAACTAAGGTTCATCAACCCCAGTGCAATGTCTTTAAGAATAAAAAGACAGTAATGCAGCTTCAGAAATGTTTCTTTTGTACCACTGCTTCTGACACCTGAGCAGGTTGTGAACGGCAGATGATGAGATTATTTGAGAGACTTAATTTTTTGTGCTGGTGCGTGTTGCCTTTGAAAGTGCTTCCTTTTGTGGAGAACAGCTCTACTTAGTTTCACAGACTTTGAGCTTGATGCCTGTTCTGTGTCTATCCAAAGCTTTAAGTGAATTCAGTGATGTGTAGGGACAGGGAAAAGGAATTGAACAGGCTGGCTAAATATCATCAGCCGTGACATTGTGGTGATGCCTGAAGTATTTCCCCTTTAAAGTGTGTAATTGCAAACATCTCTCTTGTTTAGAAGAAGCTTTTTGGGTTAATGCTACACAGTGTAGTTAGGGTGGTTTTGAATTATTACTCAATCCAAATAAAACAAATCTGGACATGACTCTGAAAGTAATTTGTCTTACCTCGTTTATACCAAGAAAGTAAGGGTACTAAGATTTACTCTTTATAGGTTTTTATCATTAAAATCCTTTTGTAGCATCCAGATGTGTTAAAATAGTGTGTGTGTATGTATTTATTTATTTATCAAAGAAGTAGACTTTGTTCCCTAATCAGTGCGAATAATCCTGTTACTGGGATGTGCCTGGATATCAGAGGGAAGGTGCATATGCAATGACCTGGATTGGTAAAACTATTACGACACTTTGAAATAAATGTGTATGTTTTCACACCAGGAGCTCTTGTCATTGGCCAAACGGAAACGCAGTGACTCTGAAGAAAAGGAACCACCTGTGAGCAAACCTACGGCATCTTCAGACTCTGAGACATCAGACAGTGATGATGAGGTGAGTTTGTCACGCTATCAGTGAAATTTCTATGGGTTATTTTTGTGATCACCCCTAAGCAGCGATAGTCTATTTGTCGTACAGTGTATTTAGTCTGCTGATTTCATAAAGTGGGACTGGCCATCACTGGCACTGATGGAGACCCATTAAGGCCAGAGGATATATGTCTTTTTTTTTTCCAATTAATATGCTTTGACTTCTAACTGTATACGGAATTGTCTGTAGAAAAGATGACTGCCAGTTTAATCCCATGTTCATATGGTCTGAATGTTCTGATGAGCTGCCTGCTTAAAACTAATGTTTTTTTCCTGTGTTGTGCTTGCAGTTGAAGTAGCAGTGAAGCTGCTAAAGCTGGACTCTGAATTTAGGGAGAGAGATGTTCAGCTTTACAAGGGTCAAGGCAGGTGGTACTATTTTACAGGCAGTAAAACTTTTATTTGGCTACTTTGATTCTCCAAGAACTGTGCTGTGAACTAGCTGTCTGGCCATTTGGACATGCAACAGGGTGTGTTTTGACTGACATTTTTGAAAAAAGGGGCAGGAAAAAGTTTAACATTACTTTGTTCTAGGTTCTGTCCTTTCTTGTGTAGCAGTGCTTATCTGCTGGACCTGGTTTTAGTATTTGTTCTTGGTACTACGTTCTAGAGCTGGTTAAAAGTCTCTGCTTTCATCTAGGAAGGAAAATTGAAATAGACTTATTAAAACAGGAACTGACAAATGTTATACAGGTATTTGAATAAAAAAAACTTTCTTGAAGGCTTACAAGTGTCTTTTGCAAGCTTTCCACAAAGCATAGTGAGGTCATTTATTCCACCTGATCTTAAAAATTTAACAAGATGTTTGGTGTGGGTTTTTGTTGGGTTTTTTTTGCCTTTTTTTTTTTTCTGAAAGTACAAGAAGGATTATCTGTTGTGGCAACTTGAAAATCAAAAGGATAGGCCAATGATAAACTATTGAGCATTTGGCAGTGTAGCAGTGTTACAGTAAGTTATTTAATTTTCTTTCTGAGGCATTTTTGAAATAAACATGCTTGGAAGTCTATTTGATTCAATTGTTTTTTGGTTTGGTTGGATTTTTTGTTTGTTTGTTTGTTTTTTTAAATGAGATTCTTGTATCTAATATATGCTTAAGGTATAAGGAGAGCGCAAATTCTGAATGTGCTAGATGTATTAGGTTTGTTATTGGGTACCAGTCTGTCACTGTGTGTGTGGTCAGTTCTGCTGGCACACAGTTTATTTATTCTAAGGTGTGTGGAGATCAGCTTGCTTGGGAAGGTAAACTTGGGTGTGGAGAGCATGTGGATGATCTCTGTGTTTATCTCTGAAAACTGATAGTATTTTAGTTTGTCTACCTTTCCACTATATGTAGAATATGACAATGTATTTTCTCATGGATTTGTACAGGCCTTGCGGATGCAGTAGTGTCTCTGTTGCACCTGGTGCATTTGATACTCTTTCTAATCTGTGTATCGTTTCCAATTGATTCTCTGTTCTTTCTGACCTCCACGCAGCACGCAGAAAAGGTTGAGAGAATAGGTAATTAGGACACTTGTTTCTATTCCTGTGCCTGAAATATGCATTCTGAACTGCTGCTTGTCACAGCAGGGTGAGAGACTGGGTTATAACACTTCTGCTTCTGCCAGTCATTCAGTTGTGTGCATCCCTAGGCTTGACTACACTAGTACTGCTAAACAACTTTGGCTTTAATAAGTGTTCTTGTGGTTGGTTTGAAGTTTGTTCGAACCTTGTGGGTTGGAAGAGAGTGTCTCAAAGTTGAAATTGTATTACTGGACTTCCTGCAAGATAAGGACCTTGAGGCAAAAGCATGGAAATTATTGCCATGGACAAATGTGCTTAATCATACCCATGTGCTTCGATATAGGTTTGGTAGTGTGCATGTCCTTTATGGTTCCTAGAAAGTGTTAAATGTTCCAACAATATAGTTGCATGTACAGGAAAGGAGCCTAAATCTCTACTTCAGAGGATAATGCAGCATGCTGCATTTTTTAAAGGGAGATAAGTTTGTGTGGCATAGAGAAGAGAAAAAGCATTTGGAATTACTGATTAACAGCATGTACAAATTGTGCCGCATCTATACAATAGTACCCAAGGGATTTCACTAGATCTTTCATGTTATATTTATGTGTCTCAGTGAGAATGCCCTTTACACTCAGATGCTGGTTTCTGTAACACTTAAAGGACCTCTGAATCAAATTTCCTAGCTAAAGGACTGAAGGTGAGTTGCAGGCAATGAAATAAGGAGGGATGCTCTGAACTGTCTTCTAGTGGGTCCGTGGAACACACATGACTAAATTGACAATAAACTATTGTTCAGAGAATTGATAAATAGTAATCACTGCAGGGCTTTGCAATAAGAAGTGCTACATTTGCAGAGAGATAATAAGCTGGACACAGACATTCCTTTATTCCTTTATCTGTGGATCAGTGTGTGTGGCTATATCTACTTGAGCTCACCATCTCAAACCGGTAGCTTTCTGTATGTAACCAGCTTGGTTTCAGGCAGGTTACTACTGGAGTTACCATTCTAGAGGTGTGTGTGTCCACAAGATATTGTTGCCAATTGAAGGCACTGTGTGGATATGTTCTTCAGTTGCAGTAGGTTAATTCGGGACTCTTGCACTTTCTGTTGTCCTGGCATTGTTGCTTGCAGTAAGATAATTCTTTCTATTGTGTGGTGAAGCCTGGATGACTTCTACAACTTCACTGCCATTAGTGTTAATTAGACAGAAATACACAGTACTGTAGGAGCTCCTGTTTGTTTCTCTTGAAAAGTTTATTGTTATCAATGGTGCTGTAAGACTGTACACCCTTCTACACTCATTCTAATGTTGTGGAAGGTTTCATTGTCTTTTATCACTTCTAAGGTGTTAAAAGATACTTCCGGGACAAGAAAAGTTATATCACGTGTGCTTGGTACTGGTCTGGAGTTTACTGAGGAATATCTGTTTATACCTTTATTTGCCAATGGGTGGATTCAGTAGGAAGCTGCGTATCTGGAGATCTTGTCAAGAGCTGTGGAACAGAGGAGGAGGTGAGCAGTAGTCATGCAGCTAGTGAGAAAATCAGTCTCAAGTAACAGTTGGACTAGAGGGCTTTATGCCCCGTTTTAAGGAAAGGACTTGAAAGTTTGGATCTACTTGCTGCATTTCAAGTTAGAGCACTAGCAAAGCACAGATTAGCAGAACACTGCACGTGTTCCTTCTGGTTTTTGGGTGTCTTTTCTGGGTTGTTGAAATTACAGTGCTAAATGTTGTCCTTTCCTGTGTGCATTTATTTCATAATACTGCTTAGTTAGACCTTCAGGAGGGAATGGGTTCTCCAGTCCTGTGAGGCCTTCGTGATACTTTTTTTCAAGCTTACAAAATTTGAAACAAGCTATGCTTTAATCTTCTTAAATGCAGCTTATGGGCTGTGTGGTTTGTAACTTTGTCTCTTCTTGGAGACAGTTTCCTTCACCTGCTAATGGGTCCAATGGTAAAGCTTTTCTCAAGGAAGAGAGAGGCTGTTACTCCGCTCACCTCAAAGTGCAAGTGCAAATCTGAATAACATAGGCTAATTGTATGAAGGCTAGCACAACCAAAGTAGTAATGTGAACAAATTGTGGACAAAAATGAGTATAAATTTTCATCTGCAAGAAGCTTCTTTGAATTGGAGACTAGTATGGGGATAATTTCATGGGACTTGATTTATGTGGTGGGAGAGTCAGCAGAACCTCTGAAGAACAGCAGGTTGCTCCAGAAATAGACTCACGGAGGTATTGGAACTGAATGTGTGATCCATTTTAATTTTTTTTTCCCACTGAGTGAACTTTTCCTTGTACTCATGGAGCAGTTTTTGCTAAGAACAATCCAGTCATAAGGCTCTGTCTAATATCTAGAGAAGTCATTAAGCCTTTGTTAGTCCAGATGATGTTGACTTTCTGGTGATGCTAGAGCCATGCAAGGCCCTTGTTGACCAAGTGTTTTATGGCTATTGCCATCTTCAACTGTTTGACCCAGGCATCCTAAATCAAACATTGTGAGTTTTTACAGCCAGTAGCATCCCAGAGTATGTTTTGGTGAAGGAGAGTGCTTCTTCATCAGCATTAGGTATCTACCATCTTGGTGTTGTCACTCAGTTCTTGCAGTTTTTCAGTACGTGGACCCCCTCAAAATACTTTCAGAGCAAATGTTAACTTGAAACTTAAGCTGAATTTGAACCTACTCGTTCGTAATTGTCTATAGTTACTTTTCAGTGAGCTCCTTGGAGCAGTACTTGGACAACAAGCCACTTTTGTGGCTTCAGAAGATGTTTTCTTTTTTTTTTTATTTCCCTTCCATTTTGATGTTGACACCTTCAGTCTCCTCTTGGTGTCTAAAATGGTTCTTTAAGTTTTCTAATCACTGGGCTGTTGTTATCGTGAAAGTGTTTGAGGTGTTCAGATGACAGGTGTAGATCCCAAAAGGCAGGAAAAGTAACAAGGGCTTTTGTTTTACTACTTAGTTTTAAAAGTATTGGTAGAGGGCATTTTACTCCTTGTAGCTCATGGAGTGCTGTCTGTAGAGTTGTCCCAGTTTTGAGAAACCCTGAAGACAGTAAATATTGCCTTGTGTTCATATCTGTGCTTCCTGCTCTTGCCTTCAGACAGGCTGAAGCTGGAGTTTGATGGCTTGCCTGGAGGACTGCCTTTTGTTCTTCCTGTATGAATGGCTGAAAGTTTGTAAGTTGGGCTAATCTTATGTGCCTTGGTGCACTTAAGCTGTCATGTTGTCATGGTGTGTAAGTTTATCAGGCCTAGGAAAGGAACACATTAGTTCCTTGACCTGTTTTGCTTTGTTGTGGCTTGTGGTTTGCCTTTTGCCCATAAAAGCCATATCGAGGAGGAAAGGATATGTCAAGGACAGGCTGGCAAACTTGCATGTGCATCTCTGTCTGGCTTGATGGGGAAGAAATAAAAAAAAGCTGGGAGAACAGTTATTTGCAACTTAAAATCTCAGTGGCTAATGTGTTTAGGTACTGTGTGAATAGAAGAAACAGCAACTGTCTGAGCAGCAGGGATAAAACAATTCTACGCTCTGAGCTCACTTCAGGTGTGGTTTTTTTCTTTTTACTTTTTTATCTCCACGATCTCATTTCATCTTCTTAGTGGAAATATCTTCCAAGTTTGCTGAGCTATAAGTTATTTTCTTTTATGTAGTTGCCTTTGTAGAAGCTGACCTATAAATATGGGTAATTTCAAATATGGTAGGTTGCTGGTTTTGGTTTTTTCCCCCAAGTCCGTTCTGGGTAGTGTGGCTTAACTTGGACTTATCATAGAATCATTTAAGTTGGCCAGGATGTTTAGGATCATCACATCCAATGGTTTCTTGAAGGAATTATGCAAGCTCTTAGCACTGTGAACCTTGCAGTAAGAGGAAAATTTGAAATACTCTTCTGGCTGCTTCTTGTGAACAGACCATAAAGTCCTGTTGTTCAATAGTCCTAAACAATAACCAGAAAACCATGTTGCAGGACACTTCTGCAAGGGTTTATTAACTTGCTGTGTCTGGAACCATGGAGGATTCCAGATGGTGACCAAAGAGACAGCAGTGAATAGAGGGGCTGTTTAGCTGAGGCATTATAGTCATGGGAAGCATGTGAGAAGTGTTGACTGGCGTTGCCTGACTAGAACATGGAAGAGGGAACCTGGAGAAGCTGCAGTAGAGGACAGATTTTGAAAAGTGGTGGCTGTTTGTTGTTTGAAGTCATGGGGAAAAGAGCAAAGAAATGTTTCTGACTGTAACTGTGCAGTTTTACTTGATGTTGCATGTGGACATTTCTGCTAGTGTGGTGAAGGAGGAGGAAGAGGCTCAATGCTTAGGTTTGGACTGCAGGTTACCAGGCAGCCCATGGGTTTCCAGTATTGTCTCTCTTTCCCAGACCTGCTAGCCTGTTGTGTCTTCCTCTGCTGCAAGAAGAAACTTCATGTTGGCTCCTCTGTCTGAACAATACAGAGTGGTCATTCAGTGTCCGAATGAGAGCTAGTGGTTCCTGAGTCTGCAAAGCAATTTGAGAGCCTAAAAAGTCTTGCACCATGTCCTGATTTTGATGATTTATTTGCCCTTAAGATTTGCTCTAACCCATGTCTTGTCCAGGAATGACCAGGCATTTGTGAGAGACTGGGGTAATTGAATAAGCCCTGAAACACTTGAGTTGGATGAGGAAGAATTTGGCTTTCTGACACCACTTAAGCAGGGAGATGGACATAGAGATCACTTACATAAACAAAAGTGAGATGAGGTGTCATCTCGAGAGTGAAGTAAAAACCAAAGCACACTTTCTAGATTAGAACAGATTTTTTTTTATTACTTTCTTTTTGTTATGTTGAGTTTTTTTGTTTTGGTTTGGTTTTTGTTTGGGTTTTTTGGTTGGTTGGTTAGTTTTTTTTGGTTTTTGTTGGAGGGTTTCTCATGCAGGTTTTTTTCTAGTCCTGTTTTCCTGGTCCCAGGTTCCCTCCACAATTCTGCTTGTGAGTTAAAGGCTGAAAACAGTGATCTGTAACCCATGTATGTACAGCCATTAAACATTTTATTAACTGAAATCCTGCTGTTTTTTGTCTGATCTTAACTTCTTTCATCTCAGCATGACCTCTCAAGGTCTTGATATAACTCTGTTGTATACTGTGGCTTTCTGTGTGCTGCTTCCTTACTGTGCAGCTTGCTGACATGAGGTATAATTCAGCGTTAGAACACTGAAAAGAAGTGGCAGAGCTCTGGGAAGGAGGCACCTCTGCATCACTTCTAAAAGCTTAGTTTCACTTTCTCACTGTTGTGTTTTCACTGGTATACTCAAAGTAGGTGAGCTCTCCAGCAAATAGCAATTTTCTGTACACCTGGGAGATGATTCCTTTATCCTGAGGTTTGAGCAGTTTCAGGCAAGAGTACGAGCTTGTTCTTAACTGATTTTTGTGGGCATAGTTAACCAGAAATATTATTAGACAGCAGTATTGTAGCACTGAACAAATAAAACTTTAATGTGGAAGCCAGTAAAAAAAGCTCAGGGTGGTATAAAGTGAGTTGCTTTCTGTGCAGTTTCTCACCTATCCTATGGACCATAACATACTAGGCTACTTGCACAGAGTATGAATTGCAAGGCTCACCACTGTACTTTTACCTCAGGGGAAAAAGAAACAAAACAACTTCTACATGGCCTTTGACACTTGAATATACTTTGATACTGATCATGCTTAAAGAAGATAATGAAGCAGTTGGTAATATGGAAGGTACAAGGTTGGGTGTGAGAGTAATCAAAACCTGGGAAATTCTAAAGCTATTAATAGATCAGGTAGTAGCTTGTAACTACTTGGTTGAGTTTCATCTAGAGTAATTGAACACCAGGGTTCTCTGACGATAGTGCCTAATCAGGCAGAAAAATTCATCAAATTTGATGGAATGATTACTGCCTGCAGAGATGGACTTGATTCATCCCCCATGACAGGGTGAATGGGTGAGAATTCTGAAGCTTGTGTGCACCTGAAGTCAAATCTAAAGTGGCTTTTTTCCACCTAAGAGTAGCTTTGAGTGCAAGATCTCAGTTATGCAAAAGCATATTTGCTCACTTGAATTAGGAATATTTTTTAATAGACTGTGTACTTGAACAGATGGTGATGTGCATGAAAGAAGAGAGTAATATAGAGGTATGAAGAGGATTACAGTCTGAAAATATATATATATATATACTTTTAGGAAAAAACCCTGTTATATCCTTGAGGTTCTTGTGCCTGGAAAGTTTCTAGGAGAGGCATTCAAGTGCCTCTACATTACAAACTATTGTAAAGCCTTTAAGTAATATGCAGGCAATCCTTATAGGCTTTATTCCCTTCTGGCTTTACCTAGGTAGTCGGAACAGGGCAAAAATTGTATTAAGAAATCACACTGTAAGGTAAATACAAGTTCATCTGGAAATTTGGGATTTAAAATGGCTATCTGTGTATGTGTGGTGATAGAAGTCCTGTACTTGAGATCTGCAATCTAAGTTAAATTGAGATAGGATGTTCAGAAAAAATTAAAATTAGGACTTGACTTCTTTTTTCTTTCCTGACTTCTGTGGTTCTGATTTGATTCCACCTTGTGTGCATAGACGGTAGTGTCACCACCTGCGTTTGTGAGTGAATGCACCATTGGCTTCTTGCATAGAAATAAAGACAATGTAATTTTGATGAAAGGCTGTCATGTGTAATTGGTGTGCTTCATGAAATGTAAAATCTGCTCTTGGTTGCACCTATTGCTTCTGTTTAATAGTAAACTGAAGCTAATCTTTACAAATACAGTTGGACACATTTTTTTGCTGTCAGGTATTGAACTGTTTCTCAGTTGGTTTTACTCCACTCTTTTGGAAAAGGGAGAAGAGAGTGATGTTCATTTCTCATGATCCCTTTCTTGGTTCTTTCCTTGCAGTGGACTGTTGGAGGTTCTAAAAACAAGAAAAAGGGAAAAGCAAGTAAGGCAGAGAAGAAAGGAGCCATGAAGAAGCAGATAAACAAAGCTGCCTCTTCAGGCAGCTCAGATAAAGACAGCTCAGCTGAGAGCTCAGCACCTGAAGAAGGTAAGATAACACATGTGCATCTACTTACTGTGTGACTCCAATGAAGTTACCCTTTGTGCACACTGAAGAGTGATGTTACATGGTGGTGTTAAAGACCATTTTCAAAATCTTTTCGCTGTGTTACTGGTAGCCAGGATAACTTAAACTTGCCATAGTTTGAAGTGCATGTAATTCAGTGTAGTACTGCTGTAAGCACTCCGTTACAACTGCAACACTAAATGTTGTTTCAACGGAAGAATGGATGACATATTTCATTACTTGACTTTCTCCTGGAAAACTCTTTGCTTCATTCTAGCATGTCCCATCTTTAGTGGGATTAGCATTTTTTATTCCCATTGATATATTTTCCCTTCCCAAACCTGATTTAATAGCAAAGGTAGAGGTGTATAGTATTTGGGATGCAAGTAGGAACTTGTTTTGCATGCATTTGCTATGAGTTGAAATTTTTACACATTTATACTGATATGGAAGACGACAAATCATTCCATAACTTAGTCAGAATTTTTTACATAAATAGTGAATCTGTTTCAGTGCTGGACAAATTCTTGTCTTCTTTTCTGTTTTCATCGTGCCCTTGAAGGTTTGCAGGTGCTTAGTTCCCATTTCAGTTCATACTAAAAAAAGAAAGTTATGGACAAATATGAAGGAGCTTACAGTTTTATCAAGCACAGCAGAGACAGACAAAAGCATGAAGTAACTGAACTTGTATGTATCAGTGCTTACAAATCAAGGCTTTTCAGTGTGGGCTTGCAAAGCTGGATGTTTCCAGAAATACTAACACCAGAATGAAAGTGAAAGAAAGAATCCTAATGTCCACTTTCACAATTTAGTGTAATTTAGTTGATTAGGTGAGATAACCAAAGCACTTGAACTTGGATCATGTTTAAAGGTGGTGTTGCCCAATACTACTGGGGAGTCAGCTGTTCCCTAAGCCTATGTGTAACTGGGAGGGCTTGTTACAAGTAAGGGATCTAAAGTCAGGTCCTTGCCATCCCTGAGGGTATTGTGTTTCAATTTTATCTCCTGATGTAGCAATTCATAGTGTTACAGTCTTCAAATGATGAATTTTGGTCCTTCAGGTTGCTATATTGGTGATGGTTAGTAGTGGTGTTTCAGGTGCACACACAAAGTTATGACTGTATAAGTAACTTCTCAGGGACATAATTATATAGGCATAGAAATCTAACTTTAAGACCCTAATACATTAACCAAAAGGCCTCCTAAAATTTGCTTGCTCTACTTATAATCCAATTTGTCTTCAAATGTAGTATCACTCATTTTATAATTTTTTAATGTGCATATATTATGGTAATTTCCACCTGGGTTTGGTTTTCATTATATGTATGCTTTTAGTATAGCGGAAGATGAGTCTAAAATTCAATCTTGCTATTCTTTGCTAATGTGCTATAATGAAGCATTTGGGCGTTGCCTCAGCTAAATCTCACTACCTTATGTTTTTGATTTAGGAGAAGTCTCTGACTCAGAAAGCAACAGCTCCTCATCTAGCTCAGATTCAGATTCTTCATCTGAAGATGAGGAGTTCCATGATGGCTATGGAGAAGACCTGATGGGAGATGAAGAAGACCGGGCTCGACTGGAACAAATGACAGAAAAGGAGAGAGAGCAGGAACTGTTTAACCGGATAGAGAAGAGAGAAGTGCTAAAGAGAAGGTGAATTTGATATTTCCTGGTTACACATTCTTACAGACTGTGTAGAGTATGCTGACTGCACTCTCATGCTTAAAGTCCATGCATTCAGCACTATAAAGTGAATTAAGCTTCGTTGTATGTTTTTTGCGTAAAGTGACCTTGTAGCCGGTTGAGAAGCATGCAGCAGGAGTTCTGCATGTTCTTGTGAAAGTTTTCTGAAAGTTCTTCTGCTGTTGAATATGCATTGTATCAGCTACCCTTGTAGTTATGTTACTGCTTCACAGATTAGATGCCAGACAGTCAGAAAGCCTGCTTTCTCTTCTGTCTTTTTTGTATTAGCTGTCATATGCTGATACTTTAGAAAAAGGCAAACAAAGCACAAGGTGTATGTGAGTTTCTGGAATTTTTCAGAAAACAATGGCAAAGCACAGAGCAGTGTTGGGGTTGCCTGTATATGGGTGTGAAACCGGTTTGGCCCCTAACAGAAGAGAGATTGAAATAATGAGGATTGGTGTTGAATTTGTCATTTGCATGGGAGTTTTTGTGGATTGCTACCTTATGTGTTGTTGTTTTGTTTTGTTTTTCAGTTACTGATATGCTGTCCAATCAGGCAGCTTCTTTGTAGTAAAGGTACTTTTCTTCCCATTTATCAATCAGAAAGATATGGCAGCATAGGGCAAGTTTTCTTCAGTTTCTTTTCTCTTTAGGGCCTTCTTTTCTCTTAGTTGCTGAGAAATTTCCCTAGAGAATGGACATCTATTGAGTAAATCAAGTCAATATAAGGGACTGCCAGACTGTCAATTTGTCCGAGCCGTAGTTAAAGCATTGCCTGCCTAACTATGGTTTTAATACTACGTTCAGTATCTTATGTGGTCTGCTGCTTCCCTCAAAGGGATGAGAATGGTTGAAAGTTGGGATTTAGATCAAGTAAAAGGATATAGTATTTTTAAATTTTGTTTAATATTCCTTAGTAACTGAATGTCTGTTTTTTAGGTTGAATGTGGTAGAATATTTGATACAAACAAGCTAAGCAATCTAAGCTTGTTACTGATTTAAATTAATTTCTGCAGCTCTGTGTAAAGGTTTGGCAGGTAGAACTAAGAGGGTGGTGGGGTAGTCATTTATGGTAAGTTGAATCTTTCAATTGTATGCACCTTAAGCTGTGAATTCATTGGAATTACAGCAGGCATTGCATGTGATATAATGCCTGTGCCTTATGTGTTGTGCTTTGTGTTAAAAGCATGAAGGGCAATGAGCTCATCTGGCACTTCAGTTTGTTGTCTGCAAAATCCAGAAAAAGAGTGGACTGTGTGCACATGAATAACACATTTTGAATTTCAGTTATTGAAAGTTAAGTAATTTTTTTGTGTTTGTCCATATGCACACTTCACTAAAGCAATGACCAGTCCACAGTGCAGTGGAGCCTGTCATGGGACTGTTCTATCAAAATCACTACTCTTCTGAATGCAGTGGCTGAAAAGAAGGTACCAGGGTGATATATTTTATGAAAGTAGAAAATGGAAGTGCCTAAAGTCTTTTGCAGAAGCTGCTAGAGTCTGATGAGAATCTGTCTGCTGAAGAACTCATTGAGACTTCTTTGCAGTCATTCTTGTGCAGATGAGCACCAGTAGAAAGGTGAAATCCAAGTATGATAAAGTTAGCATGATAGTGGCTTTAAACAAAAAAGTTTTAACTGTTTAGGTTCAAATGATGTAAAATAGCCAATTGATTTTAGAGTTGGAGGCAGCATGCAATGATCACTACACTGGCAAAGAGGATGGTAGAGTAAGGACAGATTTCTGTGGAATAGTCATTGCTGTGTAGTCTCATCTGCCCTTTAGTTAGCTCTCTGTAAGTCTGCACTTTTCTGTGCTTGGCTTTTTTCACCATATTTTCTGGGGGAAGGGAGGGGATGGGAATAGGGGACAGGATAGCATTAAAGGAACAAGCGTCCGAAGTGTTCCTTGCAGCCTACAAACAACTGTGACAGCATCTGAGCAGTCCTTTGCTCTCTCAGGGAGAGCATTTTTTCATATATTCTTTTTGTTTCAATATCTGCTACTAGATTTGAAATCAAGAAAAAACTAAAAACAGCAAAAAAGAAAGAAAAGAAAGAGAAAAAGAAAAAGCAAGAGGAGGAGCAGGAGAAGAAAAAACTCACACAGATCCAGGAATCCCAGGTAGGAAATTAAACTGTTCTTAGTAACAAATCCTTTTCCCTTGGCACGAAGAGGTAGGATACTGCCTCTCTCTGCCCCTGATGTTTTCTCTTAATGTCAAAAAGTGTATTAAGCAGGTCAGAACTTAGTTTATTTACATGCTCAAACTATCTTTAGTATTTGCAATTCATTTAAATAAATCAACATATTTGACCTGCTGAGGGATGCATTGATAACTCCTTTTAATGAAAAATGCAAAGTTGCAGCTGTACTAGAGTTGCTGTGATAGTCCTTGCACATTGGAGCAGGAAAGCAATCTTTTACAGTTGCTTTAGCCAAACTTCTGTCATTCAGTCTAAAACATTACATACACGCCCTTTCTTGCAAATTAAAGTTTGAGAGAGCAAACCAGAAACTGCTCAGCTGTTGTCTTAATTATTTTACACACACATACAGTGTTAGAAATGCTTAGTTTCTACTGGTAAGGATGTCAAGGAAAAGCTTGAATGCCAGGAGGACCAGAAGTAGTTCTACAGTTTTTCTACCACCAGTAGAAAGAGAATAACACCAGTTTTTGGGGCGAGGCCTCTGTAACTGAACTTTAGTTTCAAATGCCTGAAGTGGCTGTTTTTGCAAATGGTGAAGATCCTGCCAGTAATACAACGTCAGGGCAGACAGCCTCCCAGAGTGGGATGGGATTAATCTTCCCTAGCTTGAGCCATTGATTGTTTGCACTTAGTCTCCTCTGACTTCGTGCCACGAAGGAGGGCAGCTTCAGCTGACATGTTATTTTCTAGTGCAACAGATGTTTAACACTGAAATCAAATTAGGAGAGGTGAATATTCTTTTAGGCACGTGTTGAGTGGAGTGAATCTCATCTCCCTACTCCACCAACTCCATATGTGTATGCACTTAAATAGTCCATCTATAATACAGTGTAGATGCATACACGGATATGCATATGTAAAAGGGTCTTATTTAGCGTTTACAGTGTCTTGCAGAAGTTACTTCACCTTAGCTCAAATGACTGTCTTTTATGCTTATTATAGAGGCTATTTTCTGTGCTACCTGGTGTTCCAGATAGACCCATTAGAAGTGAAAAATACTAGAAGACTTACAAGATTTAAGTTTGGATCCATATTGCAGACTTTGCAAACAACTTTATTTCTGCTTTATGCATTTTTTAACGTAACTTTTTTCTTTGCTACTGAATGAGAACAAGCGTTTTGTTTTGGCCTTGTGGAAGGAAAAGCAAATGAAAAAAATATTCATCCAGTTTTTCCTCATTGCCTATTATTTGCAGAATTATTTCAATTTTATTTCTTTGGTCGTTTTTAACTTTAAGGAGGAGTTTTGAGACTAAAGCTTGCTGGCAGAAATGTTGAAGTATAAATATGTTCATTATTTTTGATATGAAGCAGAAAAAAGAAATATGCTTCAGATTGATTTCCCTATCTCCAACCTCCATAAACAATGAACTGAAAAGAACTGATTTAATAAAGGACTTGTTAGTAATTTTTATTTGAAAAATTTTCAAAGTGTGCAAATAATCTTTGTTTTAATGCTTTCAGTTTATGAATTTATGTTATTGAGGCACTTTCTGTGCGTGTTTTTAGGTCATGTCACATAACAAAGAGCGGCGATCAAAGCGGGATGAGAAGCTAGACAAGAAATCTCAGGCCATGGAGGAGCTAAAAGCAGAAAGAGAGAAAAGGAAGAACCGAACAGGTATGAAAGTGTCTTGCTATTGCTACTGTTTTTGAGGCATTATTACAGCTTTCTGAAAGTGCTACTTCCTGTTTCAGATTAACACAACAATCCCACATCTTGAAGTGAATGAATTCTGTATCTGTGTTTTCCTTGGTCTTGTACCCAACATGACCACCTAGGGTATTGTTTGGCACCACTGATGCTGTATTGATCACTCCTGCCCCTCCCTGGAATAGTCTAAAAGTGAACTTTCATCATAGTCCACTCAATGGCTCTTAGTAATGTTTAGTCAACGTGTTTGAATTGGTCACTTAGATTCAGTTATTTAATCTCCAAACCATCCAAACTGTATTTATTGTAGTTGTGCTACCTTACCTATGTTTGCTTGTTTCTTCACTGGCACATCACCGTGTCTGTCTTGCTACTGACTTTTGATGAAACCCTTTTTGTTACTCTGCTGAGTTTTATTGTAATCATCTCCACGCATGAGATTTTTTTTTTCCTTGTAAAATAACAATGAGTTGTCTGTTCGTAACAGTTTTACCTTGTACATCCAGTTGTTACACCCATCTTGAATTACTGTGTGCAGGCAAGTTGGGAGACTGAAGATAAGTACAACTGAGATTTAGGATGCTTTTAAATACTTTGTATATATTCAAAGAGAGAAATCAAAGCTTATCTTACTAGTGGATTTGAACATGTGCCACTTGTATCCAGCACTAAATTAATAGCTATCTGCCTCTCGGATTTTTTTTTTTAACTGATTAAGTTTGATCTCTTAAAGGAACCTTTCACAAAAGATTTACAGCTTCCTTTTCTTTGTCTCTGTCCTTCCCCTAGCGGAATTGCTTGCAAAAAAACAGCCATTAAAAACTAGTGAAGTATACTCTGATGATGAAGAGGAGGAGGAGGATGATAAGTCTAGTGAGAAAAGTGATCGTTCATCCAGATCGTCATCCTCTGATGAAGAGGAAGAGTAAGTAGTAAAGTAGTACTGGACTATGATTTCTTGTGTGTTCAAAAACAGAGACCCGCTTTAGGTAGACACATGCTGTTTTGGCAGATTGTTTGGGGTGGTTCAGTGTCTCCAGTTTTTTTGCCCCTGGGCAATAATTGCATTGCTCAGATCTGAGTCCTTGGCACTATATCATGTTTCATGGGACTCGTTTATCTTGGATGGGTTTGCAACTTCAGTTCCCTGCAGTTACCTTTAGCTCAGATTACACTGCTGTTTACAGATTTGTTTTGCAGTGCAGTTTAGCAGCCACAGAACCCTGGCATATATCAGGGCAGAGATGTGAGCTGGCTTATCTTAAAGCATTAGTCTGTAAACTACTTTGGTGTGTATCTTTTTGCTTTGTGGTTGCAGGGGCAGTAGGTAACAAGTCTGGGACTTCACATTAAGCCTTTATCATGAATGCAAAATTCACACCCCTACAGTCAACTAGTGCAGGATGAATCAGTCCTTTTACTAGTAATTTAAAGAGTGCTCATGCTGCACCTTACTCATAATCCCTTTTTTGGTGCTTATGTCTCTACTTCTTTCTTTATTCTCTCTCACCTTTCTCAAATCAGGAAAGAAGAAATTCCTCCTAAGTCCCAGCCAGTGTCCTTGCCTGAAGAACTGAACCGAGTACGGTTATCGCGACACAAGCTGGAACGCTGGTGTCATATGCCTTTCTTTGCCAAGACAGTCACTGGCTGTTTTGTCCGTATTGGCATTGGCAATCACAACAGTAAACCTGTTTATCGGGTGAGTTTAACTCTGAGGCTTATCAGTTCTCAAGTACCTGGGATTGTTTAGCTGATTGATTAATATAAAAAGATTGTTTGTAACCAGAAAATGTATTTGCTGCCCAAGAAGTGGAGGAGACTGATTTAAGAATAAATAAATCTATGGGACCAGTTAGGGGAAGAGATAAATTTAGTGAGAGAGAGGGAACACTAACAAAGCCTGTTCTCCCGGCTTTGGTTCATGTTGTCTTGTCTCATCATTTGTATTGAAAACTAGAGTTCCAGACTGTGCTCAAACCAAGTGAGGATGAGTAACATTCACTCCTTATTTCTGAGACTGTTCCCAAGTTATTGCGTGGTCTCGATTGTTTTTTGTACAGTGTTTCTAGTACATCACTGTGCCTTCAGGAAAGAAGGTGATTGAGAACACAGTTTTGTTTTTCTGTTTCATTGCTATAAGCATAGGATGCAATAGTATTCTCTAAAATTACATTAAAAAGGCCCCCAGAAGGGCTGTGTTTAGTATGTAAGCAGTGTTGGTGCCTTTCATTTGGCACATACATTTACCCAAATCAACATTAGTTGAAAAAGAAATAGGAAAAGCAGGAGAGTGTACACTGTTTGGTCAGGAAGGCAGAGCTGAGGAGGAGAAAAACTACATCAAGCATTCAGATTGTATAATTTTTTAAATCAAAGATGATGTATAAAGCACCTAATTCAGTACCTGATGATGTACACTGAAGAGTCTTGCTTTCCTTGGTCTGGTTAGAATTGTTATTTAGATTCAGGTTTTTGTCTGTAGTAAAAAGGCTTGAATAGGCCAGATATATTCCAGGATCACAAAAAAACCCCTCTCTTACCTCCTTCCTCTTGTGTACTTTACCCTGTGATATAGGTTGCTGAAATAACTGGTGTGGTAGAGACTGCAAAAGTTTACCAGCTTGGTGGTACACGGACAAACAAAGGACTACAGTTGCGGTAAGATACTAGAGCAATCCTCTTTAGTTTGTAAATCAGTGTTCTTTTCATAGCTAGTAATGTTCTGTGTGTGGTTTGGAGGTGAGAACTGAAAAGCAGACTGGGCCCTGTTATGCTGCTTACTGCTAGAATGTTGGAGTTGAGTTTATTTATGGGGTTTTTTCCTCCTTGTGTGTAATGGAATGTATGAAAAAAAGTCTCGTGCCAGGTATTATGAGTGTACTGACATCTGGTTGTTTGGTTTTGGGCTTCTTTAATCAGTTTACACCTATAGATCCAAGATCACAAGTGTACGGTCAGAAGGGGATGATGTTACACTTTTTTGTTGTAGGCACGGCAGTGATTCACGTGTGTTTCGTTTGGAGTTTGTCTCAAATCAGGAATTTACTGAAAGTGAATTTATGAAGTGGAAGGAAGCAGTAAGTTTGCCAGACTTTAGTTTCTTCTGAGTGGCCTTCTGCCAAGCATATGTTAAGTGGAAAGTAATTCTGTCTCTTTTGTTTAGATGTTCTCTGCTGGGATGCAGCTACCCACACTAGATGAGATAAACAAGAAAGAAGTGTCCATCAAAGAAGCCCTCAACTACAAGTTTAATGATCAGGACATTGAAGAGGTAAACAGTGCATTGTAATGAGGCTTAGAAGTACAGGAGCTCATGGAGTAGACCACTGGCTGTTACAAAGCAAAAGGATCATGGTATCTATTCTCTAATAAGGAAATAAAGGGCTCAAAATAAAGTTTCATAACTTTCATAACTGGATAGAGTGTCTTGGTGGTCCCACTGTTGTTTGGTGCTCACTCCCACTTTTTCTCATCCTTTGTGCCCTGTTACCTTCTCTTGAACTTGTGTTGTGAAGCTCTGAACACGTAACCTGAGTTTGGCAACTTAGTTCTCAAGTTCTGAAAAGTTAACAGCATCATGATATTTGCATTTATTGCAGTTTCTGCTGTTTAATGCTCGCTTAATACTGACCGAAGGTCATTAGCATCAGATTTTTGTAGATCGTAAGAGAGGAGAATGGAAATGTAGTTCATTACCAGAGACAGAAATTAAAAAAAAAAAAAAGTGTCAGAGAAAGAGCATAACTAAAATTCTGTGGCAATAAATACATTTTCTAGGTGATATTGATCTGTTGCTTCTAGTGTCCATATTATTGAAACAGAGATTTCATATTTGCATATTTGTGCTGTTTCCTCTGCATCTTACAGATTGTGAAAGAGAAGGAAAGGTTCAGAAAAGCACCTCCAAATTATGCCATGAAGAAAACTCAGCTATTAAAGGAGAAGGTGAGAGATGAGATGATGCCTGCAAACTTAATACACTCTTTGATTTTGAAGAACTGGAGCTCATCTGGATTTTGGCGGTAGTCAGCAGTAAGCTCGACTTTAACTATGCATCTAAAAGGTGGATGTCAAGGTTCACTGCTGGGTTCAGAACACTCAGAACCCAGTTAAAGTTATTCTTAAGGGCGATTGCTAACAATTATAGCTGTCTCTCTTTGTGTCCTTTAAGAAAGGTCTTTAGCTCTTTTTCCTCAAAAACTTTTCCTTTTTTCCTTTGGTTTATTTTTTGGATTTTTTTAGAGTACTCCATAATAACATTGAATTACTGTGCTTATTTTATAATAGGAAAAATAAAAGTTGTATTACATTTTTTTTTCACTCAAGGGTAGTTGAATTGTCACTTTATGGCCAATAATTTATATTAAAAAAAAAAAAAGTGGCTGAAATATTTACTTGCCACTGAACTGTTTCACATGTAGTCCTCCGGGAACAAATAGACTTAACAGTGCTGAGAAGCCAAAGCCAAGAAGTGAAGAAATCAAAGAGTCTTAAACATCTCTGAAGAAAGACATATTTTGTTTTTACTCATGCAGTCGTTTTTCAAGATATTCATGCTTCTTATACAGTAAAAACAAGGAGTTTATATTAACTTACATTTCTTGGCTTAACTCTATTGTTTGGTCACCATTTTACTATGCACGAATATGTAAAATACTGGTTTCCCATCGCAGGAGAGTGCAATTACCTTTTCTTGTCACCAGGTGGCATAATAAGTTCCTGTCGTGTGTTAAGGGACTCTCCAGCTGCCTGAAGTAAGTGGCAACTGGCAGTTACTGAAATAATTCAGCAATAATAACAGCTGGTGATGTTAAATTTTAATGAAACCTTTAACTTGAACCATCTAACTGACTCGCCCTCCTCATTCTGGAACTGGTGTTCCTATGTCTTCCTTAATTTAAGGGATTTCAGTGGTTTTCAGAGTTCTTCAGAGGAAGAAGTCCAGTTTTGCCTTGAGCTGTAAGGATAGTGTAGCTCTTTGTTATATTTGTACCATGCAGGGAAGAACATTTGCAACTGGTGTAGGGTTAGCTGTTGGATTCACAGGTATATCCCATGTTTCTTTGACTAATTCTGTGGTAGAGAGCAGGGCCTAATGAGTCACTGTTTGGTTGAAGGCTATGGCTGAGGACTTGGGGGACCAAGATAAGGCCAAGCAGATTCAGGATCAGCTTAATGAACTTGAAGAGAGAGCAGAGGCCCTGGACCGTCAACGAACAAAAAATATATCTGCTATCAGGTAAGAAGCAGATACTGAAAATTCTCTTTCTTAAATAGGATCAATCAAATTATTTAGAAAAGGGAAACTAATGCAATAGCAAATTAACTGCAGAATCTTGTCTCTTCTTTCCTGTACAATGTACTAATGAAATGTGTATTGTGATGGCTCTGTTAGTGCTTGTCTATCTTCACTTCTTTGTATGTGTCATTCAGTTAAAACTGTCACATACCCCAGATAGCAGTTGTGTTGCAATAAGAATAATTTGGAATCAGGATGAAGGTGTAAGAATGCCATTAGGTGCTTTGTTTTGTAGAGATTGATAAATGACCGTCACTTTCTTTTTCTTTCCCCCACCTTCCTTTTTTCCATTCTGCAGTTACATCAACCAGAGAAACAGAGAGTGGAATATCGTTGAGTCTGAGAAGGCTCTTGTGGTAAATAGTGCTGAATTAATACTTTTGTATGAGTAGAGATGAAATTACGCGACCAGGGATGATTACATAGTGAAGTTACTAATTTTTTTAATGATCTGTAAAATCTTCCATATGGGCAAATGACCTGATTTTAAAGCACATTGCTTTATCTTTTTGCTCGCACGAATTATCAGCAGATTAGTGACTGTGATAGTGACTTAATGCATTTTGTATGGGATGGAACTCAGAAGGGATACTTCAGAGAATAAAACAGTGAAGGAGATATTCAGTTCTCTGCAGTGACACTTGTACTAAGGAAAGGTTAACTTGTTAAAAAGTGGTGAAATACTAATATGCTGAGAGTTGTGTACCTATTTTCTGTATTGTATTTGATAAGGACAGTTTTGCCCTGTGAAGTGTAGGACATTGGGTGAGTTAAAATCTTTCTAATCTGTAATTAGCTGTTGCTAATTTTCCTCTGATCTTGGTATTGTATGTAGCTGATGAGTACTTGTCTGGATGGGGTGCCGTGAGAGGATTTACCAGAGTGCAAGTATCTAACTCTGCAAAACCATATGCTTTTTCTTCCTCAGGCTGAAAGTCACAGCATGAAAAACCAACAAATGGACCCCTTTACTAGGCGGCAGTGTAAGCCCACAATAGTGTCTAATGTGAGTGTAATACCTAAGTTTAATTGAGGCAATTTGCGGAATACCAGAAACCAATGTAATGCAGAGAGTAAGAAGGAAAGTTACTAACTGTGCCATATGCTATTAATGCTCTGGATGCCAATGTGAGATACAGTTGAGTGAGATCCTGGTCTCATTTTTTTTTTTTATTAATGCAAAGTGTGAAGGACGTAAGTGATGTGGGTATGTACTGCAAAAGCAACCATGATTTAGGCTTCTGTAGTGAGTTTCTATGTAGAATTACTCAGACTAAGTTAACACTTAGAAGCCAGTTTGCTTTAGGTGTGAGTTTCACTTCCATTTAGCTGAAACTTTCCTGAAGTATTGGTGAAAGGAGAGAGGAGAACAAACATTTTGGGCCAGCAATGGATAACGTAGTTCAACACAAACTTTCCATCTGATATTGTGGCAAAACCTGTTACTGCAGTTGCTAGACATAACTTGAATAGCAAGGTGATCCGCTCCTACTACTTCTAAGTAATCAGGTCCTATTGAGGCCTCTTCTGGAATAAAAGAAAACCTGGCCAACTTGGCTCCTATCAGTCTTCACAAACCAACAAGGGAATAGAAAAGAAATTCTATTGTGGGACTTGAATTAAACAATTATTTCTGAACTTTTTTATTAGAAAAAAATCATAACTGAGCTGCTTTATGGTAGAGAACTATTATGTCCAGAAAAATAGTCTTCTAAAGATTTCTTCTCTCTAGTAGTGTTTCAGCCAGAACTGAAAGCTGAAAGCAAATATATCTAACATTAAGAGCATATATATCTAACATTAAGTAGCATTAAGAGTAGTCACAGAAACAAACTATTAACAGGAAATGTATTTCTCATTTTTTCAAAGAAAAAGTTTCTGAAGGATGATTTTCAGTTTGTTACTGTTAGATGCATTACACAGATATCAGGATGATTTCAGTTGTCTCTGAGATCCTGAAGGTTGGGGGAACTGGTTTTAGACTCATGGATATGAGCACTGTTTTAACAAAATGTAGTTGTAGTTTTTGCCAATTTAAATGCAGTGGGGTTTTGTTTGTTTGTTCTTTTTGTTTAATATTTTCCCTAATATTT
This sequence comes from Anabacerthia variegaticeps, assembly GCA_035583185.1. NCBI lineage: Eukaryota > Metazoa > Chordata > Aves > Passeriformes > Furnariidae > Anabacerthia > Anabacerthia variegaticeps. Next base: position 25,215,739 of record JAWWEW010000165.1, read on the forward strand.
CTCCTTTGCAGTCCAGAGATCCTGCTGTCCAAGCTGCCATCCTTGCCCAGCTAAATGCAAAATACGGATCTGGGGTATTACCAGATGCTCCAAAAGACATGAGTAAGGCAAGTTTCCATTTCTGTCTCTCTTAGTTCCTCACAGTATCCTTTTACTCTGTGAAACTTATGACTAATAGGTGTCCATGCTTCAATTCTAGAAATGGGTATCCTGTAGATCATTGTTGTAGAAAAGCAACGGCTTTTTCTTTCTTGGGAAAAGAAATATAAGTTTCTTTAGCAGTATGAAACCTAAACTAAGTGTGTTTATGACAGAAGAGGGGAAAACATTTTCATCTCCATTTATCTGGACAGATAAGGGTTGGAGACTTACCTATAGTTTCTATTTCAGGGTCAAGGAAAAGATAAAGATGTGAACTCTAAATCAGCCAGTGACCTCTCAGAAGATCTTTTCAAAGTGCATGACTTTGATGTAAAGATTGATCTTCAGGTTCCCAGTTCAGGTAGGTGTTCCAGCTGAGTTTGGAGATGTGATTGTCCATCTCATTATGGTAGAGCTCACTTCTACCGGAATAATTCTTTCTAATTATCAGTGAGCTTTTGAAAATGGGAAAAAGGACTCTGTCATCTTGGCAAGTATCTTGAACTGAGGAGGGGATATGTGATAGTGACATCCATTGAGAAAACAGCTGTATTGTATTGGACTGAAAACCTGTATATCTGTGCTGGTTTTAAAGGTAAACCAGCAGGAGAAATGGACCCACCACAAGAGAGTTTATAAGTCAGAGTTACAATT
>JAWWEW010000165.1:25216633-25271962 GCA_035583185.1 Anabacerthia variegaticeps
TAGAGGGGGTAGAATACATAGCTTTGATCACCCCCCACACAGTGATAACCGGTCCCACCTGCTGAACTAGGACAATATCCCCATATTCATGCTTCAATAACCTAGGTAGCAAAGGAGATAATGAGTATTTTCTGATATATTCTTCCAGTCTACATTATCTATGATTTGCATAATCTTTGCGGAACAGGTGGCTATTATAGTCAATAAGTCTTGACAACTACTCTGATACTTCCTTTGTTAATTTGTCTAATCACTTTTGAGGATGGATAAGCTTTGGCTGTCTGTGATGCTCTGTTCCATGGTCTGTGTACATGCTGTGCAGATCAAGTATTTTTACTTGGATTTTGAACCTGCTGCTTTACCACATTGCTGTTCCCTACCTTAGGTATTGCAGGTGGTATTTGAAGCTAAATATTAGGGGAAACTAAACACTGGCCAGGGAGCGAAGATACAAACTTGCTGACTCTTCCTCTTTGTGATCTTGACTTTGACAGCCTGTGTAGCAAGAACAGTTTAGTATCATAGAATCATTTTGATTGCAGAAGACCCTTAAGATCATGGAGTTTTACTGTTAACCCAACACTACCATGTCCCCATGTGCCCACATCTACATGTCTTTTGAATGCCTCCAAGGCTGGTGACTCAACCACTTCCCTGGGCAGACTGTTCCAATGCTCCACAACCCTCTTGGTGAAGAAATTTTTCCTAATATCCAATCTAAACCTCCCTTAGTGTGCAACTTGAGGCCATTTCCTTGTGTCCTGTCGAGTTGTTTTACAGTGGAGGGAAAGCATGTGAGTGTACTAGTGCAATTTGACGCACAAAGCTTATTATTTCTTGCATTACATGAAGGATTAGATCTGAAGTTTCTTGGAGAGGACAATAATTTAGGAAGTACTGTAAGAATTCACAGACTTAAAACCTTGTCAGGAAGAGAGAGTAGGAGAAGCTGTCTTTCCAAACTAGATCAAGATTGAAACTCTGGATGTAAGAATGAGGTAGAATGCCAAAAATAGGAGAGACTTCCTGAAGCAGATAGTGAGAGTTATGAAAATGAGAGCTAGCAAGCAGATGAGGGCTAGGCACTGAAGAACAAGACACACAGTTTTCTTAGAACACCATTTTGACATCTTACTTTGTGCAGTCTCCTTTCTTAACAGAAGAACCTGGAGATTTGTTAAAATGTGTATTGTAGGTGTGGATAGGAAATTTGACTTTGTCTGCTTACTGTCTGTCTCTTTGTGCTTGCAGTTATGGGATAATGATTTACCAAAGATCCCAGAACTGAGCTTGAAAGCTGTTTGTACTGTGACTTCAGAGAGCTACAGTTTTCTTAAGAAATTAAAGTGTACTTATCAGCAGAAAGCTGGGTTGACAAACAGAGTCAAAATTGCATGAGTTGTATCTCTGAAGATAAGCTCCCTGATACTGCCTGTATTATTAGCTGAAGTTCTAACCTGATGTATACTGGAGAAGTCAAACATGATTTTGTGGCAAAATTATCAGCAAAAGCAGCAAGTAAAAATGTAGATTTCATGTATTTTGCTTCTCACTCTTTTCTTATCCCCAACAGAATCTAAGGCACTGGCCATCACCTCCAAGGCTCCTCCAGCAAAAGATGGTGCCCCGCGACGATCATTGAACTTGGAGGACTACAAAAAGAGACGAGGGCTTATTTGAGCATGCCCACTCTGCTGCTTCTGATCCTGCATGCTCCATGATGATGTCCTACCTTTTCTTCCTCCCTTTTCAGTTCTCCCTTCTGGGTTGGAGCAGCAATGGAGTTGGGAAGAGACTCTTTAAAACTGCCAGTCATCTGTAACATAAACCATTCAACTATTTACTGTATAGACCTCCCTTCTTGCCCTTTCCTCCTGCTCCCCTCACAAATGTGGATCTGTGCTATTTGGGGTTTTCCCATTTCTTTTAGTTTGAGTTTTGTTTTTATTTTGTTGATGCAGCTCGTTGGTCCACTCTGTGTTCAGTATTAGCCTGAGGTCTGGATTTCCATAGAAATCTCTTGGCAGTCACAGAATCAGCACTTGGTGATCTCCCCTTACATACCACCACAGGCACGGTGAATAAACATTGGCGCAAGACCTTTGTGGCTGGAAGGTCGTCCGCACTTTCTTCCTCTTCTTCTTCCTCCTTCATCCTAGCTTTGGAGAAGGGAATCATCAAAAACTGGCCTAGGTTCAAAGTGTAAATTTTTTGGGAGGGTTGTGTGACTTTTTTTCAGGTGTTTTTTATCATTTTTAAGCTGCAGTACTATTTGTATCCGTCTGTCACAGTTCTTTACGGCTGTTTTGAATTTCTACCAGCTGTACTTGAGCATCTGAAATTGCAAGAAAGAAACTCATTAAATGTGATTCTTCTTACTAAAACGGCTTGGCTGATATAGCTGTTTAACTTCACGTTCCCTTTTTTAATTACGCTTTACTGATGAGAAAGAGGTACACAGCTCTTAATGTGGGACTTGTCATCCATAGCATATCCAGAGTCTCCAGCTGTAACTGGGTGAAGTAGCTTTTTGTGGGATGACCCTGGGGTGCTTGTTGGTTGGGTTTTAATTTCTTCTCCAGGCCTTCAGTAGTACATATTTGTTAAGTCATCGTGTCTTCACTGGGCTCCAACTTACTTTGTTTCTTGCTTTATGAACTGTTTAAATGGGGCTTCTATAAAGAAACAAAACGTTTTAAAAAAAAATTAAAAAATCACTTTGTGTGGAAGGGGAAGGACGTAATAGAAAGGTCAGTGGGCAATGTATGAGAGGTAGCTGATGCACGTTTTTCATATATAAACTGGTACAAGTGGAGTGCAACACGAGCACAAGATTTATATGGCTTTATGGAATATTTGACTGGACACAAGTTGACAGCTAAATTATCACTCAGGTGTAAAAAAAAAAAAAAGTAAAAAAAATCAAGTGTAAATATAAGCGACATTTAACAAAGAACTTTTCCAAACAAGATACAACTAAATATATGAAACTAAGAACTAAATTAAAAGAGAATTAGAAGTCTGAAAGATTAGAGGCCCTCGTTCAGGTAAGCGTGCAAGCGCATGTTTGTTCCTGCTCAGGACAGTACATATATAATAAGCACTGAACTGAGTAAGAATGTTTCTGGGGGACCCTGAAGAGGGAAAATGCTGATGCTCTTCTTGTGTCAGAGCATTACTGTTTTTCTAAAATCATACACTGGTTACATTTAAACCTGTGTTTGATACTTTCTTGTTGGATTCTTAATGAAACTTTAATCTAGTTCTTATTTAACTTTCTTTTTTTAACAGTAGCTTTAAAGAAACATCTTGTAATTGTGTGCAGATTGATTCTATGAACTGTGTGTAAAAAGAAAATCAACCTATGAAGCAGCTCTTGCCTACATGTAAACAAATAATTAGAAATATTTGAATACTTATTTACTGAATAGTCCATAGTTCTAGGACATGTGGATTATTCTGTAAATATGTAATCATAGACTGCTTTATTTGATAGCCTATTTTAGCAGCTTCTCTGGAGTTGTAGTAGGCTCTCACATATATGTGCTTTTAACTTTTTAAGGTTGGATTTATGAAATCTACAGTCATAACTTCATAGGAAATGTGATTCACTGTGTAGATATGCATTTGATATGATTTTTGTTTTTTCAACAGTTTCAATGATGCTACAGATTTGTTGTTCAAAAAAATCTAAACTTACTTTGCAATAGCCAGTTTTCAAAATAATCACTCTCCAGTGCTTTGCAGAAATAATTCCCTAATCAAGCAATTCAGGAACTGATTTTTCCTCAGAAATGCCTCAGAGTTCTGAGATGCAGTGACAAATCTCTAAAGGTAAAGTTAACTCAAATACAGTATTTTAGAGTGTTTGGCCTTGTTGTATTGGTTTTAGTTAACTTCTACATTTGGTAACACAAGAGTAATCTGTACTACAGCAAAAATGTGAGTGAGACCCATACAGTGTTGCAAGTAACTTTTAGTAGAGATAACCAAAACAGAGGAGGTGCAGGGAGTTTAGGATGCCGATCTTAATGATGGACTGTGTCCTAGTTATCTGCAACTATGAAACTGCCACTTACCCTCTCAGAGTCTCTGGATTTTGCTGAAATGTTGTTTTTAAGAGAGGTAACAGTAAATTATCGTGAAAACCTCTTATACTGAGAATAATACATGAAGAAAGTACTCTTGAATAGTTACATAATTGTATGAAAGCTGTTATCTTTTTTTCCTTTAAGTGCATGTAAAGGTGAGTGACTACACCTCCCACTTGTTAGAGAGGGAGAGATTTGTTTACTTTGTTTTGTTGGTGTCCTAGCATAGTTCATCACAATTGTACAGACTTCTATAAATAAAATTGGTTTGTTGGTTTAATAAGGTTGATTGTTTATCCCTTGATCTGAGGTGCTAAGGGTTTCCTGTCTGGAATTTGTTTTTTTAGAAACTGACACTTCACTTATCAGTCTTGGGTGATTATATTTAACATCAATACTGTAAAATAATTAATGAAAAGAAATCCTCCTCTTTTAGAAGAGGAACTGTTAACTCCTGGATCACTCTCTAACATCTAGAGTTGGTCCTTATCACTAGAATCAAATGGAGTCTCTTGGAAGGTCAGTTCACTTGCACCTGTGCTGCATCTCACTTAAAACACAGACTTTGCTTGTCTTGTAGAAATTCAGACTACTTTTGTAATGAAAGATGGTAAAGCATATAGCTGAACTTAAAGAAGCTCCTGGATGAGGTGAAGCAAGATTGTTCTCAGAGAGTGCTTGGTGGGAGGATGAGACACAACAGACATATCTTTAAACTGGATGAGTTCTTCCAAGATGTAAGGAAAAAAAAATATCACCCTTAGGACACTTAGACAGTGCACTAGGATTCCCAGAGAGAGTTTTCTGTCTTGGTTTTGAGGTTTTCAAGAGAATGCTAGATTTAAGCCATGACTAACATGATCCAAGTAGCTTACCCAGCTTTGAGCAGGAGGGTGGACTGGAGACCTCCCTGAATCAGCAGTCTGACCTGTGATTCTGTAAGTAATTTCATATTGCTTTCTCAAGTTTTTCTCTGTCTTCCCTGCAAGTACTGCCCCCTCCCCATCCCTGTTCCAACATGCAGACTACATGCAGCACACGGAATTTGTCTCACAGGCATAGTGGCGTACAATGAGCAGTGCAGCTTTTCCCAACGTTTCTGAGACTTCCTGGTTGTGAACACCTATAGCATTCCTGTGAGGACTGTCTGTGAAAAAAAAATTGTCCCTATAGATTAACCACTGAGCATACTGGAAGACTGAGCCTTTTACGGGTAGAGTGAAGAACTGTTTTAAGAAAACTGATAGGAGTTACCCAGGTTGCCAAACAGGACTTGGCTATTTGCAAATGAGGATTATAGGCTATTGATTTCATTATAGTCTGGCTTCTCTAAATACACAGTTCATGCATAAACTTCTTTTTATCTTTTAATTGAATGGAAAATGAAAGAGCAGTTCTGCTACCATAGTCCACTGCTGATGTGGACAGTGACTTTCTCCTTGGGAAAAACCTGGAGTTTATCTGCTGGCTCTTTCTAAATTCTGCGTCCTGCATTCCAGTAGTCCGTGGCTAATAAAGTGTGTTTTCTGTAGAGCAAATAAAAATGAGTACGATTAGATTGGGTAGAACATATTTGGGATAGAATGTATTCTTTATCATTAACTTTGCACTCTGTCTTCAGTATTGAAACATGAGAGTAATTATTTGAAATGAAAAAGGATTGTTTTCTCTTTAGAAGTGCTGGCACTTGGTGTCAAGGAGTGAGCTGAATGCTTTAGGAGACTCAATATGCTCATGCAGTATAAAGCAAAGGAATGGATTAAAAAGTGATAATTATGGAGGGGTGTTCTTTGTGGGTGTTTTTTTCTTCATATCAAGCTTTAAAAAAAGTTGATTGAATTTCTTTATGTATTTGATTGCAACAATAGTTGGATGTCTTTCTAATTCCTGAAAGCTAACTGCAGAGTCTCTACCCTTCTAAAACTATTTATATGCCATACTGAGCTTCTGTCTTTCAACACATTTGTAATCTCCTGACAACAGAAGAAACACTGAACCCTCTTGAGGGTGGGAAAGAATGGTCATAGCCTGGAAAACACTAAGAACCTCTGGTCCATCAGGGTGAATACTATACATACTTCAAGACACAATATACTGCTTTCTGATAGCTAGCCTTCCACCTTGGCCAAATGTGGCACCTGGTTTGTGTGAACTACATTATTTTCACTGATGTTGTAGAAAACCATCATACAGTAAGTAATTTTCTGACATTTTTAAGGAACATTAAAGTTTTGAAATAGGTCAATTGGGGAATAAGTGGTTACTCATGTAAATGCTTGCAAGCAACATCCCTGACTTAACTGCATGTGCATAAGTTACCATGGATTCTGCACAAGTTTGTTTGGTTTTAGTAAATGTATATAATTTTTCTATATGAGACCTATGTTTGAGTACTGTTTTGGAGAAATTATAGTAAGTCAGTGCAGAAGCCCATGATCGCAGCAAAGGAGAAAGGAAAGAAAGTCACTGGCAAAAAAAAACCCAACAAAACTTGATGGAAGTCTCAGGTTGATGTCCTAAATCTCAAATTAATATTCAAGTAAAAATTTTATATTTTCTTTCTTCCTGAGACAGGTGTTTATTTGTTACTAAACCTCTGTCAGTTTGTTCTGCAGAAAATATGAGGATGGATAGGGTCGTATCTCACACTACAGATGAGTAACTTTGTCAACTTGATAAAGACCATTTTAGACAAGATTCATAAACACAGCTCAATGCTAAATGAGCATTGGAATGGAAGCAAAGAGTACAGGTTATTTTCTGGCATGAGTATATACATACGATGACCAAAATACATCGAGTCTTTGGGAAGTCTGGATTTATGACTCAGTGGATTTGAGGAAGGGGCAGTAGAGTAGGAGATTAAAGGCTGGGAATGATCTGCCTTTGTAAATAGCATGAACCAGATCACTGTGCCTGCTTCAGGAAAGAAATTCAAAATATCTCCACTTGAAAGTAAGGAGAGGGAAATCTCGACAGCTGTAAAATATGCCACTAAATTAAACAGCTAAAATATTATCCAAAATTTGTGATGGTTATGGCAAGCTCATTTGTTTGCTCTTCTTCGTGACTATGGACAAACAGGCAACTGCTAGATAACCCACCTGTTGCTCAAGAGTACCTGCCTTGAGTGCAACAGTGTAAACGGTGTCTACTTCATCCCTTATCTGTAATTCTTCCTGGTGGTACATCTGCCAACAGGTAACTGGCTCCCATTATTTATCAAGGTTAAATTGCTGCATAAAAAGCTCAACTCCTAAAGCTGGAAGTGTGGCACTCAGTTTTTAGGCCCTTTACTGGAAGCAGTGTTGAAGGAGTACAAGCTGATGTGAGGATGAGGCCTGAAAAATCAGTGACTCGGCAGCTGATTCACAGTTGTTTTCTGAGGTGATAGTTCTAGGGAAACTTCTGCTGCTTACCTATGCCAGGTATTTCTCATCTTATTCAAGCAACAACTGACTTTTTGTTACTGATTGAAGGTATGGCAGTTAGAAAAAAATTGTTGCTTATGTGCCAAGTATGCTGTAGAAGGTTACTATGAAAAATTAGAGCTTCTCCCAAGAACAGCACTATGGCAGTGCTTTTTCTGGCTGCAGTTAGCACAAACACAAGCTCAACAGATGGTTTAATATTGTAAGCTTCCTTGATTTGGGTAAAAAACTGATCTACATGACTGGGAAAAGCAGATCATATACAGCATGAACACTAAAGGAAAAGGACAAGCTTTTGTTTCATGCTTTGCTGTTGAGGACTTACCAGTCATAAAAAAACAGAGTAGTGGTTCTTCCTGTAATGAAGCTGTCCCCTATAGGTATTATAACAGACTAGGATGCAAATTGGTTCTCCACTATTAAGGTAAATTTGAACATTTGAATAAATGCTGTTGACATCTGAAAGACTACATTAATTTCAAATGCAGTAGTTTTCAATTTTGAATCAGGATTAATTGATTATTAATTTGATTACTGATTTTTATTTCCATTGCAGACTATTTTCCTAAATGATCAAAGACAGGAAGTTGAAGATAGGAAAGTATGATGGCAAAAACTGAAACGAAATGTAAGCTGAGTACCATTTTAGCATTTAGTAAAATTCTCTTCTAGCTCTGCTTCTGGTGAAGGATCTGCTGTGACAAATTCAGCAATTTAGCTTAGCAACCAAAGTCTGGAAGTGGGAATGAACTACTGTAACAGCATGGGGTATATGATCTTTAACAAAAAATTTCACTTTAAGCTAGAATTCCTTTACTGCTTAGAATGAAGAGTTTTTAATTTTAAAGCATTAATATTACAGGATGTACTCCTGGGTTTCCTGTCACTGTGTTGCCTGTTTCAGCTTGTGCAATCTGTTCACAGCAACAGATGCTCTTGCAGAGGCAAATAAGAGTACAGAGAAAAAAATATGTCTATAAATTGTGTCTTGAAACATTTTAGGGTTGAATGCCCAGAAGCCTGAAAACATACAATCCCAGATATTATATTATGGCCTACTTAGCCAATGTTACAGTGGATGAGAAGACTGTGAGAGGCAGTGGAACTGGTTAGAGTCCTTATGAAGAATATTTTTACTTACAGGTGACCTGAATTGCAAAGTCACAGATCAGGACTGTACCCAGGGTGATTATATTGTGTTAGCTACTGAAAGCTAGGGCAGGGGTCTTTTTAGACTGCCACACGCTAGTGTTTTGACTGCTTGGCAGAGACAGCCTGGGTAGTTGTTCTGATCCTGCACTCTTCAGGAAGTGATGCATAATGGGATCTGCTTTGATCTACCATAAAGTGACCCATTGCTCATGACAAGTTTCTTGATACCTGCTTAATAGTAATAATCATTACTTATTACTATAAAATTAGAGAGCATTTAAATTCTGAAGGCAGCTTATTGCCCCTTTGTTTTTCTCTCTTCCTGCTCATGAATTTCCATCTTGAATAAATTCTTCATTTTTATCACACCTTGTGTATTTATATGGTATACTAACTCCCTTTGCTGCAGTCCCTTTTCAAAGGGAGTAATGATGCTGACTTACCCTTGGAGGTAGACACTAAGTTGCATTCATTCTTAAAAGATAACCCATTTGTTGGGCTGTCTTTGCATGCAGTATGTCTTGGCTAACACTGTTCTTCAAAGTTATTGGGTATTTTTGATTTGACTTCTTGAGGATGATAGCAGATGGCCATGGCAAAACAATAGATGTTTTTTTCAAATGTTAAAAATATGGATGAATTGAAGTGGGAGTTTGACAGAAATACAAAAAATGTGATCTGAACCCAGCTTTGAAAGGAGGGGCTGACTGAGTGGGCTGTCACAGAGTGGTCCAGGCTGCATGAAGGTATTTCTAAGTCTTGGTCTAAATGTGGGCTTTCTCAAATACACTGTTCTTTGGTGAAGTGGAAGCAACAGAAACCAGGAAGGAGACACACCAATGTTGTTGCTTGAGCAACCTTTCTGAGTGTTGCTTGAACAACACTTTGAGTGTGGGGCTCAGAGAAAGCAAGATCTGGAATGCTGGGACGAGATGAGGGATTGTAATGTTGCTAAGACTGCAGCGCCTGAGGAGAAAGAGAATGAAAGGCAGTGCCTCGAAGGCTGGCCTGTTCAAACCTGACAACTGTGCTTTTGAAGCAGGGCCTGACCCCACTTATGGTCCATTGATTTGCCTTGCCAGCCCCCCGTGCTCAGGAGAGCAGAAAGGCAATATTGCTACTGAGCATGGTGAACAACTCCCACAGCTCAGTCTTATAAGCATTCTTCCCCAAATGCCTTCACTGGCTCTTTGACATAAGCCTGTATTAACACAGCTGTACTTCATTAGGTTCCAGAAAAATGGCAACAAGATTTCTTTGTAAAACAGTATACATGTATATGTATATTTCTAGTCTTAATTTATTACCATGACTGAAAATTAATCCTGTGGGAAAAACAACATGGTATTGTAGAAAGTCATTAAGAATTAAAAAGAACTGTTTTGTCAAGTTCAGGGAGGCTAAGCACCATTCAGCCATGGCAGGGAGCTATGGTAACCATCCACTTGGGCAAGCACATTCAAAAATGCTACTTTTTGCAAGTGGATTGAGCCACAATGTTTGACCAATCTCCTTTTAATGGTTTATCAGTCAGGCTATTGTTACAATCCTGGATGCTTTTTTAGCCCTAACATTGAACAAGGATAGCAAAAGGTGTCTCTTGGTGCAGGAGGATTAAGACTGCAGTCTTTGGATGTGAGCAAAATGGTTTGATTTCCTTTCCTGGTTGTGGAAGGTGCTAGTGACTTGCTGGCTGAATGAGTTGAGATGGTGATTCATTTAAAATAGAAGAAAGTTGCAAGGATGTTTCTGAAAAAGTAAAGATTTCCTGGTGGGGCAGATGTACAGCTATATTAAGTTTTACTTTATTATTTACCTGACCAGGCTGTAAAATATTAATTTATCTCTTTTCTGTCAAGGGACTGAAAGTTTCACAATAAAACTGTGTGGTGAGGCAGAAATATATTGGGTTTCTTAACAGGTTCCCAAGAGGACAGACTTATAAATCCTGCAAACCTGTGCAGTGGAGAAACAAAGATGCTGGGTGGGAACAGCTCCCACAAGAAAGCAGTTAGATTGTCTGTACTTTTGCCAGGGAATACGCAATTGCTTCTTTAGAGGGAAAAGCAGCATTCCTATTGTAGGTGGGGAGGTACTTCAGTTGGAGCTGTCAGGCTGAGTCTAATCAAATACCTGTTTGGGCCATTATCCTTTCTCAAACTACAGCTAGTGTGGGATGATTAAGGCAACAGTATAAGAAATAGGGCACTTTCCCTTTGAAAGCATCTTAATATCTACAGTTTGGGGACATCCTGAGCCAGAGGTTGTTTTGAAACTATTATGCTCAGTAACCACTAGAAGACCTAGCCCCTTTCTGTTTGTTCACAAACTCTTTTGGAACCAAGAGAAGACAGAAAGTGGCAGAAAACACTACATTTTTTACAACCAATAGAAGCTGAGATATGTGGAGAGGAGGAGTCTCTGAGATTCACTGGTCAAGAGACCTTTGGAGGAGGAACAAGGGTCAAGGAGAAACTATGATGGTCTTCAATACATCCAAAATTTGAAGAGAAGTCGTGTAGTGTGGGTGTTATTGTACACTTTAAAGTATCTGACTTGTTGCTAAAGACCTTGATTTTTTTCTTTTTCTGAGCAATGGTGTGAAGAGGAGCTAAGAGTGGTACTGGAGGAAACAGTACATCTGTGGTGAGCAGATGTCAGTGACACTTTTCAAAGCCTCCACTTTTTATTTAGATCAAGATGACAAACTGCAACATCACAAGTGTTAGTAGGAGCAGACCACCTGCCCAGTCATCACCCCTCTAAGCTGGCTAGCTGCTGGCATGTACTCCTTGCTGAGGTGCAAGCAGAACCTATACAGGGGTTTTGGTGGTGTGGGGCAACAAGCATCATTCCTTTGGCAGGAAGCCGTGTTGTCAATCTCCTCTGCTACCAGGATTCAGAAGGCTGAGCTGTGCTGTCCTGAGAAAAGGTTGTGAGAAATTGCTATAGTATCTGTCAGATGCTGTACCCATGACTTTGCCATCTTTCTTAATGACAAGATAATGCTGTTGGGGACTTCTCCTAAAGTTGTTTTGGGTTGACAACTGAGGATCCTCTCTCTCACTTTTGTTCTCTTTTCTGGGGTATACTTTTCTAATTACAGCAAACGTTGGCTATATGCCTTCATTTTTATGTGTCTCTGCTGTTTATCCCCACCCTGCTAACTATCTTTCCCTGTTAATGGGATACTGACTCCTGCCTCTAATCTCTATGGCCAACTTAAAACATCTTTCAGACAAGCTCCTTCATGCTTTCTGCCATGCTGCTTCTTGTGTTTTAGAGACACTTTATGTAAACAGTTTCAAGGGTCCTGATTTCTGGTTCCTCTACAGAACCCCAGTTGCCAATTCTGCTGCCTCTGGCCAGACATCCTTCCTTTCCTCTTCACCTCCCAGCCTGCGAGGCTCAGCCATCCGCAGCTGTGTCCTGGACAGTGCACCATGGCCACCCGTAGGGAGAGAGCAGCAGAGATATTTTTTCCCACTATGTTATTAAGGCCACATTTAGTGGTAGGTGCCGGTGCAGTACTGGCTCTTGCAGTCTTATTTTGCACTTCAAGTCACTGACAGACTTTTCCAATAGGTTCTTAAAAGGGAAGTCATGTTCCAGGCTGGTACAGGGGTACAGAGTCATTGCCATTTAGTTTTTCATCCTGCCAGTTGGCAAGCATTGCTGCTGAGCTGCCACTTCAGTTTGTTTATACCTGGTACAGCTTTCCTGTCCTTTGCTTTAGTCTTCTGTCTAAAGATAAGGTCAGGAGAAGAGATTAGTTGTGAATTTACAAGGTGGACATTGCTCAAGTACAGAAGAGAAGGTAACACAGAGAAAAAAAAGCACAGACCTGTCTTCAGAGCAGTTATGGGAAAAAGCAGAAAATTTAATCCTCTGTGAAAAATCACGGTAATTAAAGCAGAGAGAAAATTTTTTTCAAATCCAACGATATTTCCTGATCCTTTAGTACCTGTGGATCCATTGGCTGAAGGCTAAAAGAAAGCAGATTTACCAGCTCAACTGTTCAGCTGTTCAGTAGAAGCTCATGTCCCCCTTCTGTGATCACTACAACATTCACTACGACATCAGAGGCAAATACAGGTCCTTGGGACAAAACACCAAACATGCCTTAGGCATGCTCTGGGGAGTTTAAGAGCTGTGTCTCAGAGGAGAGAATAAGGAATCGCTGTTTACCATAACTGACAACAGTAAGCAGCTCAGGTCTCTGCAAATGCAGCAGGATGAAAAAATCATCAAATAATTCAGTTTGGAAAAGACCTCTACAATGGAGTCCAATTGTTAACACAGCACTACTAAGTCCACCGCTAAACCATGTCCCTAAGTGTCACATTGCTATGTTTTTTGAACGCTTCCAGGGATGGTGATTCTACCATTTCCATAGGTATCCCGTTCCAAGGCCTGACCACCCTTCCACTGAAGTAACTTTTATTAATATCCTGATCTCCCCTGGCACAACTTGTGTTTTTTTCCTCTTGTCCTATCATTTGTTATCTGGGAGAAGAGACTGACCCCCACCTCACTACAGTCTTCTTTCAGGTAGTTGTAGAGAGTTTTATAAGGTCCTCTGAGCCTTCTTTTCTCCAGGCTAAACACACTCAGCTCCCTCGGCCACTCCTCATAGGACTACCCTCTAGACTCTTCACCAGCTCTGTTCTCCTTCTCTGGACATGCTCCAGCACCTCAGTGTCCTTCTTGTAGTGAAGGGCCCAAAACTGAACACAGGGTTCAAGGTGTGACCGCACCAGTGCCAAATACTGGGGGAGAATCACTTTCTTGGTCCTGCTGGCTGCAGTAACGCTGATAACAGGCTAGAATGTCATTGGCTTTCTTGGCCACCTGGGCACACTGTTGGCTCATATTGAGCCAGCTGTCAATCAGCAATCCCCAGTCTTTTTCTGCAGAGCAGCTTTTCAGCCACTTCCACCACCCTGTAGCGGTGCCTGGGGTTGTCGTGACCCAGTGTAGGACATAAAACTTCCACTTGTTGAACCTCATACAATTTGCCTCAGCCCATAGATTCAGCCTGTCCAGATCCCTGTAGAGAGCCTTCCTGCCCTCCAGCAGATCAACACTCCTGCCCAACTTGGTGTTGTCTGAAACCTGATTGAGGGGGCACTTGGTCCCCTCACTCAGGTCATTGATAAAGATATTAAAGAGGACTGGCCCCCACAAATGTTCATAAGTTGCTATTTTTTAATTTCACTCTTCTTTTAATGTGTTTAAAAAGGAAACAGCTGTAAGTATAAAAAGTGTTCCAGGTGAAAAGTTTATATCCATATACTGGGTTTTCAGAATGTTTCTTTTCTCATCTTCCATAAAGATAATAATTGTATTGCATTCCACATCTTTTCTCCTTCCACAAAATCTTTCTTCAAACTTGTCTGAGATTTTTGTAAGGATGTTTAAAAATTTAATTTTATGATGAAAAATGGGATAAATCATAATTTTTTTTTTTGGTGGTTCTTTTACAGCTTTTTGATAAACTTTTCCTCTCTCCATATGACGTATTTTTCCACTTTAGAATTATGTGCAGCCTGCATTGTCTTTTAGGAATAAATAAGTACAGGCATGAACTGATTGAAATTTTCTTTTTTTCCCAAAATCTCAGGATGCTTTTAAAGAGGATGCAAGAAAGTACAATCTCTAGATCTTATTGGCATAGGAACTAGTAGTGTAAACCAGCTGAGTTCATTTTTCAAATACCATTCAAATAGGTAATGAACATACAGGTTAATTTCAAAGATACTAATCTCTTGTCTGCTAGTGTCAATCCAGTTTGGAGCAAACAAATATTTCCAACATTTCTAACATTCTTCCAGCACAAACAAGTCCATAGAGCAACTCTAGTAAAAAGTGTCAGATCTGTATCACAGAAAGCACAATGACTTGATCCCTTTACTCTGTTTAACATTTGAGAATTTTCACTGATGTGTTTATCATCTCATTCACCAAAGCAAATGTCTTATGTATTTTGTATGTCTCCAATATGTGAGTTATTTGATTGCTCCTACTTAAAAGTATTCATTCTAGTATTTCCTTGCATTAATCATAGGGCTTTATTGAAAAATTTTGTCTCAAAACATTTCTTTTTTTGTGTTTGTGCCCACTTCCAGCATCCTGAGTATGCATCTTTGTGTGGACAGAGGGCATTGTCCAGTGCAGTAATGAAACTTAACTGTGGCATTCTGTGGCCTTGGAAGATAGCACTGTCCATTCAGATTCTAGGTGCTCGTTTTCAGTAGTTAAGTGCTTTAACATTTCCATTAATGTTATGAAACAGTTAAGTTGTTATGACTAGAGCTCAGAGATTGCTTCTATAATGAAAAAAAGCAGGTCATTGCTCATGTATCTCCAGACTTTATAGGGTGACAGTTTGGAAGGACTCATACCAACAGAATTTGTAATTTATTTATTTTTGGACTGTTTTACTACACCAAAGCCAAGACTTCCCTTGGATTAGGCACTCAACACTTGTCTTCAGTCAGCTGTTAGAGTTCTTGTATGATCACAAAGTCATAAGATGGTTGAGGCTGGAAGGGATGTCCAACTTCCTTGCTCAGGGGGTGTCACTTTTCACCCAAGACAATGTTCAGGTGGTTTTTGAATGCCTACATGGATAGAGACATGGACACAATGTCTCTTCTACAACCTCTTCCAGTGCTCAGTAAAGTAGTATTTCCTGATGTTCACAGGGAATCTCCTGTAAGTTTTAGTTTGTGCCCATTGCCTCTTGTTCTGTCAGGGAACACTACTGACAAGAGCCTGGCTCCGTCATCCTTACACAGTCCTTTTACAGGTCACTGCATATTCATATGCACTGATGAGATCCTCCCTGATTCTTCTCTTCTCCAAGCCAAACAGTCCCAGCTCTTAGTCTTCCCTCATAAGGGAGCTGCCTCAGTCCTTTTATCATCTTAATGGCCTTTGCTGGACAGTCTCCGGCATGTCCATCTCTCTCTTGCACTAAGGAGCTCAGAACTGGACACAGTACTCCAGATGTGGCCTCACCAGTGCTGAGTAGAGTGAAAGGATCACCTTCCTCACTCTGCTGGCAACAATTCTAAGGCAGCCCAGGCTGCTGTTAACTTATTTTTTGCCACAAAGGCACATTTCTGGCTCATGTTTGACATGGTGTCCATCAGGACTCCCTGGTCCTTTTCTGCAAAGCTGCTTTTCAGCTGGTTTGCTTCCAGAATGTACTAGTAACTGGGTTGTTACTCTCCAGGTGCAGGGCTTGGCACTTTGTTGAGTTGCAAGAGGTTCCTATTAACCCATTTCTCCAGTCTACAGAGATTCCTTGAGCAGCAAGACAATCATCTACTCTGTCAACCACTTCTAACAGTATTGTATCAAGGGTACAGTACACTCTACTCCATTGTCCAGCTGTTGATCAGTACAGGATTCAGTACTGACACCTTGGATAAACTGTTAATTACTAGCCCTCCAACTAGATGTTGTGCCACTGATCACCACCCTTTGGACTTGACCATTCAGTCAATTTTCAGTTCACCTCATTATCTGCTCATCCAGCCCACAATCCATCAGGATCCTCATCCATCCTATAAGGATCCTCTGGGAGACAGTGTCAAAAACCTTCCTGAAGTCAAAGTAGATAGTATCCACTGCTCTGTTTTCTTCTACCAAGCCTATCGTAGGTTATCAAGCTAGTCAAACATGACTTCCCCTTGGTGAAGCCATTGTGAATGCTTCCACTAACCTTGTCCTTCATGTGCCTGGAAATGGTTTCCAGGATTAGTTGTGCCATCCGCTTCCCAGGCATCAAGGTGATACTAACCAGCCTGTGGTTCCCTAGGTCTTCCTTCTCCCCTTTTTTGATGATAGGAATGATGTTTGCTTTCCTCCACTTCTCAAGCACCTCTCCCCAAGCCCCATGATTGTTTGGAGGCAATGGAGTGGCATCACACTCACATCAGTTAACTCCCTAGCACCTGTTGGTGTGTCCCATCAGGGTCCATGGACTGTCATATGTCCAGTTTGCTTAAGTGTTCTCTAACCTGATCCTCTTTCAACAAGGGTGTATCTTTCTTGCTCCAGACTTTCCCCTCTGGATTCTGGGGCTTGGGATTTCAGAAGTGGATCTTTCCAGAAAAGAGGGAGGTGAAAAAAGCATTCAGTACCTCAGCATTTTCCATCTCCTGTGTCACCAGAGCCCCAGCCACCTTCAGCAGCAGGCTTGCATCTTCTTTATTCTTTATTTTGCCACTTCTTTTTTTCTTTTGCCAGGAGCTTCTTCTTTTACCCATGCTGGCCTCTTGGCACTTTTCCCTGACTTCCTGCACTTTGGAATGGAGTTCTCTTGAGCTTAGTGAAGATGATCCTTGAATATCAATCAGCTTTGTTGACTCATTCTCATTCCAGGGCCTTATTCCATGGAACTCATTAAAGCAGATCCCTGAAGATGCCAAGTTTTGCTCTCCTGAATCTCAGGATTGTGATCCTACTTTTTGCTCAACTTTCCACTCAGCATCCTGAGTCACTGCAGCCAAGTCTGCCTTTGATGTTTACATTCCCGATGATTGATAATTGTGAGTATGAAGTCTACCAGAGCACCTGTCTTTGTTGGCTCCACTGTCACTTTGATCAGTAATTTGTCACTGATGTTCTCTAAGAACAGAAATCTCCTGGATTGCTTGTGATGTTCCTCCAGCATTTATCAGGGTGGTTAAATTCCCCCAAGAGAACAAGGGGCTGGGAATGTCAGGTTACATATATCTGTCTGGAGAGGTCTTCATCCATTTGTTTTTCCTGGTCTGACCTGCAACAGACACTCACTACAATGTGATCCATGCTGGTCAGTTCTACAGTCCTTACCCATAGGCTCTCAGTTGGCTCATCGTCCATCCCGAGGCAAAACTCCATGCATTCAGGCTGTTCTGTCACAAAGGGCAGCTCCTTCTCCTCGTCTTCCCAGCCTGTCCTTTCTAAGAGCTCGCATCCCTGTGTTGAGGCATATCAGCCTTGATAGCCATTCCACCATGCCTTTGTGATCCCCAAAAGATCACGGCCTTGTGATGGCAGACAGGTCTCTAACTCCTCATGTTTATTACCCATGCTGTATCCATGAGTGTACAGGCACTTCCGAGGGGCACACTGGCATGCTGGTGGGTTTTCCCATCACGGTGCCCTATAGGCACTCCTTTCTTACATGCAATTGCTGGTAAACAATTGAAGTGACCTTGCTTAACCCCATTTTACTGATTTTGTGTTCCCTTTCATGATCCTGGGCCTTTTGCTTGTAAACGTATCCAACATGCCCTCACAGGGCAGTTGGTAACTCTCATCTTTCCCTGACATAATTCACATAATTTTCCGTTCCATCCAGACTAGTCCTGCAGAATTGCTTGTGCCTCCTAGAAAAACAGAAACCAAACCAGGCTTATGTTAAGAATGTATGATAGGGATAGAAAATTCCAATCTGTCCTCAAATATTTATGCTCACTGGAGTTGCTATTTTTTTTCATGCTCGACAGGAAAACTGCACAATGTGTGCATTGAGGCTGAGTAAAGGTAGCTAGGAGGAACTGTCTTTTATCTTTGACAGAAACAAATGTTACAGAAGTCTCTTCCAAAAACCTGAACAACACAATAAGCTTTCAGAGAAGAGAAATGGTTTACTGTGTTCACATGTTTATTCATATTTCTTGGTAAACTCAGAGGTCATGCAGTTCTCAAGTGGTCAAACAATGGTATACTACAATGGCTGTTTCATCGTATCTTTCCCATTCTCCAAGCATGGACACGCTTTCAGCTTCACTTCATGGCCTAAGGGAAGACAAGAAGTGCATTAAGCTTAGGTCTGAATATTTCTGACACAGAGAATGTGATTTTCACAGAAAACTGAGGAATGAAGAAAACTATGACTGTCCTCTACAGAAATCTATCCTTTTGGAATCAAAAAAGTCTGTTGTGAAGGCTCATGATAATAGATTTAAACTGTTGAATTTGGTGCAGAAAGAAGGAAAACGGTACTACAGAAAGACTTAAATTTCACTCAGGAGAAGCTGAAATCTCAACATTATGATGCTATGACAACCTGATTTGTTCATGTTATGACCTGCAATAGCTTAGCCTCTGTTTACTCTGGAGAAACATGGTGCTGGTGAGTGGTGCTCATCTTGCAACCCTGCAGCGGGAAGTGTCTATTCAGGGAGTACATACTGTGCTCACAGGGTTGCTTCATTGCCCTGTCACCATCGCCCCACTGCCAGGCCCCCCTGCCCACCCTGCCAAGAGGAAACCTTGGGGAAAGAGGCAGAGAGGCATGGGAGTGCCCGGCTGGGATAGCTGATGAGGCCTTATTAAGGGATCCTCTGAATTCCAAGCCACCAACTCTGCCTTCATTCTAGCTCCCATGGAAGAGCACTCCCTGGTACCAGGATCATCATCTTCACCAGCAGCCAAACACAGGCAATTGTTCCAGGAAAAAGAGTGTGTCAAGAAGCTGCACAAGAGCTTGTGTATGAGAGGAAACCCAAACTCCCGAGTGTCTGAAACTCTGCAGGAGAGTAGCAGGCAAATTGGAGGTGCCTGTTTGCGAGTTCTGTTTAACTCTAAGCACCATGTGAAAGGGAAGTAAAGCAGCTGCTGAAAAAAAGGGTTCAGAGGCTGGATATCTGTCAAAAATACAAGGTAAGTTAAGAAAAATCAAGCAGGTACCAAAGAAGACAGAATTTCCAGAAAGACATAAACACAGGTTAAGTCCTTAAAAAAATAAATGAATAAAAAGATGCTGGGGAAAGGCTATGTGATCCAAGGCTATCTTGTAATAGGATGTTGATATCACCAACTGACAAAAATATAGAATTTTCCAATTTATACTTAGCAAACAAAAATCACACTGCACCAGGATGCAAAACAAAGCCATGAAATCTCTAAGTGTTGGAAGGGGAAAAGCCTATGCTATCCTGTATGATATTAAATAAACACCCAAAACAACAACAATGAAAACAGGCATAGGACAATGAAGGTTGAAAGATCCAAGAAGGAGGCTTCAAAGGCTGCCAGTATGAACTAACAGGGAGTGGTGTGTGGAGCTGCACAAGGAAGTAACAGGCTGAAGCAAATCCCAGCATTTTTAAAGTGACAATACAATTGTCATGAGTAAAACTATTTCACAAAAACCAAACACAAAGACTGAAAAAACTTACCAAGAAACTTAGTAAATGTATTTTGTACAACACAAAATAATTATTTTGAAAACATTAAAGGGAGAGCTATGTCAAGAGACTGGAACATCTACTTATTGGCTGAAATCTTAATACAGATTTATCAGGCTGTGAGGTATTACTGTTAATGTGGATTAAGGAAAAATGTATACTTGTTAAACATGAGTCATCATATACTGCACAGATAAAATAAAATCTTGGAAGTAAATAGCTTACAATTGTTTTAGAAAGGAAAATGTTTATTCCATGCTTGTAAACCTGCCAAGATTTCAAAGAATGTGCACATTATGTTGACATACATTCACAGACATGATGATCGATTTAGAAATATTTTAAGGGATGTGAGAAGGAAATTTCTGAAACACAAGATGTAACTACAGCCAAAAACCCACAACAAACCTACAAAATATTTTTAGTGCTCCAACAAAAATGCAGAGAGAAATTTGAAAAATAGAACAGAAGAAAAATCTATTCAGTGGCTTAATTCTGTAGTAATCATGAAAAATGAAAGTGTACATGTTTGCATAGGTTTAGCTCCAGGGATTAATGCAACATAAAAAGGGCTAAAATTGTATACTGTTAGCCTCAAAGCAATGTAGATTTGGAAATATATGAAAGAACGAGAAAGGTAGAGGAAAAAAAAATCAGAAATACTCAAGAAAAGTTGGCAAAGAAAACGGCACAAACTTAAAATCTGCAGCTGAAAATGTTTGCATGCACATGCTTGAAATTCTCTACCAGTCTGGATTATTTCCTCAATTCACAGAAATACTACTATTCAAGCACTAGTCATGTAACATTATGTTTAAGAGAACTATAAATAGTGTCTGGTATGTTTGTGATGCCATGCTAAACGTGATAATTCCTTATAAATAGTACCCAATTTGATAAATTCAATTTTTTTGCAAGAGAATACTACTGTACCCATTTTCTATTGAGTGTAGAGTTTCCACACTACAATATTCCCATGGGAAAAAAAGTACAGACATTTTAAGACTAGATAGTTAGGTCCAACATCCTAATTGCATAGCTAATAATATTTGAAACAGGTAGTTTTCAATAAGATTGGAAAACTGGACTTCTTTACAATATAATGGGCAGTATCAAAAATGTGAATATAGTAATCTGTTACTTGCCCAAGCAAAAAATAAAACTGAAGATGTTCTAGGAAAAAGCAGACTTGAGACAGTGGCAAACAAGCTGAAAAAGACTGGAGGCTTTTCTAAATTTTCATCAAATTACTACGAAATTGTTATTGAACACGATTAGGTATATAAAAGCAACAGGGAATATTTGCATTCTTACAGAAAAATGGGAAGGGAGACGAAAAAAAAGAAAGTAGGAGTTTCTAAATTAAAATGCAGGACAAGCTGTTAAAATTTGACATCTTTGAGGGATGGGAGCGAGCCAATCATTGTAGAGAGCAAATGCTAGGAGCTGTTTTGGAAAGTCATGAAATGACATTTGAAAATGCTTTGTGTAATAATTTTCCTTATGGAAGAGAGAGTTGTTAAGATAATTGTTCCTTTTTGAAACTGGCATGATTAACCCAGATCAGCTGTTGATGTGAGGCAGTGCAAGATGTACCAGATTTCTGTCAATTCTTCATTCTTTGCTAAGCTCCATTGCCCCTCCTTCCTCAGTATTTTAACTCTGTGTTAAAAATACACCCTTCTTATGTGTTTTTGATTTAGAGTTCAGAAGTTATGGTGTGATAGATTAAAGAGTGCCATGTTTTATACAGAAAATAAATTAGGAAAACCAGAGTTTAAAATTAGACTGTATTAGTCTAACTGGTGGATTAATTGTAGCAGCTTGGTGCATGCATTATTTCTGGCTGAGTTACTCACACTCACCCCTTTTTCAGCAGAATAGTGGGAGTGAGGCACTGAACAAACAAGACAAGGAGCAAAAACTAAAGATTTTAAAGTTGAATTGTGAACTGAACATTTCAGAGGGTTAACTGAAGGTCTGTTAGAAGCTGCATGTAAAGAAAATATGCAGCTATGGCACAGCAATATGATTATTTCCATTCACTGTTTATCTTACTTTCTCCAGCAAATGAGATTAAAGCTACAATGGCAGATAGGACATTTTGTGGGGAAGGTTGCTTTTCAAAAATCATTAACTCCATGCACACAAGAGAACAAGGACTCCTGGGCATTTCAAGGGAAAACAAAGCCCTGTAAGCCTCATGAACACAATTGCTACTGCAGCACTGGAAGGACAGTGGGGAACTGGCACTGAGTGATTTGTGCAGACTGCTGCAGCCCAGAGAGCTGCCTATGACCAGGGTTTAGATGGGATGAGTGGTTTGTCTCCAAATGAGTATGGGGACCTACAGAGACAATAGTCCATGGACTATTTTCACCATAGATTTAGGGAAGCTGTGACTCCCAGAGGTGAGCGGGATCCTGCTGACTTGGAGAACCAGCCAGCTTGACCAAAGGACTCAGTTTAAGGAACTCTACTAAAAATGTTTGTCACAAAGTGCAGCCAACAAATGAAAAAAATGAAAACCAAGGATTGCTAAAAGCAGAAAGAGAAGAGCCTTAACACTGACATTTTATAAGACTGTCAGCTGACCCATGTCCACAGCTCGCTGCAAGCACTGATACCCACTGTAGGCTCCCCCCACACTGGCAGTCCTGGCTTCAGGACACCACTGGGTCCAGATCAGCCCCAGCTGGAGCCTCTCCACAGCCGGGGCTAGCTGTGAGCCCAGCCCAGGGCTCTCAGCCTCTGCCTGCCCTGGCAGGTGCTGGCCTGCAGCTCAGCTGTGCCAGAAACACCTTGCTCTGGGCCAGTAATGCCCTGGCATGGCCTGTCCCCATGACTGACTGGAGCTGACCCTCACCCTGCGGGCTGGCTCTGTGGCCAGTCTGCCCAGCACCATGAGCCTGGTCTTGTCAGTGAGACCCAGGTGTCACCTGGGTTAGCAGGACAGGCCCTGCTGCCCCGGGGATCCCCTTGGACCTGACCCTCCAGGAGCAGCTGCCATGCCGCTCTGCATCCTGGGGAGGCAGGAGCTTCTCCATGCATGCTGTCTTCATTCGAGGAATGCCACCCTGAGGAAGGGTCCTGGATTTACTCTCCAGTCATTTTAGCGCAAAGCTGTGCTGTAACAAAGAAGTGAGCAGGTGCGTGGTGCATTTAATGTGGCTCTCTGTTTCTGAGCCGGCCAGGTCACACCTTTACCTCGTGGTTGTGTTTTGTGCAAGCCAAACCCCCCAGCTCCCTCCTGCTGCCAGTTCTGCCTGTGGAAGGTGAAATGCCAAAGTCTGTGGTGGTAGCATGTCTGGCTCTTAACTCCCTCCCCTTAGCTCTCTTTTGGCCTAGCTTGGGTTAAAAGCCTTGATTTCTAAATATACTGTATTTTAAAGATGTTGATTTTTTTTTCCTTGCTTCATTTTTAAGTAATGGGGAGTGGTGATTCCCAAGACACTACCAGCACACTGCTTTACCTGAAATTCTTCTGTTCCTTCTGTTAACAAGAAGCTCTTGTTTTCTTCCCCAAAGAGTATCTGATATTCTCTAGATTAATCAGGGAACCTTTATATCTAGCACTTTAGAGTCTGGAAAAATAATCTCTGTCCTTGGTCAGTCTGTACCAGCAGATTCACATCAGATTATTTATAGAAAACCATGATGAAGTGCCTGCCTGATATTAGTGATCAGCAGAAAGAACACCTAATTGGAATGTTGAAACTAATTAACTCTACTAAAAATAGAGTGCAGATCTCCACATGATCAGAAAAATACATAATCCATTAGTCAGTCACCATCCATTAGTCTGTTCTGACCCATCTTTGTCCACCAGTTCAAATGATTAATTTGCAGTACAAAATTTTTTTTAACTATGTATCTGTTTTCTTGATTACAGATAATTTGGGATTTTATGGAATAGGTAGACCAGGAGAAACCAAACAACTACGGTTTCCGATCATGTATCACATTCAGAAGAGCAAGATACCTGAAATTCTCCCTTTTTAGCTCCAGGCAGATACCAGAGTTAAGAGTTGTGTAGGAAGAAGAAAAACTGGCAGAAGATCTAAATATGAAGATTGCCTACTTCTGTGAGTCAAGACACCAGTCTTGCATTCCTGAGCACAAGAAGACTCTCAGGTAACTTTCCACAGCTAACACCTTTTCAATAGGCACTTCCAATGTTTCACTACTTCAGGATTTTCCCTTGAGTGTGGGGGCTTATATTTAGGGCACACTTTATCATCTCACTCTTTCTGTATTTTTTCATCTGCCTACCCAAATCAATATTCAGCCAAGTCCCTGCAAAGAGAGTCTGAAATCTTAATCAGACTTCCAACAATTTTTTCTGATTGGAAACTTCTTAGGTGTTATGTACCTTAAGGAGAGAAACAGGAATTAAAGTCAACAGTGTTTAGCCTGACTTACAATTATGTCCCAGAGCTTCCCAAGTATTTACGCACTTAAACGTCTGATGATTTCTCAGATCCTCCACATTAGTTTGCTTCTATTAGCTATATTGTTTCAAATCAGGGTAGTATAGAGACAGTGCTTAATATCAGATACAGTCATTAACTTGCTGTCTTTGGACTCTTCGGAGTCCCAACCTTCACCTTCTAGTCTTGAGCCAAAACAAACATTTTTCCTCCTTTATGAGTACCTCTGGTGGAAGTTGTTCAGTTTTGCTGAGATTTCTGGCAGGGAAACTGTGAGTACTTCCTGTGACAAAGACACACTAAGGCACCTTTACCAAGCGTACTTACGGTAGTAGGAATACCTGGATATCCATGCAAGCTTGCAGTAGTGATGTTAAGGAGAAATGGGATCTCTTCTTGAAGAGGCCCCTAAGTACTTCATAGTAGTGCTTGATATTGTCAGTAACAGGCACTGACTGGTGAAACTCACATTTGGCTGTGTACACCAGACCACAGCACATACCCTGAGTTTGGAATGCTTCTCAGCAGCATAAACACAGATTTATTTTCCACTCCTACAGATTTTATCATGCAAATCAGAGTGAAAATGATGGACTTCTAAAGAATGGTCAAGTGTTGCATTAGGTGGGGAAATATTAGCATTTTGGAAGGTCATCCTTGGATCTCTCAGTGTAACTAGGAGAGGCATCTAGAGGGCTAATTCTTTACCTTTGTATAGTATGCTGTTACTAACTTCTGACAATCCCATTCTTTATTACTTCATTTCTGTCACAGCTAGCAGAGCACTGTCAGAAGCTTTCTAAAATTATTATACTTACTGGTTCCAGCATTATTTTAATTATTGAAGTTGAGCCACAGGTGACTGAACTTTAAGAATTGAACTGCATCTGTACCTTTCTGTAAGAACTTGCCCTTTGCTTTGGAGGCCAGACAATTTCAGAGTGCTCTGATCTCCTAGAACAAGAGAAACCACATTACCCACTATTGTAACTTCACCATGATGGACTCAGACTAAGCTTTCTGTGGAGTCTAAATAGGTGGATGCAAGGCAGTTACAGAACATCTATCCTTTTTTCCTGTGGCATTCATAACTTCCATATTCCAAATTTTCTGCTCACTTCATAAATGCATTTTCTTCACCTGTTGCATAATACACTCCTCATGGTGTATCCGCATCTGTAGAGGTATGTGACAAGATAATCATCTTAGTGTGCAAACAGATGACCTTTGACAAAATCATTACCCCTGACTTGATTGGGAAATGCTCATAAAACTGGAAAAAATGAAAGATTTCTTGTTTCTGAGAGCTTAAAGTGTATGCTTTAAGCTTTTGAAAACACTCTTCTACCAGTTGTTTCCATCAAGGAAGAAAGTCCTTGTTCTTGTCTGTCCCTGGCCACTTATGTGCACACTGTGTGGTATTCACTATCGAGCATGAAAAAGCAGCAGCCTCTGTGTATGTGTGTGTGTGTTTGTACATAGACTTTTCACAACAGAACAGAATTTTGGTCCCTGTTGTAGGTTACCAGAGCAGAACAAAATTCTTTGTGAAGGAAGGTAATGATGGCTCTCCAGAGGCAGCTCTGTGGCTGCTATACTACAGCTATGTGGCTGCAGAGGCTGGGGCTGAGAAAAGTTGAAAAAAGGGCCTCTTTCTCCCCCAAGAACGTGAAAACCAGAGCTGCCCTGTGATGCAGAAGGCTGAATCTCATTAATTCTGGTTCTAGTGTAGGGGAAGAATTGAGAACTAAGAAAACCATACTGTGAGAGTCAGAAAAGTAGGGAAAGGAGACATGGATTGGCCACAAAACCCCCAGCTGGCAGAGAAGCTGCAGTCTGCTTGGACAGTCTCTGGCTGGAGTTTACCAACATTGTCATTATATTTCTAATACCTAACCGAAGTTCCTTACTGTAACAGACACATTAGTTCTCATTCCTTCGAAAGACAATAGATTATTTCCTCTTCCTTGCAAAAACACCTTTTACTTATTTGAAAACTGTTTTCTTTCACATCAGTATTCTCTTCTTTAAGCCTAATAACTTCAGCTTTTGCTTTTCATTATCAGAGGTCATAGTCTTCAGATGTCTAATCATTTTCACCTCTCTCCTGAGCCCTATTTGGTTTGAAGCACTGTGCCCAAAACCAAACATGTGAGAATCTCAGCAAATCCTGCCTTTATTTTTGTTTGAAAAATGGCTTAAGATTCGATTTTCAGAACTTTTCTCAATTTTCAGCCCCAACAAGGGTACACAACTTGTTACTCCAAACATTGCAGTCAGGGACATGATATCAGGTTCTCATTATTATAATACAAACATTTCAGTGTATGCCCTTATTAAGAAGCATGGGTAAAACAGTCATACCAGTGTATATGATCATAGTATGAATATTCATAGAGACAGAAACAGAAATTAGATGTGAATTTCTGATGTTCAGGGAAGACTTTTGTTAGGGATATAATTTCACTAAGCTTACTACCTCCAGATTTGAACAAGATGCTTATACATCTATGTGCAAATTAGTACATACAGTTTATGTATAGGTAAGCAAGCAAGACATTTCAAAAAAGTTCTTTTGAAAATCTGTGACCTTCACTGTATCCATTGATTACTGATGCTGTTTGAGTCTTTGTCAGCACACAGCAAAGGAGAAAATAGGCCACAGAGATTGCAATTGCCCCATATGCAGAGGAGTAATTCTTCCAGAGAAAGGAAAAGCTAGTTAGAAGATTTTTGCCTACACCTACCAAGGTTATAGACTTTGGTGCTGCTTATCTATTAGTACTTGAAGATATGTAATGCTTTAAGATCCTCAGATCTACTCTGTTCTGCCTCTCTTGGGACTCTAAAGAAAAATGCCTTTTGTTCCATTTTGGCAACATATTAATATATTTTAGCATACATTAAAGAAGACTAAATCCAAATTCCATGTAAGGAGAAAAATCCCTATCTGGTCAGGTGAATATGCCAATTCCTTTAGTATGTGTCCATTGTGAATTAGGAAGATCTTCAAGTATAGGGGTATTACCCCTAAGAGAATTTATAACTCAGTTAATCAACACATCAAATTGTTTTGAAGATCAATAGAGCAGAAAATCAGAAATTAAAAGCATCATGATTATACTAAATAATTTAAATGAGAAGAAAGAATGCATTATTTTTCTTTGCAAGGCAGCCAAAACACTCCAAGTCTTTGAGTGTGAGTCTGGAGAAAGCAGGCATTTTGCCCACACTGAAAATAAAGTTATATTGAATTTTCCTTGAACGGCTGTAGCACTGTCAAGGCTTGGGAGAGTGATTTGACTATTTTTTTTCTTTTTTTTTTGATTAATGGAAACAGCTCACTTTGATCAAATAAGCCTTTGAAAAACTGCAGTTTTCTTATTAGCATGATTGTTAGATACCCAGATCCTAACATACAAATTCTTTCAGTGCTTGTGGGGAATGCATGATGCTCAATCCACTGCAGCTCTGGATTGCTTCAGATCATGCAATTTACAGGACTGTCAATTACTCTTCTAGCAGATTTTGTACCCATAATAAAGGACCAGGACTGGCAGTAAAGCTGACCCAGGGAACAATAGGGTCATGAGTTTGACTCAGCAGTATGCAAAGTTTTAGAACAGATTTTAAAGGAAAGAAATAATTAAGGCAGGACAATAAAATGGAAAATACATTATTCCAAAGGTAGATCATGCTGTACTGATCTGATACCTTTGATAAATGAAATGATGTAGTGAAGAGAAAATCTATTTATTTAATTTGCTTTGACTACAGGAGAATGTTTAGTACTGTATCAGTTTGAAAATCTTGCAGCTGAGAGTTGCACTTCTGATGAACGCAGCAAGGACATATGGGGTCTTCAGAGCACAGACAAGTGATTGATGTGTGGCGTGATAGAAACGTAGGATTGAAAGAGGATGTAGACAGTGAATGTAATATGACAGATTTCTGAATATAGTGGTTACAGCAACGTGAGACTGCAGTTATTAAGATCTGACAAGAACACTGCTAATAACTGATGGGTGAAGGGCAAAAATCTAATAGCAAATTTTATTTTTTGAGCTGTATTAACCAAGGGACTGTGTAGATTTCTATGCATATTCTTTTTTCCTTTTTATGTTCATTATTGAATATTGTTTTTTCACATGTAGCAAGTATATGCTACTTTCTCCCCTTTCCTCCTTCAGGAGGGAAAACATATCTCTTCCAAACTCAGATCACAGCATCAACAGTTTTGTTTAAGGTTTTCTTGTGTGTTTGGTTTGGGGTTTTTAAGACTATTGAAGGAATTTGATTATAAAATACCCAAAACAAACCTTATTTTGCACTGGTTATTTATATAATCAAATATAAATAGTTTGAATTATGGAAAAGTCAGCTGACATATCAATGATCCAGAGACTAACAGAGTATAGGCAGAGAATACAACTCAATCACTTATCTTGCTTTCTGCTTCCAGAGGTCTTACTGGTCTTTTATTAGGTAACCCTGTCACTTTGACTATTTGCCTCCACACTCAAACATATCAGTAACATATATGAGTATTATTGTAATTTTATTTCTTACACGGAAAACCTTAATCACAGATCAAGTGCTGAAGATCACCATGACAAGGATCTTTCCGTGCCAAATGTTTGTTTGAGACACACCTGCACTTAGAAATTTATCTCCAGGAGATTTAAATATGTATCACCCATTTTCATTAGTTTACTTGGGACAAATAATACAGTGGTTTCTGTGTAACTGATATTATTATGCTTCTGAACAATTATGTGAGTATGTATGTTAATGTTTATCCACGTTTGGAGGTAAAGGGTATACAGATACTCCTACTTTTAAAGTTGTACAACATTTTTTCCTTATAATCTTTCCCAAATTTAGTTTTCAGATTGAAAATGTTCAATTTTCACTTGTTTTTTTTTCACAATTAAAACTAAGTTTATTTGATATTTCCAAAGCAAGTTCAGTGTATTTTGTTGTAGGTCACTATTTTAGAAGATAAAAGATAAAGAGTGTAGTAACTAAAGCTTGTTACTGACCATTGCATGACAAGAGAACATGAATCCAGTGCTTTAGGCTCCTGTGTGTTATATTCTGGGAAAATACTGCATTTCAAACACTGACTTAATGAAACTGAATGTTTTCTCTGTGATACTGATATATGTTCTTTCCTGAACATTTTAAAGTCACTGGCTGCTCTTGGCTTTCTCTTACTACTGTCTTTGTTCTACTTTGCAGACCAAAGCTCAGTGGCAGAAGCCTGTTCAGTCTGGCTGGAGAAATGTTTAACAAGAATTCTGGGACTGGTGACTGACTTTTGTCAAAATCAGGTTGCCAAAAAGTAAAAATTTTTATTAGGAAAACTCAAATAGTTGTGAGTTAAGATAGAAGAGCAGAGGATGGATTCATTATCATTAAAAATTTTAATCCAGGTTGGGTGCTTTTTGGAGAAGTGTGTTTTTAGCCCAAGCCTATGAAATTAGTTTCAAAGAATAACTAAATCAGACATGAATTCTGCAAGAAACTAGCCTAGATAACCAGAGTCCCTTGCCCCATTAGATCTAGGAATATTTTCTTCAAACTAAAGCTCTCAGTAATTTCACTAAGAAGCTCTCATATATCTGTGATGTGAACCAGGAGGGTATCAATATTGTTCTGGTCATGGGACTTCATAAAAATACACCCATATTTGCATGCTGTATATCTCTCTAGAAAAGTCTTTTAAATAATGGAAATTTTCAACTGTAGTCTTCAAGATTTGCATGGGTGGCAAGCAGGACTTTCCAACTTTGCAGGAACCATGGGATGCTGTAGTATAGGGCAACACAAATGAAAGCATGTGCAGTTTTTTCCTTTGTTATACCTTCTTTTTTTCCCACCACACCTAGAAATGGAAGAAAAGAAAATAAAATAAGCTCTACCAGAGAGTTTTTTAAAAGACTGAGATTGAAAGATTCTCTTCAGTTTGCACTATGTTATTCTGTAACAATATCAGTATTTGCTGATCTCTTTACATCTGCAAACATAAGCATGTTAGACACCTTTCTGTGATCTGCTTATTTTTTTCCTGTGCCATAAATATTGTCACATGCTTTTAATAAAAATATGAGAGTAAGATAAAGGAAGAAAATCCCCCTTATTTCTCTGATACCAAAGTCAGGTGTCTTGATATGTTGGAGGCTTCTGCTTAGGATCCCTAATAATGAGCAAATTCCACCAAGCTTAGTTTTTTATCAGCAGTACTCCTTTGTAATTTAGGCCTCCTGGGTGGGGATTGTGTTTCTATTATACATACACAAAAGAACAGTGATATTCTGATTCTTCTCTAGGTATTGCTCACTTAAAAACAGTCATAACTGAGAATTATTGCCTGTATATCATACTTTTGCCTGTATATCATACTTTTGTCACAACAGTTTTCATTTAATTTCTAAAGATATATAGATAATGTATAACTGAAACACTTGTGGTTTTAGCTGATAGGGTGTTGCTCTGCCTCAGGGTACAGTACAAAACATTATCTGCAAATTATTCAGTCTTATAATCTTATTAAATTGTGATTGGCTAATAAAGTCAATAAAGTCCCTCATTCACCAGAATATTAGTAAGTCAAAGGCAACAAGCAAATGTACTGGGGAGCAGCTTCTGTGGGTTTTCTTCATTTTTGTTTAAATGTAGAGCATGCAACGCAGTGCTATTCCTACAGTAGGCACAAAATCAGCAACTTTGTCAAGAAAGCCACTCGCACTTTTGGATTTTTTAATGGAAACCATACCACACCTAGGCTTTACAGAAATGGAGGAAATCAGGCTTGTGCTGTGGGCATGGATGGGTGAGTACTAATGATACATATCTTTAGACAGTGATTGTGGTCTAGTGATAAAGGCTGATTTTCATCTCCTAAATTAAACATCTAACTTTATTGCAGACGGCAGAGTCTCGATTTTGAGGTATGAATGAGGGTGTAAAATGACATAAAAGACAAGCGTAGGCAGAGCTGCTGATGCAGAACTACAGGGCACTACCTTGTACTGCATTAGACCTAAAATTTTCATGAGCTCATGTTGCTGTCAGTCAGCAGATAATGGGTCAGGCTCAAAGTCCAGCTTACCTCTTCCAAACCCCTTCCTGCTCGTGACAAAGTTGCAGTCACAGTATACAGGGTGCTATGCATAAGATAGACCCATTTTCTAGTTATGTGTTTGTTAGAGTTGGACAGCTTTTTTCACAGAATTATGGAAGGGCTTGGGTTGGAAGGGACCTTAAAGATCATCTAGTTCAAACTGCTTTGCCATGGGCAGGGACATCTTCCACTAGAACAGGTTGCTCAAAGCCACAACCAATCTGGTCTTGAACACATCTGGGACTGGGACATCCACAGCTTTTCTGGGCAACCTGTTCCACCACCCTCGTCATAAAAAAAGTCTTCCTTATATCTTGTCTTAATATACCCTCTTTAGTTTAAATACACCCTCTTCCATTTTAAAGCCATTGCCCTTAGTCCTATTAAAAAGTTTGTCCATGTCTTTCTTATAAAGCCCCCTTTACACACTGAAAGGTCACAATTAGGTCTTCCCGCAGTCTTCTCTTCTCCAGGCTGAACAATCCAAACTCCTTCAGCCTGTCTTCACAGGAGAGGTGCTCCAGTCCACTGATTATCTTTGTGCCCTTCCTCTGGACTTGCTCCAACAGGTCAATGTCCTTCCCCAGTTTTGGGGACCCCAGAGCTGGGCCCAGTACTCCAGGTGAGGTCTCACCAGAGCAGAGGGGCAGGATCCCCTCCCTCAACCTGCTGGCCCCACTGCTTTCGATTCAGCCCAGGATATAATTGGCTTTCTGGGCTGTGAGCACACTTTGCCAGCCCATGTCCAGCTTCTTATCCACCAACATCCCCAAGTACTCGTCAGAGCTGCTCTCAGTCTTTCTCTCCCCAGTCTGTATTTGTGGTTGGGTTGCCACAATCTAAGTGCAGGATTTTACATTTGGCTTTGTGAACTTCATGACATTTTCACGGACCCACCTTTCAAGGCTGTCAAGTCTCTTTGGATGGCAGAGGATCTAGGCAGCCCCTTGGCAGGGGATTTTTCATAACATCGTCAGAGAGCTGGGAGATTGTTAAGGACAGATATTGGGAAAAGATTTCCAAATGCATACTCTCCTTTTCCCATCTTCTTTAATCCTTCTATCAAGGTCAGCCTCAGGTTGAATCCAATGCATGCACTTCCATACACTTTGAATACTTTTGCCCATACTTCTGTCATCAAATAGGTCCTGGTATCCAGACAGCCTAGAAGCAAAATGATTATGTACCACTTCAGAATAGGTAGAAATTAATGTATTTGACATTAGTGTCCAAAATACCTCAGACAGATTTCTGCTAGCTTTGAATCAGACCCTTGTGAAGTAGAAATTGAGAAACTGCATAGTGCAGGGATAAGAAAATGTTTAAAATCAAATAAAATACTAAAAATTAAGGTAAAGGTCACTCAGTCCAAATATTTTCTTTCTTTTTTTCTCAAGTCTAACGTTGCTAAGAAAAAAATTCAAACTCATTTTCTGAAGAAAGACCACAATGTGTCATGCTGTATGAACAGTATTCAAGGATACACCTCTTTATTAGAGCTAAGTCACTAAGTAAACAGAAAGAAAACTTCAGCCAGAGCTGTGCAAAGCTGTATCCAGACAGGAAGATCCAGAAGCAGACAATGCTGTAGAGGTACTTCTTTTTTATTTATTCCTTTTAGAATATTAGTATGACTTTTTTTTAATCTTCTAGGTGTTTTGCCAGTAAATGAAAGCTTTTGTATTTTCTATTTGTGTTTTAAAAGATACTCAATTCTGACTTTAGGTTCAGTGATGTCAAGGGCAATTGGCTTTCTGACTGATCTCTTCAGATGCAGAAACTGTTTTGCAATTATTAATGTTGTTATGTGGTTTGTTAGTTCTTTTGTTATATTGCCTTAATTGCAGTGAAAAAAATAATAAATGCACAGCAACTAATTCCAATTACCTGAGAAATATTCTATGTAATTGTCAGTGTAAAGGAGACGCACAAATCACATAAAAAGTGGTCACATAAATGTTTTTTAGGCAATAGGTTTAAATTGTTAGCTTAAAGAAGAGATGTAGATGTTATTTATAGATTAATTTGGACCTCATGGGATATTACCTTCTGCATTTTCTGTATTTTTTTTTTCTGTCTGCTTCAATTAAAAGCCAGAACACAATCCTATTTAATGTCTTAAGCTTCTACTTTGATATCTAAAACTCTTAGCTGCAAAATCCCAGAAAAGCCTCCTAAAGCACGAGAATTTTTGCCCTTTCAAACCTCTTAACTTTTTTATCTACCAATGTGATGTATGAACCTATTTTTATACCAGTGCAAAAACTCTTATTCATTAAAACATACAGAAAATACAAAAGTGCACACGTTTCTTTTACAGTCATTTAATTTTTGAGATTATTTCCAGAATAATCTTTCCTTTTGCATTCTTACGTGTCAGAACCTGAAGCTGCTTGGGAAATCTTTCCACAAAAAAACCTTCTAAACTTCTGAGCACTTTTACCCGTAGCATTAGTTCTGCTACACTATTTTGGAAGCAGTAAGCTGCCTTTGTTTTTCAGTTTTTGCAGCATTTGAATGGGGGCTGTCAGTTGACAATACAAATTAATTACTAGCTTTGACTTCTATTTCACACTCTGCTTTCATATTTTTAAAATTTTTACTTTTTGAAAGATACTAATAGTTCTAAATTTAAAACAAAGAAAATTGAAATGAAGGATCACCTTGGTTTGTTTGCTTTCCCCCTTCAGGCTTCACATAGAGTAAGAGTGGTTCACTAGTACAGTATTGGGAGATTTTCTGAGTAGGCACATATATATAAAACAGAGGCATGCTCTCTGCATTTATTCATCCCTATGTTCTGTGGACAAAGCAAGGCATAGCTCCAAAAGTATCATTGAACTGTGACTGTACAAAGTGCTTCTGCAATCTTCTTTCTCATTCTAATAGACATTCCTCATTCTGCCATGGTGAGTGAGCCCTGGGTCACAGCTCGGCATGTCTGTGGTTAGCCATGTTCATACAATCCATATTATGGCTATACAATATAATACTGTGTTCTGCTTCTTAAATAACTGTAGTGGCTTCACTAGTTCAGAGTCACTATATTGAAATAACAGTCTGGCTTTGTAGAACTTAGCATGAAATTTTAGTAAATGTAATTTCTCTAGAGAGGTAAGATGGGGTTTCTGAATTATACAACAGGATGAACCACAGACTTACAGAAAATGAGGCTGGAAAAGACCTCAAGACCTCTTGTGCTTTCCGAAGCTCCAATGAGAATCACCTGTACCTCAGAAATTAAAAAGTATCTAATTGTCTTTATTGTTAATAAGATTTTCTTAATATACAACATAACCTTTAGTGACATAGGTTGAACCCATCACTTTATCCAATGCATAGTAAAAAAATGTAATCCCTTCTTACCTCTTCACAGGTAACTTATGTATAATTTTCCTGTATTCTGTTGTCCTTCTGTTCTTTAGACTGAGCAACCCAATTCTTTCAATCTTTCTTTCTTGTTTTGTGTTTGATTTTTTTTCCCCAGGCAGCTGACCATTTTCTCTGCTCTTCTCTGGACTCTTTCCAGTTGTTCTGCCTTCTCTTGGAACAGTTTTGCTTGAACAGAACACTGTGCTACTGGTTGCTGTGCTAGACAGAAATATAACTGAAGGCATTCCTTAATGTATTGTACAAGCAAAACAGTTTATGTTCCTAATATGCAGTTTGCATTCTTGTACACATAATGATATAACAATAGCCATTCGTGAACAGCTTCTGACTGTCTGCTACCCCCTTATCCCTTTTTGGCAGCATGGCTGCCACATTTTTACAAATTATTTCCCCTTAGAATCTCACACTTGCAAACACAAGTGCATTGCAATGTGTTTTATCCTACAGATACTTTATTGTATTTGTCAAGAGTATTCTGAATTTAATATATCACGCAATGAGTTTACTTTCACGGGGGTTTATTGTTATCTACAAGGTTGAAGGATTGTTCCTTTATCCAAGTTAGTGACCTTAGCCGGTACTTGGCCCAGGACAGACTCAGATAGAATCTCACTGATTATGTTTTTTGAGTTTGATAGTGAATGATTAAAAACTAATCTTAGTCTGTGGTTTTGATGTTGGTTTTGTTTATTTTGGTTTTGCTTTCTTTTTTTTTTTCCCCCCTCAGGTAGCTTTGCACTCTTCCAGAAGTAGATTCACTTTAATTTACTTTTGAAAATGTTAAGAGTCATTATTACAATGTCAATAACATTATTGAAATTAAATCTTATGTGACCTGCTGCTTCTCTGTTTGTAAGAGTTGTAGCCCTGTTACAGAAACTAATAGCCAATGTGCCAAAAAATATAAAGTGATATAACTTTTTTAACTATCTCCAACCTCTTATGAATAATTGATATTTTCATTTATTCCATTATTTTTCCAGAATTGGTCTCTTCCTCTTTTCTTGACTTTTTGAAGTTGAACACTGTGCTCACCTCTTCACACAATTCTCACACAACTTCTGAGTTTTCGTACAAAGCTAACAGATCTGAGCTTGTTTCTGTCCAGTCTCAAGGTGTCTTAATGTGCACTTCTCACTGTGTATAGAGCTCATTTCACCTCTTTAGCTGCCTGTGAAACAGCCATCTATATCTCTGCGGGAGAGTAGTCTCCTATCTCAGTCAGGGGAGACTTGGTACACCAACTAGAGAAGTCTTCTGGAGAGAAGCTGTAAAGATATATTTGAGGGTGAGGTGAACTGCAGTATTTTCAAATTATTTTTGGTTCTGTTCTTTTCATATTTTAGACAGATTCTTTCTTTCTAACTTTACTTATTAGTCATGTAATTACAGTTCACCCTTTTTGAAGAGTTATGGAAAATGTACAGCCTTCTGCAAGTGAACTGTCTCTAGGGGCTTTTTCTCCTTTCAGATTAGTTTTTTTTGCTGTCTCTTATATCCATTGTTTTTTGCAGTTAAATCTGTGCTGTATCCTTTGTGACTTTGTTTCAGCATCTTAAGCTATTCTTTCAAACTTGTCCTTAAGAGTTTGACCTGGTTTCCACTTTCTGTACATTTCCTTCTTGTGTTTCAGGTCATTGAAGACAGTATTGCTTAGCCATGCTGATCTCTGACTATACTTCCTATCCTCATACTGTGTGGAATTATTTGTGTTTGTACCCTAAACATCATTTCTTTAAGGAACTGCCAACTCTACTGTATTCCTTCTGCTTTAGTCATTTTTCCCATGAGAACTTACCTTCCAGTTCCCAGGGTTTATTGAAGCCTTCTTGCATTGACTCCATTGGGTTTGAATTGATCTTGCCTCTAGTTCTTCACCTTAAAATAATATGTATTATCTCATCACAGTTACTCTCAACCAAATTACCTTTGCCCTCATATTTCCAACCATCCTCTTTCTTGGTTGCTTAGCAGGCAGCCTCTTGGCAAGCTGCTCTTGAAGCACTTGGCAGGCTCTAACAGCTGCTGTAGACCATACGCAGGGAGTGGTTAAATGCTGCTCGTTATACCTAGAGAGAGACACAGCACATTGCTTTGTAATGTGCAACTGGAGATGCTCACCTAAACACAGGAAAGCCCTGGCAACTTTGAGCTGGGCATTTTAATCCAAACAAATACTACATGTACAGAGTGTTTCAGATGCTCTCCTGTCAAAGCATCTGGGCCCAGCCTTGAAGTCCAGGTAAGGAGAAGACAAAACCTTTCCCCTATTTCCTTTGCAGACCTATGCATAAAGTTAAAATAATGTGTCTCTCTGGTCTGATCTTTCCTTATCTGAATCTTTATTTTCTATTTACCATCACTCAGAGGAATGGGAAATCTCCACTGAGGTTCTCTGATTGGTGAGTAAAATTGGATTGTTTATAGCTTTTCCTGTTACTGTGATTTTTAAGTGTAGGCAAATCTCTGCAAAGAGAGATTTCTTTGTCAAAGTTGGTTGTTGGTGATTTTTTTATTTATATATTTAGAAATTGTCATCAAATCTTTCAAGAAATAAAGCGAGACATTGTTTAGCTTTTGAAATCATGGTGTGATGAAATGAATCTATAGAGGATTTTTTTAGCAATAGCATTCCTTAGTTATAAGCAATAGCTTTCCTTAGTTAAGAAGTTGATGCTACAAGGATTCTGGTGCCTAAAATGAAATGACAAAGGCTTTCATTCACTTTCTGGCTTTGTTAAGGGTAATATGCATCTTGACTCTTCTAATCTCAATACAGTTTGCAGTTACACGGGATGTGTCAAATTTCAAACATTTCAGCAGAAATTTTTCAGGCTGGATATCTGCCTCAGGATAGTTTTATAAGCCTTTTAGCCGAAATAGTTTATAGAATTTTATAAAGGGAATCTGCACTCTTTTTTCTCATCTTGAATAGTTCTGGTGACCTTTCCTCTAAGAAGTTCAGGTACATTACAGGCTTTGAAATAAGCACTTGAAGAATGAGGTTAAGAGGCTTCCTCTTGTATATTCTCAGTGAAACGTCTGCTGGACTGAGATTGCACAAGAGAGTAAGCCATCCCTTTTAAATAACAAGGCAAGCATGAGCAAGACTTTGAGGGGAAATTATTGATGATCACTGGCAAAAGAGATGCAGAGAACAAAATCAGCAGGAAGAAACTGTGCCTTGATGAGTAGTGTGAAAATTGATGTGGGAGGGGAAGAAAAGGAAAATGTGCCAGTTTAGTTTGGGAGATACTAAAATAGCTATAGAAGCTGAAGTACAGAGCCTAGGACTAGCTGAGGAGAGAACTGAGAGCAAGCAGTGGGGCTGCGTGGGAAACTTGTAAGTAGAAGGAGAAACAGTTCTGATGAGCTGGACTCGGAAGTGTGGTTGGTGTAGGGGGCTGTGAGGCTGACTGAGGGGACTGAGGGAGGAGCCTGGCAGTAGAAGCCAACAAGAAGCTGGCTTGTGCGTGGAGAAGACTGAACAGCAGAATCAGGGTGAGATCTAATGGGTTTTTGGGAAGCTGGAAAACAGGATTTGCTGGGCAAGTTGCCTGGGGATGATACGAGGAATGCTTTTGGAGATGAGGTGAGGATTTGCTGAAGACGGGTTAAAATCTTGCCTGAGAAGTGGAAGCAGGGACTGGGAAAGAAGGGGTCACATCCGGGGCAGAGTCTAAGGGAAAACTCTGGTGCCCATTCAAATATGTGTTCAGCAGGAGTGAAAGAGTGCTGGAGTGCTGCTGGGTCAGGGAGTGCAAGAAGGTGGAATTGGGGGTAACAGGATTGGAAGATTTTGGACAGTCCATGCTCATGGTGGGAGCAGAGGAGGCAGGGATAAGCTGTGCTAGAGACCATTCTCCTTCAGTGTCAGGAATGGCATCCTACATGCCCAAGTCTCACTGTTTTTTTACTGTCAGCAGGTAAAAGTGGCTCTTGTCACTGCTGATCTTGGGTTTGTTCAGAAGATAGCAACCTGCTGCCACTACTGGTTGTTCTGTTACAGTGGGTAGCATAAGACTGGTCAGAGTTGCTGAATTATTCACTACTAACAATGATTTTTGTGCATGTTGTTATGATACCACATGAATACATTTTTCAGTAGCTTTGTGACACTTGATTTTTAAAGAAACAAGATGCTCCACACAACTTGACACACTCAGTTCACAGGATGGATATGCTCTTTAGATGCTCAAGGGTTGTGCAGTAGGATCCCCACTATCTACAACAGATGAGGGAAGGTGTGCAGTGAATCAGGCAAGAACCTTTGGGCTGAGAGTTTATGTTCTTTGTCTGCTATAATAATCTCATGTGGGGC
The DNA here is from genome assembly GCA_035583185.1 of Anabacerthia variegaticeps. Lineage (NCBI taxonomy): Eukaryota > Metazoa > Chordata > Aves > Passeriformes > Furnariidae > Anabacerthia > Anabacerthia variegaticeps. The sequence continues at coordinate 25,255,770 of JAWWEW010000165.1, forward strand.
ACTCGCCTTTTCAGAGACTCATCGACTGTCCATTCTCCATTTTTTTGGGTATTTAAGCAGGCTCTGGAAACAGATTTGCAGATCTTTTGATTGTTTCTGTCTGTAAGTGAATCAACAAGATTATTTTGGACTGACGGTGTATTGTGATAGCAAATACTCTGACGTGTCAGGTCTTCAGTTTCAAAACTGTTCTGCCAAAAGCCAGAAGATACTTCAGTTATGCTCTCTATGATTTAGCTCACCACTTTAGTCCTACCATCTCCAAACTTCTTAATGTTTGATACTTCTTGTGTCATAGCATGATATAAAAACACATTTCATAAAAACAGACTTGAAACATAACATTTCTGCTGAACAGCTTGCCCTGAAATACGATAGAGAGCAGAAAGGGAAAAAAATAGGCCTAGATTCATGTAGGAAGAGAGGAGAAAGTAAACACACACAGTTTGTCAGTAAGTGTCAGGATGTTTCAGGCAAAGAGGTTATTTCTGTAAAAGAGCAGATGCTAAATCACTGGTGTAAGGACTTGCATCTGATTCCTACAAAGGAGTCTTTGAAGGAGTATAAAAAGGAAGGGAGGAGGGAATGAGAGTAAAGGTATGGTTTTGAACAAAAGCGTTGTGGGATTGTGAAAACAAGGTTCAAAATCTGGACTAGAATGACAGAAGAAGCTGGGGGAAATGCGGGCAACAAGTAAAATAAGCAGAAACATTTTGTAATCACTGGAGTGCAAAAAGAGAAGGAGAGACCATAGCTGTCGTCAATTATTGTTGAGGGGTACTAGTGGAGAGGATACAAGGGTATAACGAGGTGAACAGCAGCTGGGGGCTGTGTGCTAAGCAACCAGGACTGTTCCAGATAGTTGTGGCTTTGCTATTTGGTGTGCAATGGCGGGAATGAATGAATCAAGTTTACACAGGGAGGTGAAAAGCAGGAGGGGACAAAGAGGATCTAGGGCTGAGACAAGGTGGGTAGAGCTGAATGGCAAGGAAAACATTGCTATTACTGACAGTAACTGAGAAGAGAAATACCAGAGGGAACAGTAAGACATGTGAAAAGCCAGAGAATTAGTTATATACATCAGAAAAGCAAAGGAATTTTGTGAGGTCCATCTCTCATCAAACAAGCCTTGGAGGAGATCATTCCTTGCCACGGTGATCAGTGTGCACTGTTCTAAACTTTTCTTCCCTACTCCCTTATTTGCCTTACTTCTTCCTTTCCAAGTCTTTAAGGCTCACCTAGATTCCCTAAAAGAAAGTGGTGAGGTTTGCTCTCCTGTGATTGAAGTGTTTTAATTGGCAGCTGATAATGTGCCTGGGATTCTGAATTAAGTGCTTAGATAAGAAGGCCTCGCAGCCCATTCCCAGATGGCAGGCACCAAGAGCACTACAGCTCTGTCCCATGGGGCTGCCCTCACCCTGCCCACAGCCCAGGGCTCCAGGTCAACCTCCTGAGGCCACAGTCCCTGCCCAGGCAATGCTGCAGCAGGACTGGTCTCCAGCTTCCCACCCACGGCCAGGGCTCTTCACTGAACCCGTCCATCCTTAGAGAATCAAAAGTCCATGGCCTTTCTGGCTACAGCTACAGGAAGGGAAAGAGAGACAAGTTTGATCACATAGTAATGGTTGGGTTCCAGTGCCTGAGTGACTGCAGTGAGTGTAATCTCATTCCTCTTATAATGCCTGTGGTAGTTTATTGGATAATTTGCATATTCCTTTCTCTGCTCATTTTCTTGAATTTCTTCTTCTCCGTCTGTACTACACTGAATTATACTTTGTGTCTTTTTCAGTCCAATTCTCAGCTTCCCCTTTCCACAATGTTTTCAGAGCCGGCTACACAGCCTTTCTATTTCCCTTGGACCCAGCTCTGCCACTTTTCCTCGGGTTGCTGCTTCCTGTCTCTCTCTGGGAGCTTTTCTGTCAGACTCGGTTCTGCCTTTTCCCATGCGCTCTTTTTTCTCCTCACTTTGGTTCTTTTCATACCCAAATTGACTCCTCCTTTCTCTTGCTCTTTTGTGGTCTGGTTGGTAACAGTTTTAGCACACTGGCATCCTAACTGGTGTTGGCATCCCTGAAAAGGAAGATTTAAGGAGTGATTCAAGGTGAAAAATGTAGTGGCTCTGTAGGTGCCTCGTAAACTTCATCCAAAAAGCAAGGGCAGCAGAGGGGAAAGCAGGAGCTATTTGTTTGTTAACAGGGACTAATGGTATAAGGGGCTAGCAATAGGACTGATTAGAAGGTAAAGCTGAGCTTCTTTTTAACCCTGCATGAGAAATGGTAGATAAAGAAAAATCTTGGAAGGCAAGACGAGAAGATGACATGGAATGAAATAGAGAAGAAGAAGCTAGAAGAGAGGCATAAGATGTGGTGTAGTGAGAATAACAAGCAGACGAATGATGGCAAAGAGGAAGGTAGCACTACAGTTGCTGAGACCAGAAAGAAATCTGATGCAGTAATGGAGGGTTGAGATGACCACTGCACAGACCAAGAGTTTTACCTTGTGCCTAAAATGGAAGTTGTGATTTTGTACCCAGCTCGGTACTCTGCAGTGTGCTATTCTGAAGGACACTTTTGTTAGCCTTTTCCTCAGTAGCCCCCAGCCTAGCTCATATGTTGTCTTCCCACTGAGCTTGTACCTGCTCTCACCAAACACCTTTCAGCCCTTGCTGCTGCAAATGAGATGATGTCAGACCCTGTCTCTTGTTGCCAGAATGACCCAGATCAGATGATTCTTCCAGCCTTTGGCTGACTGCAGCCTGCTTGAGGTTCCTAATCCAAGGAAGTGACTTTCCTCTTCATGGGCCAGGCCAGCCTGGCTTCTAAGTTCTGGGGTCCGTCTCGCTCCTGTACATCCATCACAATTTGTAGAGCAACAAGGGGGCTGCAGATTTGGCTAAGCAAGGGCCTTGCTCTTGTAATTCACCAGCACACTCAGAACTGCATCCAGCAGCGCTTGGTTTTCCTCTTCGTTTTTTTATTCTGGCTGTTCCTGGGGGGTTTCTACACGTCATCCCTCCTAACCTTCTACGTACCCATGCACATATCAGTATGTATGTATTTGCAGCTGTCTTTTTGAAGGGATTAACAGGGTTTAAGTACAGAATATGGCTCAGCTACTGAGAATGTTATCTGTTTCCAGAGATTATCCCTACCTTCCACTGAGTTGCCCTACTGGTACCTTTTTTTACTTCTGGCTTCAAATGTATCAAGAGCACAAATAAGTATTGTTGTAATTTCATTCTTTTAATCTAGGAAGTCCCACTTATCGTCAAGTATGGTGCAGAGGATCACCCCACATGCTCAGCTCTGACCAAGATCTGTCTGTGAAAAATTAGCTTGAGACACACCTTTGTAAGTTTATCACCTGGAGACTTTAAATCCTTATCAACTTACTTAGTTAGTTTACTTGGAGCAAATAATATGCCAGTGTAACTGATATTAATGTTTCTGAACTAAACAGGCATGTGTATGTGTATGTACACACATGTGTACATATGTTTCTGTACTTGGGTAATAGGGGCTATACATAAAGACTTACTAATATTCAGTATTTCCAGCTATTATACTTCTTATTGTTTACAAAAGTATCAAAATATAGGGTTTTTTCTGTCTGTTTTTTTAAATCTAGTATTTCTTTAAACACTGCAGATTTTTCAATTGCAATGGTTCAGCAGTTCCAGGAGAAGGGTTAGGGAACGCTGTATTATGAGGGAATGCTGTATTATGAGGGAATGCTATATTCTGAATGATTGTTTCAGCAGTTCAAGGACAGAACAATGTATCAGTGGTATCTGTTCAAGGCCATGCAGACTATTCCTTTGATGCCTGTTCTAGGAATCAATCTGCATGGCAGGAGGAAGAACGTCAATCTGAGAGTGAAGTGCTAGGTCATGCACTCATACTCATATGACTTCATCATTAAATGGCTCTATCATTTATCATCTTTGGACTGTCTAAATATTTCCTCATTGAAAGAGTACTAGAGATGTTATATCAGTACTAGGGATGCTATATCCCCTTGTTTCAGTCAGGGGAAAAAGAACTCTTTACAAAACCAAAACTAGTGGTTGGGTAAGTGTGAGCTGTCGTGATGTTGCTACACATGGTCGAAGAATTAAAGTCCAGACTGGTAACAGATGTGTGGGATTGTAGCAGAAGGTCTAGTATCACAAATATAAATCAAGTATGAGACAAATGAACAAAGAGAAAACAAGTTAACAGGAAAAAAAAGATCCAGTAATTCCCATCTTGTATATGCATAAGGTGATTGCCATTTCTTTCCCCAATAATCCACACACATGCACCTCCTCAACTATTTGTAACAAGAACAAAGTAAATTGGTGCCTCATATTTGGTTTTTAGTATTTTCTCCTCTGGGAATATGTTAGTTCCAAAGAGACATTTAGATCTCTGTCTCCTTGCTTTGTTACTTTTCACCAGAAGAGGTTGCTCTTGGCGGTTTTTTGAATCTTATGACACAGTCTTTCCATCTTGCCTGTGGGAGCCCATCCCACTGCCCTTTAGTTACAGCAAAACTAGTCTATTTAATATGGAATTCTGTTAATAGGCTCACCACTCTTTACTTAGGAATGCCTTGTAGTTACCTAAAATCATATTTAATTCAAGGATGAGGTAAAATGCAAATAGAAGTATTAACTCACTACATCTAAAATAGCAAACACAATTAAAGGCATCTTGAAAAGACATAAATAGAAGGGATAGTTCATCTGATTTACTGACACCTTTACTGACAAAAGTGCCTTTTGTTTTGGATTTTTTCCCTCCTTGTAAATTTTCAGGTGACTTGTCCCTCTTCTGACAAAATGGCTCTCAGAATTTTCTTTCCTCCTATTTCCCAGTTTTTTCTCAGGTGATTTTTCACCACTGGAAACCTTGCATTATACAGGATCCTGTACTGGGGTCTCCCATCAGAAAACATCTTCTGAAGAAGCCTTTGGACTTCACCTTAGGGTAGCTTTACTGAATTGGCATGTTGACCTCACTTGTTGAGGGCAGTGTTAGCTCTTACCACCAGTCTGCACTTTGAAGTTTTCTAAGGAGTCCAAACAGATTTCACCTGTTGTCTTGGACTTTGTTCTAGCCTCCCTTACGTTCTGACTGTTCTGACTTAAAGATTCTTCTGTTTCCACAAATATGCATAAATCTTCGAAGAGGAGTTGTCTCCTGTGTTTAACTAGCCCCTAAACAGGTTCTTTCCCTCAAGGAAGAAAATCTTTTCTATTTCCCTCTAGTGACTCATTGACATGTTTCAACATGAACTATGCCTTATGGCAGACCTTATGTTCTTTACAGCAGTGTAATTAACAAATGCATATGACACAAGTATCTAAATAGGCTAAAATTAATCTAGGTCATTTTCCAGCTCCTGAGATGGGTATGATAGCAACTATTTCTCTGAGGTGTCAGTATTTAAAGTGAATGAAGCCCAGCCTCTTTCTCCTAAGCATACTCTTAACAAGGAGTCCTTGTACAGAATTATTTAGTGTCATATTTATTTTGATTGCTACACAGTGTGAAATTGTGTCTTTAAACTACTTCTAAAAAAGAATAAAAAGGGAACACTCAATCTTGGACCTCATGAGATCAATGACCAATCTGCCTGACTTTAACTGGCCTTGAAAAGAGCCTCTGATGCATTAGGACTCAGTGTATTACACAGTGAAGTGAGAATAGATGTGCAGCGAAGAAAAGGTTACAGGAAGAAGATCTTCACATAATTTGTCTTGTAGCCCTTACAAGGGTCTTATGCAGCCAGGAAAATGAAACAATATAGGCTAAGTGCCACTATGTGCAAGAATACTGCAGTAATTTGAGTGAGTATTGTAAGAAGTTTAATGTAAATACAAGTAAATTTTTAATATAGGGATAATGAACATTCATCCCTCTCCATTCCTGAGGTCATGCTTACACTAAGAGAGATTTAGTTAGCAGTGATGGTGTTAACTCTGTGAGTCTGCAGATATTCTGGTATAGATGGGTGTTATAATAATCACCTGTCAGCCCTGAAAGGAAGACGCCTTGTGTGTAAATACAATTTCAGCAATTTAACTAGTGCACACAAATAATTTCCAAAGTGATCCTATTGTATCTCATGACAACAAAGCCAAATATGGAAAATTGAAAAAAATTAAGTTGCATCCTTGAGAAATCCAGGTGATGATGGTTTTATTGCCAGCAGGTTAAGGGTGAAAAGTGGAAAAGTAGAAGACAAAGACAGTGTTGCTCGACTTTTTTTGATGGTGCAGACTTCATGGGACAGAAAGAGAATGTCACATTTCCCAGTAGTTATTGTTTTGCCCTTAATTTTGCAACTTCAAATAAAAGCACACTGATGAAGAGCTTTCTACTGGGGGAAACACAGTAAGATTGTACAGGGGACTTAGATAGGTCTCTCTCCATGAAGTGCAAGGAGACAGAGCTAGTGATCTCAGGATAGGGAATATGTCATATCAGGCTGCATTTACCTTCTCTCCTTTCATCTGTGAACATGGAAAATCTTCTTTTCTGCTGTTTTCTCTGCTGCTTCTGTGCGTTTCCTATCATATGAACCATTTTGGCATTCTTACTCTGCACCAGCAATGGCAGCAAACACATACTATTCAGTGTCTTTGGAGAACGAGAATGGGAGAATTCATTCTTTTTTAGTTGTTAGGATTCTCTGCAGGAATAGGGAAGAGTTTTTCCTGCAGTGAATATTGATTTATTTGTACAAAGTGGAAAGCTTCAGGGCAATAGCTGGAAAGAAACTCATTCTGAAGGCTTTGCAGATATGCCTGTCACAGGTTATAGAGAACTTTGTATTCCCTGATCCTAAGAGTTTTTAAAAAAGTACGACTCTGCAATCCTAACTGAAGTTATTGTTACCTGATGTGAAAGGATAGAGAGTTTGCTTGGCAGAAACAACGGCTTCAAAAGACAAAAAAGGAGAAGTATTTGCTCATAAACATTTCTTTATTTTGAGAAAGGGGAAAATTTTGGAATACTGTGAAATGGTCATATTATTTGTCTGATTAATTTAACAGTATAATTGTGGTGAGTCTTTTCAATAAGAGAATTTTTACTATTAACAAAACCTATTTTTCTAAGGGTTGAAAGGTCTTTCTGCTATTGTAAACCTGTAAGAGAATTGCATGTTGTCTTTGTTGTGTCAGTCATATAAAGTCTAACTTGTATTATCTTTCCTTGTTGACAGAAAGACCTAGATTTCCACTTTAAAGATCGCGCCATACTGCTTCCTGCGAAAATAATATGAACCAGAAAGTATTAGTTTTCCTTCTCCCAAATTTTATATTTGGGATATTTCTTTTTGGGTTTTTCTGTAAGAGACAAAAAAACCTAACAGGTGAGTAGAGCATTTACCAACAGTAAGACTTAATTATAGAACCCAAATGTGTTGGAAAGTAACTATGGAGCCCAAGTGATAAACAGTACTATGAAAGTATCTGAGGCCCTGTCGCTGTGATAGCTATCATAGCAATGTGCTAGAGGAAGAGCACTAAAAACCATGATGTTAGAACATCAAACTTGCTTATTGCTAACGTTGAAAGTTTTCATTTTAATAACTTTTCATTAAGCAGGGTAGTTTATTGCATGTTTGCCAAAGTGAAGACTTGTGACAGTAAACAAAAAATTGATTTTAGCATCTTCACTAGTTTTTGTATGCAGGGCAATAGATTGAGTGCTGCAATTGTCACAAAGAAAGAGACTTAAATTAGCCTATTTCACAGAAATTGTTTAAATTTCTTCCTTCATTGCAGGTGTTTTTCCCAATCCCTCTGGAAACTGGCTGGCAATTCAAAATGATCGCAAAAGCATGCTGGCTTCTGTCTGTCTGAAGAACAACCTTAATAAATTAAAAAGCAAATTGGATTCTCATGTTGCAAACCAGCTCTTTGTGGAACACAAACATAAATTTATCTACTGCGAGGTGCCCAAGGTAGGCTGCTCCAACTGGAAGAGAACTATTTTTCTTCTCCAAGCAGACTTGAATGCAGAAGCTTCTGAAATTGAGCATGACCACATTCACCAAACTTCACTGATCAAAAAGCTGGTGTCTTACCCTCCTGCCATACAAAAGGAATTTCTAAACAATTACACCAAGGTGATGTTCACCAGACACCCCTTGGAACGGCTGGTTTCAGCTTATAGAGACAAACTTCTGCACTCTGAGCCATTCTACAGTATCACTGTTGCTAATGAGATTAGGGCAATGTTCAGGAAGAACAAAAATTCGTCTGAAAAAGTGAGTTTCCAGGAGTTTGTCAACTTCATTATAGCAAAACCACCAAACACTCTTGACATTCACTGGAAACCAATGTTTCTGCTTTGTGATCCTTGCAACATTCACTATGATATTCTAGGTAAGTACGAAACTCTTGGGTTAGACTCTGAACATGTTCTGAAGGTCATTGGAGCACCAGAGAGCCTGCAGTACCCCAGCGTGAAGAGGTACAGGTCAGAGAAACGAACTAATGGTGATATCACCTTGGAGTATCTCAGACAATTGACCTCAGAACAAATTGAGAAGATCAAAAAATTGTATCAAATGGATTTTTTTCTGTTCAACTATACTATGAAATATGAGGATTATTTTTCCCTGAATGACTAATGTAGGTTAAACAAAGAACAGTTTCCTTTGTACAAAAATGGGCTGAACTTTTCCTCACAGGTGTTTGACAGGTGGATTGGTGACTGACTGCTGCTGAGATTTTCCTGGAGTTTGTAGATATAGTTTATCATCCTAAGTACTATTATAAACAATCCCTACCATGATCCCTTGTACCATACAGTACTTTATCTATTGAAATGATTGTCTTGCTGTTGATTATTAGTGGCATATGTTAGTTTCATGAAAACTGTTTGTAAGTGATAGATTTTGGTCCATTGGTAAGAGACATGGGAAGGATGAAGAATGTAGTTTCTCATAAGGAATATTTTAGAACACCATTTTTATAAATTTTTTTTATTAGAAAAAGACATAAGAAGCAATAAATAATCTGCTTGAGAGTCAAACCACTCTTTGTCTGCAAGAGCCTTAATCATGAACCCTGTAGTAAAGGAGCAAATAACTTCAAATAACTTCAAATGCTTGAAGCTGCATTACACAGAACCTAATGCCTGATTATGTTCCCCTCTAGCAATGTTCTCATCACAACCCACCAGCCGCATCCCTCAAGCAGCACAGTTGTCAGCAATCCAGATAGAGTTTCCATTATAACTCTTAAAAATCTTCTGATGAGCAGATCTGGTGCTTGTGGTGACTTTACAAACTCTTTTCAGCACTTTTGGGAGCATTATAGTCTGACTTTAGGGGGACTGTCTGAAAAATGCTTCTTCTTTCTTTTTTTCTTTCTTTTTTTTTTTTTTTTTAATAAATACTTAGGGGTACCTTCTAAACTGCACAAACAGGGTGGTGCAGGATCTAAAATCTCAGTGGAGAGGTGACTCTTATTTAATTCTCCAAAAGCACTTACCACCCAGTCAAATGACTGGCCAGTCAGCACAGCGGAGACAATGTTTGGGCTTTCCCATTTGTGCCTGTTGGAGCCCATGAGCCCTCGGGACTTACCTGAGCATGGCACTTCTGTGGAGCTGGGTAACCTCGGATAATACATTTGTTCCACTTGTTGCTTTCTCACTTCACAGGACAACGGGTGCAACTAGTCAAATTACAGTGAGGGGAGCAACAAAACATGAAAGAAGCAACTCAAACTATTAGTCACTTAGGTGGCTTTGTTTTTAGACCACTGAGAAGTCTGTAACTGCTTCTATATTAAGCATGAGATTCATGCCCTTTTTTTTTCTTAAATCTATTGCCTAGTCACATTAAAAATTGATTTGTGACCATGTCAATTGTAAAAATTTTTACAAACTAATTGTGACTATTATCACCACCTTTAGGGATATTGGTTTCTCAGGAGCTAATTTGAAAATCTCTCAAATGCACTTAGTTCCTCTCAGCTGTATCTACAAAGGCTGGCAGGCTAGTCTTGGACCCAAAGTTGGCTTGTACCTTCTCATTACATAGAAAGGACAGGGACAAAATAATCACACTTCAGCCAGCAATATGTATGGCCTTTGCTGCCAGAAGCATGACCAAAGGAGAGGGAAAAGGGGGCTGAAAAACAGGTGCAATGGGATTTAAGTTATGAGGGTTGTAAAGAGACCTCCCAGTGCAGGAAGTGGGATGCAGGGGTTACCTACTTCAGAGGGAAGGTACAGTGATACATTAGACACTAGACAGTGATGGCCAGATAAAGAAGTGCTCTGCATCCCTCCTTGACAGCAGTGGTACACAAACAAGGACTACCATTCAGTACATTTGGGAGGCCTTGCATTGCTACATTTCATAAAAGACGCAGCTTTGGGACAAGGAGAGATCCAAAGTGAGAAGACCAAGTAAGAACAGTGAAACAATTATTTTTTTTTAAAAAAATACCCTATGATTTTATAAGGAATGATGCATGGTTCTGGATTTTACCCTTACCATATTTGGTGTCTCCACAGCCCTACAATCCCCCAATACTGGATTGTTCATTCCACCCTGGCAACCCTGTAGTTTGTGTAGATTATTTTTTTTTAAACTTTTTAGTTTTGCTAAGGCAGAGGAAGCTGGGAATGACTCCCATCAAAGTTAAGGCTATGCAGAAGGATGCAGACTCTCTCTTTTTCCTGAATCAGAGCCAACTCCAGCTACATGCTTCTGCTTTCTTTGACAGATCATGCAGAGGTAGAGGGGAATAAGATTTCCTTCATAACTCACTTCTACACGATAGAGCCCTCCAGAGCTCTAAGTATATCTGAAGCTGTAAGTATATCTAAAAATACTTTAGTTTTCTGAAATCACCAGCCAGCCTAGGAAAACTCTGAAGAAATTATACTGACAGAGTTTGATAGGTGTCTTTGCTACCAGCACTCTAGTGCTAACACCCCCTTCCAGCTTCTTGCTGTTAGATGTGAGTGGCTTTCTATTCTTATTTCCTCTTTCACACAGGATCACATATTCTTTCTACAGTGGTGACAGAAAACTGATGGTTAAATCATTCATCACAAGCACTAGTCAGTAGCAGAAAGGTATCTATTGAAGCAGAAAAATCTCTGTAACTATTCACAATGGACTTTGAGTTTTGACATTTGCCTACAGGAAACTGCAAGTAGCCTATAGTCTGGAATCACTGGCTGCTGTAATGCTGTTTAGCTGGTGTGAGACTGAACAAAAAAAAAAACTGCAGAGGACCATGTATGTGCATGTGTGCATATATAACAACAGTTTTAGGAAAGAGCATTGTACAGGAATGATAAACATTTTGGATTATCGACAGTAGCAAAATGAGAATAATGGGTTGGTATCTGTTGGAAAATAGAAAAAAAATCATTCTTGATATTTTAATGTAATAGAAGTTGATGATAGCTCTGGACATTGTCCTGCTTGGCCCACAAGAACTGCAAGACACCTGTGAACTTTATGATGAAGATTATAACATGACTATCTGTTCATGGCCTGGGAAAGAGATTTCCTCTACCATCTTCCCTACAACTGCAGAACAAAGCTCCAAGCTGAGCTGGGCTCCCTCCTGGCTTTGGCCCAGAGAAGAACCTCCAGTGGAGCTTCTTTTCTTTGGATGCTAACTCAGGGTGATGTTTTTCTGGGAGGAAAATGGGTGCTTGCAGTTGGGAGCAAGGATGGAGGGGGTGTGGTGACGCTCAAGGCTCAGGTCCTGGGGCAGATTTGAAGAGAGTGCCATAATTAATCTTCTGATTCATCGTTATATGCCTGCAATATGACCATTGCTGTGTTTCATTTCTAATTACCTTAATAAACTGTAGTGAGTTAACACATTAATCTATTTGCTCATCCTTCTCAATAACATCTGTTTAAAAAACAAACCCACCTCAAAGTTGTTCTGTCAAATCATAACATAGACCATATGCTATGAGACAACAATAAATACAAAGCCCCTTGGCTCTACTATGTTACATTAATATAAATCTGTCTCACAGGGCTTTTAAAGAGTTGAAGGAATCAGCAAATACTAATGTGTGCTCCAGTTTGGACATAAAATGGAAGTAAGTGGGATAAGGAAGAAAACCAAAAAATCTTACAAAGTTAAGCTTGTATCTTTCCTACAAATCTATCTATCAACAGTTTGAAAACAACACTTTTCCAGTTCTCATGGAAATCTTCACACACACTTTCAGGATAGGTATCCACAAACCTGACATCATAATTTCTTCATGAAAGTACAACAGATCCGGTATTCAGTAACTGAATAGTACATTTTTTGGTCTTTATTAGGGTTTGCCTTTTTTTTTTTCTTTTTTGGTCTTGCTGCACACCAATTACTGCTACATGTAGAGCCCTTTAGGTTTTGTAATTTCAAACAAAGGGTCACAGTGATGCTTTTATTTATAGCAATATTTTTTGTTGCTGCTCAAAGCCAGACTCCCACTTAGCTGTATCCCATATCAACATTTGGATTTGTGTTCTCAGTTCTTGTTGCTGTGGTTTACCTGCCACAGGACACTCAGGCACACTGGTAGCTGACTGTGTGGTACGTGTCAGCATTTTTTACAGCCTCTGCCAAGGCTTTTCATTCTACTCAGGTTTTGGGACTTTGTGTCTGAAATGGATTTGGCTACACATTCTGTAAATTGCAATTTTGGGAGTTGATGAGAATTATCAGTATCTCTAAAATAGTAATGATGTACATTAAAAAATAGGTCTGAAATTGACGTTTCAACCACTAATTTCATTTGGAAACTGTTCTACAAATTCTTTATATGAATGTCTTTCAGCCTTAGTCAAGACAGACTATTGAGGTTCCTGTTTGCTTTTTTTTTTTTTCCTTAGCTTGTGTTCTAAGAAACTTTGGATTTTGTGAGTTTAGAGTGAAAGCATGAACTCAGGTATGTCACATATTAAGTTCCCATTCCCATTGTCAATTTAATGTTAATTCAATATCACCTTTTGTATGAGTGTGTCACCTACTATGATTTAAAGACTGAACCTTGATACTCCATGAAAACATCCCAGGACTTGAGATGTGGATTCCAGTCCAAGCTCTTGAACCTGGACCTGTTCAAACGCTCCCACCTCATGAGGCCAGACGTTTGGACCTTTGTTTTTGTTTTGTTTTGTTTCTGTTTCGGCAATTAGGACCCTTGGAAACTAGACATTGAAACGCCCTGTCTTTGAAGCGAGTAACCAATTCTCATCCGCGTTCCTGTGGGGCCACCTGGTGGCGAAGACGGGCTCGGTGAGGGAGGCTCGTCTGGCGAGAAGCACCCGGTGACTGCTGTGTTTGAGGGTTTTTACCTGAAGTCTTGTATCTCAAGGGTCTCACGCCTGTTCTTTCTCTCCCTCTGCTTCTCTGCCCCTCTCCCTCTGTTTATTTCCCTCTTTCCCCGGAACAAGAATTCAGTTTCAGCTTGGCCACCAGTGGCTTTCTTGTCCCAGTAGTTTTTCAGCAGTTTGCCACAAGCCTTCCTCCCTAACTCGCTGGGTTGTGAGTACTGACCAGCTGCTCACACTGGAAGTTCCAGTGTGCGGCTCCAGCAAGAACTTCTTGTTTCTGTGTTGCACAGCTTCTGCCATGGTGAAAGCCTATTTTTCCTTCCTTCCCCCCCCGCCTCCAACTGAGCAAGAAAATATGGCATTATGGATTTGATTCAAAATTAAGCTCCATCTGAACTTTACGGTTCAATGTTATATAAAAATGACATATGAAGACAGTATTCATTTGATTATATATGGAAAGGCATTTTTTATGTGTGCTGTGACTCATTTCTGTCATTGTTTCAGGGAGACATTTATCCATTCACCCCTCTGAGTATCTCTTTATGAGTTTCATCTTCATTTGACAATCTAAAAAAGAGGTATGATATACGGTTATGTATGAACATCTAACCTGTCATTAGGAATTTCTGTGTAAAATACAGCTCAATACCTCCATTATTAATCTCAGCCCAAATCCTCCTGATGTTTACATGATGAAAGCTGCAAATAACATTGTTTCAAGGAATCCATATGCATGTGTATCAAAGGGGAAATGTTTTTGTGAAAATTACAAAAAACTTCCTCTGAGGGAAATGCAATTCCTTGACTGAAAATGAAATCCTCTGTATTATCTCAGCCCAGTTTTTCCATTTCTGAAGGTCCTTATGTCCTCATGAGGTGATTTATCAAACTCTTATATATATATATAAAAAAACCCCAAAAAAACAACAACAAAAACCAGCCAACCAAACAAAAACAAAACAACAAGAAAAAAAACCCCCAAAACTCCAAAAAACAAAAGCCCTACAAAAACATTAGGTGGCAGTTATTAAATATCATAACTAATGAATAGTCAACCTTGTCAGCTTTGTAAAGGAAAAAACCCAACACAGATATTGAACCCACAACAGAAAACCCACAAGCTAAAACCAAAAAGTGTTTCTTCACGGGGATAGTGATCTCATTAGGGAAGCAGAGGTCTCCTCTTTGTGTCTGCAAAGAGGATGTGTTTTTCTTGGCTCCCTGTCTGGCCTTGCAAAGTCGTACTCAACTGAGACAATAATGTGTTGGATGCATTAGTTAAATATCTCTGACAAGTCCTCTTCATTTTGCTGTTTTTTGGGTTTTTCTTAAGATGTTAAATACCATGTTAATGGAGCAGGACGGGCGGGGTATGCCAGTAAAAGGATGGAGTATTTTTCCCATCATACGTTTGCAGAGCTACTTTGTTTATCATTATTGACAAATTGTGCAACTAGTCCCATTGAAAAGATTAAATGGCGGAAAGTACCTAGAGTTCAGGAAACTGGAGGAATGCTTGATTGCTGAGACACTTATTCTTGTCAGAGGAATCAGAAGAAATTGCTGAAATATTGACCATCCCTGGCTTATAACATAGTAATGGAGTTCCTTAGAAGGAATGGTTGGCTTAATCCTGTCTTGTTTTCAGTGTCTTTTTCTAGCAATCTGCTGTCTTGGAAAGAGAAATAGAGATGGAAACCCAATATAATGATCTGCAATCCCAGTTTAGTTACTGAAGAGAACTCTTTGTGCTCTCAACAGCGGCAGAAACACCAAAGACAAGTGCCAGACACCAAGCTCAGTACACAATGGCAGCATTGACTTTTGCAGCAGAGCCCTGTATAGTTTGTTCATATACCGAATTTGAGAAATCCATTAGAATAATGATGTAGGAAATTTCAGAAGTTTTCCTGAAGGCTGAACAAGAAGACAAAGTAATTTATATTCTGATCTGAAACAAATGACAAATTAAAAAGATCCATGGCCCTAGGGGAAATAGATCTTCTCATAGTACTCATTACTGATTTGCTTCAGCAGAAATTGAGAGTTAACATTTCTTTAATGCAAAAATCAGAGATTGTTTTCCATTCAGCCTTCTACCTGCTCTACTTTCCAAATAATATGAAAAAAAAAGGTAATTGAAACTTCTTACACATAACCATAGAAAAAGCTGGGAAGAACCAGACTCTAAGCATATACCTTTTGCATGTTACTTTACTTACTTTTTATAATGATTTACTCTTGCAGCATTTAGTGCAATAGGTTGTCCATCGTGACTTGCACACTTGCATTAGCAGCATCATTATGTTATCATTCAAACTCATCTGTTTATAGTAGTTTAACCCCAGCTGGAATCTAAGTACCACACGATTGCTCCATCACTCCGCCTCCCCCCATCCCCGGGGTGGGATGGAGAGGAGACCTGAAAAACATAAACCACATGGGTTAAGATAAGAATCATTTAATAATTGAAATAAGGTAAAATCAAATGGTGATGATAATTAAGATAGGGAGAACAAAAAGAGAGGGGTGAATAAAATCCAAGAAAAACAACTGATGCACAATACAACTGCCCAACACCCTCTGACTGACGCCCAGCCTGTACTCAAGCACCAGTTGGCCCCTCCTGGCCAACTTCCCCCAGTTTATATACTGGGCATGACATCCTGTGCTCTGGAATATCCCTTTGGCCAGGTCGGGCCTGCTGTCCTGGCTATCTTTCCCCCTTCCCCAGCTTCTTGTGCACCTCCTCACTAGCAGAGCGTGGGAAACTGAAAAGTCCTTGGCTTAGGGTGTCCCGGCCGTGCCCCGGCGGTGTCCCTGCCGTGTCCCAGCTGTGTCCCGGCGGTGTCCTGTCAATGTCCCGGCGGTGTCCC
>JAWWEW010000165.1:25272062-25430890 GCA_035583185.1 Anabacerthia variegaticeps
GGCCGTGCCCCGGCGGTGTCCCTGCCGTGTCCCAGCTGTGTCCCGGCGGTGTCCTGTCAATGTCCCGGCGGTGTCCCGCCGTGTCCCGGCGGTGAGTGGGACGCGGAGCTGTCCGCGGTGCTGAGCCGACCCGCCCGGCTGCGGGGAGGCACAGCCCGGGCACGGTGCTTGTGTTACCAGCCAGGGTGGCGATCATCCTCTCGGTCTGTATTTTAATTCCGCTGCTCTTAGGGAATTTCATAGGTCGCTCTTTTCCCTGACACATTTATGATCGACTAGAGGAAGTTATTATGCAATGCGCTCCTTTGCAACACTCTCAGCCTAAAAGATTTCCCAGAGAGATGTGGTGAAAAACCCCTTGAAGAGAGTGACAACATGCACGTACTTATATTAGTGCTAAATCTGCTTCTATGACCTCAAGTGAAGAAAGAACTTCTCACAGGCAAATACATATAAAGCATGCAAACATTTAATTTTATGAAATAAAAATGACAAAAACCCCCAAAGGAAAAGTTTCCCAATATTTCTTGCAAATTGTTTTACTTTTTATTCTGTCTTGTATTTATACTTTTATTCTATTCCAGTTGATTCCAGATGACAAATAATCAAGTCTCATGAATAAAAATTCCTGTCAAGTTCTTCATCATAAGGTGGTCTAGTCCATAAAGCTGGACAAATGTGTGTGCCAACAGGCATGCTGGGAATATGCAGGGAAAAGGGATTCTTGTTATAGGCACATTGGCACTAATTTGCTATTAGGTCGTGCCAAAGACCACTTTCATACCCTTAAAAATCCTCTAAAACCATTTTGAGTAATTTTGCACAAGCACTAACCAGACCCTTACATTAAAACAAATCTGTTTCCTCTTCTGCTTAACTTTTTCTTAAAATACACTCATGTGGTGTCATTAATTTCACTAGAGTGTGCCTATGACTTCTCAGGATGTGTTTGATTTTTAGTGCAGCACTGTCAAATGACAAAGAAATATTCAGCATATAAAGACCCCCCTCCCACCTCCAGGTATTCAATTATTCTGTAAGAAGTTTTATGCATTTTCCAGAAATTTCCCTCTTGAAAAGAGAAATAAAAGCCTGTGACTGTGGAGATATAAACTTTTGACCACATTTGTGTAGTAATACCCTTCATTAAAAAGATTATTTCAATTCAGCTACCATACCAGATTGTTGTAACAAATACTACTAGCAATGGAACGCATTAAATTCAGCTTTAATCTTCATGAAAATCTAGTTATTTCAGACTTTCAGAATTTTTTCTGTAACCTATAGAGGGTTTTATAATTGTATGGGTTTGCATGACAAGGTTTTGGTAGCATGGGGTCTACAGGGGTGGCTTCTTTGAGAAGCTGCTAGAAGTTTTTCATATGTCTGATAGAGCCAATGCCAGCTGGTTCCAAGACAGACTTGCCACTGGCTGAGGTTGGGTCAATCAGTGATGGTAGTAATGCTTCTGGAATAACATATTTAAGAAAGAAAAAAAATGTTACTGTGCAAAAGTACTTGCACACACAGAAGAGAGAAGTGAGAATATGTGACAGAAACAACTGCAGCCCCTGCAGGTGGTGGATGCCCTAAAGAAGGCTGGGACCTGGTGGGAAGCCCATGCTGGAGCAGGCTCCTGGCAGGACTTGTGGGCCTGTGGAGAGAGCACCACATGCTGGAGCAGGTTTACTGGTAGGACATGTGACCCCATGGGGGACCCACGGTGGAGCAGCCTGTTCCTGAAGAACTGCACCCCATAGGAAGGTACCCACACTGGAGCAGTTTTTGAAGAACTGAAGTCCCTTGACAGAACTCACACTGGAGAAGTTCATGGAGGACTGTCTCCTGGGGAGGGACCCCATGCTGGAGTAGGGGAAGGACACCTTTCCCTGAGGAGGAAGCAGCAGCAAAAACACGTGGTGAACTGACCAGAACCCCCATTCCCATCTTTCTGCACTGCTGTAGGGGAGGAGGCAAAGAATTGGGAATAAAGTTAAGCCCAGGAAGGAGGGAGGGGTGAGGGATGGTGTTTTTTTAACATTTACTTCTTTTTGTCCTATTCCCATACTGATTCATAATGAATTCAATTGGCTTCTCCAAGTTGAGTCTGTTTTTCCTGTGATAGCAGTCACTGACTGATCTTTCCCAGTCTTTATCTCAACTCATAAGCTTTCATCATAATTTCTCTTCCCTGTACAGTTGAGGAAGGTGAGTGATTGAGCAGCTTTGGTGGGCACCTGGCATCAGGTCAGGATCAAACCACCACAATAATTTATTCTTGTAGATGTCTTAGAACTGGAATAGCCTCTTGCTGAGATATCTTTTAATCTCTTCTGATAGAAAAGAACCATGATTTGTTCTTTAAGCACACCCACAGATTGCAGGATGAACAGGTGAATTTAAACTTCTTAGAACAGCCTATCTGTATTCACAGTGAGACATATCCTGCTTTTCTTTACACTATTATGAAATTTAGCATAAGCATCACTGTAAATACAGGCAAATATGTCCCAATGTTCTGAGGGGTTATAAATGTGTAGCCAAAAATAATAACTAGAAGTGATTTCACTGTAGTAACTATCTTTACATCAAATCTTCATACTGAAGTTCTCACAGTCAGCTTAGAGGGAACAAAGATGGATGTGTTTGTTAGGGTGAGCATTACCTGTAATCATCTTAAACATGACAGCAAAACTTCCTTTTATGACATTTTTGTGTGGATTTTCTGCTAAAATGACAGTTCTGGAAGACAAGTCTTTAATTTATGACAAGAACAGGGAAAATACAAGCAGAAGCCATGAGAGTATCTCAGGTGTTCCTCTGCAAAGCTACAGGAACTTTGAGGGGGGAGCACACAATTCGCATGTCAGACTAACAACCTGTGGCCAGTGATGCTGCTCCTTTCAGCACACATTTCCCGTCATGGATATATACCATCATGGTATACCTGCGGCTGTTTCTCCTTCTCCATTTTATTCTGTTCCCTGGATATCTTGGCCCCCTGGCCAGCAGTAAGAATGTAAGGGATAAAAGTAGTGGCAATAGGCCAAGTAAAAAGTGAGAAGGAAAGGCCTTTCTCTTCCTCTTTCATGAAGAACAGCAGCTGTCTGGAGCATGAGACAATGCAGATGTGGGAGAAAAATGTTTTTTCTCCCAGGTTTTCTCCCTCTGTGGTGATCTTCACCTCCTGGGTAGGTCTCACTTGCCATAGTACTTCCCCACCTTTCCTTATAGAGTAACATGATGCTCTATATACCAGCAGACCACTGCGAGTCATTTTGGTAGCAGGGTTGCAGTGCACACTCCTTCCTCCCCCCTGGTCTTATCCTTTGAGTCCTTTCTCACTGTCATGGCTGCCTTATGATCTCAAACACTTGCAACCCCTTTTCCAAGGAGGGCAGTTGAATCTGGCTGTGCCTGAGGTGTGTTGTGTCCCCCACTACCTCCCCTCCTTCTTTTTAAATATGTGAGGTAGCTGGACAGTCAGAGGTACCTCGTGCAAGCATGTGACTTGGAAATGTAATTTTACTTTCAGCCACGAGGGGACCTTCATAGTTTATTGTCTCTTTCTGGCAGGTTCATCTGATCCGTGAAGTTAGATCTATACAACAGTGCTCACATCCACCGATACTCTCCATCTCCCTCCTAGCTGAGGATCTGTTCAATCTCATATCCCCTGTCATATCAGCTGTCATATCCCTGGAACCCGCACCCAACTTTGTTCCACTGCATAAACCCAGCAGCTTCTTTTCTGTGTTTCCCCAGCAGCTTTGGATTGCCCTTCCAGGTCATCAACTTTCCAGAGCCTCTGGGTTGCTCAGGGGCAACACTCCAGGATACTGAGCTGACAGAAGGGCTGGGGAATGCAAAAACTGATTTCTGCCTAATCCATAAATTATGGACAGGAGGTCCAGGGTGAGGAACAACTGAAGCATTGTTTGTGCCACTGCACATCTTAATAATCCAGCTACAACACGATTTGCTGCCTCAGTTACAGCTATGCTGCTTCTTAGGTTAAAAAGGATTCCTTTTTTTTTTCTTTAATATGCCTTTGATTTAGTGGGTGTCCAGAGTATATAAAAAAGACTCGATAGAGAAGTTTGGCAAATAACCTACAAAAATTAATCTGCTAAATAAGAGCTCCCATGTATTGCAGCAATTGTTTTCACGTCACATAACCTCAGTTTGGAATCTCATTCTCCTCTTGCATGCATCAGCTGTGTACTTGCATAATTTGATCTGGTTGTGTTTGCATGACAAAAAGAGGATGCGACTGTAACATGCATTAACTTGCTCAGTTAATCTAATGAGTAGCAAAGAGAGAAGAAGAAAATATGGCCAGGGTCCCCAAACCATTTGTAGCTGGTGGCAAGCCCCTGAAGCTGCTCATTGTCACTGTGAGTGCCGCTGCTGCTCTGCAGGCTACACCAGGCTGGCCTGCTCTGCTCCCACCTCTTTGGTGCAGAGGAGCACCATCCTTCAGCAGGGCTGTTCCTGACACGGCTCCTGAGGGCAGGCAGCCCACCCATTGCTTTTCCCCTTGACTTCCTGGGAAGAGATGTGCTCTTCATCTCCGCCACCGGGGGGAACCTCCGCCTCAGGCATGAGCGGCCCATGGGCGAGCTCGGATCTTTCCTCAGGCACGGGGCGGCACTCGGGCCGTGTGCCTTTCTTCCAGTTCTGGGAAAAAGGCCCTTCTGTATAAAAACGCACCCAACTTTTTTTTTTTCTCCCCAGTTAGATCCTGAAAGAGATATTATAACTACTTGTACAAGCTATCTTGCTTGTATTTCTTGCATCCCAAAGAATCGCAGCTCTCAAGTACTTTTCAGGTGTTCTTATGTCGAGCTGGAATTAAAGAACATGCCATTTCTCAGATGTTATGCTCTCAGGTCCCTGAAAAATCTCATGTGGGCAGCGAAGTATTTTGTGCTACACAGGCCAAGTTAAAACCAAGGCCCCCCTCTAGATCATATTTAAACTGTTTTCTTTGCAAAATCTTTCAGATCAGTTTAGAAATGTCCATTGCACCTCTGCCTCTGCATTGTCAAGAATTGGACGCCCTATGGGAGTGCAAAGCGAAAGAAAGTTGAAACAAGCCATATGTTAATGATAACAATGTTTAGAAAGGGATTTCATGGGAGTGAAATAGACTCTTATTTTTGCCAATATAAATAAAGGCAGAAAGCTCTTTTTGCAGCAGGAGTGTGTGAAATGTGAAACCCTGGCAGTGCAAAGCAATACCGATATGAATCAGAATGACTGTCATAAGCAAAACACTTTAGCCCTGGAGGTGGGAACGTGATCTGGCAGTTACAGCAGCAGAGAGCAAATTTGAAGCTCCCGGTTTCTGCCCCTGACTAACTATATGTCTGTAGATAATTCACCTACTGTCTATCAGTTTACCCATCTGTAAAAGAGGGACATATATACCTGTACCTTATCAGAACCGACTCTTGCCAAGCATCACTAATGGGCGCCAATAGCCTTGTGCTGCCAGGAATGCAGGATTTCACAAATGGAAAGTACAAGTCATTAGCACTTTGCCAGGACATAGAGCACCACTCCTTTTGTTAAAACAGCTGTACACTTAAAAGCAAATATAGTGATACTGACTGAAGAATATCTTTTTTCTCCTGGCAGTGTTGAAAGACTTCGAAATAAATCTTACATAACCTTCAGATCAGTAGCTCTCTAAAGCATATATGTTATAAAAGAAGTCAAACCTATGTAATCTTATCCAATCAATTACCACTAATCAACATTATTTAAAGAACATTTTCCTAATGTTATTACATTTATTAAAGTAAAAATGCACTCGGTAATTTTTTTTTCTACCTTCATCAATTGAAAGCAAAATGTTTAAAGTGGTATTTTATAACTGAACTGAGTTGCTAGTCTCAGAGCCGTTGTCAAGGTTAAGGTTTCCTAAATAAGGTTTCCTAATCACAGACCACACATAATCCTGTAATTGCAGAATCAGCAGACAGAGCAACGGCTAAAAGAGACTGGAAACTGAAATGTCCTTCCACATTCAGCAGGGCTCCCCTGAAGGGTTCCTGTTTGGCCTGTGAAAGCTCCCACTTAACCCATCTCCTTAGAATAAATAGATTTTTCTAGATTGCTTGTGTACAGACGGAAGGTGCCACAGTGACATAAAACAGTTACACGAGTCCAACCTGTGTGTGTGTGATCCTAGATACCCATTTAAACTGGCCTTTACATTTTATGCTCTATCTATAAATTTATCACTGTGAGCCTTCTTATAAAACCATCAATTATAAAATCATGCATTTGATTAAACTGCTATGACTTTAGGGATGTATTAGGCTTAATCAGACGTCATGTTTTGAGACTGCCTTTCTGCACCATGAAATTTGAAACTAATTACAAAGTTAATAATAAAAGCAGTGACCTTCCTTCAAAAAGAACTTAAATCCATTACAGTTTACCATGAAGGAATACCCTCCTACGGGTACTTTGCCTTTTTTTTTTTTTTTTCCCCTATTGGAGAAAATTTGTGCTGCCAGCCATTTTCTTCTGCACTTTACTGGGAGTCTTTTTACCTAGTTTGGCAGCATTTGTCACCCCTGCCACATCCACCATATGCACTTTGGGAGAACTCTCACAAATGCTTCTACACAAAGAACTAAACCCACCGCAGGACTTGGCCATTTAAACTGGAAATTCAGACTGCCCAAATTCCTGTCTAGGAGCCACCAAAGTCTAGAAAAGCATCCAAAGATGCCTGAATTCTTTTTTATTAAGTTTCCCAGCTGCCTTCCTGTCTGCTCCTGAGCATTGACAAACTGCGGACTCTGCGGGCGGTGCAGTGGTCACCTCAGGAGAAGGCATATTCTGTTGAAACAGGCTTTTTCAAAGGTTGCCTGCAAGATCGGGCAGTAAAATAGTCAACTGCAGCCAAATAATCTGAACAAATCATAAAACAGGTTAACAAATTACTTCTAGCATCATGAGGAGTCCTAGCCGTGGCCCGGACTGGGACTGGGTTATGTGTGGAGCAAGCACAGCCCCTTCTTCAAGGAACTCACAGCCCAAGTACCAGGCAAGAGCCAGCAGATGGTGAGAGACAGATGGGAGCGGACAAGGAAACAATGAGATAAATGAACAAAAACTCAGTTAAAGACTTCAGCATTTTGTTCCAAAATTATGAATTTTACTAGTCATTTCAGCTGACGTAACCCTACATTAGAACGCCTTTCCTGTTCCAGAGGTCTTAATAGCTACAATTATAACACGTGCCTCAGCCCAGCACGGGTTGCTTTTTAGGTAAAGAGTGGGAGTTAAGGAGGCAAGAAGTACCAAGGCGGGAGGGGGTGTCAAGTGCTGAAATTAATTCGCAAAGGGGGCTGGGGTATCTCGGCAACGTGCAGCTTAAGGCACGCTGATTAAGCACAGCTCAGTAGGTAACGCGCTGACTGATGGAGTGAAAAGGCAGGCTCTCCGGGAGGCGGTGCTGGCCGGCTGCCCGTGTCACACGCGGGCGAGCCCGTGTGCGGCCCGCCGGAATGTCACACGGGGGTCGTGCGGCTCCCCCGGCGCGGTCACCCCGCACAGCGCCCCGGTCCCCGCGGGCCGGGACAGCCCGGCCGCCCCCGCGGGCAGCGCCGAGCCGCCCCCGGCTGCCGCGGTGCGGGACGGCAGGGGCCGAGCGGGGGCACACGCGGGGGGACCCCGCGGGGGCGGAATTCCCGGGAGAGCGTCAAAGGCCCCCTCGCCCGGTGCCCCGGCAGGGACGGGGCTGGCGCGGTCCGCACCGCCCTCCGGCCCGCGGGCGGCCGGGGCACCGCGCTGCGCAGCCGGGGAGCCCGGGGAGCCCCGCACGGAGAGGGGCGGCGGGCGGGGAGGCGGCTCGTCGGAGGTAAGGCGGGCGGCGGGGGGGCACACCGGGACACCCCCGGGCCATCCCACCGGGCCATCCCACCGGGACAACCCCCGGGACAACCCACCGGGACACCCCCCCGGCACAACCCCCCGGGCCATCCCACTGGGACATCCTCCCGGCACATCCCCCCGGGACATCCCACTGGGACATCCTCCCGGCACATCCCACCGGGACATCCCCCCGGCACACCCCTCCGACACACCCCGCTGCCGCTCCCCGGGGGCCGCCCCAGGGAAAGCGAAACCAAAAGGGTGGTGTCGGCGGGCAGGGGCTCCCCGCAGCTCGGCTGGGCTCGGCTCGCTCCTCCCCTGTCGGCTGGGCGAGGCGGAGCGGGGCGGTGGCGGCGGGCGGGCTCAGCGCGCCCCCCTGGCCTTGGCGCTGGGTCAGCGGGCACAGCAGCCGCCTCCGGCTCTTCCCGCGGGTGACTCAGAGCGCTCAGGGAACAGGGAAGGCAGGCTGGAGATGCGCCTCGCCCCCGGGCTCCGGGCTGCGGCCGGAGCCTGAGGCACCGCGGAGTTTCCCCGGCGGCGGCGCTGCCCCATGCACGCCTCGGGCCGCCGGTCGCGGGGCGCTGCTCGGCCGGCTCCCGACCCCGGCCCCGGCCCCGCCATGGAGCCCCGCGCGGGTCTGCACAGCAGCCCGGAGCTCAGCCTGGCCAAGCGGCTGAGCGTGGGGGAGCTCCGCTCCCTCTTCGAGGCTCGCTGCGCCGCCGTCGCCGCCGCCGCCGCCCGCCAGCTGCCCGACCCGGCGAAGAGGGGCTGCCGGCCCCCGAACGGGGTGCTGCCGCCCGTCATCCCGCGGCTCACCGTCACCGCCGAGGAGAGCGAGGAGGCGCAGGGCAGCCCCCCGGCGCGGCCAGCGCAGCCGCGGGGCGGCGGGCTGAGGACGGGCAGCTCGCTGCACCTGCAGTCCCGCAGGCTCTCCAACTCCTCGCTCTCCTCCACCGGCTCCTCGTCCCTCCTGGAGGACTCGGAGGACGACGTGCTGAGCGACACGGAGTGCAGGAGCCAGGGCATCGTGCACTTGGAGCACGGCGAGGACACAAGCCAGGTAGGGAGGAGCGGGGGGAGCGGAGCGTGCCTGGCGGGGCTGCCGGGCGCCTCCCGGGCGCCTCGGGGCCACCCGGCGCTCCCGCTGGCACTGAAGTTTCCGTGACCCAACTCCTCGCAAACTCCGGGAAACTCCCGTCCCTGTGCCGGCAGGCGAGCGGTGCCGTACACTGCTGCGCCTGTTGGGAAAGCGCTCCTGCACGGTGGCTCTTCTGAAACCCGGCCAGGTGTGCGCTGTTTCTTTCTGCTCTGGAATTGTGCTTGATGTCCCAGCAATATGGGGAGATGTTTTTTGATCATAAGGGCGTTGTTTTTTCTTTTTTTTCTTTTTTTTTTTTCTTTTTCCAGTCTCCTGTGTCAGATGTTAAAAAAAATTTTCCAGGCAGTTACCAGCAGGTATTGTTTTTGTCTCTTTCAATCCTGGAGTGTGTGGTTGTCAGTTTTTGAGCTGCTTCTTGCTGTGAGCATGACAGGAGATGGGGAGGAGCTTGGAATGGATAGAATGCATTCTTTTGTCCGTTCTGGCAGCAACACATTCTTCTCTGTAAATCCCCTCTGTAATTTGGCGGCTTTCATCCATGAAGTGCACTTTTAAAGGCATATAGTTAGTTGCTTTTTCATAATCTTTAATTTGTATTTGCCTGATTCCTTACAGTGTGCTTCTCAGGCTTTTGTACCTGAAATATGTAGCTTTAGCAAATTCCGCCTCCTACCTTTATTGACACCACAACTTAAATTGTTGTTCTACTGCCAGATCATTGGCGCTGAATTGTTTTCAAGCAGAGCATATGCTTTAATAAAAAATGTATAAGGTAGAAGTAATGCAACTTGTAGGTGATACCTCCAGCTGGACTTTTCTCATGGTAATTGTGGGTTTACTGGTTCAGAGGACGCATAGTACAGGAGCTAAAATGCTGTGCACAGTATTGGTTTTGTTTGCATCAACTTGTGGCCTGTTTCTGGAAGAGGAAAAGAAATAAAAAAGGTTTTGTACTTTGTCATGCTGAATATCAGGAAACCTTTAATAATAATATTTAATTTGTACTTTTGATTCTGAGATAGAATCTGTTTTGTAGGGGGAAAAATTACTGTCGTTTTGCCTTCT
Source organism: Anabacerthia variegaticeps (assembly GCA_035583185.1). Taxonomy (NCBI): domain Eukaryota; kingdom Metazoa; phylum Chordata; class Aves; order Passeriformes; family Furnariidae; genus Anabacerthia; species Anabacerthia variegaticeps. The sequence goes on from JAWWEW010000165.1 coordinate 25,282,123, forward strand.
TTTCTAAAATACATGCTGTGCTAGTGGGGATCTTCTGAAAGTAGCAGGAGAATAGAAATTAAAGATAAAAAAGGACCATATCCCTGCTATTGCAGTGGGCTGTATGTGTGGCTAATGGGGAAGAAGAATTAAGTGATGACACTTGAACAATACAGTGAACTCTGAGATGGCATCGTAGCATCTGATTAACTTGTCTGTGAATACAGACTGAAGCAAAACGGATCCTTCAGATAAGAAGCCATGCTACCTCTAAGGTTTTGCTTCTGCATCTCTGAAGTGATTGGTACTGTATGGAATAGTGAGTTCTAAATGTTTAGAAGTGTGTCCTTCCCTGTAGGCTGGCATGTGTGTATCTAGTACAGCATAAATGGGTGTGAATGGTATTACTGTCATAGTCACCTTTTAAAAGGCTTCAGTCACCTTTTAATTACAAGAAAATAAAATATTAAAAGGAGCAGATCTTTAACAATGATTGAGAGACAAACTAAAAATATCTCTATTATAAATGGTTTAACTCTGAGAGGCTGTCCTGTTCATTAAGGTGTGTGGGAAATTGGGAACTTTGATAGTATTATAATAATTCAGTTTTTGAAAAAGTTTTTATAGTTTTCTCAAGTTCAGTGCAGCTGCAGGATTGTTTAGTGTCTCCTTGGTAAAGTAAATATTCACTCAACTGGTAAAAGACTTGATGTTTTAAAAGCCTCAGTTTCTTTTCCATACCTGCAGGGTAGGGGAAGATGGGGCAAACTGCCCACCATGAGCCTGCATTCTGACTGATGTTCTTTCTCTCGTTATCCCTTCCGTGGCAAGTTGTCAAACCATAGCAGGGACTGGTGCCTAGAACTCTAAACCAGAAGAACTTCATGGCACTGCTTGATAAAGTAGATGGGCCGAACATTTCATCTTCTCAATGAGTGCTCATGTGGTTCATGGCTCCCTTCGTTGTTGCATTACCCACCAAGAGCTCACATTCCAGGAATCTGCTGTTTCCCATGTGGTCAGGTGCACTGCTCTTCATCTGAGATGGCTGCACTGTTTGCTCACTGATACCTGGAGACACCCAGGATAGTCTTGTTCTTGTGTTTGATGTCTCCTGGAACCGGACAATGCTGTGACACGAGCAATCCCTGTGCTCAGCTGTGTAGACCTCACAGAAACTGTTTCTTAGTGAAGTAAGGAGTTCATACCGTGCTGAAGTAGGAGAGCCTGTGCTTTGAGCCTGAGGGTTCAGCTTTACAGGGTGTGTCTTTTCCACTCTTAAGTCTTGAGGCAAGATGAGTAAGTGTGTTTTAGAATGGAAGGCTTTGGGTTCAAGGCAGGCACATAGATGTGAAAATAACTACAAATTTTACGATTACCCAAGGAATGGTTTCATATTTTGAAGATTTTATTTAGAGGCATTCTGTCACAGTTTTTTCATATTTATTGGTTTTAGTGTATTTTAATAGGTGAAGGTTTGTTCTCAGAGTGGAACACAAAGGATAGATATTTTTCTGATGTAAACTGAAATCAGAGGTGGGCCGAACTTACTGTTTTGACAGTTTAAAATTTTCCTTGTATTGGGGAATTCCGTTAGACTTTTCTTTGAAAATATTAGATATTAATTTGGAGCCTGGCACCTTATGATTTCGCTCAGACTAGTGCTTGGAGAACTGCTGGGCAGTTAAGCCTACCAGGCTCCCCAGTGCCTAGCAGGGACCTTGGACACTTGCCCAGGACTTCAACTGTGGGAGTAGAAGTTCTGATAATGTTCCTGTTATCAGAGCTTCAAGGCTTCCATCTGCAGACCCAGAAACTTGAGACCTAACCTGAAGAAGGTCTTCCTGAGGCCTCTCTACTGCTGACCTGGAGATCAAGACCCAGTTGAGTCTTCAAATTAGTATGGGCTCTCAAGGTACCTGTGCAGGACTGTGTGAGAGATGGGAAGCTCTGGAGCACTTCCTCTTGTGTCCAGGGCTTGCTGTCTGGGGGTTCTCAAGCCTTAATTCCCAGAACTGTATGGCTGAGAGCGCTGTCCTTGACTGTACCCCTTGGAGGACAGTTTTTCTTGGCAGCTTGCTTAGCAAACAGCTCTTCAGGAGGATGAGTGATTGAGTTTAGCGTTGCACAGAGCATTCTGGGTTGGATGGATTGACACATAATGACAATGCTAAAGTTTTCTTTCTTATTGAGCACAGTATGTGGGCATGTCCCTGCAGTGCTAGGGCCTGGGAAGGGGGAGGCGTGAATACCTTGGGATCGATGGCTGACGATGACAGTGCCGTCCCAGCGTGGCTCCTCTGGGACAAAATACCGTTTTCATCTGGGCAGGCCCACCGTCGAGGGAAGCTCAGTGGGTGATGTTCCAGTTTCTCTGCATACATTACACATGCCATTTTGCAGTAATTAGCAGAGACGTTGGAATCTGGACGGTCCTGGCTTTCTTGAAGGAAGACCCTTCCAACAGTGAAGAGCTGGAAGTGTGAGAGAAGCCTCTTCTCCTGCTGTCCTGTTTGTTCAACCTGTGGTTCAGTGAAAACTGATTGTGCAAAGTGGTGCTAATGGAAGTAGCATAATGGCATAGTTAAAGTTTTGTAAATCATGAAAAAATATGGGTTATTTTTCAAGTAGCCAATTGGCAGAATAGATTTTACCCTATGGCAACAGCTAACATTCGTGCCTTCTCTTGCGGTTAGATGGGAAGCATACTTATGTACCCTTGCTTCATGCCATCTGGGAGGTGTATACACACAGTTGAATCTTTCAGTGAAAACACCAGTGGTGCATTTATAGTAATGGAGAGAGTACAAGACATATATATTTTTGTCTTCATTCTGTGAATGAGCAATTTTAAGAAATATGAAGTCTGGTTAGCACCTTCTTTGTTGGGACAGAGACTTTAAAAAGTGGTTTTCACAGAAAATAAACACCATGATAATGTACAGCAGCCTCTTGTCCTCTTTATAGGAGAATGTTATTTACTAGATAGAAACATGCCAAATAAATCTACTTATTTTCATAACTGTGACCTGTCATTCCAAATTCCTAGAACTGTAACCATGAGAACAGCTGACAGTTTGCTAGAGAAAAAGCAGTTCTGTTCTTGCCTGCAATGATACCAGTCCAGAAACTTTGGTGCATAGCCATTAGTGAAGTGTATTTGATTCCACTGATCTTCTTGCCATTGTTTTTTGTAACAGCAAGTACCTTGAAAAGGACAAGTGAATAGAGAGGCACACACGCTTAGTAACTCACTAATGAAATAGATTAATAAATACAGACTGAAAGTTTCAGCTACTTTGGCTCAGGGGTGGGTTACATAAGCTCATGCAGTAGAATAAAATTATTTTTAAAGGAAGAATAGGGATGACATAAGTAAGACTGTTAATGGGGTTTTAGCCTACTTTTGAAAGGAAAGAAAGCTTGTGTAATCACTCTATCAATTCCATTTTAACAACTTTAGTAGGTTTCAGCCAAATTTGGAAGTGTCATAGACATCTCAAAGTTTCTTCAAGAGCTCTTTAACGTTCCACAAAGATCAGACTCTGGGTGGAAGAGGGGAAACTGAGTGCATACCTTTTCTTCTCTGGGGGAGAAGGTGCAAGAGGAGTTAAACAATTGTCTTCTGTTTTGCTTGTTGACTTGCAAATTGGCATGTGCAGACTGGCTAGTCCATAGGTACTTACATGCTTGATCCAGCTGCAGCAGGTAGTCTCATGTACTGAGGGTAATTAGGAGAAAGTGTGGGAGGAAATACACAGTGCTGTGGCCTGGGGAGTTAGGGAATGTGGAATGTGCTAGTTGAGGAACAGGGGAGAAAAGGTGAGGACATTATGAAGAGGCATGGAAATGTGAGAAAGATTGGAGGGCTTTTGGAACAAGTTTATAGAGGACAGTGACAAGCTGTAGATACTCTGATAAGGGTGCGGGACAGAAGATACCATTCAAGCTTCATTAGCTTGCTGCTCATGAAACAGCTACTTTTAAGGGAATACGTTTCATGCTCTAAAAAGTTGCAGATTTATAATGACAGTCCTATATACTGAAATTTTCCTATTGTATACTGAATAAATACAAGCTGAACAGCAGTAATGTTCCACATTTGCACGTTGCACAGTTATTGGAACAAAACTGTGAATTGAGAGCCATCTCTCAGTTTGAGATTGATTCTTCGCCACTCTGCACTCGAGTGGTGGAGTATATAAAACCATCAGCAGTTTCAGGTCTAATGGTGACTGTTTATTAATAATGTGGATTCTTGTCTATAAGGAAAGGAGTTAGCTCTCACCAAATCAGTTGAGAGAGAGGCAATTAAATGTCTTACCCATTAAGAGTTTCTGATCCTGTGTATATCTGAGATGGTGGCTTAGAGTTTACAAGATTCTTCTCTTTTGAATCAATTTCACCCTGATAAATTTCACTTTACAGATGTTAAAAGATGGGGTTTTGGGCATACAGTTTAAAATTGAAAGAGCTCTGTGATAATTTTTTTTCCTATGGACCTGTTGGATTATGCATGTTTTAGAAGTTTATATGTGCACTTTTACAGTTCAGGTCTCCTTATAATGCTTATTACAGCTTGAAAGAGGGGAAAAAATAGCAGCAACTACTCATCATTGGATGATGTATGTTTAAAGAGGTCATACCTAAGCGTATTTTTCTCAAGCTATCATTGACTCAGCGGATTTATTTCTGAAAACCTGTGCCAGTCTCAAAAGGAGTAAGAGTGGTGGCTGGAGCTATAGTTTCGAAATTTTGCATGACTGTATATTTTTGGGTTCTGACACTATTACCCTGTTAGGCTGGTTTGATGAGAGTGAACATTTTTTTAATTGATTAATTTTAACTACCACATTGGATTAATGTGGTAGTTAACATATTCAAAAATAACCTCAAGTCACATCTAAAGTTTATTATAAATGGAATGTGTTAAAGTGAATCAGTGTGATTAAATGTTCAAAATGTGATGCCATTTAATATAGTTAATATTTCTGAAAGCTAAGAATGCACATGGTACTTACGTGGTAGATAGTTGTTTGATTAACAGTGACTGAGAGAAGAACTTAAGGATCATCATACAGCATTTGTGGCGATTATCTATAAAATGTGATGGCAGAAAAGGTAATATTAACCTTACGCATCTTGGAAGGAAATAGTGATCTTATATACAGCAGCAGTCAAATCACTGTCTCTCTTCTCCATCAGTGTAGTTTTTGCAGAGGAAGGGGGCTGAGGCAGAGAGAACTGGCTTGTCAGTCCATGGTAATTTGCATCTTATACAGCGTAGGTTTAAACTGCATTTGTAAGTGCTCTTCTCAACCTTCTCTACCAACAGAACTTCATCTAAAAAGCTCAGAAATTGGGCAAGATGGCATTGTCTGTCCATAGCATAGCATACCTGGGGAAAAATACAGTAAAATAAGGCAGGGGAGGGGGAGATGGTGTTAATCTCCATCAGCTCATTCTGCACAAAAGCATAGGGAAGGGGGAGAAGCTACCTGTTCATCCAGTGTCAGACTAGCAAATACACTGGTATATTGTTTCTCATGCTTAACTGATTCCTTCATGTAAGTAATGGAGAATGCTTTTTGGGATAACATATAACCAGCAAATCCTTTGAGAGGATTTTTGTATCGATAAATGTTGAGCTTCTCATAAGGGATGAAATTTTCTTTTACATTCCAAAACATGGACATATGAGACTGATGCTGTAGAAACCACCACTGAACCTATCAGGCCTGGCTATTATTGCTTGTTATGAAATCTTCTATTCCTTGGCAAGATTGGAAAGAAGTTAGCCAAAGACCAATTGGCAGATCATTTGAAGCAGTTATCATAGATTTGACATGATCCAGATTGAGAGTTTGGGACAGAATCTCCAAGCCAGTTGGTGACTATAGCAGGCATGACACAGACGCTGCTTTGTGGGAGCTTGGCATTAACTCAGAATCCAGGAACACTCCCTGACTGCTGGCTGAAATGTTCAAGTGAGGTGGTGCAGTGAATGCAAGCACTTTAAACTGTTTACCCCAGCTCACTGATGGTGCCTTATTTTGCTCACATTCAGCTTCAATCTGCCATTCTTATTCAGCCTTTTGCCCTCATCTGTACCTGAGCCACATTTATAACAGAGGTGTGGTTACAGGTAATAAAGAATATGTATAGATACATGTTATGTCTGTGTAATTGGTACTGAAGTGTGTGTGATTCATCAGTCCACCAAAGGATTACCTGTTTAACAGGAAGCTGGGATGTTGCAGAACTGTGTGAGTAAGTTAGTGGGAATGGCACAGTTCATTTGTGATGTATCAGAGAAAACTGCTGTAGTCTTCATGCAACTTTCATGTGCTAAGAATAATGCCTCTTGATAAATTACATTGAACACTGCATGGGAAGAGAATACTGTTGTTTTCCAGTGATGGTAGGAACTCATCATTCATTATTAATATAACTGTGCCCCCTGGTTTCTGCCACATCCCAACATAAAGAAGTGATCCAGTCTTAGATATAGCTGCCTTCACTACTCTGAGCTGCTACAGAGAACACAGCTTTCTTTGTGCCTTAGCTCTTTTCAAGCAGCTCCATGTAGTTGAGAACACTGCAGCATTTTTTCTGTGTTGTTCACTCTAGACAGCGCATCTTTTCTGTGCTCTTCTTTCTTTGCTTCCTGTGGTGGAGTGCTGAATAGAATGCAGGCTTCTACTTCACACCTTTGAGGTGCTGGTGCTCTTCAAAGTCTGTAGGTCCTGCACACACAAGGGATTGATGGAGCTCAGCTGTGAGGGATGTGCTCAGCCAGCCCACTGCAGACACAGGTGAGCTTGAGGAGGCTCAGCTGTGCAGGAGGCAGCTGTGAACTTGGCTTCCCTGATAGGAGGGCTGTCTCTCACCAGCCTGTTAACCAGGCCAGTCGGCACTAGCTCACTGCAGAAAATGCTTTGGAAATGGAGGGAGCACTGTTGCCATGTGTCAACACCTTCCAATACTGGAACCTCTTCAGATGCTCTGAAATCACCAAAGATGCTGAAAATCCCCAGAGATCCTCTGAGCGTGTGGCACAGGTTACAGTGCTCTCTTGTGCTTTCAAAGGACAGGTCTTATGGGCAGACACATTGTGAAGGGTAGCTGCATGATTCTAATGCAGACTACTCAAGAGCAAAATTTTGGAGGTAAGGGAGGTAAGAGGGTTGTGATAGGTACAGGATATGTACAGGCAAACAGAAGGGAAGTGATTGGGAGTGGTTAGAAAGGCCACTGGAAGTGCGAAAGGAAGGACTAGAGGGAATATTGAAACTTAATGGGCAAGCAGACTATTATTGCTTTAAAAATCAAGGAAAATACATTCTCAGAAAAAGCAGATCAGGAGAACATGTGACATCTAAATTAAGAAATCATCAGTCAAGCATTGAAAATACATGTAAGGAAAGAACTCAAGTGCCTGCAATGTGGGTATATTAATGTTCTGCAGTCTTTAATTACAAGCAGGGATAGCACTTGATGCACAGAATTCATGACTTTCAACTGTTCCATATTTCCCATCAACGCAAAGGACAAGTTACAGTTCCATAGTGACTGATGACATGTATTGCAGGACGACCTCTGTTTCTTCATAGATAGGTGTGCAGGAGATCACAGGAAGGGAAAGATGACTTTCTGATTGAACACTGCTGAATGCTGACGTGGAGAACTACTTGCCTTGCACAGTGTCCCTGGGAAAAAATAGGCAAGTTATTTATGCAGACTTTCACCATTGCCACTAATTATATTTTTCTCATTCTCCTATTGTCTGACTTGAGAGTGTGGGCCTTCCTAGTAGAAATGCTAAACAGTGGTCTATGCAACCAAAGTTAATGGGAGCTGTTCTACAACACTGTTCTACAGTGTATACACTGAGTATTAGGAAAAGCAAAAACTGACACCTCAGATTAAGCTTTCAAGCTTAGGTTAAGTGAAAAGGACTCACTATCTTTCCTTCAGTATTCTTCCTTTAAGATAGAAATAAAACAATTCACATTACAGGATTGTGGAAACAGATTCACTAAAATTTGGAAAACACTCTGCTTCTGTGGAGATGGCTGTCTTAACACTGCCACACACAACTCAGTAACCATGTTTACAGGAGGTTTTCAGTGGGTGCAGTGAAAATGGTAAAGGTAATGAGGGCAGAATAAAAAATTGCTACTTTTTATAGTCAGGAATTATTTGTTTACATTGAATAAATGGGAACTACAATATATTAGTGTATTATTAAGGACTGTGTCATAAGCTCTGCAGAAAATGGTAAACATTACCATGGAGGGGAAAAGTTACATTTGTATAAAAAACCTTAAATTCTGCAGATTTCTAACTTTTGCATTTAAGACATTTTTAAAGTTCCAGTGGAAACTTAATTCTGCATCTGAACGTGTTCCAGTAGCTGAAAGTGCTGCCATATAGCACTGGTGTTTCATCCTCCCTCCATTTCCCAAGCGTGTGCTGCAGGCTGCACTGGCTGGCCTGGTGAAGGTGCCCGTGCTAGAGAGGGCACTCACAGGAGTGCTGTACTTGGAGAGGCTCTTCAGGCCCTGTGAGAGATGGCCCTCTTGCATCAGGGAAACCTGGTTCACAGCTGCCTTGTGCACAGCTGAGCCTGCTCAAGCTCACCTCCTGTGTCTGAGGGGTGGGATGGCTGAACACATCCCTCCTAGCTGAGCTCCATCAAGCTCTTGTGTATGCTGTGCCCAGGAGTCTCCATAGAAGGTAATTGAATACTAATGAGAGCCTACTGCAAATCAGTTAGGGGTCCTTAAAATTGGCTAGATTTGGTCAGTTTGAGTTCTGCTCTTCATATGGTTTGCTTCTGCTTTGAAAACTCTCCTCTTCCTAGATTTCAAGCTTCTTCCCCAAAATGCAAGGTTAAAAAGCTTTTCAGAGCATTCATTAGAAATTTTGTAGTTGGGTCAATATGAATCTTTTTATGGCCTTGGAAACAGCTCAAATTTTGTCAGAGTTGTTCAGGCTGAAGCCAACCAAACTGTTTTTGCCATTTTTGCCCTTCTTTTAGGTGAGTAACTCAGAGCAAATACCACCCCCCCCTCCCCCCAAGAGAATAAAACACAAATAAATAATCCTTGTGCATTGGTGTTTTGGTGGCTGTACAGGACATCTGGGTTTTGAGACCCCGATCTTCTGAAAGAGGCTGCTAGAGCAAGTCTGTGTGGTCTTTGTATTCTTCTCCATCATTGTGTGCTTCTGTGATGCAGTAGGAAGGATAAAAATCTCTGTGAACAGTGTTCTTGCATGCAGATTGGCTGTTATCTTTTGCAGAGTTTGAGTGGGTTGCTGGCTAAGTGCACTTGACCTGAATGTTCTAATCACGATAAGCTCTGCTTGCTGTGGGTTCCCTCCTTTGCCACCCATGTATGTTCTGTAGGAACAGCATCATCGACCCCACAAAGGGTCAGCTTTGGTCAGAGGAAAATGTAGTCTGAAGAAACGAGGAAACCTTCCTACGCTTCAGCTCTCACTTTTCCTAGTGGAAAATGGAGAGTATCAGAATTTTAAGCTGATAATTGGATAGAGTTTGTATTGTCTTGCTCTGTGGAATTTAGATAATGAACTTTTTTGCCTTCTTTGTACTAACCCAGAAGGTGCAAGCAATTAGAATCCGAAGATATTAATTTCAGGACAGGTCCTGCCATTCTGCTGAAAAACTTGTGAAAGGATTTTAATGTGGAGACTCCTGACTTCTAGGTGCTTTTGCCTGTCACTTGCTCGTCACACCACCATGGCTACCAAAGGCAGTCAGTAATAAAAATAATGAAGCCTTATTTTAAATATATTAGAAAGAAGTGAACCTCTGTGGTTTTCTCTGGCCTAGTGATCTGCCTGAGTCTGGGCACCAATCAGGCCCCTACAACAGTTTCATGGCTTGTTTTCCCAAAATTTGTAGCAAGACCAAAGAGAGGTGTGCCTTCAGGAAGGGAGGAAGTGCTGTGCTCTCTTAACAGCCCAGTGCATGTTAATCACTATGCCAACAGTCTCCAAGTCTTTTTCCAGCAGTAGGATTGGCTGATGTCCTGAACATAGTTTTCCATTCCAATGTTAAAACTGGATTGACAGAAAACTAATTATATTTTTTGTGTCCGTATTTATCCATTGGGTTTTTCTGCATTATCTCTAGAAGTATGTCCTCCTCCATTGCTATAATTTTGTCTTGATCCTAGTCTTCCTTTTCAGTCCTGATCTTATGGGCAACAATCCTGTCTGGGACAGGGGATGGCTATAGGATGTATGTAGCCAAGTTGCCAATATTCTCTTTACATTGCATTCTTTGAGAAAAGGGTAGACAGGGCAGAAAATTCAGTCTTGGCTTGTGAAGTAACTTCTCTGCATGACTTGTTCCCCTGTGGCCAGTGTAGGTTATCAGCTGTCTGCAAATCACATTTCAAATGTGTCTTCTCTTTGTGTGTTGAGCTCTGGTGTATTGATGTTGGTCGCTTTTGGGTTCTGCTACCTATGTCCAATCTGGCACAGAAGCTGCTGCTTGCTTCATATTTCAAGAGTCTGGTGTAGGTGGTTGTGTGAGATACAGGAGTGTGGCTTGCAGTTCTGTTGCTAGGAGCCAACAGCATGAAGTTCTTTGAAGTTTTATGGGGTTTTTTGGTCTCTTACTATGATAAAAATTTTGGTAGATAAATGGTCCGTATAAATTACATCCTGTTTATTTTACTCTATTTTTAGGTGGATTTGCGTCTTAGTGGTTGGTGATTGATGTTTGTCCTTCTAAAAATGTGGGGTCTCCAGTATCCTGATCGCAAACACGTGTGTTTACCTTTAGGGCAGAGGAAACATGCTCCGTAAAATACATCCATTATTGTTCAAACACCCACAACTCTTCAGGAAGACAGATGCCTTGTTTCAGTTTCAGTCTTTCGTTGAGTCACTCGTGCTTATGTAAGGTCTGAATTTGATTCTCTTTCTTAAGACTGCATTATGGAAATTCAAATCTTAAATAATCCCATGTCTCTGGGGCTACCTACTACTGATACGGAGGAGGAATTCAGCTCGCCTCTCTTATGTTGTTCTGTTAACATAAATTCGCTTTTGATCCTGTAGTTTTGCTCAAGGGAGAAGTCATCTTTTCTCTGGATTCTTTACATAGTTCTTAAGGCTGACTTCAGGCAGGAAGACTTTCTCCAATGTTAGGTTTGCTCCAAAACCAAACAAGTACCTTGTAACCTTGTCACTCAGCTGGTATAAGGTGAAGGGTTCTCATTTCCATAGAATTCCAGGTTTCTTCACCATTGCCTCGTTCTACTAATGGGCTCCCGTCCTGCCTGGAAGACTAGCCTCACCTGTTCTGTTCTGAGGCTAACTTAAATAGAAATGTGGTGTTTTTTGTTTGGTTGGGGTTGTTATGTTTATTTGTTGTTTGTGTTTTGAGGATGTTAAGCTTTGTTTTTGTTTGGTTGGTTTTGTTATTTGTGCGTTTGGGGTTTTTTTTATTTTGGTTTTTTTTTTGTTTTAAAATCCTTTCAGCGTAGTAGTTTGGCATAATTGCACAGTTACTCTGTTACAGCTCAAAGTTATTAAAGTGGTTGCTGAGGGATGTGGCTTCCCCCAAGGTAAATACCACACCCTGCTATATAACAGAGCTTATCGCATGTTGACACTTGCATTCCATTGCAAAGGATGGGCCATGTTTGAACAGTGGAGTGCATGATAGGTGAAGCAGTAACTGCTTACGCTTCCTTAGAGGATAATGGAGCTGTGAGTTTGGAGGAGATGAAGATGGAGAGATGGAGTACTGGACTTTTTCTTGTGACAGATTAGATGAGCAGATGGCAAACTGCTACCATTGTATGGCTGATCTGTTTTTTTATGACGTATTTTTAGACTCTGATAATCCTTTTCAGTTAACACTATATTACTGCTTATTTGAGTATCTCTAGTTTTAGTTTCCAAGCATTAATTACTTAAATTATTCAACAGTGTTCTGAAGCAGAACTGTTACAGCCTGCAGTTGTGGGAACTGGAGCAGACACACAGCACGTGTCTGGACCTAGATCCCATACTGAAGCAGTGGACTTTGCTCAGATCTTTTACAGATGAATGTCTGTCATTTTTGGATGTTAGAAGCTGAATTATCATGGTAGAAAAGAAAAAAGTGATGTAAGAACATTTTAAAAATCAATACCTATCAGTAACCTCTGTGTATGTATGTGGATATATACATGCATGTGTACAATAATTAAAAAAAAACTCTGATCTGCAGAGAAGTATTGGTGTGAGTGACAATTTTCTAAATGAGTGTTTTAATACTTTTTAGGAAAAGGAAATAAAACACAGAAAGGGTTCGTGTAACTTTCTTCACTGTTCTGCGGGTCATAAGCATCAAGACCATTGATGATGTGCTGTCTTTGTGCTTGTGGCAAGGACTCCTTTAAAAGTATTGCAACTCGCTGACACTGGGAGCAGCTCAGTTCTTGCTTGATGGCAGGTCTCTCCTGTGTCTGAGCTAGACTATAATTTTACAGGCATTTGTCAAGCTTGTTTTAAAACTCACTGATACTCTAGAAAGCCCTTTTCTCACACCTGAGTATTCTGGGTTTGTTGCAAGTTAAAGCCATTTGTTCTTGTCTTTCCCAGTGGTCATGGAAAACAGTTGACTGCTCTTATAGTTATGAAATCTTATTGTGTATTAGGGAACAGTTGCCATGCTTGGTCCTCAGGATAAACAAACACAATTATTTTGGCCTCAGCAACATGATGTTTGTTATTCATACCTGAATTTTCCTCCACTTTGTCAAAACTTGCTTGGAATAGCAGCCAAAATGGAGCACAATCATCACAGATAACTATTGAGTATTTACAACAACCTTAATTCTATCCTTGTGCTTCCTGTCCTTTCCTGCAGAAAAAAATGAATTATAGCACGATGGTCTTCCAGTGTTACAATGTTATATTTCTTTCAGGCAGAATCTCACAGTTATGTGGGTTATGGCTTCTGGGGCCATTACAGGATGATCTGTTGGAAGCATGGTAGGCTTTCAACATGTGTCTACCAACCCAAGCTGCTAGGGATAGGAAGAGAGGAATCTCTGACCAGTTAGGTAAATTTTGCAATTTCTGTCCGAGGGTAGTGTTTTCCAGTGAGTAAGAAAGTACAATAAAGGATAAACATCAAAATTTTCTTTATTTGTCTTTATCTTTTTATACTTGAGATTCTCCCGTGGCCACTGAATCACTGGGATTTTAAACTGGTGGTGAGCCTGGCCCTGAACTGCTGGGCAGGCAGAACAGAGCTGTATCTCTGGGTAACAGTCTGCACCACCAGAGCAAGTAAGATGAAGTGCATACTCAGCTTCCTTCCCAGGTTCGCTCAGGGGAGATTAGCTTCTTGAAGTTATTTCCTGACTTGTTGCCAGAACACAGTCTCTCTTGATGCTATGCAGAAGGTACACCTGATTTAAATGGATCGGCACTTACAGTACATTTGGATTTGAGGTCATGCAGAGTTCACAAATGACACGTTTGTGCTTTAACAAATTATGCTTATATTTTAGACTAAACTTGTTTATTGGCCTATGTATAGAGAAGTGTGGATCTGTTTGAGTTTGAAGTATTCCCAAATACTCATCTTGTTTGGAACTGATAATTCTTGTGTCCTACCTAATAGGATGTTTGGTTTATTTTATTGTCTAAAGAGTGTTGTCTTTCTAAATGTCCCTTTCTCATGACTGGTGATGTCAGTCAGTGACCTATGACAGGTGGAGGAGAAGTGGAGGATGGGCAGAAAATTGTCAGATTGCTAAACTGTTTCTGAAAATTTAAACTGCAGCTGTTTTGGAGGTTAAGAAAGATTTCTTTCCTTCTGGCACACCATCTGCTAAAGTTATGTTTGATTTACCACAAAATTGTTTTGGGTGATGGACAGCCTGAATAAACCTCAAATGTCTGAGCTCTGAAACTGAGTTAACTTTCCTATAGTGAGAAACATTCCATTTACTTCTTGGATAATAACATTTCAGTTTCCAGCAAGACTGATGTTCTGGCAGAACCCTGCTGTGGTCACAATGTCTTTGGTTCAGTTTTCCTGTGTTCAGTAGGGACAGGTGGCAGAGCTTCATCCTACTAGAGTACCAGTGTCTTTCAGAGCAGAGCACTGTGAAAGTAGAGATAATGACTGTGTTTAATGCCTGCTATGAAAGGTAGACAGTTTGATATCTCTTAGAACAGGAAGTGTTTATCCGCATTAAAATAAAATCTGTCTTTCAGTCAACATATCTGTGAGATAAGTGAAGGAAATACTTGTGACAGTGCAGCTTTAAAGCCATCTAATTGCTCGACTCTTTTGTCTTTTGACCTGGGAATAATGTAGAGGTCGTAGATATTTCACTTGGTTATAGCTGGAAACAAAATGCCAACATTGATTCCTACAGAACAGTCAGCAGACTGTGGCTTTTGATGCTGTTCCCAGGAAGTCAGGCAATGCTTTCACTTCTTCATAGTTCATTTTCCTCTGGAGAGGAATTTGCTCCTGGGGTTACAAATGGAATCCAGCTGTGGAGTGGGACATGGGATTTTGTGTTCCTAGTAATTCAGTCCGATCCTGAGCATCCATTTCTCTTACCTTCACTTCTTCCTTTAGTCCAGATGTAATGAACACCCAGCAAGCTTACCAAATATCCTAAAGGGTAACAAAGACAAATGGTGTGTGCATCTCACTGCATGGTGGGGCATGAGAGAGGAGAAAACACAGGAACCTGAGGCTTCTGCCTTGCAGTGTTGTTTCTGCTTGTTTCATTAAGTGCTTCTCATGACTCTGAAGATTTAGCCCAGCCCATCATGAGTGCAGAACAAACAGGAAATGGAAACCCTGCAGTCAGAGGATACACCTGCCAAATGCTGGTTGAGCAGCTGTGGCCCTCACCCATGGCTGAGTGCAAAGCCAGAAGCATCAAGGGCTAAGTACAGGCTGAGCACTGAGTACTGTTTCTCCTCAAAGGTTTGGAAGCTGAATGGTGAAAGGGAGGGAGAGATGAAGGTGCAGTCACAGTTTGCCTGGCAGGCTGATGAGAGGTGCTGATCAGGAAGCTGCTTGTGTAGCGTGCAAACTGCCGTTCTTCAGGAGCACGTGTTCTCTCTTGCTGTTGACTATCAGTCTTACAGTTCCAGCTGGCACTCACACACCACAGGAAGATCAACTGTGTGACAAAGCAATGAGTGTTACGTTCCCTTGGGGACTGTAGCAGATACAAGGATGGTCAAGGCTGCCAAGGCATCCGGCAGGTGGAGATTGCTCAGGGATATCCTTGACCAGGGCCATGGTTACACTGTTTATATTCCTTAAGTGACAGCTGAGAGCACTTGAAGTAACACAGCTGTCCTGGCAGGAGGCCAGTTGCAGTGATTTGGCCAAATTATCAGTTGGCATTGGTTGGCAGAACACCTCAGAGAGTCTGAAGAATGATGCTGTTGCATGTCAGGACACAGACTTCATAAAGCTGATGCTCAAAACTCTGGACTCTGAAGCAGGCTGTCCAGATGTACGTTATCACAGAGAAACATTCTGGCCCTAAATACCTTTTTGCCCAGTGATAAACAGTCACTACTGTGCAGATCAGTGTTTGTGTGCATCAGGAACCTGTTTCTTGCCCAGGACCAAGGGAAGGTGAAATGGGGTCATAAGGAGGCTAAGTCAGTTACCCTGTCTTGGTTGCTGAATTAAGTGTTGCACTCAGAAACTTAGTTATAAAGCTTTGTGTGAAGGTTTGCCTACATACACTTGGGGAGCATTCTTTTTCTTGACTGGCTCTTTCACCTCCCACCCATTGAGATCTTTGTCTCAATTTGTGATTCATGTCTGATTCAGCCAAGTGGGTAGTAGACTTGGCAGCAAGAATCTCCTTAGCTTGAGGATTCCAGAAACCTTTGTTAAGGGGCAAAAGCGCAAAAACTGGCTGCTGAAAGTGTAAAGTAAGTGCCTTGTATGACAAATTAAGGAATTTTTATTGTTCTTACTCGGAGCATTTTTATTTTAGCTATGGGAAAATCTGGCACCTTGCTTCCCTACACAGAACCTTTGTGGATATTTAAGTTATATTTCTCCCAACAAATAAAGGAAAAATGTCACATGTACTTCACTTTCTCCATGTCTTGTTAAGTGTTCTGTTTCTTCAAATACCAAATGATCCCAAGCCTAGGAGTTGTTACAATGTGGGCAGTTAAAGAAAAGAGTAATGAATTTTTGGTAATGAAATCAACTGCCATGAAAAGCTTTGTCTATCTGCTTTAGATATTTTAAAATTGTGCGTGAATATGTGTGTATATATCTGTATGTTTTAGTGGAAGAAACACCAAGGATAAATTATAATTTACTTACATTTGGCATAAAAATGTCTGCTGTTTCAGGATCTGGATCTGACCAAGTCAACTGTCTCCCTCTTTCAGATCTGCAAAGACAACTACAATAAGCCTCAAACTGAAAGAACTCAAAACCAGAATTCCTCGGTAGGCAAATTTTGTGACTATAACTGGAAAGTTACTGTGTTGCTGAGCAACTCTCACTGTTTTTTTTATTTGTTAATTTTTTAAAATCTGTGTAGCATCACTCAAATTCTCAGTTCTCTCCATGAGATGAAATCGTATGCTTGGCTGTCCCAGAGCTGTACTCCCTTGAAAGAATTAAATCCCTAATAACCATTGAAGCTGAGTGCTGTGAAGCTGCACCCATGGAAAAGTCATTAGTTTAGGGTAAATGATGCTGGTAGGAGCTTGTCTTGGTAGAGTATTGTGATTTTGACAAAGCCATAGATACACTTGAATTGCTAAAGTGTTGTGTGATTATATTTTTAATGGCTTGTAATTATAGTGCTGTAGTTATTGATTACAGCCACAGAGAAAAGCATATCTAATGACAGGGTAATTAAATTAGGCTGGTAAGTGTCTTGGTTGTGGTTTGCTTAAAATTATTTCTTATGGAAGCTTTTTATGGTAGTGGTAGGTATTGATTGCATAGAAACAGGTGAAAGTAAAGTTTTTTTGGGGCTAGGCTTAGTTCATTAAAATAATATGGTTAGTAACTTTGGAACTACATTTAGGTTCTTTATCTGTAGAGGTCCAATATGTCAGATCAAAGACAATTCAAATAAAGTGGCAAACACTAATGAAAACAGAGAACAAATATAAATATGTTAATTTCATTTTCTAAATTATTAAGTAATTGAATAAAATGGTATCGAGAATTAAGAAACTAGCTTTCAAACTGATTTCAGTTTTAAGAAACTATAATAAATAAAAGTCAAGTGTTTTATAAATAAAATTAATTCAGAGGGTTTTAGTAACATTTTCAGTTAAGTAAATGTATATACTATAAAAAGTAAAACTGGAGGCCAAGAAGACTGATGGTATGCTGGGGTGCATTAGAAAGAACACTGCCAGCAGATTGAGGGAGGTAATCCTGCCCCTTTTACTCAGCCCTAGTGAGGCTGCATCTGGAGTGCTGTGTTCTGTTCTGGGCTCATCAGTGCAAGAGAGACATGAGCTCCTGTAGCAGGTCCAGAGGAGGGCTATGAACAGAATTAGGAGACTGGACTATCTCTTTTATGAGGAAAGGCTGAAAGAGCTGGGCCTGTTCTGCCTTGAGAAGCAACGACAGAGGGACCTCATCAATGTCTGTCAGTATCTGAAGGGAGCATGTCAAGAGGATGGACCAGGCTCTTCTTGGTGGTGCCAAGCAGTAGGACAGGAGGCAGTGGACAGAAGCTGATGCATGGGAAGTTCCACCTGAATATAAGGAAGAACTTCTTTACTGTGCAGGTGATTGTGCACTGGAACAGATTGCCCAGAGAGGCTGTGGAGTCTCCCTCACTGGAGATATCCCTGAACCATCTGGATGCAATCCTGTGCCATGTACTCTAGGATGACCCTGCTAGAGCAGGGAGATTGGACAGATGACCCACTGTGGTCCCTTCCAACCCTACCCATTTTGTGATTCTGTGAAGCAATAATAAAACTGTAAACACAGATTTTAAATGGAATAGTTATTAACAGAGAGCAACCACCTGCTCACACTGATACTTAAGATACCTCTGTGAGTAGTATTACAGACCTCATGAGGATTTGTTGTGTCAGAGTAATATTGGTGCTAGTGGGTGACCAGGAAGGAAGAAGGAAGAGAGGGGTGGGCAATAAAGCCCTCATCACAACAGAGAGGTGAGCTGCTGGAGAATGACTAATACTGTGCACGGATAAGTCATAACTGATACCCAGCTTAGTAATTCTTAGTGTTAGCTTAGGGCCCACTTGCAGAAGGCAGTTCCAGCTACTGGTCTGATGGGTTCCCAGGTGTTACTTTTCCAGTCACTATTATTGTGGCTACTGTGCCCCAGAAGAGGCCAACACTGATCAGCTTCTCATGTACTTGCTGCTCACTATGTTGGCCAAGATTCCCAGGCACAGTGTTGCTCTAGTGTTTCTGCCTTCTGGGAACATGACTGTTACAGAATTATTTTGAAATGCATGTAGTTACATTTTGATAATTATAGTTTTCTGTACCCCTTGCGAGAAAGTCCCTGTGGAGGAACTTTGTTCCTTCTAAGAGTTAGTGAGACACTGAGTAGGCTGTGGCAACCAGCATTATAGATCACATTTCAGCCCCCATGTCCCAGAGTGGCAGAATTTAGCCTAAATGATGTAAAGACTTTAAGAGAACAGTAGATTATGATGACTGACAATTAAGTACTCTTTCTTAAAGCCTTTTAGGAAGAAAAAAATTAAAAAAAACCCCTTCTCATTGTTTCCTTTTGTTTCTTGCTGTCATAATGGCTTTCTGTAGGCTTGTGTAGGCTTTGTACTAGTGCACAAAAAAAGACAACAGGATCTCACATGAAGAAACTGCTGAAATTTTCCTGGAAAAAGAGGATTCAAGGGTCGTTGTTTACTGTGGTCTAGCAGAATTTCCATGAAGATTTAAGAGCTCAAGCAATAAACCACTCTTTCACTCTGCTGCTGAAATCATGGACAATTTTAAAGATCCTGTTGATTCATGTTATATTTTGGTGTTCTTTTGTTCTTTAGCTCACTATAGTTTCAAGTAACGTGCTAGAATCACTAAAGCTGAATTACTTTCTTTTTCTGAGGAAAAGATTTTTCTTATACCCCTTTCCCCAATACTGACTAATTTAGATATGATTGATGTTTTTAATTATCATCATTGCTGAAAAGTAGTAAGTAAAACAAATTCTTGTGTATGCTACCTGCTTGTCAAAGCTTTTCTGAAGGTAGTTACATGTGTTTAAGACATTCGCAGAACTGCGATACTTGTTTTCATTTTACCCTTAAATAATATAGATATCTTATTTATTTTTCCACAGAACGGCAGAAGAAGGTTCAGGTCCCCATCCCTCATTGCCTTTAGGAGTTAGAGTGGCTCTCCTGTCACTGAGGGATTCAACATATGCTCAGAGAGATGTTGGTTGTTCTATATTGCCTATAAACAACCACCAAAACACCCCCACCCAATTTGGGGAGTTTTCACTATTCTCTTCAGTGAGGTTGGCTATTAGGGTGTTATAGCTCTTGTCCTGAAGTGGTGGAAGGGCTTCAGAAAAGCCTGGTAGGTAGTCCCTGGAGATTAACTCTTGGGGACTGTGAGATCTGAGCCAAAATTCCTTGTAATGGATGAAGCGCCTCCCAGTGATTTTAGTGGGTTTTCATCAGGCAAATTCTCCTGGTGTGTTTGTGCAGGATTCTTTCCAACTCAGCATTTTCTGTGATTGTGGCTGTGCTTCTCCATACTAGTAACATATGAAGTTGTGCACTTATCGTGAGAAAAGACGTGGAGAAAGCTGTGCTCACTGACACCAGTGGTGCTCAGTTGCTGCTGTTCTTTGCTCTTTCTTAATGGGCAGACATGATTGCAGCAGCCACCTTTATCCAGGGTTGAATAGTTGGGAATACCTCATCTGGTTAGCATCTTGTCTGGATATACTGTGCTGACACAGAGCATAGTATGCCACATCTGCTGCATGGGTGTATGCTTCTCTTCAGAACTGTGCTTCAAAGTCAGATACCAAGCCACAGTCTTTTGCATGCATTGTAGCTGCATTGTGTGAATCAGTTCTTCCATTCTCTTTCCTCAGGTTTTGGCTGTTTGCTGCCAGGGGTACACTTCCTATGTCACAGCCTATTACATGGGCTCACCTCTTGGCTTTTTCCCTCTTTAGTGTCCCACGGCTTTTATTGCTTAGGGAGATTTGGATAGTGAGTCAGTTACAATTCACATTGAGTAATTTATATGCTGAATCTAAGAAGGTTAATACTTTTCATGTTTGCCTCTTGACCCTTTTGCAATGCTTTCCATTTTACTGTTGGAAAACTCTCGAGTATATTGATCTCAAGAGGCATATAAAACAGCGTCAGTGATGTCAAGAGCATCTGACTCAGGCAGTTGTGAATGCAGATACAATACAGAGATATCTGAATTTTCTCTGGGAATCTAGAAGAAGTGAGGTCTTGAAGAAACCCAGGCAGAACAGAAGATCATGGAAGACTGAGCAGGAATCTAGAAGAAACAGGAACTGAGGAAGAAAAGGAGTGCAATTACAGGCGGGCAGTGATGGAAGCCCCCTTTGCCATTGCAGCATTAAACAGTCATTTGAAAAGCACATAATACCATTGCTAACAAAGAAGAAATCTTGCTTTAGAAATAGAAGTGAGAAAAATTCCTCCTACAGCAGGCACAAAGTTTTCATCTTCCTACTCATACCACTGCTTCGACAGCATGCAGCCCTGCTTACATCCTGGCAATTTGTAGAGTTAGTTGGGAGACTGGAAGTTGTGGCAGAGAAAAGTGCAGCTGCTGAACCCCTGCCAATGGCAGCACGCTCCACAGCATGGTTCTGAAAACAATCCTTTCCCTCCTAGCTTGAGCCTTACTCTTTCCTGTCTTGGGGGGGGGAAAAGGTTTGTGAAGAGATTATTTAAAATTAAAAAAAAAAAAAAAGTAAATAAAAATTGTTAGTGTCTGTTTATTGGATGAGTAACTTAGGCATACTCATCCAAGGCAGCTGTAATCTAATCAGCCAAAGTCCACTTGAGTTGGGGCTGAATTTGGCCCATTGTCTCTCCTTCACACCCACAGTACAAATAAAAGCTGCAGCTACTTAGAGTTTGGTGGGAGGGAGGAGGTGGGAGAGCCGCTGGAGTGTGATGTTGCATTGACAGTTGATGTGCATTTCTTGAAAACCTGTGCTTCTCATTACTGCTGGATATAGCAGTATGATATGTCATTGGGAAGGAGGATGCAGCTTGTTACAGGGGGAACATTATGATGAGTATATTATGATCTTTATGGAAGAATTATGGAACAATGCTGACTTCTGATTAAGGGATGGGGAAAAAGCAGTGTTACCCTGAATATTGGTCTGGAATCTTCTAAAACTAAATCTTTAGCAGGAGTTACGTTCAAAGGTGTAATTTTACTTCAGAATGATGTTTACTTTCAACTATTCTTTAAATAACTTGGGGCTGTGTCCTTCTGGTGTTGAAACAGCAAAGTAGACTGAAAGGTTTCTGGCAAACAAACTACATAAATAATATATCTTTGCTACTTCAATAACAATATTTACATTGCCGTTTCCTTCAGAAGGAGGCTATGGATGTGTTTAAGTGGTGTGCAAGAGTCTCTTTGCAATAGAGATGAGTTGCTGTTTAGCACTGCAAGGCTGCAGTTTGGAATGGCTTAAGGCAAACAGTATAAAATATGACATCCTAATAATATAGCCTGTGAAAGGGTAATTTAAACTTGCAGAAGTTATTTATGAAATTGGAGTTTAGCTAGAGCTAGTAACCACTGCAGAGTTCTAGTAAGTGCAACCGAGTCTTCATAACTGTCAAGCATTCAGGGGTTTCTCTGCATGCTTCCTCTCACTGGCATAGTATGTTTTCAAAAGTATTCCTGGTGCATGGGGCACATATCTGACTAAGAGTGACTTCATTTCGGCTTGAACTTTGTTCAAAACCAAAGTAAGTTAAATAGGGAGAAGCAATGTCATTTCAGAGTGAGTATGCTCATATGGTGATTATATTGTTATGTCAGTTTAATTTGAAGCATACCTTAAAACTTTCTTGTGTAGACAAATCCTTGAAAGAAAGATCACTTGTGTCTGTGCGTTTGCATATCCTCTTGATACATTCGAAGATAGTTGCAAGGTTTTGCCCTCACATGGTGACCAGTGTTGCTAGAGGACACTTTATAAGAAATGTGATATAACTGAACGAGTTTGGGGAAGGGTAGCCAGGTCAGATCTGAAGAGCAATATTTTGCCTGTGTATCATTGTCTGCAATTTCACTTTTTCTGGTTTTCACTTCTACAGAAGTACAGTATAGAAGACAATAAAAATTAGGTATCCTAAGCACTTAAATTGCCAGATCAATATTCATGCTAGTGAAGACATGGGTGTTTTAAATGTGGATTTTTCAGGTGACGAGCAAGCACCTAAACTTGTTTTCAGTGATATCAATGCCTCCCTTAACTTTGGTGAATTACAGTTAGGCTACTGACAAGCACTTCTGTAAATACAGCCTAATCCCCAATTATACCTGATCTCAACAAAAACCCTTCAGTACTGAATTGTCATGCATGAATATCCTGCAGCTCCATTTTTCTTCTCCAGCAGGCTATCATGTTCTAGTGACAGAAGAAATAAGCCTGCTCCCTTTGTTTGTAAAGCATTTTGGGATCCCTCAGAGTGTAACAAGAATGCTGGTGGCTGTGGTTCTCTCCCACCTGGATTTCAGTTCTAGGGCATGAGAGTTTTTCGCTTTCTCCTTATTTTTTTCTCCTTCCTGCTTTTGTGACGGAGTACTCAGCTGCTTTTTGTGAGCAGCTGTTCTGTTTCCCTGTCTGCCTGCAGTGGTACCCAAACAGCTGCGCTGTGTGTACACCAAAGGCTGCCAGAGCAATGCCCAGCTTTGTTAAAAAGTAACAGGATTGGGAAAGAGGGGAGGGAACAAGAAAATTTGTGACCCGGAGTAGATTCTACGTCACGTCGTCAGTGGGTGCTGAGGGACCTGTGTGATTTCTGTGTCCCAGCTAGAGATGCATTTTCTGTGCATCTGTCACAGCAAGACTTACCTGCTAAATCAGAGAGAGCCATTAATCATGAGATGATGCTGAAGTTCTCTGGGAAAGGAAGTGTTGCTGACAGTGGCAAACAGCTTATGTGCATGTCTCATGGAAACTTAAATGTGCGTATGTGTGCATGTGTGTGTGTTCATTCAGCATCTGCTGTCTGCATACTGGGTGACTCAGGCACGGGAGGGTGAGGTGTGGCTAAGAACAGACCTGTGACGCGCAGTATGACATTTTTTTTAATTTCTCACAGGCAGCTTTCTTGTGCATGGTTGGGCGTTATCTTTGTTTGTCCATTCTTGGGTTTGTGTGCATATTTTTCCAGCAGTGATCGTAGTGTTTACTTTGTGGTTCCACCTCTGAGCAGTTACAAGTTGGTGAGGAACAATTCAATGTGCATGAAGCCATGTGATACATTTGTTGCATGTCAGAATTTCAGCTTTTGCCCAAGTTAATGTTTCTTTTCTTTGATTTCCAGAAAAAGGCATGGCATACGATTAAAACCATGGTTAACTTACCAGTCATCAGCCCCTTCAAGAAACGCTACTCATGGGTGCAACTGGCTGGGCATACAGGTGAGATGGGTGTCTTCGATAGGTTTGTTTCTGGACTGAGGATGGCAGCAGCAAGAAAAAGTGTTTCTCTGTTTCCTTCCTTCAGGTAAAAAGGAAGCAGCCAATATCACATAAATCTGTGAACTAGAACTTCTTTCAGTTGTGGTGGGGTTAGGGAAGAAGGAGTGATACATCTGAATAATGAGATGAGAAAGGAAGCAATGGTCAGACTCTGGGGAAGGGCCAGGCTCCCAATTTCTCCTTACAAGGTGATATGTGAAAAATACATGTTAGAGGGAAGCAAGAGAGACTGAGGAATTGAAGCCTTAATCCATCTGTTGCTGTTGATTGTAGTATGAGATCATTTTTCTTGACTGAGTAGCCAATAGTTTTCTTGTGGGAAGGATTACTGTTCATGTCTGTATGTGCTTCAGCCCTGGCAAGGACAGCGTTTCTAACACCAACCCCAAACTCCTCATCTTAATGTAGGTCTTTGGGTGGAAAACAAATGTGGTGAAAATTGACTTGCTGACCACGTGTTTGCATTGTGAGGCCATCATTGTTCACTGTATGAGTGCAAGCAGCAGCTCGGTTGGCCGGTTCTAGTTTTGTGTCTGTAGAAGTTGGTAAGTGTGCTCCTGATATAGGCTTTGTTTCATTGGTAAGGCAAAAAAAAAACAACAAAGGGAAGTCATCATGTTTGCATCTCTCATGCTTAATTCAATTCCCGTGCAGTGCTAGTGGGGGGGTTATTAGTACACATGTGGGCAGGCACCTATCATACTGTAATGCAGTACGTGATCGGCCTTCTTATATGCTAATACACTAATATGGTGCACTTCAGAGCTGTGCTGAGGAATTTATTTAGCCCTAGAAACTGAGTAGTTGTGTTCTGCACAGTGTAGATGGTGGGGCTGATTTGTATCACACGGATTGTTTATGTGATGACCCAGTTTTCATGCAGTTTTTATGACAGTGTATGGAGCTAGCTTGATCTATGTGGAGTGATGTGCTGGTCATGTAATCAAAACCTTCTGGAGACTGGTGTAGTAGGGTGGAAGAAGAGGGTTAAGAGTTGACTAGAAGCAGATTAGGAGAGATACTGTCCCAGTTTCCTTATAATAGTTTTCTGTGGTTGTGTTTAGTCCATACTTTTTGCAGCTATTCTCTGATATGACTGGTTTTTTCTGAACTAAAACCTGGGCCATTACCACTCTTGCCCTTGTGCCGAGACAGTGCCAGTTCTAGGATTTGTCAAAGAAGAACCAGTTTGCAATGGCTGAAGGATCCTGCTGTGATAAAAGTTGAGCATTATGCCCAGGATTAAACAGGCTCCTGCTTTGGTGCCCACTTGATTTTGTGTAGATTAAAGGGCACCTCTGAATGTACTTTTCTCAGATTTTACTGGCAGGTTGCAGGACAGGAGAGTGTTTGGACAAGAATCTCCAGAAAGCTGGAGTCTGCTGGCCTATGCAGACTCATTTGTACTGGATACCATTCAGACACAGGGCTGCAAAAAACCACAATTTCACTACAGACTATACCTGCAGGGTATTAGCAGATTAGCAGGTTTCCAGAGAAGAGGCAGTACCTGCAGGTAAATGCTTGTGAAGTCACCGTGTGAGTGTAGAAAGGGCAGTTGCTTGGCTTCTGGCCTGTTCCTGGCTGTTTAACTATCTCTGATTGACTGCTGCCTCCATACATACACGCTCAGCAGGTATATATACCCTGTGTGAGGATTAAGGACAAAGCCAACGCTGGCAGTGTTATGCAGTTTTAAAATAGCCAGAGGATTAGTGAATTCTGGCTTGTGGCTTCTTCCTGTACATTTTAGTAAGTATAGTACTGTTTAATAACCTAGCAGAGACCTTTACCTTGGAAAAAAAAAACAAGCAGCCCAACGACCTGGAGCAGCTGCACTCCTTAAAGCTATAAATTCTAACATGGGAATGTATCCAAATGGACTTTCACTGCCAATGGCTGTTTGTCCTGTGCGTTTTATTTTTTATGAAAAGCATGTTATCTCTTGTGTTCAAAGGAAATCTTTAACTGGTGCCATGAGGCTGAGGTAGATGAAACTGAAGTGGTGGGGAAAGGGATTTTTTTTTTTGCATGTCAATCTTGTCAGCATTCATTTTTCCTTTTTTTTTAGGGAGTTTTAAGGCAGCTGATAGTGGGAAGATTCTCAAACGCTTCTCAGAGAATGAAAAAGAGTGTTTTGAGCGATTGATGAAAGACCCACTACGCTCCTGTGTCCCTTGCTTCCATGGTGTGGTGGAGAGAGATGGTGAGAGCTACATTCAGCTGGATGACTTGCTTACTGATTTTGAAGGGCCAAGTGTGATGGACTGCAAGATGGGGATCAGGTGAGATAAATGAAAAAGAAACCGCTTTCTAACCCATACGCATTTGGAGGAAGGGGGAGATGCGGTCATGCTCTGTCTGGAGGAGTTCTGTAACATTTGGATCCTTGGGATTCAGTACAGACAACCTGTTGTGGCAATTGCTTGCAACAACCTGAGGGCAGTATGGTGTGTTATTGCCAGATTGTACATGGATTCTGGAAACTAACTGATTTATAGCCTCAAAAACATCAAGAAATTTTCAGGGGGATTGAAGACAAAGTTTCTCTGCAACGGCCTGATAATACATAGGAAAAAAATTGCATGATTTGTTCACTGCCAGTTCATTGAATCTTTGTGTATGCATTGATTCAGAAAGCCCCACAAAGAGTAAAACTCCTATCTCCAAATGCAAATGACTGAATAGCAATGTGAGAGCCCATTTCCAATGCTTGCATCGATCTTTTCTGTAAAGAGCTGACCATCTGCTCAGGACTGACCTGTGTTTTTCGCTTCTCTGGGTATCTCTGCTGTTACCTTGTCTGTGATTAAGAGGCATCAAAAATATTATCTAAGCATAACAAATAGATAGGGATCTTTGAGAGCCTGTAGTAACAGTGCAGAGAGGTATGAACTGTCACAGTAATCTTTTGGATGTCAGCTCAGATGCTCAATAGTTATTGTCATGTGAGTTGCTCTACTTGCAGGAGTGCAAATTCTCCTTTTCAAATAGATGCAGAATTTTAAATGAATTGTCAGCGAAATCAGAGTATAAATTTGTAGCCGTGGTATGCTCAGAAGAAAGAGAAGGATTTGCAGCAGCTCATATTTTATTCAGAGTAGGTGACATTCTGGCAATGAGTGACAGCATCTCCTAAATGCCATCCTCATTTGTTATACCATGATGCAGCAAGTAAACTCCACGCACCTGACAAAGTGCAAGCTTTACGAATCCAGTGGAATGTAGAGAACATGGATAGTGCCTTTCTAATGGTTTCAAGATTAATGGATTTAGTGATAAGAGCAAAATGGGGAAGGTTTGTGACCCTTCACCTTCCTGTTCTTAGTTACCTATCCTGGTTTGGAACTGCTCGGATAATCTGCTTTACTCTTTACTATATGAAGAGTGATTCTGTCTTTCACTGTGATGCATTAAGTAAAACTTAAACTTTCTGAGGCCTAAAAAATTACCCATGACTGCTGTTAATTTTTTTTGAGTTGAGAGAATGCAGTAAGTCTTCAGCAGCTCTATTTGTTTTTTTATTTCATTGTAAGTGATCTCTCCTAACTGTCCTCTGAAAATACAGTTCTATTTCAGGGCACAGTAGGAATTTATGTTTCTCCTATTCTGTAACCAGGACATAACAATAACTTGTAACGGTAAGTAAAGTTGTAGTTAGAACAAGAAGTGAATGACAATTCCTGCAGCTGTTTCACTAAATACATCTGCACAGTCTTTACTCTGTGTTCTTTGGTTTCCCCATATGCAAAACTCAGGCAGTGATAACACTTTTCTCGTTGATATTTTTGAGGCCAGTTTGTAAATTGTAAAAAGAAATGTTGGGAAAAATCCTTACAGTTTTGTTGGGATGTGATGTTTCTGCAGAACATACCTGGAGGAAGAGTTGACTAAGGCACGAGAGAAACCAAAGCTGCGTAAGGACATGTACAAAAAAATGATTGAAGTGGATCCTCTTGCTCCCACGGCCGAAGAGAATGCCCAGCATGCTGTCACCAAACCCCGATACATGCAGTGGAGGGAAACCATCAGCTCTAGTGCTAACCTGGGCTTCAGGATTGAAGGAATTAAGGTAATAGTTTCACTTCTGCCTGTTCCCAGAGACCAAACTTTGTTTGATGTGTTGGTTAATCAGAACGCTAGTGTGCATCGGTAGCCAGGTTTTCCAAAGGATTATGTGAAAATACACAAACTGAAACAGAGTTCACTATATTACAGTTTTAAAGCATTCATTGTAATTATAAGAGAGCAGTGTCAATGAATTTAAGCATCAAATACACATCAGCCGTACTTAAATCCACCACAGAGACCTTACAAGGAGGACTCAAGAAACTATAGAGTGCAGGCAGAACAAAAATGAGGCTATTATAAGGAAGAATTCAGAACAGAAGAATTAACTGCTTCTCCCCGGGCAATTACTTTTTTTATCCAGGAACTATACATATTTATTCCCAGTGAATCACCGTAAATTGGTTTTGTTGCAGTTATGTTTATTTGCAAGGCATGTTAAAAGCATTTGCTTAGATACCCATGGGATCGAGGAAGCTGCTTTTCCTTTTAAGTACATGACAATATCCAGTATAGATGGAGCTGGACTAAAGCCTAAATAATCCAAAATAAATTTTCTCCATCAACAAAGTCCATCTGCTGTTCTTGATGGATAAGTTTGGGCCTCTGTACCATTCCTAGGATACTACCTTACAGCCACAGAAGAACCATGGCAATTTTGTTTCCTACCCATTAATTTTTTATATTAAAGAGAATCATAGAATCGTAGAATGGTTTGAGTTGGAAGGGACCTTAAAGATCAGGTGTTCCAACCCCCATGCTGTGGGCAGGAACACCTTTCATGAGACCAGGTTGCTCAGAGCTCCATCCAACCTGGCCTTGAACACTTCTAGGGATGGGGCATCCACAGCTTCTCTGGGCAACCTGTTTCAGTGCCCCACCACCCTCACAGTAAATAATTTTTTCCTAATATCTAAATTTACTTTCAGTTTGAAGCCATTTCACTTTGTCCTATCACTACATGCTCTTGTAAAAAATCCCTCTCCATTTTTTCTGTAGACTTCCTTTAGGAATCATAAGACTACAATTAGGTCACCCCAAAGCCTTCTCTTTTCCAGTCTGAAGAAACCCAATTCTCTCAGCCTTTCCTCATAGGAGAGGTGTCCCATCCCTTTAATGATCTTGGCCTCCTCTGGACTTGCTCCAGCATATCTCAGTCCTTCCTGTGATGGGGACCCCAGAGCCAGACCCAGTATTCCAGGTGGGATCTCACCAGAGCAGAGGATCAGAATCCCCTCCCCTGCCCTGCTGGCCATGCTGCTTTTGATGCAGCCCTGGACGTGATTGGCTTTCTGGGCTGCAAGTGCACGTTCATTGCCAGCTCATGTCCAGCCTCTCATCCACCAGCACCCCCAAGTCCTTCTTGGCAGGGCGGCTTTCAATCTGTTCATCCTCCAACCTGGATTGATACTGGGGCTTGCTGCAACCCAGGTGCAGCACCGTGCACTTAAACTGCATGAGATTCCCATAGGCTCACTTCTTGAGCCTGTCTAGGTCCCTCTGGGTGGCATCCTGTCCTTCAGGTGTGTCAGCCACACCACTCAGGTTGGTGTTCATCTGAAAATTTGTTGAGGGTGCACTTGATCCCTTTGTCTATGTCCTTAATGAAGATATTAAATGACACTGGTCCCAGTACTTACCCCTGAGGGCCATCAGTTGTTGCTAGTGTCCACTGGGACTTTGAGCCATCAACCACTATCCTCTGGCTGCAGCTGTCCAACCACTGTCTTACCCATCTAACAGTCCACTCATCAAATCCATCTCTCTGCAGTTTGGAGAGAAGGATGTTGTGGGGAACCATGTCACAGGCTTTACAGAAGTCCAGATAAATGAGGTCTGCAACCCTTCCTTTGTCCACTGATTTAGTCACTCCATCATAGAAGGCCACTAAGTTGGTCAGGCAGGATTTCTGCTTGGTGAAGCTGTGCCAACTGTCTCGAATCACCTCCCTGTCCTCCATGTGTTGTGTTCCATGGCATTGTCAGATACCTACCCAGAAGCCTACTCTCAGAATATCACCCTGACTCAGTTACTTGAATGCTAGCACTTGTTGGAATCCAGAAGTGTGCTTTCTGCTTGTATAGGACTTCACAACCAGCCTTAAACTAGTTTGCTTGGATTTAGATAGAGGTGTACCTGTAGCAGCAGAGAGCGTGGTGAGGGCTGCCCAAATCCACCTGCACCCTGGGTGAGTGCTTGTTACCTGAAACCCATGACAGGACAGCTGTAAAGAAGTTAACATGGGCGATGTGTGATGTCAGGATGTTCCCAGAGTAAACACATTTAATTTAGGTAAATTAGGACATTGTGAATTATAACCTGGATTAGTTTTGCTTCCATTTCACAATTCAAGCACATAGAAATAAGAAAGGGTGATGCTGATGGACAGAGGCTCTTCAGATACCTCCTTCTTCTCTGCTTCCCTGTGTTGTCTTCTCCCTTCCTTATTCACAGATTCTCCTGCTGTGATACAGGAACTGAGGCTTCCAGCTCATGATGTGCTGGCCCCCTGTACACTGTGCCACCCACTCCTGGCTGGTAGACAAAGGCATCATCATACAGGAACTGTCTGGGTGGTAGATGATCTGGCTCCAGTCCAGCCAAGGCACAGGATCCTGCCTTGCCCTTTAGCCAACTAATAGTGTTATCAAGATACCTGTTTTATTCCTACACCACTTAGGCCGTTGTATGCTCTGTGTAATGGAATCAGAAACCCAGATGATCTTGAGACCTTTCAAGCATGTTCTTGGAATGATAGTTGGTCAGTGTAGATGTACAGATATATGTTGAGTACTGGAGAGTGACTGAGCTAAAGGAGCACAGGGAAGCTTCAAAATATTTCCTGGCTTTTTCTTTGTGCTTTTGTTGGCTGTCAGAGATGGGTAGGAGCAATATGGCACATACACTGCATAATATTTCCCTCTGTGGAGACAATGCTGTCACTGTGCAAAATGTGAATACTTAACCCTTGATTAAGCACAGGAAATGCTTTGGAGTAGTACTTCAGTACATTACCTTTCCCTCTATCTCCCTGTGCTGTTATGAGGAATATAGGTATCATTCCCTAATTTTTTTACATGGAGAAATGGTTGCAGGAGGTGAATTGTTCAAGCAATACAGCTAGTCAGTAATCCCTGCACTGTTTTACTGCAGCCAAACTGTACATCCAGTGCTGTATATTCTGCAGGGATCCCTGTTTTGGGATGAGAGCATATAAAAGCCAGTGGTGCCAGCTAGTGGTTATTGAGGGAAAGGGGATGTTCTCCCTGATTGGACTGATTACTCCTGGAGTTAGCTGAGAAGATACATTGGGTTTGGTCATTCAGAAATATTCCTGCTCTGAGGCTGCTTGAGTGAGAAGTGGAAGCAAACAAAGTGAAATCATATAAGCCCTTCTGTGAAGTGGCTGCTGGTAAATGAGATCTGATTCACCATATGCACTCCTTCATCAATAGGATACCTTTTCTCTTTAGGTTGATCAGTCTCTTTGCTTTGCCTTGCTTCCATATCTCTAAAGTTAAGTCAGGTTCATTTATGGGATTTGTCATTTTTTCTCCTTCCATTTGGTTTCCTTACAGCTGAAACCTGACACTTGCTATCTTGTGCCTGCTCGTTTCTGAATGCATGTTTCCTCTCTGGCAGGGCCTGTCTGAAGCCTAGGCATCAGAAACATTTTCTCTACAATACTAAGATGACAGTTTTGCAGAGCAGCGATGTGTGGAGCCCAGAATTGGGATTTCTGGCTTCCCATTCTGTCACTGAATGTCTGTGCAGTTTGGAAAGTTACTTCTTCCTTTGGTACCACTCCTTTAGCCATAGATCAGGGATAGCCATATTCCCAGGAGGACATCAGATTTGGTTAATAAATCTTTGTGAATCTGTTAAGTTAATCCAGAGTCCTTTCAGGGAAGTCTGCAGAGAAATCTGAGCAAGACCACATGGGTTAAGGTAAGTAGCATGACTTTATGGAGCTGTGAAACCTGCCCTCCTGCTGGCCATGTCACTGTCACATCTAATGACAAGTGTGGCAAGTGGCCCATGAGCTGCACTGTGTGACAGACTACTCTGCTTTGCAGGAATGTATGTGGAATCCTTGACAAAGGTATGACTTCCAGGAGTGAGTCAGGCAAGTGCCTCCTGGCGATCAGGTACATCCAGAGTTGTTGCAGAGCCCTGGTTTAGAATATTAGGGATGGTACCATTCAAAATCTGAGTGTTGTTTACAGCAGGTAAAGATAGGCAGCAGTTATGTTTCCTGCAAACCACTGGAAAGGAGCAAAATCACGGAAGTGTTTCTCAACCACAAGGAAGCAAGCAACCGGTATGTTCAGACAAAAATGGATGTGAAGGGAACACACAGCAGCTATTCCAGACTTTGCTCTGGGATTTGCGGCACAGGGAGAAATTATTTTTAAAACCTTACTCCAGCGAAGAGGTACAAGGCATCAGATGAAGTTCCAAATTTCTGTGTGCTGTTGAGTATTATCATACATCAGATGGCTCCTAACTTTCACTGCCTACCTGCTGAACTGCTCTTGCATAACTTGCACATCTCATCAGGCTGACATGCCACACTTGTATCTGGCCCACAGCCTTGGAATAAAATTCTGTTTATTCTGCTGCTAGAAAGTCTGGTAGGTGGGAGGCAGTTCTGCATGGTTCTGCCATTCAGTCAGTTCATTCTCTTGCATGAGAGATCTGGAATTTTAGCCTTATTGAATTTGTTGTGTGTATACATTAGAAGGCAAATTCAGCCGTGGAATAGTGTTTCACCTGGTGAGTCTGGAGCTGAATTTATCCACTTTTGATACAGTGACTTAACATGTAGGAGAGAAGGCATTTTGATGACCTGCTGATTTACTTGTATAATGAAAATGAGGGACTTCATTGAACTGCTGCAATGGAGAGAAAAACACTTTGATAATCCTGCAGGATTTTAGTGGATTTTTATTACCAGCTGTAGTAATTGCTGCATTTTGCATGGTTGTCCTAAAATCTCCTATTTGTGTCTCTTGAAGCAACAGGGGTGCTCTTGGATACACGCATATTCATACAGTCTGTGTTCACAGATACCTCCAATTCATGCACTGCTCTCATTTACTTGTAGTTCCAGGAATCACAGGCTGGTCACTACCAGCACATAAAGACTTTTTTTCAGTTTTTTTTCAGTAGCAGGATACTTCTGTACTGAGCCTTACTGCTAGCACAAAAATACTATGAATTTCTCCAGGACCACTTGGAGCAAGCATACCCACACTCTCCTTTGCCAAAATTCACTGTTCTGTGACTTCTGAGTCACATTAATGTTCAAAGGTATATTGGGAACTGAGTCCTAACCGTGATTCTTTGATTTCCCGTTCGTAAAACAGAAATAGCAACAACAAAAACCTTCACCAAAGGAAAAAAAAAAATCTAGTAAAATTGGGCTTGGAAATGTTCCTTTATGGCCTCAGCCAGGGTTTCACTACATCTAGACAAGAGGACAACCAAGAAGGTTGCTGTGGTTTGCCCCACTGAACTTTGCACTGACACGTGAGAAAACCTTTCTGCAAGGTGGCAATATGAGCTGGGGTTTTTGTTGGGTTTTTTTAATTCGCTTGTGCTCAACAGGAAATGAAGTGCCAGTGCCATTTAAAGTTATCCAATCAGCTTTTGTATCTCTTCTCTGCTTGCTTGGTTTATCTTCCTGTTCAACTACTCACTTTCATCTGGTTAGCAAGAGCTGAGCTGTTGATGGTTCAAGAGGATTGACTGATGAGGAGAGTGATACGCATGCAGTATATAAATCATCTCTGTGTGGTTTTGTGCAGAAAGCGGATGGAACATGTAACACAAACTTCAAAACTACAAAGACACAGGAGCAAGTTCTACAGGTTTTTGTGGAATTCATTGAGGGCAACACAACTATTCTGGTGAGTTTGAACTCTTCAGGTTAGCTGATCTTGGACCCAATGAACTTGCTTTAGGGACGTGCTTTCTTTGCTGCCAAGGACGTAAATTGTTTTGGCTTCCAGTTACTCTCAGGACGCGGAGTGTATATGGGGACTTGGTGGGCTGTGAGAAATAGTTGACTGAGACCAGTTCTGTCAGCTCTCACCATGAGTTCACCCCAAATGCCTTGCGCTAGCAAAATGTTGTTCAGACTAACTCACGGCTTGCCATCAGCTTCAACCATGGGTGTTAGTTGCATCAGAGGGATGATGATATCTAAGCAAGGATTGTGTTGGCAGTGAAACTTGTGATTTGGGAATTCAGTCTGGAGAGGATAAAACCAGAGCATAGAGGCAGGAAGTGAGATTGGTAACTGGCTGTGCTCCCATGTGTGAAACTCATCTCAAAGAGCAGTTCCTTTATGCTACTTCATGGGTAGCACAGCAGGCATGTGGTAGATGGCATAACACGTCTCTTGTCTTTGAAACTTCAAAGGATGCCATAGTGTTTTGCTGCAGTGCGGAAGCCATTATGAAGGCAGGTTAGCCCTCCAGGAGGAGCATGGTAGCACAGGGCAGCGTTAAAAATGTGCACTAGAGCTTTATAGTTTAGGCCTTGATTCTTTTTATCCCCACCGCTGCCCCATCATGGTTGAAGCTCCTTACCTCTCTAACACAATTTCATTCTCTTTTCACTGTGAAGAACTGAAAGATTTTTAGTTGCTTAAAACTTTTTTCTCTTTTATAAAAAAGGAAAAAAAACCAGATTGACTTTCAAATGATGAACCTGTAGTTTTGAAGGACCTCTCACCTAAAAATATGGTCTCTTCATTCTATTGACTCTTGTAAATAGAGTATCTTTATTCAGTCTTCAGTTAAACATTTATGGGTTGTTTGTTTTTCCTTTCTCCAGAAAAAATACCTCAAGCGTCTGCAGGAAATTAATGTCATTCTAGAATCCTCAGACTTCTTCAAGCGACATGAGGTGAGCAGAGAGTGTAATGCGGTGAAGGTGCATTGCTTCCTTGTTTGGTCATTCAGATGTAGTTCAATATAGCCTGATGTAATGAGTAGAAAGGAGTTTGTAGAACAAATCTAATGTATGTTAACAACACAGATACCACAAAGCCTTGATCACAGTGATAGAGAAGATTAAACTAATTGAGGAATAATAAATCCTCCTATCTTTATAATATCCCAGCATTTATAGCTCTGGGCCACTGCACAGAATGGCTTATTAGTACCAGTTTCCTGCAGTTTCTCTAATCTTGGTGTGTTCCAGTGGGAATCATTACAGGGGAATGGCAGTGCAGAAGCTTGCATTTGGTACTGTAGCATTGTTCTAGTTTGACAATGAAGGCTGTATTAGTTATAATGGATTTACATTGAAATACTGTATAATTCTGCTTTGTATGTTCTCCCTATATGCTTTACTGTGCAGAAGGCATCATTAGCATTGTAAGTTTTGCTTGTTGCAGCTCAAGATTTTGAGATTAGGCATTTTATTTTATGTTGTTGATGCCCTTTTAAATCTAGAGGTATTTTTGTTATTCATGGATTGTCTTTGAAAGTAGCCACTGGTCTTGCTGAATTGCTCAAATTGAGACCTGTTGCCAAGTGAGATGAAGAATTGCTTTTCTTCCCCTTAGCTACTGAGTCCCATTTCTTATCTACATGCCCATTTGTACCTTACTGATTAATGTGGTTACACAAATGGGGCATGTAAATTGTCAATGTAGAAGTACAGCCCAAAAGTCTGTTGGGTGACAGGTCATCTGAGGAGGTCATCTTCTTAGCAGGAAGTGTTAAGTTATGGGAAGGGCTGAAGATGTATTTTTAACTGCATCATCTCAATCTGTCTTCCAGGTCGTTGGAAGTTCACTACTTTTTGTACATGATGGCAGTGGGAATGCCAATGTGTGGCTGATTGATTTTGGAAAGACTACCCTTCTCCCTGATGGGCAGACACTGGATCACAGGATCCCCTGGCAAGAAGGCAACAGGGAGGATGGGTACTTGTTGGGATTGGACAATTTGATTGGCATCTTGGGAAGCATCACTGAAAGATGAGGTGAGAATGGCACAAAACTTGCAGGGCTTCTCTGTAATTTTCTGCTTTACTGAAGTAGAAGGAAACTCAGTTAGAAGAAAACCTTTAACTCGAAGCTCCTGAGGTCATCAGTGCAGAGGAAGCTACATCCAGAACCCAGCAGTTAGTGATCAAAATTACTTTGCATCAGCCCTCTATGGACCTAGACAAATAACTCCAGATTGGTCTGTATCGCACCAGATGAACTTGAGACTGGTCCTCAGAGAATGAAGATCTTCATACGTGGGAATCACACCAGCATGAGTTAAGAGGTCTGTGTGGTAGACCAGAATGATTGCGATTTCTGGAAAAATGGGACTTCAGATTACTTCTTAGTGAACCGGGGTAAATGCTTGGGGATTCAGGGCAGGAAAAACAATATTTCAAGGAACTGCACAGTTTTGAAACCAGATTGGTTTTTTCCTCTCTAATTCCATGTCTTCTTGCTCCTGTATACACTGTAGGTTGGGCCAACAATTTCTGCTGCATTATGTTAACGGTGTGAACAAGATGGAAATTGGTGATAATCACAAGAAACCTGGAGCAAATTTTGACAGCAGTTTGTAGTGGCTTGGTGTGGCTAACTGCTGTTGACCATTCCTCCACTTCCCCACCCTAGCCTCGCTTCTATCCAGGAACAGCCTTGGCTTTTTATGTAGCTTCTCAGGAAATTACAAGTACTCTAGGGAGAGAATAGCAGCCTATTGTCTCCAAAAACGTTTGACTTTCCAACTGAGTAAGCTGTTGGAAATGTTAGTAGCTGGGCAAGTTTGGCCTCTTGCAGCTGAGCTGCAATTCTGAAAATCACTAATGATCTTTCACACACAGATCAGGGAACTGTTTTTTTCCAAGACTTGTTTATTTTTAAAGATAAAACCCCTATACACATGCATGCACTAGTAATCAATAACCAATGTGATCTCTTAAGATCATGGTTTGACTGCCTCCTAATGTACCTGACTTCTTGGCCACATTCCTGTTCTCAAATACCATGCTGCCACTTAAGTGTATATACTGGCACAGCAATCAGGAAGGTAATGTTGCTGCATTCATAGCAATACACAATGATGAGGTAATTCCCAGGCATCCTTCCTCCAAGGTACCAGCTGTTAAATCCAGGCAGTTTGGGGGAAGGTATGTCAGTATATCACATCCTCTATTCCCTATCTGGAATCACAGGGCTTTCTGTGATTCATTCTTCTTTTGCTGTGGTTCAGGCACCGCCACAGAAAATTCAGAGTTTTTAGGTTAAAATCAAGAAAGACTGAAGTGTTTTCTTGTAATGGCTTCAAATACCTTCTCCTTGGTTTCCTCTAGTCACTTGAACAGTCTTTGAAATACTAGCAGTATAAATATATCCTTAGTCACATATTCACTCACATTCCAGGTTTTAACATTAATAATGTGATGATGCAGTTTTCAAAATGTGGACAAGACTTGCATTACTAGTTGATGGTTAATCTCCTTTCAACATCTAAAGCTAGTAATGCACATTCATCAAAAATTGCTGTCTTTTGCTGGTGTCCTGTGCTCAGGATTGATTCTGAGAACTTTTGGATATATGAAGCTGACTCCATGATTTGAGAAATTGCTACTTCAATAACAATCATTATCATGAGCAAAAAAACCCCTGTAGAGTCCAGATCTGGAATGAAATCTATGTATAACATTTGTAATTAGAACTGAAGAGCCTAAAACAACTTCTAAAAGGAGTTACTTTGGATAACACACTACTGTACTAAGAGATCACTCAGATTTAATTACTTTTTCATCACCTGTAAACAAAACGGCAGTATTAAAAATTGAAGCTCAGTTGTGACATAAAAGTTAGATGACAGAATAGGTATTGTGTAGAAAGTAATGACATTTGGAAACATTTCATCCTAAACCAGAAGTTGTCTGAAACTGGTCATTATTTTTGCAGTTCACTGCAAATTCAGATAACTTCTGTGGATTCTCAAAGTCTCAGTTTTATATTCAAGATAGTAAGTTAATGAATTTTCCACTTAGAAGTTTCAGAGTATTTACACTGGGTTCTTTTGAAGTGACAGCGAGCACAGATATCATTCCAGATGCCTCTTAACTTTTGAACTGCTGTGAGATGACAAATGAATATGTGATGAATTTCATATGATTTAAAAGCAAAGTATTTCTCCTTTTGTACAGAAAACAGATGAGCCACCAGATAGCAGTGCTTAAGGAGAATAGTAAGTAAATAGCTTTCACAGGGAGGACTTTAATAACATTGCCTCTTTTATGAGACTTCAGTTGTAAGAAATCCTACCATAATTAAAAAAAAGTTAGAAATAACACTGTTAAGATATATTTCATTTAGTGGGAGTGCCTAATTAATCTTCAGTTTTAAATTTCTTTATTCTGTTATCACATCTGTGAATCTTTTGCACTGGTGTAACTTATTTTGTAGAGGGGAGATTTATACAGTAGGATTTTGTGCTTAAAAGTCATTTGAAAATTTAAGATAAACTTTTAGAATGACTGTTCACTTGTAAAGGAGAACTGGAAGTAATGTGGTATCAGTAGCTTCAAAAAAACCAACTGCGGCCAGCACCTGGAGGGTTTGCAGTACCTGGTCTTGGAGGAAAACATGGAGAAGGATCCATTCCTCTTCAGCAGTTGGAAAAGTCAGAAAAATTAAAATCTCTGCTGTAGCAAACAGTGGTCTGGAAACTCATTCTAGATGATTTGTTCTAGCATATCAGTTTTGAAATGGCCTCTTTGCCTTGCTGAGGGATTAGAAAGGAAGAAATCACAATCATCTGCTGCTGTTATAGGAAAGGAGAGAAGGAGGCAGCTTTTCACAGCAAACTGCCAAGGGCAGGATTTCCAGCTGAACATTGGAGCTCTAGAGGGGTGAGGATATGAGCTCATAAGTGAACTACCACAGGGTAAGTTAGACACCATTTGTCACTGGATGGACCAGAGCGCCTGTGTACATTCACATGCTAGAGAGAGGATGCAGCATTGCCTTCTTTCACTATGGAGTAAGTTGCCTTGAATAAGCTTATATTTACCAGAGGGTCAACATGATGCATTTGCACAGACATGTAACATAGAAGAGCTGATGCATGGTAACCAAGGTACTTGTTCATATGCAAGTCCAGAATGTAGTTGATTAATGCGTCTGCTGAGATACTGCCTCACTCTGGAGACACTGAGAGTATGAGTGTTTCCACAGCATGGTGAGATATGCTGGCCCAGAGGCACTTTGGTGCCTCTGACTTAGGCACCGAGGTCTTTAAGCTCAGTGGTTAGATGCAGCAGTGCCTACTGCTGCAGTTCTGTGTGAATCTGAACGTAGGACTTCTCTCCCTCAGCTTTGTCATTGACTTGTTTTTTTGGCCTTGGACAACTAGGCATCAGTTTTGTTCCCATTTTACAGGTGGGAATAGTACTTACTTACTTACCTCACAGGAATGGTGTGAGGCTGTCCTTCACTATTGCCTACAAGATGCTGTGAGATTCTTAGGAGGAAGGTGCAATATAGAAAGAAATGCACAAAGAGATACATCAGATAAGTTTAAAAATGTTGAGTGTTGAGTCCCCACAGGGATACAAATGTGACTGAAAGTTAACCACAGTGGTAAAAATTAAATCCCCTCTAAATTTTGTACAGGGAAAAAAATCAACATCTGATCCAGTTCCTGTTAAAAGGAAAGATTTCAATGGGAGTTGGACCAAACCCTTAAATATCTCTGAGGGCTTTTGCTATTTTTTTTTTTTTTATTGCTGTTG
Source organism: Anabacerthia variegaticeps (assembly GCA_035583185.1). Taxonomy (NCBI): domain Eukaryota; kingdom Metazoa; phylum Chordata; class Aves; order Passeriformes; family Furnariidae; genus Anabacerthia; species Anabacerthia variegaticeps. The sequence goes on from JAWWEW010000165.1 coordinate 25,321,697, forward strand.
TTATTATTTGTTATTCTTAAGGTACTGAGATCAAATGGCCTGTATCATTCACATGCATCCGTTCTGAACACTACAATGCAATGCTGACCATGGTCACTTTTGACATTGACTGTATTGGATGAGTGTTTGTTACTCTGAAGTGTGTATGCTACTAAATAAATGAGACTGAAGGAAAAAAGACATCCGCTGTGCTTTGGTCACATAAGAATGGTATCTTTTCTTCCAGAATTTCCTTAGGGAAGGGACAAACCCCTGTTTATTTCAGTGTTTCTTTTGCTTTTAGTCTTTAGCATCTGCTATTTCCAAAAGCAAAACCAGTTCTAAGACATCTAGAAGCTAACACTGGAGCTTGGTTCCAAAACCCATTTTTATATGTTACCTTTAAAACCTGATCCACACAAAGCTTGTTGGCTTCCTTCAACATAAGCTCTGTCTCAGAAATCTGAGTGAATGGCAAAACGTGCATGAAGAGGCACTTGTCAGACTCAGAGCAGTTAACAGCTCCACTGGGCAGTTTTGTGTGGCCACAGGGAAGAAGCAGTCAATGTGCCAGGATCAACAACGCTTCTCAGCAAGAGAGGGTGTATTCTTTCTTACCTGTGTGCAAAGAGTACTTAGCAGAGAGAGAAGCAAGTAACCACCATTAGTGTCTCTTTATTTTGTGTTGCAAATATAGAAGTATACACTTGTCCAGCTTTAAATTGCATAGAAGCAGGTGTGTCATCAACTTATGTACAGTAGTCACCCAGAAAGGTAAGTTGGCAAGAAGTGCTGCCCTGGTCAAAGGTAATGACAAATCAAAAAAAATATTCAGCTAATGTCAACAGTCTCTCAGAGCTCTGCTGCTCAGGGGTCCCTGGCTGACACAGTTGTGGAGATGCAAATACATTGGAGAAAACCCTATTCTCAGCAGCAGCATTTCTCTTTTCTTTTGTGTGTCATTGTTATTTTTCTTTTGAGATAATATGGTTTCGACAGCATGTAGCATTCAGCATCACAACAGGAGCAGTATTAATGTTATTTCATCCAGATTATTAATTAAAAATTCATTATCTGTGAGGGTTTTCAAAAAGCAGCTAAAAAACCTGCTACAGGTTAAAGATTCATGGCAATGATGCTGACAGAAGATTGTTCCATTTGAGCAAGTTAAGAGCTTCTATAAAATTCAGATTGCTAATGCAGATTCTTTTAAAATTCCCAGGTTTCCTTTAGTGCCCATTTGCTATCTGCAGCTCCATGTCTTGTTAGAAGAGACTGCATCTGCCTCAGTACAGCCCTGAGCTACATGCTGTTGTAAACAGAGGATGTCTACAAAATAAATTATCAATACATACTCACTCTACTCTTACAGTTGCTCTTCAACACCCCGCTCTTGAGTACTCTTACAGATAAGATCTTGCTCAGGATGGAGCCTCAGGGCAGCTTTGTGTGCTTCCTGTAAATAACTACCTTGATGCAGCTTTTCAGTAAAAATGAGTATTTGTCCAAAGTGCTGAAATTGCATTCTCTTTATAACTGCCTGTGACACTATACTAGAACTGTGCTCTTCTCTCACTTCACTCTTCAATGGCTTACCTAGTTTTAGTACTATCAGGCTTTCTAAATTTGTGAATTATGTTGAGACAAGTGCTGCGTATGGGGAAAACAGTGGTAGCCCAAGCTGGGTAACAGTATGGACAGCAGGACTCTTACCTGCTTCTTGTTGGAATCTTAGGCTATTGTATAGTCGATTGCCACGTTAAAAATACAAAGTGCCTGCTCCTTCATAAAAAGTCTGTGGAAAGAGAAGGTGTTACGGGTTCACTTCTCATGGCTTCTGAACAAGTCAGTATTTTCACTCCTCTCTTACCACCAATTTCCTACCTGTGCTGATGGGTAAGGAGAGCTGAAAGCCGAGTCATGATGGGCCTGCAGAAGCAGGGTCATGACCACCAGTGCTCTTCTTAGGACAGAGCCTGTTACAAACAAGGGTTGAAAAGTGAGCTGGCATCATGTCCACTGCAGCTGAACTAGGCTCACTGCACTCTGCGATCGCCTTATCACATATTCAGGGCAGAAGGGGCTAAGTTGATGACACCAAGTCACAACTGCTGGAGAGTTTGATAAGTCACCTTTGGGGGAAAAAATTCTAATGTATAAACCATAAAATGAATATAATCTGAAATGTAAGGATAAGCTGATGAAATTCCAATTAACTAAGGGTAGATGTATTTATTTTTTCTAGAATGGTCTAGAGGTGGCCAGTCTGAAACGTGACCAAAACTGTCAGGCTCTGCAAGAGGAAGAATGAATAAATTTCCAGTTAATGGGCTTTTCTGCCTCATCTCACTGATCTGTAGCAGCTCCTGGATGTAAGATAGGACAGGCAATGAGCTAAACATGAGAGAAGTCAGAGATCTAAAGCAAAGGCAAAAGGGAAAGAATTGCAGGAGGCAAGGTCAACCATCTCCCTTGGTCACTAAGCCACTCAGTCCTCACACTGCCGCTGGAATTTGCCCCCCACAGAGGGACTCCTCTCTTCTGACCATCTGTCGTTTTACAACATAGATTTGGAATTATTTCCATACCGTACAGATCAATGCTGAAAGGTGGCTGTCATCACCCTTTGTGTCTGGAAATCACAGAAGGGTTGGCATTGAAAGGGACCTCCAGAAATCATCTAGTCCAACCCTGCTGCTGAAGCAGGTTCACCTTGAACAAGTTACACAGGATCACGTTCAGGTGGGTTTTGAGTGTCTCTGGAGAAGGAGACGCTGCAGCCTCTCTGGGCAACCAGTTTCAGTGCTTTGTCACCATCAAAGTAAACAAGTTTTTTTTCTTGTATTCAGATGAAACGTCCTGTGTTTCGATTTGTGTCTGTTGCCCTTTGTCCTGTTTCTGGGTACCACTGGAATGACTCTGGTCCTCTTGACACCTGCTCTTAAGATATCTGTATCACTCAAATGACATTATATGAAACTATTAATTCTAAAGTCAAAGACCTAAAACTATAGGAAGCTTGGAACAGATACAAAGTCAGACCAACAAATCGCAAACCTGCGCTGAAGATGCATTTCACTGAGGATGGATACACACTCTTCAGCCTGTGCTTTTCATTACCACGGCTCTGTAGTGTCCATCTCTAAATGATGTAAAGGATGCGAAGTCTGTGTGGTCAAAGCAAACCTTCTCCTGATAGCCCATATCTTCAGACTGTGCATGCAGCTGACTACTAAGCATAAAGCATGTAACAGAGAACCTCTTGCCTCAGAAAGGAACCAGAGTAGTCTACAACTAACATCTCACCACCCAACTTAATTACACACAAAGGCAGCATATAGCTTGCCATGGTAGGTTGGCAGTGTGTCATTCAGGAGTGGTACAAGGACAGAATTCTTCCAAGACTGTTCAGACTTAGTCCAAATTATTTGCCTTTTCAGCCTCCTTATTTTGCAGGCTTTAACCAGTAAACATCAGTTTAAATCCTAAGCAACCAAAGAAAGCCTTAAAAAAGAGCTGTCTTCAAAACAAAGAACTGCCTTTACCAGCAAGTCTGTGTACTGTGCTTGCAAGCCAAGGAAAAATTACGACCTGCTCAGCTATGTGAAGCGCAGTCATGGTTTTAGCTTTCTCCAATGGTTCAGCTGTTCTACTTTATTGTATAAAGAGCACCCTAAGTAATGTTTGAATTAGGTTTCTCTTTCTTTGCCCCTCCTGTGTGTGTCTGTCTGTCTTTCCAGCTCTGAGGCAGAGGTAATAAAACCAAGAATGCCAGTATGCCAAATGCTAGACAGTTGCCCAAGAACCTCAGCTTAATGCTTACCAACATAGCACAGGGAGTTAATCCTGAATATCAAAGTCGTTACAAAAATTAAGTTCATCTCAAGTACAGTCCATTAAAACACAGTCCATTTCTCATCATGCCATGTCGCTCTCCCTTTCATGAAAAACCATCTGCCCCTTCAATGCCAGGAGCTCTGAGGAAAGCTACACCATGAGGCAAGCAGCACATTTCCTTCACTATTCAAAGAGATACTATCAGCTCCACCAACTACTGTTTTTTTAATGGTAATTTTGTTTTCATTTTTTGTTTTCAGAGCACATGCTCAGAGGAATCTGATTTTTTTTTTCATCTTTCCTACTGTTTCCTACTGCTTCCGATTTGACTAATAGTTTTCACAACGCCTACTAATAAAATGATGCAAAAATACTAATAAAGATGCAAATGTGGCTGCTATTTTTTTTTTTTTTTTTTTTTACTTCCCTTATACTGCATGAGCATCAGCAATTCATCAGGACTGTAAAAAGCTCTCAGGAATGTAGCAGCCTTTGCAATTTGTTTGCTGCTGGCACAGCACACATTTTTGCATTCTTCAGTCAGAAACAAGCACAACCTGTGTTGGTTATTATTTCCATCCAAATGCTGCAGCTGGATGGTAGGTCCATTTCTTTTCACCTGAGCATATTGAGAAGAAATCCATTCCTTAGGTATTTGAATCAGAGAAGCAATGCCATTGTTCTCCACCTCTAAGCTGGAACACATTGAAGGACAGAAATAGAAATGCAATCTCTAATGATCTGGGGATCCAGCAGGTTGATGGAGGAAACAGAACATTGCTGATGTTGAAACTTCTGAAGGAACTAAAATGCAGGAAGTAAGTGAAATAGGAAGCAGTCGTTCCAGACACACACATTCCCTGATCTTTGGAAGAACCATTTCTGCTATACTGGAGTAACACTCAGGTCATCTGACAAAGACAGACCAGAGTCTCTCTCTCTTGATGCTTTCTCTGTTTTATAAAAAGGCTTTTCATCTCTGTGCAGACTGGAGCTCCTTAGCACAGCTGCTCTGACCTCTGCTAAAGCTGATGGCTGGTGCTCAGCACTATAGCACAGGTCATCATAAGCATAATTTACTTTGCCACAGGGAAAAGTCTGGAGTTTCACCAGTTCTATCCCACTGATGTCCAGGTGAGGGCAATTGCTTTGACTTGGAGATGCTGGTGATGCCCGAGAGCTAGGAGAACTGCAATTCCCATCAAAGCCTGAATCTTCCCGCTCTGGATTTGCTTTGAGCTTGGAGCTGGGGCTGAAGTGACAGATATTCTCTAGCACCCATGATCCATAGGTTGGGTTCCAAAGATTTTTTGTTTTGTTTTTAAGTCTGTGGGCTGATGGGTTGCTGAGCTCCAGCTTCTGGTGTGAGGTTTGCTGGGACCACGACCCACTGTTGAAATCGCTGAGACATGGCAGGCTGGGCCCTCGGGCAGTCTGGTTGCTCAGGTTCTCCACCAGTAGCTCTTGTGGGCATTGTACAAATTTGTGCCCAGCTTGGTGGGATTCCATTGTTTTAGGTGTTGCCTGAGGTGTGAGAGAAGGGCTTACCAGCAGCGGCACTATCCCACTGGAAATGTTTGGGCGCATGACTGTACTCCCTTCATCCTCTGGTGTGGGGCTACACTCCATGGGCAACTCAGTGTTGATCACATCAGGGTCCTAAAACGCAGACACAAAAATCTGTTACACCTTCAGGGCGACTGTCACATCTGCATTTTAAAAGAAATAGCTTTGAGATTGAAATAGATTTTGTGAGGATGCTGCCATCAGGTTTGGGTAATATCCCTACATATTACACGAGGTACTATGTTCCATCTGGATATCACACGCTGTTGGGACTTGCAAAAATGCTCTCTTATTTGCATGCTTCCTTTCAACAGGGGCTGTGCTTTATTCCAATCAGTGGCTAAGCTGGGGACACTAGTATAAAATTTCTCCTTTGGGAAGTTGGATCCAGACCTGTAGCTATAAAATGCTACTAGATAGTTAACTCACCATGCCATTTCATTACCCCTCTCTACTTCACAAATACTCAGCCGCAGCTATTGTGTGACATTAGGCAAAATCAGAATATGGACCTTGAAAGAGATTCTAAGTACCTTTCCATCACAAAATGAAGGACCCTTTGCTACTGAACAAACTGAGTGCTAAAAGGATCCGCTTGCACAGGAACAGTATATTTTCATTTTGGCTGGGCTGAAGATGGGAGAGCAATGATGGATACTGGAAAAGAGCAGTTGAGTGAACAGCACCACTGCAATTGGGAAAGTAATTATATCAGACTCTCAGTACTCTTGACTTGTTTTAGGGACTAAAACTAATGTCTTTGGATAGTTGACAGTCCATAGATTACCATCTTCCTGGATACCAAAGAGTAATACCTGTGTGCAATATTTGATTCTTTCCAGGATGGTAGAGAAGTTTGGCCGATACTCTGGGCTGTGCTGCCAGCACTGTGTCATGATCCGGTACCTTAAAGTAAGCAAAAAAGGTATAGATCAAGAAAGACAATTTTTCAGTATGAAATGATCATGGGTGCAAGGAACAACACTTGGTACACAGCCCAAAGGAGGAGAACAAAAATGGGTATGTCGTTTCTGCATCCCTCAATTCTGTCTCGTTAGAGAACTACTACTTAAAGCAAATCCCATAGTGCTATAAGCTGTATACAAAAGGCAATAGCTCAAGAGACATTTAGTAATACTCACCTAACACTGAGGGCAATCACCATTCCCTGACTAGAGGTGTCTTTGCCTACATGTTGGATACCTGCTATACCTTGGCTTGTGAGCGTAAGGAAATACTTACACTGGTCCTGGACAGTTTTTTGGTGGATCCATTCTTCCTCCGCTGGTGACAAATTCCAGCACTTCCTGATTGGTTTTGCAAGGGTAGGGCATGTAGCCTAGAGAAAAAATCTCCCAAAGTAGCACACCAAAGGACCTGTGTCAGAAAACAGCCAACAATATGGATTAGGTTTCATTGGTGCTCTACAAACCTAGCATGATCCTGTGTAGGCAACGCCAGAGCAACAACCTTTCCAAGCTGCAGTCCATGATAATATGCGATTAGCATGATTATGAGTTAACTTCTACATAAAAGCCCCCAAATCAATCAAAACCTTTGCTCAAGCTCCAAAACAGGTTTTGCAGATGTTTCAAAATATTTAATAACTCTGAAGGTGTTTTTTCTGCTGTATTGATTATTCCTAGAGCAGGAAATGCCAGAGCACCCTTTGCTATGGATGGACTAACTGAAAAGAACTTATAGATCTAGCATGGAGATTTCTGCCTTACTTGGGAAGACTTCGGATGTTTGTGTTGAGAAATATGTTTGGTGCTGGTAGGGAGCTGCAGATTGAGCTCTGCGTGGTGGGAGCCAAGGCAGGAGGCCATGAACTGGCACCCACTCTTTGCATAACAAAGGGCACAGGGACCTGTGAGGCAGCCAGGGACCAAACACCCAGACACAGACTCTGGCAAGCTTAACTGTGAGGGTATAAAACCCCAGGGTTTCCTTTGTTTGGGGTCCCTCTTTCGAGGCACCAGCTTGAGCTGTTATATTGCTGTTGCACCATGATTAAATTATTTTAAGGATCCAGACATCTGAGACTCTGGTATGGGAAACCTGGGGCTGAGTTGGTGAGGAAACCGGGTCTGACTGCATGAGTGTGGTGTGTGTTGCTGCAAAGGGGCTAGCTTAGGAGGTTGTGAGTATGGCTGCTAGAGTAGCTCCTGGATGGTCAGACAGGAAAATTTCCTTAGTGTTTGGGAACAAGATGCTCACGAATACAAAGTAAGAGACATCCAGTGAAACTGAAAAGCAGTAGCAATTTTTTTTTTTAGTTTTCATTGGTTGTTCTCCTTTTTTTACACCCACAAATAGGCAGTGCTGCTGGAAATGATGTATGACACATACAGAAGGAAGTCAAGAAGGTTCTGCTAGGACTTCAGTTGGGCCAGAATTTTAAGAGTCACTATTTGCTGCAAAGGTCAAAGTAATTTCCAGTACATGCATGTTACTTATAATAGCCTATTACAGGAACTGTAGCACTTTCCTTCAAAATACTTAGTGCTGGTTGCTCACAGTTAGGTGCTGATAAGCAATCCCTTGTCTTCCGGCATCACTAACTTCAGGAAACTGGGTCAGTGTGGCATTTAAGTGAATGTCTCAGTACAGTATATTGAAGAATCTACTGTACAGAGAAAGAGGCGCTCTCAAGCAACTGGAAAGCTTCCATTGCCAGGCACCTGTGCATGAATGTACTACTGTTGAGGGGGTGCTTATTTCAAAGAAAACTCAAGTTTCATGAGAAATGAATATATAAATATATTTTTCTCAACAACTAACAAGAATTTCTGACTAAATCTGCTTTCGTTTTATATACAGCAGAAAACAATGTACAAATGAGTAATCCTGTGATACAGAGAGTCATTTAGAAGGTATTTAAGCAGGCCTTGTCACTGACAGAAACTGAGTGCCAAATATCGAGGGCTGAGGAAAGTGTCTGATGGTATTTCTCTGGATTTTTACTGAGACTTCTAGAGAATCTCATCTGCTTTCACTTCTCACTTCTTGATTGGCTTTATATGATACTCTACATTTATGCATAGTAAATTTTGGTGCCTTCATTTACATTAGGCTTTTTAATTCTTTAGCCATGCTTCTACTGAATGCAGTGGGAAGACATCTCTTATTTTTCTAGGAAATTCTGACATTTTTTAAGGTTCCTGATGAGCAGAAAACTTTTTCTGGAGCAGTACATTTCTTGATGCTTATCAGTGAGTAGTAGAAGTGATTAAAAGACATTCATTACCAGGTATCAGTCTTGGAGGTGAAAATACCCTCTAGGAAAGCTTCTGGTGGCATCCACTTGACAGGAAGCATAGCTCTTCCTCCCTTGCGGTAGTAACTTGCTCTGGAAAATATAAAATGCACAGTGAATGCCACACAGCCTGAAAGGGGTTTGATATATAAAAGATCCTATCACCACAGTAACAGCAGCAGGGGATTGCATGCAGCAATGGGGGCCAAGTGAGAAAAACTCATCAGCACAAATAGTGCACTGAAGCAGTATTTTATATCCTCTTTGCAACCGAGATGGAAACTGAAGATGTTTAGATGCACAGCTGAAGACATTGAGCTTGCCAGGGTGTTGGTGCAGCAAGTCTTCTTGACATCATAAACTGAGAATTATGGTTGCTGTGGTTTTTTTAAATTTTAATTTGAGATTATTTATGATAAACTAACTAATAAATTTGCTTAAGCATGGTTTAGTGTCCACATGTGTTTGCAGTTTCCTGGGGCCACAGTTGAAGTGGATTGGCTTGTAAGCATTGATGTGTTAATTTACAGTCTGTTAACATCTGTTAGTTAATTTGTCATCAAATTCAGACATATAATGAATGCTTTACCATGAGACAGTTCAAACTGGTCAAATTGATACAGATATTGAGTTATTCACAGGACTGAAATTGCCTTTCACTTACCTGTAAATATCCCTGGCCATCCCAAAGTCACCAATTTTGGCTATTCGTCCTGCTCCAGTACAGGTCAAAAGGCAATTCCTTGCAGCTATATCTCTTAAAAAAAAATAAAAAAATAATTCTAATTCTAAATTCTTAAGTAGCTAAAGGAATAAAGAGAGAATATCAGACCCTGTCCTGCAAGTCTTAGTTAAGCATTTGCATATTAAAAAAAAAAAAAGATATAATGCAAATGCATTATATTTTCTACCCAGCATTTTCCAAGCACTCCCCATTCCCATCTTCTTTCACTAAGGCAGAAAACAGGATGAGTGTCAGGAGAGGGACAGATCCAACCTCTTGCTTTAACCATATCATGACAGATTTCTTTCTTGCTTAATATTTCAAAAACGGGCATCTCAGCAATGTCTCCATCAGTTACAGATGTGATGTTGTTAGGATGCTCTTAGTAAACTGCTTGAAAAATTATGTAGAACCAGATTCGGTAATCTGTCACTTTGTTGCTTCTGGATATCTCCCATGGAATCAAGCAAAACTCCATATGGGAGCAGCTATTTGCTGGGTGCAGGTTTAGCTTGTGAGAAATGGCAGTGATGCCTTCCCAGCCAAGGCTGAAGGATTTGTGTTCATTTTAAATACACATTCTGAAAAGAAGCTCATTAAAAATCATAGCACTGTGGTGGTTCTGTTGACTGCCAAGAAAAAAGAGCTCCTTGGACAACTCATGTTTCTTCTCATTGGCAACCTTGAAAAATCCCTCAGGATTCAGAAATCAGGCTCAACTTTCTCTTCCATTGTCAGCTGTGACTCCTGGATGACAATACTTGCCCTTCGTGACCTCTCTGCAACCCCACTACACTGCCTTCTACCCCTAGGATACCTGAGATCTCTAATGATAACCTTTTTTACTCCCCAAGCAATACTGACACCACTAAAAAATACCAATACAGAATCTGAATAAAATTCTTTCTATGCTGATTTTCTGAATTGTTGGCTAGAACAAAATTAATCTGTTCCCAGGTTGCTTATATTAGAGATCTAACAGTTGAAAAGCTGACCCAGAGAATTTTTTAAAAAGTGATATGCTGCTGTTGAAAGGATATTACTATTACAGCATGGATTTTTTAAAAAGGATGCTGTAGTGATTAACTTGGAAGTTTCCAATTAGAATACTGATCCTCTCATATGGTTATTAAGAGATCCAAGAGCCAAAACTTGCTTCACATTCTTACTGCTCTTTTTTAACAACAGCAAACTCTAATACTTTTTCACAGGAACTTCTTTATTGTTCTAATATAAAGCAGTCTGAAAACTGTTTCATGTGTTGAAGTTATAAAGCCATAACATACTATCATTCCTCAGCCTCATGGCTTTTTGCTTCAGTTGCTGCTTACCACTTGTTTCCCTAAGTTTCTCCAATCTCTACCCACTCTAGCCTTTTTCTGCCTCTTTGCTACATGCAATATCATGCATATGTACACATGTTTGTGCGTGTGAGTGAACCAGTTGTCCACTTCCAGATCTCTAGACTTCATGTCAGTTTAGTTAAAGCCTGTGTGACTCTCTTATGCTTTACACACAAGGGCTGAACTCAGCATGCAGTTCATAGTAAGGAAATCAGTTGCATGCTATGCCTGAGAACATTATGAGCTGAAACAGTTCATAATCAGAAGGAAAGGAGTCCACTGTCCAACTGGAAGTCTTAAAAGGGTACCTACAATAACTTTTACCTCTTCTATTATATTTTGGTCTTATTTGGAGCCTGCCATATCAACAGTTTTTTGATCTACAAAAGAGAAAACATCTGAACAGACAAATACAGGCTTCACAAGACAGGTCAGCCACTGAGCTGGGAAGGAAAACTGAGCTCTGTTTTTATCTCCTGTTATCCCTGTTCTATCCTTCCCTAGTCATTGGCTCAAATATGATGGGCTGTCCTGTGCTGGTGGGATAGGGAAAGCATTTAAGTCAAAATAGGGAGATCAGAAAGGAGAGAAATGATACCTTAGTATCTTGCCAGCCAACACAGACTGACACTACCATCTAGTGGACTACAGAGCTAATCTCAAATGTCTTTACACTGCAGGCACATGAAAATTAACACTTAAAACCACTCACTTTGAACAGATAAAAAAACAGTGAGACCCTCCTGGACATCTAAGAACAAGCCTGTATTGGTAGGAGAAATACCTGTCTTCCCCCTCGAGACTAGTCCTGTCTAATCCACTGCAAATTAAAACTGTATGAGCCTCGTGCACCTTGAGACACATCAAAAGGGACTGTTTTTTCTCACCTGTGGATGAAATGATTCTCTTCCAGATATTTACAGCCACAGGCAATATCCCTAGCTATGTTCAGCAGGTCCTGCATTGTTAGTGTGGATGGCTGATTCTGGAAAAAGACACATAGAAAATAGTAAGGGGAGAATAGTGGAGTAGATGAATATAGTTTAACCAGGGAATAGAGAGAGACAGAAGGAGAGAAAGGGAGAAACATACATTCAGGATGGTGGAAAGGTCAAATGAGTCAATGAGAAACATAAACAGATCAAAGCAAAGAGTTAAAAAATAAGTAAACTCTTATTTAAGATTAAAACGTTCAGAAAATTTCATCTCTCTTGAGCACAGTAGATGTGTTGGTGAGAGATTTATGGCCTGGCCTGAATAGCCTAGATAAGGGTAAATCAAAAGACCAGCAGGTTTAATAGGTGAGATGGAAGAGAAAAAAATCCACCCACTTGTAAAGAGTGAGTCAATAAACTATTAACAAAAATTAGCATATGAACTCAGAGAGAAAGCAAAGATGCTCGATTGCACATCTCTGCACCAACAGTCAGCATTCATTGACATCTGGTCTTGTAGAACAGTGATTACCCCCAGGAGCAGTATGCTTTACCACAGGGCCTTAGGACTGGTACTAGCCCTTCACCATCTGCACCTCCCTAACTAAGAACAATAAACCAGTCTTTCTCCAGGAGCTCTGCTTATTTTCTCCCCATCATTTATTTCCCCAAAGGAAAATTTTCTGTTTGTCTCAGAACTTCTTTATTGCTCTCAGGAAGGGTAGGGACAAACTACTATACTGATGATCAGTAATCAGAGTTATATCAAATAAAATAGGCTGAGCAGCTTTTCAACTATTATGAATTTGTGCATCTCCATAGGGTGCTGATGCACACCTGCTGAGGACCTAGTGCTACAAATTCCCATTTTTATATATTAGTGTTTTAACTTCAGTTCCTCATGTACCATCACAGTGCACAGAAAACAGACAGACACTGAAAAAAGAATGCCCCTTAATTTGCAGTCCAGTTGACAGAGAACTCTGGAACAGCAGGATGGAATTTTACTCCTTCCTCTTCAATTACTAATAGGCTGTAGTTCTGGCCCTACTTCCATTTTGTCTCACTGACACCTGCTTACTTCAAGCAAACAGACATAGGTATCCAGAAATCTGTAGGAGCTGGGACATGCAACACAGCCTAGCTTGGCTTCAGTGCCTTTATCCAATTCATAAAAATATAAAACCAATCATACTAAAATCAACCACAAGCCTAGCAGGGAAGTTATCTCACCATCCTGGGTCGATTCTGCCGAAGAAAGCTCTTCATATCTCCTCCAGCCATGAGCTCAAGCAGAATGAAGCGAGGCAGTGTCTGTAGGCTGACACCGATGCACTGCACAATATTTTGGTGATTGAACTTACTGAAAGCCAACATCAGAACAACATGGAAGAGAAAGCATTAATACCTGGGCAACATCCATCACACTCTCACTGTTTTCTGATCTCTGACAATCTGTATTGAAGCAAATCCTGATGTGATGCAAGTTACAAAACAAACTTCAGCCATATCAAAATGCCTCTCTGATTATGACAGCCACAAGACCAGAGTTATGCCTGGCTTTGTCCAGTAAAAATCTTCAACAAAAGGTATGAAAAGCTAAATGCAAAGCCGAGCCTTTTGTCTGTGAAGACAGAGTTTAATGGACATGCTTACTGAAAGAGGAGAGTGACATCAGAGGGGTAAGAAAGTTAAGCATGTAAATTTTACTGGCATTTGAGAAACAAAGTTCTGACTGGTAGGGATTTTAATTCAGCACTGGTTATTTTAAATATAGCATTGTCTCGTTTCATGGACTGAGCTCAGTATTTAGTCTGCCAAAGAAGGACTCAGATAATACCTAATGCAGCAGCTGCTTTTGTGATGTCTTTCTACTTTTTACAAAAAAAAAATCTTCCCTTAGATAGTGATTATCTAGATAATACAGGAACTGAAAAGAGAAAGGAAGTTGAGGAAGAGAAAGAGTAAGTGAATCAAGGCATTCTGTAATTGATTAAAATTGGTCTGTTGTTTTAAGGTTATGGATTTGTATTAATGAGGTAAATTCCAAGACTGGAATACTTAAAGTACAGGCGGTAATAGGAATGGCTGTCTATTATCTTTTCCAGGCAGCTTTTATAGATCTTACATTTCACTGTCAGAAGGTCATGCAGATGGGACCTTACAAAGGTTCTGTCAAGCTTGCAAAGACATCAAAAGCCAGAAGACACCTAAGAAACATGGCCACTCTGAGAGGACTTTGTTCCACCTGTGCAATCTACACAGACAGAGCCATATTCACTACCTTATTCCTGCAGAGATTTCAGAATGTACCACTCAGCTATTCTTGTGCAAAGAAAAGGTAAAAGCCCACACCTTCACTGTAAAAAGCGCTTCCTTATGGCAAACAGTTCTGCAGATAGGAAAAGCAAAACATCTGCAGGTACACTTAGCTACTGACTGAAAGCCACAATGGGAAAAGCTTTTCACACTTTCTCCTTCAGCTGCCAAATCTGCTCTTATAAAAGCTCTTAACTTTTATTTGCAAGATTTAATATAACTTAAGCCCTATCATCCAAGCCTAAAAACTTACCTCCCTGGCACACAGCCTGTGTTGTACCATTCTGGTGCTGGTCTTGCAGAGCCTGAACACCTCAGTGAGCCACGTCACAGGTGGCTCTAATTTTTATCTTTCCTATTGCTCTCCATTTCATCATTGAAAATTTGCTTAGCAAGGGCTCCAGGACATGAATTATACTTATTAAGAGGGCAATAGGATTTTTTGAAAAGAGAAACATTTCAAATGTGGAACGTGTTTGTGAAAAGTATTGTGCATTCTTACTCCTCTGAGCAAGACCAGCAGAAACAACCAACAGAAATTTTTGTTAAATTGTTGCAATGTTTTTTGGGTGGGATAGAGTTACTTTTCTTCACAGTAGCTCATATGGTGCTATATTTTGGATTTGTGATCAAAACAGTGTTGGTAACACATTGATATTTTAGCTACTGCTGAGGAGTACTTACACAGCGTTAATCACACACACACACAAACACATCCTCCCCCTCAGTGAGAAGATTGGGGAGGGACAAGAAGTTGTGAGGGGACACAACCACGACAGCTGGCCCCAAATGACCAAAGGGATATCCCATACCATATGGCATCATGCTCAGCAATAAAAGCTATGCAGAGAAGGAGAAAAAAAAGGAAGGGTCATTTGGAGTTTGGCATTTTCCTTCCCAAATAGCTGTCATGTGTGATGAAGCCCTGGGGATGCCTGAACACCTGCCTGCTCATGGGAAGTAGTGAATGACTTTAACTTTGCTTCTCTTGCACACGCAGGTTTTGCTTTACCTATTAAACTGTTTTTATCTCAACCACAAGATTTTTTTCGCTTCTGATTCTCTTCTCCATCCCACTGCTGTGTGGGGCCAAGTTGCCTACTAGCATTAAACCACAAAACATGGACAACAAAAGCAGCTCAGTCACCCCGTTTGAGACAAACAACTAGTGGAAACCAGTAGCTTATATGCTACTAAAATACCACCTGGTGAAAAATAACACTGGATTTCTTTTCTGAACCCAGGCAAGTGGATAAATCATTCTATGACGACTTGCATTACTCTTTTTCCCCCTGCCCACCAACAGTAGAAAAACCTTAAACTATACCTGATAATCAATGCTTCCATTAGGAAATCCATCTCATCCTGCTCAGAGCAGACTTCTGGCAGTGTCTGTTGAGAGGCAAAGACAGTGAGGGCCATCCCATTAAAAATTGAGAATATTTAGGTGATTCTCAAAGAAAAAACTAAATAAAAAAGAAAATAAAAGAATGGGCATATAACGTGAATCACTTCAGAAACCTACAAGGAGTGGCTCATCTTTTCACTGCCCCGTTTATTGCAGTTCATGTGACCTATTTGGTAGTTGAAGTCAGAATAGGAACCTAGTGACCTACTTCAAGATTTTTTGTCTGACTTTAGCTCTATGCACACTTCTGGAGTGAAAATAACTTCAGGTACACATCAAGAAAGACATTAAGTGGGGAATTACAGACCTAGAAAGCTCTTTTAAATGACAGTTGTTAATTTTTTCTCACTTTTTTTGTCCACGTTGCGACACATGCTTGCATGCCATGTGACACATACAGCCACTTGATTTAAATATTTGTGCCATGTGCACTCTCTCTCTTGCCAGCAGATTTGGGCAGCATCATCTTCCACTGACACAGATGAACTGAGTGCACAGGCAGCAGTAGAAGCAGCACATGCTACTGTGCCCTCTGTTTTAACATTAGGGGGTGGTTTGGTCACAGCTGTGTGTAGTGCCCACTGCCAAACTGCATGCTGAGAGGTGGGCACCCACTGTGATGTGTCTGGCATGGGAACAGCTCTTGTCATCAGTAGTGCGGGCTACAGGAGGCAGGGCTCCACTTTACTATTTGAAATAAGTAATTGATTCACACAGGGCAGTGCAGATCACCTATTAAATTGGTGTAAGACCCATAAACAATATGTGAATAACAAGCAGCCATCATTGCTGAGACTTTCCAAACTGGTGACATCTCCTGTCTGCCATGGTTCTCTGGTGCTTCCTCCAGTCTGCACAGTGAAATGGAGTTGGGCAGTTCCAACTGCTTACTAATGTCCTGAGTTTTCATCCACATTCCTACAGTGGCACAGGGAAGTTCATAACAAAATGCCATAATGCATGATCCTTTCCCTCTTTTTATTTAAAGAAGATTTTGAAAGACAAGGTGAGTAACAGTAGAACTTCTTTTTATTAATGAAGGCTACATTCTTGAGCTGAACTCATAGATTTAGTTCCTTGAGTCACAAGCTTATAAAATAACAAAGGCACGCTGTGAACATCCTTAACTTCAGGGCTGAGTAACTGACAAATCCTGATGCAACCACAGTAATTTCACAGAAAACCAGCCTGTTTTGTCTCATCATTAATGACATGGAAATTACCATGATATCACAATATCTATTTACACAGCATATTTAACACTGTGCAATAACAAGAAACTACCAGAGTTTCACATACAGTAGAAAACCACTACTTTCATATAGAAGAAAGTAACTAAGAAACAACACAAAATTTTAAATAAGGTGAAATGTAAAAAACTTATGAGAAAGCACTCAAACCCACTGAAATGCAGAAGCAGTAATATGTGGGTATTACTGTAAATGTTTACTGCTTTCTGTCACATAAATGCTTCACACTAATATTTTCCAGTGCTTTCTTTTTTTTATGCAAGATTTAGAAATTCCCTTCTAGACCTCAATGTCCGAAAAATGTTTGTTTGTTACTACTTTTGTTCCCTTTAAGTTTCTTTTTTTCTTGGCTACTGACATATATAAATCATTGTGGCAGATTCTCTGCTGGGATGAACTGATGGCTATGTGTTGATTTCAAGGGAAATATATTTATTTATGCTGATAGATAATTCATTGTTTTATTTTAAGTAATCATAACATGCAGTCTCCAGGTGACAACTTCCAATCCGAGGGCACTGATTCTACCTGTACTGAGCAATGAAAATGGAGCTTACAAAATCAATTGCCCTTTCTAGATTCTCCTCCTACTTAGACGGCACTTTATGGCCACTGGGCATGCAGCAAACAGACAGATGCTTTATTTTTCTACCTGCTGCTAGTGTCAGACAGCTTAAAAATCAAAGTCAATAATTCCTAGATACAGCAATGTGTGGAAACCTACATCACACATACGCCATTACATATGTGATGAACAGGAATCACCAGCTGGAACAGTAACAAGATAATATCGCTCTTATGAGAAATTATTGCTGTATAAAAAATTTGTGGGTACTGACCTTGATAGCCACTCGAAGAGGGTTGGGATCCCCTGCAATGCCTACCACTGTTCCCTCATAAACCTCACCAAATGCACCATGTCCTAGAGCCCTGCAAGAAAAGAAGAAAGGTATGTTGTATGCCCTTGGATCCAACATCAGCCAAGCTGTTCTCTTCATCCAGTCTAAGACTAGGAATAGAATATACTGTAAGACATGAATCAACAACACAGTTTTACTTTCATCTCAAAGCTTCTGAAGATAACCTATCAGTGTTTTCTGTCACTGTCACTAAAACAATGAGATTGGATCCTTGTAGGTTCTGAGCACATAAAGCTCAATGTTAGCCCCTATCACCAAGCATGGCAATAGCAAAACAAGACAAAAATGGAGAACAACAGAATAAGGTGGCCGCAGACTGGTATTTTCAGGAGAGGGTGTAAGACAGCACGTATGAATGATGAAGTTTTTCCTTACAAAGTTTATAACTTTGATCAAAATCTTCTAGATGGTATGGAGTCAAAGATAAACATAACATGTTTCCTTGTGACAGGAAATTTCCTTGTAATAGGAAAATGTTGAAAAAGAAATACTGCTATAGATTTGAGAGCTACTGCCAGGAGGCAAGTGCAATCCAGGACATCATATGAAAACACACAGGTGAAATACTCTATGCTGTGTGTGGAACATGGAAAAGGAGACTCATGATTTTATACTTCTGCTTGAGAACTTTATGAAATCAAAATATCTTAGAGAACATAACAAGTATCATATCTATCGTATTTTGGCTGACATGGTCTAGGTCGTTTGCAGTTAGTCAGACAGGTGGCCCTTGTTTCCTTACCGAAGCAGAGAGATGTTCTTCCGTGGGATCTCCTTCAGCTCACTCAGAGTGGCAGCCTTCCCTGCAAAGCAGTAGTTGGGGTTGTAATCTGTCATGATGGCAGATGTACGGATTTTGCTCAGTTTATATTCTGGGCTCTGCAGTCGTGCTCTGGCTCCTTCCAGCTGCTGCTTCTTAAGGTGATAAACTGCAGGTGGGGAGATAAATAAAAATGTACAGACAAGATCAACACCTGGACAGAAAAGATAGTGCAGAACGGAAAGAACAGAAAGAAACCAACCCCATAATTATAAATACTCAAGAAGCATCTTTAGCTTGCAGTATCATGCTCTTTTTCATACTCTGTAGTGATTTAATACTGCATATGTAAACAGTCCTCCCTGCAGGCACCTAATCACCTGTGAGCAATTTAGGTTGCCTATGCTTCTTTTTACTTTGGATGAGGAAAGAGTGTTCACAAGATGTCTTGCTGATATTGAGTCCCAAAAATCAAACCATCTCCCTGAATGAATTATATTTAATTGCAGACTGTGACTTCATACTGTAGAGCAGTGACTGCTAAAGAAACAGCTACTAAGAAGCTTTTTGATTCTGTGGCAAATACCAGAGAAGAGCAGTCCTTGCCCTTTAGGACTATGCTTGTGCCTAACTGCAGGTGGTGATGTTTTCCATCACTTCTATTTCCCTGTCCCTTCAAAAACATGACACTACCACTTTGGCTCCAATATTAAAAACAGTGGCATGAGGTTGAGTGGTCTCCTTTTGTCTAACCTAGCTGGGAAAAGACAAATCAAAGGGTAATAAGAAATAGGTGTTTCTTACTGATAGATAGGGTGCCACAAGTGAGGATCATTCCAAGCACCACAATCACAGTCACCACAGATAGGAGGAGGGGAAGAGACAGGTGTTCCTCTGGGATAGGACCCTGGGGCACTGGAAAAGTAAAAATTAAGGTACATTAATCAGAAAGGAACCAGAGCTACTGTAAAGCATCCCTCTCAAAGTTCCTTGTATTACAGAAAACAATATAGAGATCATGGCCAGACCATCCTATAAAAATTACAGCAGACCCTTCTACAGCCCTGGAGGCTGAAAAAACACCTAGTTTTAAAGTAATTGTGAAGATAGAAAACCAATTGATAAAACACATATTTCTTATTCATTCTTCAGCTTTCTATAAATGGATAGCATCACTGTTCACAAGCTGAAACTCTCTAGAGTCTTGATGCTTTGGAGCTCCAAGAGACTGTATCAGGAAACAACAGTGAGTACAAGGCATCAGCTGACAGGCACAGTGGGAAACCTCTGCGGAAGGATGTAATTTGTGGCTTAAATAACTCAGCAGTAGGTGGTATGCTATCCTGGAGAGGTATTTACACTTAAATATCTGGTACACTGAGCCCATTCAGGAAA
The DNA here is from genome assembly GCA_035583185.1 of Anabacerthia variegaticeps. Taxonomy (NCBI): domain Eukaryota; kingdom Metazoa; phylum Chordata; class Aves; order Passeriformes; family Furnariidae; genus Anabacerthia; species Anabacerthia variegaticeps. The sequence goes on from JAWWEW010000165.1 coordinate 25,341,392, forward strand.
TTTACACCACGTCTCTTTACAGATATTTTACCTTCTATCTAATCCAAACCTGAATGTTGAAGGTAGTGACAGAGATCCAGCTCAGCATGTTAGGAAAGGTCATCAGGGATTTTTAGTCATATATTTGACTGATACTTCTCACAACACTATGTCCACTGGAGCCACTAGCTAAACTATAACTTTGGGAATTGAAGATCCAAAAAGCCAGAAGGAAAGATGATATAAAGAATACAGATCTTACACAGTGAGGCTAAAACTTCACAACTTACCAGTGCAGGTGACATTGTCATTGGCTAGCACAGCTCCCATTTCACACTGGCAGACTGGTAGGTTGGTGTTGGGGTCCCGCTTACAGTTGTCTGAGTGGCAGTGGCTGCAGTTAAGATAGATCTGAACCTCCACCTCACCATGACTCTCCATGGCTGAACAAGGAATTAGACACAACAGGTGAGTTTAGTTCAGCTTTATCTCTCTTGCTCTGGGAAGGTAAAAAAATCCAACAAAACAAAACTTCTCTCCTTCTCTGCCAGAGGTCACATAGTCTAACACAGCGTGGACATGTCAGAAGCCTGATGGGGGCCAGTAGGGAAAATATTGGGTTCCTTACGCAAACAGAGAGGCCTTGAAGTGAATTAATCTGGAAAAGTTAGGAACTGAGAATGTGCAGTTGAACCTGATGACTGGTGCCTCTCATGGGTTAGAGGTTGAGGGGAAAAAAGGTTCCAGAGCATTATGGAAATATTTAAAGAAATAACCAAAACTAAAGATCTGACCTGCAGAGTGAAATAAGCTTTAATGAAATTAATAAAAAATGAAGACAGAGCAGAAAAGAGGAAACAGAGAGGAAGAAGGGAAAAGGAGGAAAGAAATAATAAGGATAAGAAGTATATTGTACCTGCCAAAGGATGCAAGAAGATCTCTCCAATGGGGTTCACAAAAGAGATGCCATCCTGCCCACCAGCTGTGATATCATCATTACCAGAGGCATGCCCCCCTGGGGAGGGAAGAGTACAGCTAGTTGATCAGTGCTGAATGCTGCTGCAAAAGGTGATATGTCTGAAGTGTTCATTCATTCCTGTCACTTATCACCTGGGGTCACTCAGCAACCTTCCAGTGATATTAATATGTATAATGTTGTTGATGGATAAACACTTGCTTAAGCCAGCCAGTATCAAGGTTAGTGAAGTGACTTTATCTAATGTAGGTTTCTCAGTTCAGCAAGGTAAAAATGTCTTTGTCTTGAACACAAAAAAGAAATGAAACATGGGTAACTTGGGAATGGATGAAGGGGTGATTCATCACACCTTCCAAATACTAAATCACATAGGAACACTTCCATAACCTTGATTTTCCCAGTTATAGGGAGATGGCGGAGAGTAGGGTGGGTTTCATAGTGTTCAGCTTTAAGTATCAGCGAGTCACCCTCTGCACTAAGAGTGTCAGCCCTGAACTGCACGTGCTCTGAAGGACACAAAATCATGACAGACTCCCATAGCAGACCCACCTCTGTACCCTCCGCCTCCTCCTCCAGAAGTACAAGCTCCTCCTCCCCCACCAAAACCACCGGAGGTGGCCCATTGGAGCTTGGCTAAGGCTTGGGAACAAGCTTGACCTCCCTCTCCACCTTCCAGAAGGGACTTCCCAGCCTGAGGAAGAAGACTCTCATCTTGCCAGCCACCACCTCCACCTTCAGTCAGAGAGAAAACAAAACAAGAACAGGTGAGGGAAGCACAAGCACAGGTGCTCTGTAGAAAGACAGATGCTAACCCTCATTAATTTCTTAAGTGCCTACATTTAAGGTAACTTTCTTTAAAAGAATATACAGACAAACTCCTTGCTGTCATGGGTAATAACCAAGTGGAAATCTAAAGCACAACCTGTGGTATATGCTGCATAAGCCAATACCTTAGCACCAATTTCTGGCATAATAAGAAGGTCACCACTCCACTTCAGGATAACTGGTTAGGGCCTCCAGCCATGTGAGATGCTGAGTTTCCCAGGGAAATAAAAATAAGCTGGATTTCTTCATCTCACTCTAATGGCCCCTCTGTGAGGTTATTACAGCAGGAGATGGACAACCACTGGATTTATTTTGTCTCCCAGGTACAGATTCCAGGCACAGCCAACACAAGATTATAAATAAGCCTCCATTTCTAGTATAATTCTCATAATCTAATTCTTGTTTTTAGGGTGTCCTGGTTCTGGCCAGGACAGGGTAAATTTTTTGCAGTACCTGGTAGAGGGCACGGCTAGGGCCCAAACTTTTCCTACACCACCTCACATCATGTCCAGGGGTGGGGCGAAGGGAGTCTCTTCCAAGGAGAAGGGGTTCCTTACAGTTGAGTAAGCATGGCAGAGGGAGCAGTGGGGTAATGCCAGTTTCCAGCTGGAGGGAGCAGTTGGGTAAAACTGGTTCCGAGCAATCACATGTGAATCTTTTGCCTATCTTATATGCTTTGTTATTAATATTGTTGTTACTGTTCACTTTCTTATCTTGTTGTTTCCAGCAATTTGTTCATATCTCAGCCCGCGATTTTCACATTTTGTGCCTCCGATTCTCCTCTCCGTCCCGTTGCAGAGAACAAGCAGCATGTTGTTTGGAGGGTCTCAGAGGGAGCACTAAATTGGGAAGTACCATTCTTGAACATAGGACATAGGATTTTCAGGGGAGTAACAAAGAAAAAGTCTTCTCTTCAAAGGCCATTGTTACAGGCTCCATACCACAAAGTTCATTTTCTCTGGTTCTTATCATAGAAGAAAGGAGTCCTCCTATGGAATAGCCTCTACTGGAGCACTCATCACCTTTCCACTGCATTGTCTTTTATATGGTGACACACTTACAGACTACCTAGCATATTTCTAAAAACTACTGCCACAGAAAAATTCCAGAAGATCAAAAAATAAGCCCTTCACTTCATGCCCATAGGACAATATGTGTATTCAGCCACCCGATTCAGTCTTTGTGTGGTTTTAGCATCTCACCTGCTGCCCCAGTCCTTCCACTGACTCCAGGTACTGCAGTGCTGTTCTCAAATTGCTCCAAGGGCACATCATCCAGGGAGCTGTCCTGAGCCTTCAGGTAGGCTTTTCCTCCTCCTCCTGCTGCGATGAGCAAAGGTTCGAAAATCCCATCCTTCTGCTGGAAAACCCCCCATCAAACATCAGAAAAACTTCACATTCCTTGGTTATGTGAACTCACATAAACTCACCAAAGAGCATGAAAGCATCCCAAAGAAGAGTGGCCCAAGGCCAGGGAAATGCTACTGATTGCTTCACAGAATCATTAGAAAAATGTTTTACATCATGTTCCTGTGTACAAAAGTAACTGTTTAACTGAACACCAAGGTTTTGGGATTCATTTTTTTAGGACTGCTGCCAGTACTAAAGTGGGATTCTGGTATAATTCCCAGATCTGAGCTGTTAAGAACTGAGAAACCAGTTCCACTAGCTTAGTGACAGTGACAAATATGATCAGATATATAAAAAGAGATAAATAATTAAAAAGCTGAAAAACAAAGACAGAAGGAAGGCTGGGTAGAGAGACAGGAGAAGGAGACTCCTTTTTCATCACCTTTTTTAAAGACCTGGTTATAATATGCCATGACTGAGAGTCAGAGCTAGTTGTTCTGCTGGACACTACTAAGGCAGAATGCAAAGAAGAAATACTTACTCTAAAGATGTAGGTTGCTCCTCCTCCACCTCCACCTCCTCCAGCCCATTCCCTCAGGTCCTTTTTTTTTTGGTAATCTTCTTCAATGAGAGATGACTCCCCTAAGCAGATCTTCTGGGTTTCAGGATTACTCTGAAAGGAGACAAAAGATGTACTCAAATATCAGTGAAGTCCAACTCTTGAGAGTTGTCTGTATATTTCAGTATAATAATATCATAATATTTGCCATGTATATCAGGCATATATAAACGAGTATGTAGATTGTCTTTGTGGAAAGTGAACTATTCTGCAAGGACCAAGAGCTGAGGGATAGGTCTGTCTGTTACCTCTGATTTGCAAGCTCACATTATACATGCAAGTGAAAATACAATAATTGTAACTCATCATTTTTATCACATAATTCATACTTCACATATTTAGAACTTCTTCTAACCAAAACCATTAAAATGTTTTACTTTATGGATTAATTCTCGGAACTTTCTTACTGCTCTATTTTTTAGGTATTTCTCAAGGTGATAAACACATAAAGCAGACAGAGGTGACTTGACACAACTTGGAGGAATAACTTGGAGACCCAGTTTCTTATTCCTGTATGGCACCAGTTTTACAACTTGTGTGCTCTCATTTACCTAAAATCATAGAATGGGTGAATGGGTAAGGTTGGAAGGGACCACAGGAGGTCATCAAGTCCAGCCTCCCTGCTCCAGCAGACTTCCTTAGAGCATATAATTCAGGATTGTGTCCAGCTAGCTCTTGAGTATCTCCAGAGAAGGGGACTCCACAACCTCTCTGGGAAACCTGTTCCAGTGTTCAGTCACCCTCACAGAAAAGAAGTTCTTCATCACATTCAAGGGGAACATCCAGAGTTCCAGTTTTTGCCAGTTGCATCTCATCTCAATACTGAGACTGAGCTTGATTGAAAATTGATGGAGAGAGAGCAAATTCTCGGTTCTGTTGGTGGTGGCCTTTCTTAGTTGGGGAGCAATTTGTCTGGTTAATTCAAGCAGGAAAACAAAAGATGGCAAGGTAAATGAAGACCAGGGAAAAGCAACAGGAGTAAATCTAAGGAGAGAGAATCAAGGTTTGGAGCTGCAGAACTTCTTCAGAGAGAGGAATGCAAATATTTGTTACCCAATATACAGACTCATCAGGATTTCCAAAGTAAAAGAAAGCTGGACTTTGGAAGTGGGAAAAATGTACTGAAACTTTTTGCAGAAGTGCATGCAAAAGGGAGTTAATGGGGGTTATATTTTGCAATTTGGAGAACAAATCATGAAATGCAAGGGACTAATAAACAACTTTTCATATTATGACCTAAGACTAGAGAGCACACTGGAAAGGGAACTACAAATATACTAATGTATAGATAGATAGATATGACTCTTGTACTATTTAAAGTGAAGAAAAGCTGGTTTTAGAATCTGTTGCAGCATGGGGGTAAGGCATCATATCCTCTGGGAAAGGTAAACGGTAATTTTACATACCTACAAGAAAGGTTTATACATTCCAAAACACATCAGTCTGTGGGGAAAAAACAGCTTTGTTCCTGGGCAGGGTTTAACAGACCACATTTTTGGAAAAAGGCAGTATCAAAAAACTCATGCTGAAAAGAGGCAGTTTTTGAGCCTAAATGATAAAAGGACTTTCAAATCACTGAATCTGGCATTAGAAGACATATATAAGCATTCATGTCCATTTCTCATAAGGGTTTTTTTCATCATTACAAATAGCTAATCCAGGGCCACTGTAGTTAGTGGGAAGATTCTCACTGGTTTTCATAGGCTTTGGGTTCAGACCTTAGTTTCTAAGCTTAGAGAGTACGTCACACAGTGAACCCACAACACTGCTGGACACTTCCACAAATAACAGTAAATTATCAGAAATCCTGGCAGGCAGAAAGAAACCTAGGCTGTGGAAAAATAAGAGAGGGAGCACACCACTCTCACCTACTAGCTTCCTGCTTAAAATAAGCAGAAGAAAGCTGATGAAGAACTTATTTCAAAGACCGGGAGCTTAAAGCAAAGTTCCTGTGGGCTTCATGTTTGTTTATGCATTTTGGGATTGTTTTTCTTTTCGGACTTCTTTATATTTGTTTTGAGATTCTTTCTAACTTGTTTTATAGGTTCTTTCCACTCTCCTCACTGGTTTCATTACTGGATTCTGGGATTTCTACTTTTTATCACCAAACCCTAAGCCACCCATTGAATCATATCTGCAAGGTCTCTGCCCACACATGCTTGGTGGTCCTCACCCCAGGGCAGGCATCTTCTCCCTGCTGCCCCACTAAGATGTACAGCAGTTCATCTTTCTCCAGGTGGAAGGTGGCTGAGATGAAGACCCCGTGGGACCTCTTATTGTGGTTTTTGGCTCCCTTCCCTCCAGCCGCTCCATAGGCAGAAATCCTGCAAGAAAAAGTAGGTAGTTAAAGAAACAACTTTCACACTTCCCATTCTCAAAGTAACTCCATCTGCAAGGTCTCCCCAGCCTTCTTTTTCAAACAGGCATTGCTCCAGAGCAGGCTCCTCTCCTACAGCAGCTCATGGCTATTCTTTTTCTGGGACAAATATAGCTAGGTTGCTCAAGAGGATAGACTGACCCTACACCAGAGGACTGGAAGTAGAGACTTCAGGAGCAAATAGCATGAGCTGGTATAGTCCAATCTAGAAGTCAAAGACTTTAGGACTGAAATGATGGCAGGACTTCTACTTGACTGCATGCCCATTCTCACTCCTGTTCTGATCTCTAGGACACCTCTCCACCCTGCCATGCTTCGCTGTAGCTCAGAACACAGATCCTTATAGCTACCCCTCCTATTTCTTTGTCCCCTCCACCCACTCAGTACAGATGCTCCCACACTTATGGTTGCTGAAACTCCACAAACAAAAAGTAGTTAAATGTGGCTGCCTCTCCAGCACACACTGATAACTCACCTGTATCGGTTTGTGGCTGGCACTCTCCAGACTTGCACTCCCCGGAGCCTGCCCTCCTTCTCCACAGTCACTGACACATTGCTGTTCTTATAGGTACTGTCGCACTGAGCTTGAGTTGGCCCATGTGGACCACTGGCACCACATGTTGTGAACCACCAGAGAACAACAGTTGCGTCTCCTGTGACCAAAGCAGGAAGAGTTGGGTCAGATGTGAGCTTCCCTGTATTTCTCAGACACAATCATAGAATCATTTACGTTGGAAAAGTCCTCTAAGATCATTGAGTCCAACTGTCAACCGAACACTGCCAAGTCCACGACTAAACCATGTCCCCAAGTGCCACATATACACATCTGTTAAATACCTCCAGTAATGGAGGCCACCTGGGCACTCTGCTGGCTCATGCTCAGCCAGCTGTCAGCCAACACCCCCAGGGCTTTTCCATCCAGCAGCTTTCCAGCCACATGTGCAATAACTCACAGAACTATATAACCAAAGGACAAGTGTAATTGAAACAAACAACTGTTCTTGTTGATATCTTTCCTTTGATAACAAAATTATCATTATTTTTATTATTGTTATTCACATAGACCATTAACCATTTCTGTATAAAAAATATACAATCAAAGCAAAGACCTTGTTGCAGCAGTATATACTATCTACAGGGCTTTAAAAATCAATACTTCTATCTGATCACATTCTTATTATGATAATCATACAAAAAATGCCTACACTTGTATTTACAATGTGAGGACTTGAAAGTACACACTAAAATTACATTTATCCATTCAATTTAGTGCAGCTTCCTTGTAATACAAACCACTGAGATACTGCTCTTAATTTTAAGATCACAGAATACTTATATTATCCTCACTTTTTTCTAGTCATAGGACAACTACTGGTCTGTGTATAGTCACTATTTGTGTTTTCTCCCTCTCACTTTTTGCACACTATTTAACAAATCATGAACTGGAGATAAACCATCAATTTTGGGTTTTTTTTGGGTGGGGGAGGTAGGAAGGGGAAAGGCTGCTGTGAAGGAAGTCTCACACACATGATCAAATTTCTCTTCTCAGTCCCAGTATGAAGCAAGGAGGTATTTGGCTTTCCAGATGGCAACTAAAGCATGCACACAGAACCAAGAGTTGAAAACATCTGCCGTTACCACTAGTGACTATCTATGCAACAGGGTAGGAGTTTTAAGCAACTAGTCTCAGGCTTGCATAACAAGTCCACGGCAACAGCAAGAGGCAGGGGACAGCCTCTTGCTACTTTCAGTAGGGGCCCTTCTCCTCCAAGCAGTTTTTTCCCTGTTTCTCATTAAACATTATTCTTTCATTTCTACAATAGTGCAGCAGATAATTTTCTCCTTCATTTCACAACCCTTGTCCAAGATTCAAACATATCCACCTTGTCCAGTAAATGAGATAAGGCCTAAAAATAAAAGTTTTCAATAACATTATCTAAAAACTGGGTGATGCAGTGTATGCACAAGAGCCAGAGCCAAAAGTAGAACTGTCTAAGAGCTGACTGATTAAAACACAGGTAACAATCACAAATCTTTATAAGAAAAATTCCAGTCTTGTTTAAAGGAAAAGACAAGCAAAACTATCCCCCCAACAGATGTCATCCTGTGAACACATGGATGGATCACTGCAGTACAAGTGTCAGCTACATTACCGAAAACTCTGTCCCTTGAGCTATAGGAACTGACAGCAGCACAGACTGTCACCTTTCAGGTGAACACAGTCTTCAGGAGTTGGTACAGTCACACAGTGGTAGTTGCTGACTGCAAACCAGCCTCAAGGACAACTTCTTCTCCTCAGCCCCTCCTTTAGACCACTCTTCTCAGCCAGACAGTTTGTATCTGTCTTCCAGAGTGGCAGTCTCTACTGCTAGCAGTAAACTAGTCCTCATTGTCCACTATTCTCCTAGATTTTCATCCAGTTTTTATCTTCAGTGCATTTCCCAATCCTTACTTACTTCTCCTTCCTGGATTCTCGTGTTTACACCCCTATTCTGCACTCATTTTTTTCAGCTTCACTACACACCAAATCCCAGTAAATCTCTTTTCCCAGCTTTCTGTGCCAGTCTATACCTTTTGTTTCTGAGCTGCCTTTCATGCACTCCAAATTTGAGCCATGCATATTTTGCTCTTACCTAGAGATTCTGCTTTTCTTTAAAGAGACCTGCTGTTTAAGGGACTGGTGAGCTGGGGTCCAGCAAACTGCTTCCCCATAGCCGAACAGAGACTACCTGACATGGTCTGCACATCTTTGACAGGGATTCTGTATAGTTGCCCTATTCCTATAGGGCAGGCAGAGCACACACAGAAGACAGGAAAAGAGCTAATTTTTATAGCCAAGAGACAGGTTTTCAGTACCAAATCATGTACCTGGGAGGGACGGCTCTTCCAGGGGGTTCAGAAGACGCTCATCTGGGATACTAATCTCACGTGGGTACTGGCGTTTCCCACCAAAATGATTTGCTTGTCTTCCTGTAATAGTTTGTAGAATAGAAGAGAGATATGGGAGCATGGTAGAAAAGAGGGATGGAAAATTTCAAGATTACATGAATTAAGTAACAAGCATTTGGCTAAATTAAGTATATATTACCTAGGGCAGAAAAGGTGTTTTAAACAATCATAATTTTGTAGTACTCTTTTGAGCCCATGTCTTAGGTTAGCTACTTGTATCTGTGCTGAAGTCAGTGGGTCTTCACATGCGCACAGACCCTCCATGTCATCCCATGCAGGGCAAGCCCCTTGGACAGAAAATTGCACTAGCTGTGGTTACAAGAAACTTTAGAAAAGACATAATGTGAGAGAACAGATACCAGGTTTTGATGCTCTGCTGGTCAAATGGGCAGGTGACAGTTCTGGACAGTCAAATGAGTGGAGGTGGAAAGGAGAGTGATAGCAAAAATCACTATTTTTGTTTCTGAGTGGTGTGACAGTAAGTAAACCAGCCTAACAGATCACTCCCCTCTCAGCAACCAATTCTGAGCACCTGAGACCTTGCTTAGAGAATAAAACACTAAATAAAATTGCATGTTTCACTAACATAGACAGTCAAGAAACAGCAGTGTACCCTTGACAGAGTCAAGAAACAGCAGTGTACCCTTGACACAAGCTGTAAATGTTTGGACAAAACTTTTTGAAAGCCACAGAGCAAAACTCTGCATTTCTGACCAGGGAAACAGGCCTTTAAAAATAAGCCCTTTCTCAGAGAGGAGAGACTTGAAGTCAGCTGCTGATCCAAAACATCTGAATGCATTGAGAATACCGCACAATCAATGCTGCCTTACAAAAAGTAATAACTGAACCCTTCCCTTATGATGTTCAAATATCTTGTTTCAATATTTAAATCACCCATTTTAATGCAGATATTTGACTGGAAAATATCTATAAGAAAAAAGGCAGACTTCCTTCCATTTTGTGAGCCTTCAGTTAATTTGATACTGAACATTTCTCATGGGTTGAAAAACATTACAAATATTTCAATTTGTTCCAGTTGTGAGAATCTAACAGCTGTTTGATGCTCTATTCAAAAGAGACTCACTCAGTTCCAGATGGACAATTATCTCTGCCACAAAATCCCTGCTCTAAATGGCGATAATTAACACCCTTGTTAGCTGTGTCAGAAAGGCCAAATAACTAATTGAAGCATGGAGACCTTGCTGAGCTTTTACTCCTGAGAATATTCCCCCCAGGTCTGACTGAAAGCATATTGATGGATGGAAGTAAAAGAAAGCTTTGTACTGACATACTCTGTTCATACTGAGATAGAGAACTTCAATAGATGAAGTTGTCAAGCCAGTGAAAAATGAAATTAACCGAAACCAAATGAAATTAATCAAACACAAGAAGGAAAACAATGAAAAATACAATGCAAGACCAGAAGAGATGCTCCCAAGGCCTGCACTGAATTATAAATCCCAAAGGTCACAACAGTTTCAGATACTTAGTGATGTACAAGAAGTCTGGTTATGTTTGCCAGAGTAAAGGAATGTAAATGACTCTCTAAAACAAAGAGTCGATCTGTGTGTCTGCAGGTATTATTTCTTCAACATTGCAACTGAGTATCCTGAGCCACTGACTCATTTTCAAACAAACAACCTTTCCTCCTTCTTCAAACAGTCTCAATCCCTCACTCTGTGGAATAAAATTTCTGTCTCCTTGGTGCTCAGCAGCAGACAAGCTGCATGACTGGCTGAGCATCGCTCTGTCCACATGAGCTGTTAACTCTTAGAAGGCTGAGATTTTATCCACTGTCTGACATGAACTGGTAAAGTAAAGTGACATTTTCTCCAGACAGTGCAGTCCTGGGACCCAGGGGCTGGTGCTCCAGTTTATTTTAGCTTCCACTTCTTCTTCTAACAGACAACACATTGACTGTAAGGGAATGGAAGGAAACAAGAATTAATCCATATTTAGGTGTATCTATATCAGAAAAATATGAAGAGCATGGAACTTCTTTCTCCAGGTTTAGCTAATGTTATTGATTTCCCCATTGAAAAGGGATGGAGAGAAGTATAAAAGAAAAAGACAAGGCACCTTGTGCAGGCAAAGAGCTAAACTAATTCTCTCCTACCCCTTTGTCTCTGGGACTGTAATGAAAATAGAGGTCTGGTGCCGAGATTAAGCTGAGTAAGATGCCTCACCGGATCCTCAAGGTGTGAATGGTGTCCTCAGACATCCCACCTTACTAATGCAGGTTGCAGTATTCCTGGAAGCCTCTTCAGTTTGTCCTGGAGTGGGGCAGAGAACAGGGAAACAGCACCAGTTTCTTCTTTCCCATTCCTTTGGCTGATCTATTGCATTTCCAGTCAACACCTTCTTACATCGGTGAAGGGAGGCAGTAATGAATCTTGAACACTACCCACCATTCAACTTATGCAAAGAGGATCAACAGAATCAGACTTTGTTTGGCTGGGGACTCTAAAGTCAAGAACCAGAGATATGTTATAAAAAAGCTCTCTTTGGACAGTCTTGTCATTTATAAACCAGTCTTCTAGGAAATTGGAAATGATGCATAGAACAAAATGCAATTTCTAGGCCAGGACAGTAGAGTTTAATAAACCAAAGACCTGTGATCTTAACTGGAACAATATAATGTTCAGAGTGCAAAAAGGTAAAAGTAAAGGCGCTGAGGAGGGCAACTATCAGCACTGTTTTTGCCCTGCCAGTCCACATTTTCATATTTAGATACTAAAAATTCAGACCTCTTCCTATGAAAGCACTAGTGAACTAAAACCATTAAACATCTTTATGCCTGTCCATCTAAAGTTCTTGCATTGAACCAGACAGACACGTCATGCAGTCTGTGACACCATCTTACAAAGGGTGATTGCATAAACCAAACAGTGGTTTCATCTCACCTTTTTCAGAGGGAAAACATCTGTCAATGCCCAGGAGCTGCCATCCAAAGAATGGTCTGTTTGGGTTTTGTCCTTATTGATGTCTCTTGAACTACCCTTATTAGCCAGTTGCTCTCCTTTTAAATCTTACTGAAACTCTCCTCTCTGTTTTGAGGTGTATGGAAAACCTCACCTTCTTTCCCATCTTGCATACATAAACAGTGTTTTCAGTCTACGCTGGGTTTTGTAGAGAACTGAACTACAAGACTGAAATGAATGGAGAAAATAATATTTACATCCTAGCAAGCAGCAAATCCTTCCTTCCTGCCATACATCCTTCCTGCTGCCCTCATGAAAAGAATTCACCGCTTGGATTTTAATTGGCTCTGTCTCTGACATCTGAAACCTGTCCCTGCCAGGGAGAAATAATTTCATTACTGAAAACACAGCAGAGCTGCTGGGCTTCTCTGCAACCTAACAGAATTAAAGTCATGAGAAGACAAATACAAGGGGTTGCTTTCAGAGGTGAGAAAACGTCAATTTGCAAAGAGGATTCAAGGAACAGTGGCAAGTGCAAGGCTTCCGAGAAACATGTTTCCTTCATGATGTCTTTGTTCTGCATGACTCACACATCTCTGGGTCGTGCCTTCAGATAGGGTAAGTACTAACAGCTCCTTGACATCAGTCCGATTTACACCAATTGAAAATGTGGAGTAACTTGAGTGGTGTAACGGACAAGCTCTGATAACATTGCTACAGGGGCATTTACACCCCACCTATTTGGCCAAGGATGCATACCTACACCAGACTCAGCAAAATGTCTGTGGGTAAACTGAAGGCTGTATCTGTTCTCAGGAAGGCAGTAAACTTCAGCAGCTGGGTGTGCATCAGCTGGCATGAGCACATCTGGAATCATCCCCTTCAGCTTCCTCAAGATTTCAAAACAAAATGTGAATGTGGAGGTCCCAAGGTGTTTGGGAGACAGGGCTGTTAAGGAGCTGGAGTGAACAAATGACATTACCATTAAGGAACAGCTTTTCCTAATTTCAAATGAAAATACACATGCTCAGCATTCTATATAAAAGTGGCTTCAGTGCACACAGAACAAAGAGACAGAGAACAGGAGATTGAATCAGAAAAAGATGGAAAGAAAAAGGGGCTTTTGTTGATGAGCTTTTAACACAGGTCTGTTTTGACGTAAGTCTTCCCAGATGTTATGTTAGGCTACAGCTAGCCACTGCAGGGACATGTTATTACCCTAAATGCTGATATACTGGATGTGGTGACACAGGAAGAGTGGCACAAGACCACCAATGCACATTTTGTCAGCAATGGAAGTCACAATTCAAGTGCTACATATCCTCCAATTCCTTTACAACAGAACATATATCTTTTCCCCAGGGACCAAAAGAAGGTAATTTCTAGAACTGGCAAGAGGGTCAAGTATCTAACTTCTTTCCCCTTCCTTTCTGTGAAGAAAATTCAGCTCTTGTTAACTTGTTTCAGAAGGTAGCAGTGGCTCCATTCTTCTGTGGAATATATAGTTGTCAGTCATGTTCAAAGTAAGGAAGCAAAGCAAACCTGTTATATATCTGGCCGTGATAGTGAATGTACCTCCTTGTAGAGTAAAACAAACTTGTTGCAGCAATTTAAACTTTATTGTCAGACAGTCACTTAATTCCTTTGTTTTCTTCCTTTCCTCCACTAAAATATGGTGACTTTCCCCTTTGATTTCAACAAATTCCCTTCAGCTATCAATTGCCAGGGTGCATAGGTCAGCAGTTACTGCGGAAGAACAGTGTGATGTAATCCCTTCACTTAGGGGTGAAGGAATAAGTCTAGTGTTTCTTGCCAAGACACACAGACAGGTCTCAACTATGTGATACAGGATATCCCAGTTCAGAGAAAATAAGAGCACTGGGACACTCCAACAGATCATAAAATTGCCTCGACTTGCAATCTTCAGTCGGCCTGAGATAAAATCGCACTGTGCTGAAAAAGCTAACACAAGTGATCCATGTGCACTCTGTGGGGAGGACAGAACGTGTGTCCCAGATCTGTGGGATGCTGATTACACTACCCAATTTTTTTAAGAGATTCTGCAGCATTAGTGGCTCACCGTCAGTGAAGCAGTCCAGTCCAAATGTAATATTGTCGATAGCAATATCAGCTTGGGAATTCCAGCCCCAGGTTGCCAGGAGTTGCAGTTGAAACCTTTGCAATAAGACATAAGTTTTAGGAAAGACCAAGAAAAGGTTAGGAGGGGAGGAAACGAAACCAAACCCTAAAATTACAAGTTTCCTTGTTACAGAACATGAACATCAGTATTTACAGTGTTTCCTCCAGACACACCCTGCTGAGCAGCCAAGAGAGCTTGCTCTTAGACACACATGAGCCCCTAGTAAGGACCAACCACTATTCATATAGTTCCACATTTCATGAGGAACGAGAATGAGATACCTACTTCCCCTGTTGTCTGCACACACACATAGAAATACAAGCTACTGTACCCCAGATAATAGTTATATACAGACAACCATCCATATTCAATTACCAGAAACAGTCAGGGAATCAAACACATGTAAAAGGGAAGGGGAAAAAAACTGCCCTCCTTTCCACCTCCAAAGAGATAGAGTAAAAACTGAACAGAATACCCGATGTCTTGGGCCTGATACTCAGGCAGTGTAACTCAACAAGGTGACATGAGTTTATTTTAGGTCAAGACATGTTAAATTTCAGCCATAACTCCCTGAAGGGTTAGCTCTCTGGGATGTCTCATCTTTTTCCACCATGACCAGGTGTTTAGTTACTTATCTAGGAGCATTGTTATATCCCATGTGCATTGCTACATTCTGAATTCACAAGGAAGAAAGAAAATGGATCTCCTTCTAATGGATAGGACTGAATTGTTTTTCATTAACTTTCAGAAATAAACAGATATCTGATGTCCAGTCCACTTATAGCTTATTAAAATCATATGGAGAGGACCTCTACTGCTGTCACTGGTGAAGCTCCATGGTGATTTATGAGAGATTGAGCACTGACCTGCCTAACTCATTAATCATTCAGCTTAGGAACACACTTGTACCAAATTAGTGGCAATAAAATAAGTGTGTGTGTTCCTTTCACCAGCTAAATGTTGGTTGATATCCACAGTTAGTATAATGTTGCATAGCCACATCAAAATTTTTAGGAATAAGCTGCTTTTACCCTATCTCAAGAATGACTCCTTGTACTTAAATGAGGGCATCCACACCTACAGGATCTGAGCACTCTGGGAGTAAGTGTTGGTGCAGTGAATGCAAATCAGTGGTCTCTTGAATGACCATTCTCTTAGCTATGAGGTTAGTGGGGGAAATCGTCATTAGATCCCCTTCCTATAAAAACACTCTCCTACATTATCAGGTTTAGCAATAGTTTTGCATTTTCAAACCTTGTATGTAAGTCCACTAGCACAATACAGTAATTTCCTCAGTCAATTGATGGAAGAGAGTCACAGCACCTTGAACCCAAACTAGGGCACTTCTAGGACCCACAGACATAGATACAGCACAACAACCTACCCCTTACTTAAGGCACTCACATGGCATTGCACCCTTGGTCAGGTCAATCTGCTGTGTCTGGTCCATGGAGACAGAACAGAAGAGGGTCTATGGCACTGTACTACAAGGTAGATTTCTGCTTCAGATAAGTACAAATGGGAGCTTGGGGTGTGATTTCCCTCCCCCAGTGCATGAGAATAGACATATCATAAACTCTGAGCTCTGTATGCCTCCTCTTCCTCATAACTTCAGTAAAAGAGGAGGAATTTGCCTTTTGAAGTCTGTGCTGTGTTAGCCAGAGGGGTTTCCACTGTTCCCGCTCATTGAGCTAATTTTGCTGATTTCAGTAGATTACATTCTCCAGCTCTCTGATGTCTGGTCTTTTGCCTGTTTGATTTTCTTCTGACAGTAGCCTTTTTCCTTGTGCGTGTGGTGTGAACCAAGTAAGTGAATTTGCCAGCTGATCACCAGAAGCAGTTTTCCAAGTAATTAAATGTCCAACTGGGAGGCTGACTGGCAAGCTGGGCAGTTGGTCTTCCTTCTCTCCTAAGAAATAAATTCATTGGAGGAAGCTCTTGCTACATACTGCCTATATATCAACTTCCATGGCCTCATCATTCCTTATTCTAAAGCTTCTCTACATCTGTCCCCAAGTTCTGCTACAGCAACTACTTGTGTTGCAATTCATGTCTACGCCTGCTCCCTGTGTGATCTGTTGCTTTCCTACCAACTATTGGCTATCATCCCTTTAAGGAACTCGGAAAAAACAGAGCCATTGCCTACAGCAAGACAAGGACAGAAGTCT
This sequence comes from Anabacerthia variegaticeps, assembly GCA_035583185.1. NCBI lineage: Eukaryota > Metazoa > Chordata > Aves > Passeriformes > Furnariidae > Anabacerthia > Anabacerthia variegaticeps. Next base: position 25,357,695 of record JAWWEW010000165.1, read on the forward strand.
CCTGAAGATTCTGTATACAGAAAAACAATGTGACAGCCCAAAATCTGCACTAAAAATTTCCCTAAGCACAGCATTGCTGGAAGTTGCATTACCACAGAAAGTTGTCAGTACCCATAAATAGGCAGAAAAGTCATTCATGAAGGTTTATGCCAAACTGTGCTAAGATTGTACAGCAGTGTTCATTATACACATTTGTTTACAATTGTTTGCAACCTCACTAACCTTAAACCAATTTAGAATGAACTTTTCTATTTTGGGTGATTTGGTATAACTTTTCTAGCCATCAAAAGGTTTTGCTAGTGGATGAGGTAATGCCGGGACTCCTAATTTTGACCATGCTCAAAATGCTTGTAACTTTTTAAGTGCTCTGTGCTACCAGATATTGGAAGTGAGATGTGAAATTTGTGAGGTAGAGAGTCACATGACAGAGATGAACTTTTATCCCATGTGAATAAAAATCTGTTAAAATTTTAAGAAAATGTCTTTGGAGTTTTTAAATCCCTGACACTTCCACACCTGATATCGGAATGAAGGATCAGATATTGAACTGGATATACAGAATTGGAGACTTCAGGGAACAAGTATAACGGACCATATATGAGTGGAGGCAGAAGGTCTTAAATACCCTTGAAGAACCCCAAGGTTTCTGCGGTGATCAGTTCACATGAAGGTGCCTTGGGAAAAGAGCTGTTCTGGAAAAATTCACTTGTCATATTTTACATATGCACAACTAAACAGATACTAATTCCCAGGGCACCAGACTGAGTCAGACAAGAATATTAAATACAGGACCAGGAGGCAGACTAATCCTACCCTAAATGAGTAATTCATTGCAAAGGTGCATATAGTGAACACATGACAATAGTAAGACCAAAGGTAATCATATAATTAAACCAGAAAGAAGGTAGAACAACATCCTCTCTCTCTTTTTCTCTCTGAGTTTTACTGCTGGTTGGGTCTGAATTGCCACCACTTCCAGACCCAAATCCCTTAGCCTTTCACACAAAGATTGAAGGAATATTTGAAGTTAAAAGGAACCTCATATTCAGTATATGTATAGATTTGGACTGTTTTTTGTCTTAAGTTTCATGTGAAACAGACCATTGTGAGGAAGGTGCAAAAGAACAGATTGGAGAAATTAAAAAACCGTTCCTGTCGTGCAAAATAACTAGCTGCCAACATCAGCTACATAGCTTGAGATGGAGTGACACTGGGTGAGGGAGGAGAAATACCTGAATAAAATTAGATCACACTGAAATTCTTTGACTCTTCAATATTTGACTTCATTTGAGAACCAATATTGCACTATTTTTTCACATCTAAACCTGTGAAAACGGTAGTGCAAGGCTGATTTGGGCAACAGTCTTTTCCTGAGATTATTGTACCCGTGATGTGGTAACAAATGATCTCCAGCTTCCTGGGCTACACTGATACAGATCCCAGACCAGACAGTTGTATTGGCTGAGCTATGGGTTTACCACCCGTTTGACTCACGTGACTGTTTTTCATTGTGGGACTACAAAGTGCAGCTATGCTGATATAGCTGCTTACCTGCTGGGAACACCTCGCCACTGGGAGTATACTTTTCAGATTGGCTTTTTCAGATTGGTAAAATGTTTCTAGCACATGCACTTCCTATTCCTGAAACCTAAGTACTGCTTGAGACTGCACAGAAGTGCAGTCACATGGTGTGGGCTTGTGTTGAGCTAAGCTGTGTATGTGCACGAAGATCTGCACTTGTGACAGAATACTTCACGAACAAGCAGAGTCACTTGAAATGGCTCTGAAAGAAGGCAAGAATGAAAGTGGCACTTCACAATAAAGACAGTAACATTTTACTTAATCTATAGGAAAAACCCTGGATGCTGATGGTGTAGTTCTTACCGGTTCTGAAGCATTGGCATTGGTAAAGTGATGAGGAACCAGTGGTCGCTCCAGCTCCCTGCCCTTTCCCACATTGGCAAAGTGACTGGAGCTCCCTTTATCTCTTCCTTGACAGAGAAGGAGACTGTACCATTGTAGCTGCCAAAAACATGCACTGAGAACTGGATCTGTAATAGACGAAGAAGAGGAAAAGAATGGTAATCTGTGACAAAAAAGGAAAGGTAGTCACTCCTCCCCTCCCTGGGAATTTGAGGCACTAAACCTCTGAGCCTCGGTCAAACTCTTTAATCACAGAGACCACTAACTGCCACTCAATTAATTGTGTATGACTCAGTAGCTTCCTAGCACAGAACTTTTTCAGGGAAGACCCTACCGACACTCCTGTTGGGCAGCTTTTCTTCAGTCACTGATGACACAGCCTCAGACACCGTCTGGGTGAGAGAGCACTGGTTTACTTGTTATCACCTTATCTGAGGGGAGAGGTCTCCTGCCCCAAATAGCCCTGAAATGGGGGGTATTTCCTTTAGAGGCAGGAAACCTCAGTCCATATACTGCTCCTACTCATAGGTACTGTACAGTAGCAGCTGTATGACAGGTGAACAATCTGATCACCAGACCAAGGAATATTTTGAAGACTCATTCCTCTTTCTTTGGAGCAACCACTTCCAGTTTGCCACAGAGGAAGAGAAAGGTGCCATTTCTACTATTGCCTTGAATGCTCAGCTGCTCTTTGTATTACAGAGAGCTATGGTACTGGCAGGAAAGGGAGCACATAGACATGTGCTGCAAAGAACAACCGCAGAAAATTCCTTGCTCCTGAAATCTGAGACCAAATCCTTGCCAATGGAGGAGAGAATGGATTCAGATCTCCTGTGACCTCTACACAATAGCTAACAGCTACTGCTTTTCCTCTCCTGGCTTTGTGAACTTGTCTCCAAGCACATTCTATTTTGTTAGAATTACCCAGCAAACATGACCTGGATTTATAAATAAATATAAATGCTGAAGATACATTTCTGGCACCTGCGCTGTATTCCTTTTCCCAGCTCTAATTAGGAGACATCAAAGATTTCTCTTTTTCCCCTAGCAAAGCTAGACTCCAGCTCAAACTTGTAACTTAATTTTCCTAATTGTTATGACTATAATAATATTTGATATTTTTAATTCCAGTTTCTCAGAGCTGCCCAAATATTTTTGTAGAGATTTGAGCTTAGGACAAGTGACAGGATTTTATCCAGGCCAGGTTGCCCTTACCTTTTGAAATGCCTGAAGAATGTGAACAGAACTTTATTATCTTCGTCTGTTTCTGGAAAATCTAATCATTCTAAGTTCACTCACCTGTTCTCAATGAAACTGTCAAGTTTGTTAACTCCTATAAAAGTATAAAAGAATTTATGAAGAGAAGTCTCAGTAGCAGGTACACTGAACGGCTCAACAGCCCTGCCATCCCTTTTCTACAAACCAAGGCTATCCCACACAATTTAGCAGCTGGATACCTTCCCGAGGAATAGTTGGTACAGGTAGGCTGGGGAGTTTTCCATAATGAGTAATTGATTTGAGGCTCCTGCTTTCACTTACTGGGGCTGTACCTCACATCTTTCCAGTTTCCAACAAGTAGCTAGCAGTATAGCCAACTCTTCTGCTTTCCAGTGTTTTGCAGAGCGGGCAGAGGGGCAGGATAATAGGCAAATTGTGCAAAACAGTGCCTACAGCCTGATGACTCACTCCACAAAGATGCTAGGATAGAATGAGATACCTGGTAGTCTCCTGTGGCAATACTGGCTGGCAAGCTGCTACTGTAAGCCTTAGCCATACCACTTGTCTGAGTGCTGTCTGCTCGCAGGTAGAGGAAATGTCCTGTGAACATACAAGTGAATCAGAGAAGACAAAATGATCTTTTGCCTTTTTGTGTAATCTCTTGAAATAATTTAACATCATTAATGTTAATGTAGGTAAGGAAGTGCACCTAAGTGTAAGTGTAAGCATGGCTTAAAAGCAAATCTATTAGCAAGGCTATAATAAGCACTCTGGTAGATTTTAGCAGAACAAATGCCAACATCCCAAAGCCGTTCTTGGAATATGGGTGAGTAAGCCTCATAACACTCAAGATCTTTGCATGCAGGGGCTCATACCAATCTACACCCCTAATTCCTACACCGTTAGCATCAAGGACTCTTGCTGAGGCAAACAGTGGGCTGGAAGAGTTTATTTGTAGACTTTGTTCCCAAGGACAGTTTACACAAGCTCTCGAGAGGCAAACAGGACACACTTATGCACACCCTTCATTTTGACAGGGAACTGTGAGGCAAGATTCATGTGTGCTAGCACTTCTGACTTTCAACCTAAGTATATGAGAGTCTGGCCTCCCTCCCTCTTATTTATCAAGCTGACAGTTCTGCAGTTCTGGGGATGTTTTGACTTTTTTACTGTGTTTTTTTATGGCTCAGAATGAGTGTGATCACTTGGGATATGCTTATATGTGACACTCTTCCTAACCCACTGGTGGAGTCTGGCAAGGGTCTTGAAAAGATTTGTTTTTACAAGCTATCTAGTTCTGTTGGGCAATTTTTGCTTTGTGATGCAGCAGCTATCATATTGCTGCTGAAGTACACTGCAGTTGTATAGCTCGTAAGAAGATGTAGGGAAGAATTATGCGCAGAGACAAGAAAATTCATTGTATGATTTTTTTAAGGTGAAGGAGAATCCTAGTCTCTCATAGTTTTGTGCTAACTTTGTTGCAGAACCTGTTTAATATAAGTTTTGAATCAAGTTCAAAAGCTAATTTTAGCTATATTTAAAGTTGTTACAGATAATACTGATGCTAAAGTTCATTTGGCAATGATGCCAAAATTTTTAAATGAACTTAAACTTAAGTTGGAGGCTATTGTGTACATGTATACACAGAGAGTTATAGAGAACCATGAGGAACCTACCACCAGTGGCTTGCAAGGTAGACCCTACAAATGGGTCATCTTGAATCATTTCAGAAAAGCCTCGAATAGACCAAGGAGATGCTGCAGTTTCATTCAGTGTCCAGCCACATGGGCCCTCTTCAAAAGAGCAGTGTGAGCCCTCTGGGAGACTTTCTAGAATCGAGAAAAAAAAAAAGTAGGAAAATAGGAGAAACTTGATTATGGAAGTACACAAACAATAACAAAAGTGAAAATTCAATGTGGTTGTCCAAGCTACCCAAACTATACTACAGAGATTTTCAATGTCAAAATAGGTCACATTGGTTTATTTCCAGAGTCACCATCAGAAAGCCAACACTTTGCATCTGGAAATATTTGAGACTTTCCTGTTCTTTTCTTCTCCAGATACCGTGCAAAACTGCAACTCCCATAATCTAAAGAATAGTAAATCGCTGCCATATGTTTGTAAAAGCCTTGCTGCATATGACATTGCAGGCACCACAGTTTTCAGCATCCACTTAAAGGAAGGCAAATCAACAGATTATTTTAGATCTCTGCCACTGTACTTGCAACTAAATTAAATGATGTTTGTCAGCACCACATATACTGTAGGGGATTTCTCTTTCCTGATGTGCAAGAACTCTGAACTGGGATCTTGGAAGGACAGATTGATAACATTGTTGGTAGCTAACACCAGAAAGATCATTAGCACCTTCCACTGAAGGGAAAGGTTAGATTTTGGGTCCAGAATGAAACGCTCACCCAGCTGCAGGCATGTACATAAGATTTTGCTTTTCACTGAAGTAGCAGTAACTATGAAAGGGAGGCCACTGAGTTCCTTCCTGCAATATTTAAAAACTCACACCAATCAAAAAACTGTAACCCCTTTTATTTTATTTAGGGTGAATTTTCAAAGAGAATACTGGTATCCAATTAATTTAAATGGGCCAAATTAATTCAGGAGGTAAAATACTGAATTAATCTGGAGATGGAATCAATTTAACTTATTTTTCACTCCAAATCATTTCTTCTAATGGGATGAAGTTTCCCACAAAGTACCATGCCACATACTCACCACACCTCGCTCCTTCCTGTTCTCTGGCAGTGCAGTCACTGATGAATTCACAGATCTGTAGGTGGCTGACACAGCCTCCATGAAGGCAGGGTAAGGTGGAGCCTTTGTCATATATAAAAATATCTTGATTTTCCTTATCTAATAAAAAAAAGAAAAAAAAAAAAGAGAGAGAGAAAGAAGCCCAGAGATGAGATGAGTTCACAGAATGTGTATGACATTTCATGTGTATCTGCCTTCACATGTAGGAGCTCAGAAATTGTCCTTTAGATGATAAATGATACTCATCTCTGCTTTTTTTATGCAGGTTTCTATCCAGAATGACATTCCTGCAGATCACCCAAGCTCTCATGAAGACCTCTTTTTTGTCATGTGCTGCTTCTGTTGTATTTGTGCTATCTTTAGATTATAATTTGTTTTTTTAAATGAAGGACCTTGCAGTTTCCTACTGTGGTGTGCTCCTCAGTTCTGCACACATGACTGTGCAGCTGCCAGGCGTCTGTGGCATGCTGCATGACGCTCTGCTGCTGAAGGCAGAGAAGGTCACTTAGCTCCGGTCCTGGCAGACACATCGCTATGCCCTGTTGAGACTCAAGTTTAACTAATTTAACTCATTTCTGTGCCACCTTCCAGCTGTGACATCCAGCCTGTGAAGACAGCTACTTCCCCAGCTGCTTGGCTCACTGTGCAGGAACTTTATTCATGCACCCTAGCTAGTCTAGTCAGTTATTCTCTGTAAGAATTTGACTGACTGCACAGGAACATATGATCCATGCTGAACACCATTTTTAACTCTGATATTTCCCAAAACCATGGCTTTTTATACACCCAGCCTGTTCTGTGGATGCACATGTGCACAGGTCTGTTACAAACTGGCAGGTTTGTGTAGATCTCTTCTGGACCCGCTGTCCTTTAATAGAACTTACACTGAAATTATTACTACTCTGGAAAAAAATGCAAAAGTTAGGGAAACAACTGCAGAAGAAAGAGAAATGAACACTTAGGCAGCAATCCAGGCACACAGTCTGAAATAGTACTTTTTCACGATACTGTGTTGTGCCGGATATATGCATCAGGTTATATAGAGACTAAGAGCACAGTGCTTCAGGCTGCAGGCTGCATGCATCCCCTCAAAACTCCAGGACTGTAAAAAAAAATTACATTAAAAATATAGCATTAGATAATTAAAAGATTAATGACTGCAATACAATTAAATCTCTAATATGGTCAAAACCAGTCCTATGACATATTATGAAACAGCTCTGTGAAACCAGTGTTTTCACTTTACATTACATTCCAAACTATTTCTACAGAATCTCCAAAACAGAGGCAATAACATTATACTAATGCATGAAATCCAGGAAGTGAAGATGATTATGTCTTCAACCTGAAGGCTGCCTGTGCCAACAGACTCTTGCACTTCAAGAAGCCTAAATGACACCAGCAAAGTTCTGCACAGCTACTGAGGATCATTTACATGACATTCACAACAAAATTTTAAGCTCCAGATAAAAGTGAGGTCTGAGATGTGCATTCAGTACTTTGGAGAAAATAATTACTTTCCAATTATTTTCATTCTAGGCAGAAAGTCTCAGCCTACCAGTAGCAAACTCACCCATGGAGTGTAGATCAGTGTTTCTTTTCTTGTAGATTTGGAAGATAAAGTCCAACTATAGAAAAGGCTTTGGTGACACAGGGTAGCCTTTTGTTCTTGATTATTTAAGAAAGAAAAATATTAAGTGCTAAAGTAAAGACTTTTTTTCACCCTTGTTGCTGAATGCATTATAAGCCCTGGGTTCGGTTGTTTTTTGGGGTTGTTTTTTTCCCATACAAAGATCAACCAAAGCAAGGCTGATAAGCAGAGAGGATCACTTAAATCAATTCTATAATTCCAAGTTTCAATCTTGCCTTTGGAAACATGTACATTTAAGCATATATGTGCAAATGATACCCTTCACAAGTAAGCAGTCCCAGAAATCCCAGAGGAGACTCAGCTTTCACTTAAATCCTGACTACCACTCATCATACTCATCCATTTCAGTGAGGATGCATTTGGTTATTCCAAACCTGTCTGTATTGCAGCATACCATGAAAGCAGTTCCTGAGTTGCAAGGAGCCCACTGCCAATACTCCAGCCTCCTGCACTCCACAGTTGGAATACAGCAGGATGATTTTAAAAGGTCTTTCTATTCGTCCAATCTGGGCCACCAGGTATTTCCATTTCATTCTAGAGGACAACAAAATGTTATAAGACATACACACAGAACACTGGAATTCATGGAATCTCTAGCATAAGGATTCTGCACTGTACCAAAGACAAGTAAGAGCATCCACATGGGAAATAAGTCAATGAATGTTAATACCAATGTAACAAATGGGTGCTAATATAAAATAAGTGATGCTCAGCCTAAGGCACTCACACTAGGTTATCTTTGCTGCAGAGCCTATTGTTAATGATGAAAAAATCCAGCCATTCCCAATGAATCTTGAAAGGGGCTTAAATTATCATCAATTTCAGACACCCCCCCACATCAATATGTGCTTTCCACATACATGGTTGTGTTCTGTTTGCTCTTGAAAGTACAGATCAACCAAGCCACTGCACAAGTCTCTGGATCTCCTCAAGCCAACACTGACATTGTATGTACTGGAAGAGTCTGGTCCTCAATGTTTCTTGGTTGTGTCAAAAGTAAGAAACTTTCTCTATGTGTTGTCTATCTAGTTTCCCACCTTAACAAACTACAATGCATCCACAAAGCAAGGGGAAGAAGAGAAGTGGTGTTCAAGAAATGTAGACTGCTCTGGGTATTCACATTTCACTACAGAACTAATGCCATAGGCTCTAGACAGTAAAAATTTCTCAATTATTCAGCACTTGTGGCAGTTCAGAGAAAGACAAATCAGTGCAATGCACTCTAATTTTAAAGACAGCTATCAGACATCAAAAACTACAGAGACATACAAAATGGGAATTTTCAAAGTACCTCATTCAAAGTCCAGGTATCGAGGTGTCATTTTAAAAAATACAGCAGGATTCTTAAATATATTCTTACTTTATTATAATTTTCAAAAAACATCTTTATATCACATGTTAACAAGACAATAAAACACAGTTAAAACTATGTTATTATTTTGTAAAGGGATTAGGGATTTATCACAAGGATAGTGACAAAGGAATCCTTGCTCTAAGCTCTTTTCTTTCTCTGTGTGGAGATAAATTTACCCATACCATACACACTGTTGATGTTGATGGGGCTACACTGCACACACGACCTAAGTCAGTGCCAGTGGGGTTACAAGAAGGCCAGAACACAGTGTTAAGATGGTTACTCAGGCTCTGCTCATAGTATTACTTTTCATTTGGGAAATGCCTTCAGCAGCATGAAGTGATCATCTAGCACTCGTCCTGCACTACAAACACATTAGAAGGCAACATCCAGACTACAAACACATCTCTACTGGACCCAACATAAAAATCACAGACCACCTCCTTTGCAACTTGCAAAAAATCCAAAGCTGCTTTTTTATCACCCTTTCTTGCGCTCTTCTCTCCTCAATCTTTTTCTGAATAAAGTTTCTTACTATCCCTTCTTTGGCATCCACCTACCTTCCCCTTTCACTATTTTACGCACACATAAATACTCGCAGGTACCCTAAACTCATCTGGAATTGATGAAAATGTATCCAATTATTATAATATATTCATCATGATATATTCCATTGCTCAATGTAATTTAATTCAGCTTCAGAAATGTACAAACCTGAATCACAACTGCGCCACCTCTGCTCCCCAGCAAAGGAGAACAACCACTTTTCTTTCACTGTGTATATATCTCATAAATACTCTTAAAAATATATCCCCTCCAACCACACTGTGGGACAACATCCAAGACCATCCAGCACTGACCCAGAACTGACATGAAACAGCTTTGTTCTTAACCCCATTGCATCCTGTTGGCCACAAAAATGAATATGCCTTAATCAAATTGGTTCAATGAGCCACTAAATGTAAAGACAGTCTTTAAATCTTTTGAATTTACCTATTAGGCATGCTAGACCTTCCAAGCACTGAGGCATAATTCTAGTACCTCCACCAAGTTACAACCCATGCTCCAGCTGAGACATCACAGCACTGGCAGTGTTAACACAGCCCTGAGTGCAGGAGCCTGTAGTGCACAGCCTCTGCTTCACAGTGTTATATTTAGTAGCAATGACTAAAGAGCTCCCCAGCTGAAAACAATGACTAGTTCAGCTGCTACTCCTTAATCCTCTATGCTTTATGAGCCAGACACTTTGGAACTTGATGTGTATATCAAAATAAATCAAAACTACTAGTCATCTAAGTCAATAAACCAACCTCTGAAATGCCATGAATTGGGGAGATGATTCTGTCATTTCTGCTGGGAGAGCTGTGGCATCTGATAGAACACCAAGGCCACTCTCTTAAACTACTACTTCTGTAATTGGCAGCTCTTCTGAGTCAGAGCCCTACGGTCCTATGAAACATCATAGTTCTGCACTGAAATATCTCTAGTACTGAAATTTACTCCATTTATAACACCACAGCAAAAGCTGTCAAGAATCCAGAGACTGCAAAAATGACAAGAAGCTTTGCATCACACAGAGTACTTCTATATATGGAGTCTCATCACCGTCAAGGTATTCCCTTTCAGAGAAAGCCTCGCCCCCTAGATCCAACTGCAGTAAGATTTTTAATGCTGTCAATAATTGCACCTCTTTTGCTTGGTCCCGCTATTGAAGCAGAGGCTAGTCTGAGCCAAGGTAATTTTCTTAATGGAATCAGGAACGAAGCCCATTGTTGATCTAGCAGAAGATGGATCATTGCAGCAGGCTTCCAAGCTTGGCAATAATTTTACTATTGATTTTATGTCAAACCAGATCTCAAGTAACGAGGTAACATTATTCTTCTTCTAAACAGAGATGTTAAAATTGATTTGTATGCATGGAAAAGCTTTCAGGGTCTGACATAATTTTGAGAAATTTGCATGGGTAGAAAGTTTGGAGTTGCAAGCTACCTAATGCTTAAGGCAAGAGAATTCAAGATTCACCGTGCAAACTTCTAATTTCAACTTTTGATTTGTAGTTTCAACTTTTGGTTTTCATTAGATTCTCAATCTCCTCTGCTGAACAAATGTTTTCCTCCCTCTTCTTACTAATCCTTTCTATGTAATGACTCTCCATATCCAACAAAAGTAACTGAGGATTAATTTTAAGAAAGACAATATAAAGAACAACCATTTCTTCATTAAGAGTGAAAAACACAGAGGAGAACAACAGGAAAGCTGAAACATTTCCTAAATTAGAGGGGCTCACTGCATGGATCATTGCACAAAGCAGTGTATTGTAGATGCTTCTAAACTCAATCACCAATCATAAAGATTAGAAATTTTAGATTACTTTTCTCCATACAGGAAGCTGTTGATTGTAAGTTCTCACAAACATCCAGTTCTAAACATTTCATTTAAAAGAAAATAGATGAGAGAGCAGATCACATGCCTACCCCTCTTGCCTTCACCAACAATTTAGAGGGTTATTCTTTGATCCAGTGTATTTTGGGGTGAAAGTTGAACAGAGGTTTGAGAGACACTAACTAAATTATACTCCTAGATTAGTGTTCAAAAATCATAGTCATATAACAGCTGGACAGCCTCACCTTTTCTAGATACATTCTTTAATCGAAACAGCTGTGCTCATTGTTGTCAGTACACATTAGGCATTTTCTGAGGACACTTACCAGACTACTCCCTGGTCATCTGTACAGAAGGAGAAGTTAAATAACTTTTGTGGATAAAAACAACCACTTTAGTAGAATAGAAGTATCAAAGACGGCAAGTGCCTCAGAAACTGTGGAGCATTTTATCACCACTGACCCTCTAAAAAAAGGGAGAAGACATAAAACCCTAAGAAACAAGCAGTTTTGTGAGATTGACTAACTGAAAATCCATGTGTTATATTTCAGAGTGAAAACAGCAAAATCAGTCTGGGTTATTGACCATAGAAAGGGAAAATACTATCCCTGCACCAAATGATGCTTTTTTATTTTCACTGAAGTGTCAGGACTTAGAGTTGAAAGAAACTAGCTCCTTACTGAAATAGTTTTGGCTGACAACACTGAAATAATTGTGGTCCACAACAAACACAAGCATGTGAAAACCATTCAAAAACACAGGACTCGAGAATTTTCAGTTGTGGCTCATTCTTGATCTGTGTGGTAAAGATCAAAAGGTGAGATAAGTAAAATAGTAAGAACATTTAAAAAAAAAAAGGAAAAAACACATTAGATGTGACCTGGACAAGCACCATTACTGTTACCCTGAAAAAGTGAAGACAGATTTCTGACCTAAGCATCAGACAAAGAATGCTTGGACTTGCAAGCAAGACCACAGGCTCTTAATGTTTGAACTTTGTAGACATAATGAGCAATATGATTTTATATATTTTTTGTAAATACATAGAAATTCAAACACCTCACTTCCTGAATGGCTCTCCCTCTAATGGCAGTAACTCAGAATACCCATGACCTACAGGTCTACAGTTGTGGTATATAATAATAAATACTGTTACTTTGTGATTTTGCCCAGCTTGTTGAGAGGACATGGTGCTGAAGGTCATAAGTTTCTTTGTTCTTTCAGGTATATGTGTGAAAAAAATAGTGGCAGCTTCAATTCTACCAATTTAATATTAAATCCTAGTAGTTAGTGAAGTGCACAGGGCAGCAACTTTCTCTTACATGTGACATATATATATATATCTATAAGCTTTTGAGAACTGTGTCGCTGATGGATGCTGAGTTTCTACTCTGATCTCAAGACAATCCCTTGGTAGTAATTGCCAATGGTTACACTATGTACTGCATATAAGCATCTATCTCAAGGTCATATGCTCATTATCCTCCTTGCTCTGCTCTAAATTGCGCAACAGTGTTCTGGTAACACAGAAGAGCTTATAGAAGTTCCACTCCATATGGAAAACCTCCGTAAAGTGGGAAAACTTCAGCGTGATCTCTCTTCTTAAAAACGAATGTTAAAATCTTAATCCTGGAGAGAATGTTCATTTCAGACCCCTTGCCTAGCAAGAAGCAGTTCAATCACTGTCTTAGAAATAAATTCTGTGCTGCCTACCCAATCAGGTTTTTTTCTGAATTATATAAAGATTTTAAAGTGTTTTCCTGTAATGAGTGGGAAAAGGAAGGGTATTTGACCTAACAAGGTTCCTATCTCTGTTTTGTCACCTTTCTATCCCTCCTTTATATCTTGATTTCAAACAGGACTCTGTCACCTTCCATGTTTAAAATCTCAAGAGTAAATTTTCTGAGCTTACCAGAAAGTAACTTCACTCACTAAGAAAAAGTAATACCAGTGTCTATGCCAACTTCCAGTAAAGCTAACTCCATTCTAATAAATCTAAATGCCATCAATTTAGAGGGATGATAATCTTGATTTCATGTAGAATTGTTCTGCAGTGCTCAAATAAGCTGCTAAACAACATCTATGATCCATTCCAGAGATGCTGCAGTGATTGCTAGCAAAGCCTGGTCTGGCCAGCTAGGTTGGCAAAAGGTATTTTATGAGTTTACATAGGGGAATGGAGCTACAGCTGCAGAGGCCTCTCAAACTCTCAAAGCAGCAAAGGCAGCTTTCAGTAGGTAAAAAAGGACATTAGAAACTAATCCCAGAAAATGCAACAGATTCCCTGTGAAACTGGCAAGAGAATGGAGGAAGAGTAGCCAGGAAGGAAGTGAGCAACAGCTAAAAACGAAAGAGAGAAAAATAGAGAGAGAGAGGGCGATTTGAAAGAAAAAAAATAAGTTTTTTCAGTCAGACTCTGCTATCTTTGGCTGACTGGGACTCTTGGCTACAGATCACCATGGCAGCCTGGGGAGTGCCAAAGAATTCAAAGAAAACAAGAACTGGGATCTAATGCTTAAGTTCTCCATGGGAGTCAGTCAGGTGGTGGAAATAAAAATCTCTGTTGTGTGTCTGACCCAGGTTCTTACAAGCCGGATTGCAGCAAAGGAAAAACAAGCACATGGAAAATGGCAAAATTAGCCAACGCGTGGACTTTTCTCTTTCTTTTCCTATTGTGATTCATTCCCTTTGCCCATTTCTCCTCCTTACTGCATTCTGCTACACACAGGAATGAAAAAGTAAAATATTGGCAAGATCAAAGGGAGTACGCACTTTCTTTTGTTTTCCTTCACCTCTTCTTACTTCTAGTCCCAGTTTTTCCCCTGCCTGAACTCTACAAATAAAGTAAAAGTGGATGCTACTGAACCTACTAAAAATGGAGGACATTACTAAACAGGTAAATTAACCCCATCTCAAAATGAGACTTGTGACCCTTGTAACAATGATAGGACCCACTGAATCCTTAGAGATAGCAGTCATGTAGCCAAGGCAGTCTTTGGACTAAATGCATTTTACAGCTGTAATTCTAGCATCTGTGAGAAAATTAACCACCCTTCACCTTTCTAAATGTGAGGGAAAAGGAGTGAGATCTAAACTAGTGTGTTCTTTGCAAAGGGGACACACAAAACCTGGACCTGTTACAGACATCCTGTTAGGAAGCTGTGTGCTTCAGTCCTGAGAATTCTGCCTTCATTTCCTGCTGTAATAGCGGCAGTGATCTCAAGAATGCAGAAGACACTGATAAACAGTGACCTGGAGGAACTGCTCTCTACCTTGCAATTCAAAGACTTGACAATTGAAAATTGATTGTCTTACCCAGCATTCTCCTCACGGCCAACACTCAGAGAAATTACTGTATTTTTGTTTGTCTCCACATATCTGATTTCAACTGTGAACCTCTGAAGGAGAGGAACAGCATCCTGTGAACATATGGCCATTTCCAGCAAGCAAGAGTCCAAGCTCCCAGGCAGGATGGGGCTATGCAGGCTGAACTCACATCTATCTGGGAGCCTGCTGGTGTTCAGGAGGAAAATGTCCCCTGTGAGGAGAAAAAAAGGTACAAAACAAGACACACACAGTGTGGATAGAAGAGTGATAATAAGAGGAAAGTGGATAAGGAGTTTGAAGAAAAGAATCATAAGAATAAAAGAGAGGACTATGCACAAACCCGTAAAAATAACATAGAGAAAGGAGAATAAAGTAAAAATTAAGGTTTTAGGTAAAGTGATAGAAGAAATGAGAAGAAACTGAACAAAGAAAAGTGAAGACATCCAACAAAACAAAAGCCAAAGATTTTGCAAGTCAGACAGCAGACATGTGGAGCCAGCTCTGACTTGTAATGGATTGAGTTTCCTAAGAAAAATTCAGTCACTATAAGCAAAAGTAGCATATCTCAAAATGGGGAGATACAAAATTAATACATAAAGGGGCTGCCTGTTTACAGAGTACATACATACACAAGTCAGGCAGCATGCATGCATTACATGGCTCTTACTGACTCTTGGCCACTGACAGCACCTTTGGGAGTTCTGCACCACAACGAGCATGTGGCTGTATTTTCAGTGACATGGACCTGAAGCCTCAGCCTGCTGACTCCTGTTGCTGCCACCCACAGCTGCAGCGAGAGCTGGGAGAACACACATGTCCATTCAAGTGGAACTGTAACTCTGCCTACCTTCCACATCTCCATGGGAGGAGCTGTTTTCCAGAAGCAGCTGCTGCCTCTCCTGAGACACCAGGATGCCAATGGGAGATAACACCCAGTCTGGTTTTCCAAAACTGTCTGTAGAGGCCACCCATGAACAGCTTGAGCCGATGATACAAGAAACTTCTGTTATGAGAAACCAAAGGTTTCCTTGAGGCTTACCACAGTTCAAGGGGCAGGGGTAACACAGACACATGAATGAGCAGATGTACAGTGTATGGGGGCTATATCTCCCAAGAAATGGAAGAGTTGAAGGGAAAAAAGAAAGTTTGTATTGGGCAATAACAACAAAATCTCTCCCAGAGTAGGTCAAAGAACATGCCAGAATGAAAAACAAACCTGTAAATTCTTGGCAGGTGTAAGTCAATGCCCTCCCACTGGCATCAACAGTGAATTTATATCAGTGGAAGGTCAAGACCAGAAATACACAAAATCCTTTATGGGAATAGCATCTAGTGCAACAAGGATATTGAAGCTATATGGATTTAGTGTTTTGGGAGAGAGACAGAACTGATACTCTAAGGTCCACTCTCTCTTAGCAATAGAAAGAGCTTGACACAGTCTCAAGCAGAATAGCTGAGCAATGCAAGCTTGACAAATGTTTTCCGTTTTATCTCTTGCAAGCTTTACAAATTTTTTTGGTTTTATCTCTTTAAAACAGTTTTGCTTTCCTCTAGCAGGATGGATAAGAACACCCTCTTAACAAACTCCAGAGTCTGTTTGCAACACTGAAACCACTAGATCATCCTGGCCAGAATTTTTCATAATCAGCATATTATAAACCAGACAAAAAGTAATTCACTGTTGTCTCATCAATCTAATATAAAGTCCCTGAAGGGATGTTAGCTGCACAAAGCTCTCCCACAGAGAGTGGAGCTGAATAGATCTCATAAGCTGATATTAACTCTCATGGTATTTATTTTCAGTAGTAATAATAATATTACAGTAATAACTGGAGTATCCCCAGGCAACATGAGAAATAGTAAGAGACTAAACATTCATATTTGGGATCCTGATTTTCTGAGGGTATTCAGACCTTGCAAACACGAATGACACAAAGTTATCCCTTTGGCAGCCCTATTCCTGTGGCAGAGATCAGGCACACAAGAACAGAATTAAGGTCAGGGGTATAACAAGGACATGCAGTTGTGAAGGTAACACAGGCGGGGCAGAAATAAAAACCATAAGAGCCTCTAGAAGATTGCCTATACTTCACCTAAACTTTCAGAAAAAAAAAGAGGAAAGGAAAGCATCTTCTGAGCGCAACATCAAAAGCTGACCAATTTTCTCCTAATTTTTGAAGTCAACTCTAACTTCATTTTCACAAAACACCACCCAGTGTACAGGGGTAAGAGAAACATGGATGTTACAGAGTTGCTCATCACTGTGGTCTGGGAGAAGCTGTGAACTCTTGCCAGAAGGCATTTCCTCCTCCATTACTTTGGACACTCCCTAACCCTTTCCTGCCTGCTCCAACTGGAGGTTGCTGTCTCAACCTAACACCTGGGTCAACCATCGGAATCTCTTCTTAGCCCAACTCAACAAGTGCATACATCTTAGCAAAGCTCTGCTGCAGTGTTCAGCCCATCATTTTTAAATGGAAGCCACAAGCAGATGAACTGGCAAACTGTGTGCGTATGCAACTCTAGATTCCAGCAAGGCACAGGAAGGAGGACACCAGCCATTCTCTTGGTTCTGCTGGATCTAGGGAAAAATGTCTGTGCACAACTTCAGGTGATGGTTTGATGATTCCAGTAAAACAGCTTTAGGGATCTCAATAGCTCAGAAGCATCGTGGCTGTGTGAGACAAAGCAGAGTCCTGATCCAGACCTGCTGTGCTGCTTCAGATTTATTGAAGTTTGACAGGTTAACTCAGTATCCACAGACTTATTGTCAGTACAAGTAGTATTTTTATCAGATAATTTTCTAGGGTCACTGGGATTCTATCAAAGTGTACTAACAGATTGATGAGAGGGAATGAAGAAGCCAGACAATTCTCAGTAGTGTCCACTAACAGGACAAGAGGCAACAGACAACTAAAAAACCTCACAGCTCACTGTCCTTTTACAATGCCTAGAAAAAGAAAATTACAGTCGAAAACTTCTTTCAGTACCAAGAAAGATAGTTTGTTCTATAGTTGCAAGAAAGCAGCTCCACTAATTAGCTTTAATTTAAAGAATTCTGAACCCCAAATCTAGTAATTTCAGTATGCTGAATGGAGAAGATTTGGGTTGTTTTCCTTTTTTTTTTTTCTTTTCCTGCTATGTTGGGGGTGGGGTTTTTTTGGGTTTTGGGTTTTTTTTTCTGGGACAGGAGTGTTGGGGGGTTTGGGTATTTATTTTTTGTTTGTGGTTTCATTAGCTTGCTTTGTTTTGTTTGGATTTGGTTTTGTTTAATATGGAAGTAAGGGATTCCCTTAAGTTTACACTGGCTTTTCTGAGTCATTGCTCTGTTTCCAGTCTGAAATATGACACAGCTTTCTGGTAAAGGGTGTTTGTGAATATCATCATCTACCTTACACCCAGATTCTGAAAGATGAATAAGAAGGATAGAGGGAAGAGGACTTGTGATACCTGGTTTAGAAGGCTGATGCAATGAAACCATCCTATTTTTTATCAGGGACAGCTTCTGAGGTGGATTTGGTGAAGAAGAGTTTTCTTCTTGTGATCCAGAACAGGAGACAAGAACTATAACAAAATAAAGAGAACAGGGGATGCATTTGATGTTTCTATACAAAGCTATGCTCCCATATTGTAAAGCATGAGCACATATTTAACAAAGCCCTGTTACATTACTTTCACTCTCATTACAGTGTATTGGTGTAGTATTGCCCTGTTAACGTTTCAGAATAGCCCTACCACTTCCCAGAAACACAAGTGCAACAAAATATTTTACTTATTAACATGTTCTTTACTATTCTTTACACACTCCCATTTTCCCCAGTATATAACCTCTTCAAAGACACTGCATACTGCAGTACTGCCCATGTTGCAGTAACAGTACGTCTACCTGCCAGCGACAATTACAACTCTAAAGCATTCAGGCTGGATAGGGCTTTGAGCAACCTGATCTGGTGACAGAAATGTCCCTGCCTGTGTCAGGGTGGTTGGACAGATAAACTTTAAAGGCCTCTTCTGACTCAAACCATTCCATGATTCTATGATTAGAAGAAGAGTTCAACTGTAAAACATAAGCCATCTATGCAATACATGACCTGACTTTATCCGTAATCTTTTGGGAGGACCTGCATAAGAGCTCTCACCTTCACCACGCAAGAACATCCCACCTGAAAGGAACACTAATCAAACTTTTGCATCACTGCACAAAAGCAGGAAACAGATTTCTTTCTCACTGCCAGGCACGAAGGCTGGGTTTTTCAAAGAAATCAGGTAGCTTTCCTGTATCTGATGTATAGTAATATGTGCTCTCTCCTATATCCTCTTATTAATTCCCCTGCACTGCCTTTTCTCAGGGGTCCCTTTGTCATGGATCTATAAAAACCTCCCTTAGTAACTGTGATGTTTGATCATAATTATGGCACCAATTTACACCCACTTGTGCATTTTGATTATCAAATCACAGAGTCCTGATGTAAAGTTTGGTTGTGCTGGAGAAAAATTTTGGACACTATAAAAGGCCATAGAAACTATTTTCTGCTTCACCAATGGGAGCAGTAGATCCAGCATGCTAAGATTAGCTAGTTTTAAATGGAGGTATACTTTTGAATCAACTTTGTTTTTCAAAGTAAAACACATGTATCAAAATTACTACACATTGTAGTACTTCTGTCCATTAAATATTCAGTACCTTCCGATTTTCTTTGGAACAACTCATACCAACAATGCTATTTTATTTATTTAACTTGTGTATGTGAAAATACACTAGTCCCAAACTAAGAATACAGTAGTTTGTATTTAAAATAATTCCTGGTATTTTCTAGAAATCATAAATAAAGTGGCTAAAACAAACATATTTGTTTGTTTTCAAACATATTTTCAAAAGGTGTTTACAGACAGCAAGCTGCAAAATTCTTTCAAACCTCATTATTAGTTATTAGTTCAGCAATATATAAATGTCAAATAATGTCAGAGAACAAGAATCCTAGTCACATGAATTGCAGTTGAGACAAATATGTATAGATGTGCCACAGCTAACAGGTGAGATATTCTCAATAGAACTAATTTGAACAGTGATATTATGTAATATTATGAAAACATGAATCAAGATCTATAAAAAGAAAAGCCCCCCAAAATTGAACACATGTTCAATTTTTCACTTACTACTGTGTATAGTTTTTCAGCAATTATCTGGTCTGATTTTACACTGCTATAACAATTTTCATTTTAATACATATGACAATGTGCATGAGACAGTGAGTAAAATGCTGTGAAATTTTCACAGCATGAAAATGCTGTATTGTTCCATCTTTTATTTTATTATTAAAGACAGTCATTCGAGTGGTTCCAGGGAAGGGTAACTTTAGAACAGAACAGCATCTTTTTGGAGAAGACACATGCTATATTGATGACAGATTTGGGGGTTCCACAGGCCCATTGCCAAACACTACATTTCCCTGCCCCTATCTTCAAAAATGTAGGGACGTAATCACTGGAAAAGTTGATTCTGCGCTGCACGTAAGACATGGACACTGCCCTGATAAATAAGGTATCTTCAGTATCAGAATGAAATGTTCAAAAAGAAAGGGCCAGCCTTGTGAAAGGGTTGCCTTATGAAAAATCCATGCTAATAATCAACCATATATTGCCAACAAATCTATCTCACAAAAATAAAAGAAATTCTGCTGTGGAAAGAGAATAACTTGACAAGGGAAGTCTGCTTCTCCTAACTTACATTCTGTAACTGTGGAGATGTTGCTCAGTTCTCTATCTCCCGATCTCTGTTACATACTGCTGTAGCTTCAGTATTTACTTCCCTCGGGGCTTTCTGTAAAGTCTGTTCCACCCACTCATCTCCTCACACACTCCAAGATGCTTGCGTATTTTGGAAATAGCCTGAATATCGTGGGACTCACAAAACCTAGTACAGTCATAGCAGAAGTTCTGCAAGAAACATTCCTCCTGGTAAAACTAAAACCTAATCAAAATGTTTGACTTGCACACACACACACACACACACTACAAACACCTTTGGAATGTTCCTCTTCTTTCTCATTAGCAAGCACAAAGTCCAGTGACAGATTACCATGAAGAAAGTCCTAAGCTACTTGCAACGTGAATTTCCTCCTTTAGTATGGAAAAAAATCTCCATTGCCATTGGTGATGGCAGAGACAAACAGGGTAAACAGAACAACAAAAACATCCTATTTAATTCTGGCAAAAAATCAAAAAGATTAATTCTAATGCATATAACTACTCCATTCATTCTGGAAAGATGCCACTTAAGAAATTGGGCATATGAGAGGAAAGAAAGGCAGTCATTACAGCTGAGTTCACTGACAGACAAAATATACTTGAACAGAAGACCCTAGACTCAGTTCATACGCACCCTCAGAAACATGCATCCATTCATTCATTTCCTCATAGCAAAGAATATCTGGCTATGGTGGAGCAGAAGAAGACTGCACAGTAGCACTCCAGTTATCAGCAGATTAGTATGGTTTTCTGACTTACTGCTAAACTGCTAAATTGAACATAATCCAGAATTTGCCCTTACAGAAAACTTAGAGGCAGAGTTAATTAACAACAATTCCTAAAATGATTCGCATTTTAACTTTTATTTTTAACCCACACGGGACATGGTGTAGCAGGCATTCACCAAAGTGAATATGTAGAGTTACCAATTTCAGAACATGACTGAAGTTGGACTGTCCTACATCCTCACTATGACTTTTGTCAAACTGGTAAACTAATTAAAAAAATGATTCTGCAACAGAAATTCGTTTTGAATAAGGCCTTTAGATGGACAAGTGATTATAAACTCTTTTCTAGTTCTTTGATCATATATCAAATATTCTGTTATTTTTACTCAGACTGATGTTAAGGCAGCAATCTTTGTATTAACAAGCAGCCTCATTTGCAGGAGTAGGGCAGATGCAATTAAGTACAGTTATCCAGAATATTCTATTCACCCTTTTAAAATAGTAATGCAGCATTAGCTTTCTTCCAGTTCTCAAGGATTTCCTCAGCATCCTGATACTTAACTGCAAAATTTCAGCATAGATGTCTTCCAAAATTCCTTAGCTAGTTCTTTCAAAATTCTTGAACACAAGCTGTCTTGAGCAGCTGTTTTACAAGATAGACATTTTAATAACTGTTCTTCACAACCGTTTTTGTGCTGTTAAGAAAGCTATTGCATTATTTCTATGTGACAATGAAAAATCAATTACTTGGTTTATTTTTTCCTAGAAGACAAATATTTACTGAACACTTTTTCTTTTTGTCCCTATTATTGACAAACCTACCACATACATCTATGACAGATTCATGTAACTGCTAAGATATTTCTGCTAGTTGGAAAATTTCCTTAGGCTTCCTGCTGATTTCCTCTTAATTTCTTTTGCTTTCTTCATCTATTGCTAAACTTACAACTTCTCAAATTCTTTTTACTGCAAGTAATGTAGTATTTTCCTTATTTTTCATAATAGCATAGCCTTTCAGCTGCAGGTTTGTGGCTTTCTAGCTGTTTACAGAAACAACTTATTGTCTGAATTTTTCTATCTACAGACTTCCTTTCAACTGAGTTACCGTGACACTGTTTTAAATTCTGGGAGATTTACCTCTTCTGGAAGTACCAAGATATACCACTTTCAGATGTTATTTAGACACTAAAGTCCCTTTATTTGAATATCAGGCCACTTCAAATTTTTATTCTGTTTCAAAGAAAGGTGTATTCAAGCACAAGCACTTCCACTTGTGGAACATCGGAGTTTAATTCTGAGCTCAATTCTTACCTCAATTCTGTATTTGCTGAGAATGAATGTAAAATATTATCCTAGTAATTGCTATGAGGATTTGCATTCAAATACTGTCATTTACTCAATATTTGCAAATTTTCTCTCATGCCAACAGAATGAAACCACCAATATTGCACTTGTGTTGAAGGCTTCACACACACATGGGTTTTTTTCCTCCCCTTGCACACAACAGGCTAACTGGTATTTAATCCAGATCTTTAGCTGGATTTGACAGTCTACAGCAGTCATCAGCAAACACATCAACATTTATTTTAGATATTAATTGTCCTTCAAGACCATTTTGTTCACTGGCTGGGGAAAGAGGCAATGTCATTTTTTCTGTACAATGCTGTTCCAAACAGACTTCTGTCCTTTGATTTCAATCACAGAAATCCTCCCTCCAAGTCTGAAAAGTTACAGGTTCAGAAATTAGTAATTGCACTCCACTGTCAGTTGCTTATTAGTCAGTCTCATCCCATTGGCAGGAGGCAGTTGAAGAACTCCTTTCAGTCTTCGGTGCATTGATTAATGGTATTCTTGACACCTTGACTCTCTGCAAAACAAGTGCTTTTATTTCTTGTTTTACTATAATTTCCATTGGTTTCTAATTTAACACCATCTGGAAAAGCCTGGTCTAACAAGACTAGAAGGTTGCTTCCCCTACAGTGAGTTGGAGTCCAGTCAGACCATACAGTCTCTTTTCACCAGAGGATATAAATGTGCATTTCACTGACGCAAGACTTATACAACTTATCTGTCTAGCAGAATACTTACAGACTTATTTGTCTGTTTGTTTGTTTGACTTCCTGTGCTCTTTTATATGCAGAACATGAGTGACATCTAAGAATATGCCTTGTACCTTCTTTGGCACTGTAACAAGATTTCTAAGACTTAGTTACATTCTGAAAAACTAAACCCAGTCATTTATGTTAGTATAGCCTATACTTGGTAGTGGATGTTTACGTACTTCAAAGAACCTTCTCAGATGTTGCAATCCCATCTGGTATCACATCCACAAGAGAAAGAATGCCACTTCCTTGCCAACCTGCTTACTGCTGACAAGAACCTTCTCAAAGGGTCATAAGTGGATCAGTCTGAAGAGCTTCTCACAACCAGCAACTCCCTATTATAACAGTCACTTGGATTGCCAAAGATCATCTGCAGTTTCCGTGACATACTGAATGACTAGACATTTATGGTTGTACAAAATTCCTGCAGGCCTCTCTCCTGCTGCTCGCAGCATGCCTGCTTCCTGACTGCCTCTAGTTCACAAAGTGCTACTTTGTCTCTCATTTCCTCGCTTTCTCTATTCCGTCACTCAGTGGCCAGTTCCTTCCCTGGATAGTGATGTTTCATGGATCGTTTTGTGCAGCCACTCTTTATCCTCCCCAAAGCTTTATAGAGTCCATGCTCATTCTTTCATGCATCAAATACTTGTTTCTAATAAAAATCACTGTCCTTCTCTTAAAAATCAAAGATGAATTAAGCTCTGGCACTGAGTACAGTACACTGCAGGTTTCCAGCCCTGTGCTACAGCCACTAGACAGAACTCACCCAGAAAAAGTTGTGCCTTTGCCATCCATACTTTTCTCACAAACCTCACCTATTGGATAAGATGCAAGTTGAAATTCTTGAGTCTTCCTCTTGATACTACTTCCCAAACTTGGCATACTGCTTTTGAATAGCAACTTGCTAATTATGATTTCTTATTCAGTTTTCAGTGTACATCTACACCTACTGAAATAGAATCTGAATTACTATTTCAATTACAGTTGAGAAATAGGATGCAAAAAACACTTCTTGAAATCCAAAAATATGCCATCTAATTCATCCTCCTAATCTACTAATTATGTAGTATACCCATGCACATATTCATGTGTGCACATATTGTCACATTAACTTAGAAAGATTTCACTTTTTATAGCACAGCTGCTCAATACTTGTAGGTCTATTTTTATATTGCTAACTGCTTATTACTCACAGATAAAAAGGGCTAGGTTTTTTTCAAACATCAAAACACCTCTTAATTTTTCTTCAATAAAACCACTGCCCACTCTAAAGGAAAATTTCATTTTCTCATTAGTTAAATTCTTTAGATTAACCTTTCAATATTTTCTTTCTAGTTTACAGTCAGGCCACCTTGTCCCTTGCCAACCAGAAGGATGACAAGCTGGGGAGAGGAAGGATGCAAGCTTTTCAAGCTGGCTTTGTCATTAGAGAAAAGGGATGTGAAACTGTGCCCTAAGATACCTAAGATAATTTACAACAAATTGCCAAAGAACTACCATCCCAGAGGGAACATAACTTGGATATCTGGCTTACATTAGATATATAACTCTGAGATTAATAAATTTTAGTGGGATGGGTCCAAATCTTAATAGAGGTTTTCAAGCAGCTACAAAGAACCAAGAATACATGCTGGAAATACATTTTGCCTTCCAAGGGAGCAGCACACTTCAAAACTGTTATGCTTTTTGACATAAATTTAAAGGAAGAAATATAATTGTTTTATTCCTTTAGAACAGCACTCATTATAGGGTTTTTAAATTGCAGATTAAAAGGAGATATATATGTGTGAATTCACATATGCAGATGTGACAGGCATAAATAGTCACAAGGGAAGGTGAAGGAAAACACAAAGCTGTAGATGCAGAGACAATTAAAAATGTAAAGGGAAGGGCTCCTTCTCAAGATTACCCAAAGCCTCACTTTCTGCTGATGACTGTAAAATGCTGAGTTGTGACCGTTTTCTCATGGTATGTCTTTGTATGGAAATGCTGGTTCCATTAATAGGAAACACTAATACCTTCCAAATAATCACATGGAAACTTTTATAGGATTTTGCTAAGGTTGAAACATGTCGTCTTTACTCTGTAATCTGCTCTGAGTCCAGTGTTTGTAACATTTATGCAGTAAAATGATGTAATACCTAGCTGAAGGAAAATACTTTCATGCTCTCAAAATAGACTGTTTGCCATCCTGAATGACTCATTTTGATTAAGTCAAAGCACGAATTTGGAACAACTTGATTTATGAAAAATATTAAGGTTTTGGGTCTTCATCATGATTAGAAATGAAAGAAGACTTCTCAAGCCAGTTTCCCATGGGACAGAATATCTAGTTTTCATCAAACTCACATGCTAAGATGCTAAAAAAATCCTTCTGTAAATTTCCCAGAGCAACGACTAAATTCAAGTAAAAGATAGAAATGAGATACATAATTGCTAGATAGCTGCCCTGTGGAAGATGCTCAGCTACCAGCTTCAGGATGCCTCTGCATTTTGTGGCCTGTGGCAGGAGCTCTGTCCACTCTTTAGCTTCCATGTAACAGCAGTGCAACATTTTGCAGCAAAATAGAAATTGTGTGCCAGCAAGAAAGTAAAAGAAATATAATTTTCAGATTCAGGTTTTGATTGAATTATGACAATTAATATGGAATTGATCCTGTAGAATTGAATTTAGTAAAAAGAAATTTTCAATTACTGGATTTCACTCAACATAAGTAGAGAGGACAAAGGTGACTTTAAGCAATATTGAAGAACAAAGATGCTCAAGGACAACTTAATGTCCCTGTCCATCCTTGTTTTACTAGTAAGAGCCTTAGGAATGCTCTAAAAGTATGCACTGCTCCAACAATCCCTCAGGGGCTGCTCTGCTCACAAAGGCTATGCAAGCACAAAGGCACATTTCCTGCACTTATTTTTCCTTGATCTACTTTTGACACAAGGATGACTGCCAACAGTTCTTCATAATCTAAGGATTCCCCTCGGAGTACTTAACCCCTGCATAACAGAGAAAGTCAGCGGTGAGGATGCTCCATACGTCATTAAAAACAGGTTTTTAACTACACACCTTTCTCTGGTAACTCTTCCCAGAAAGGAACAGAGGTTTTTAGGGCACAGGATTATCTAGCACAGACACTACTGAGGAACAGGGTTCCCATTCCTGCCCTGCTATTAACCCTCTGAGTCAGTGTGTATAACAACACAAGTGACAGGATCAGCCTCTTGGGGAAGGTGCTTTAAGCAAAACAAAGGAAAAGTGTGATGTAAAGACTTGTTTACTGCTGTCCTATCAACACTCCTTGTTCACCTGGAAAAGGAAGAACTACCTCAGCCAGCACTAATTTCCTTCTCAACCCATCAGATCCTACAAGCTTTTCTCCAACATTCAACTTCTGATTAATCTGTTTGGAGATTATTGAGGGATCAGAAGCTAACCCTTACATAGCAGGTAATTCCATGCTTTTGCAACTTCATATCAGAAACAGTGTCATCTCCCAGTTTCATTAAAGCCTGCTAAAATCCACTCACTGCTGAAGGGCACATGACTACCAGTGAATTCTGCAACACTGAGTGGGTACAGGTAACAGAAGAAAAATGCCTAAGAACTTGCATGCTCCCAGATGGTTCCCATGTTAATACTCAATGCTCCATGCAAAGTGCTTCTCACAGTTATGCACTGTGCCCTCACACACAAATGTAATATTCACATTTGCACAAGTCTGCCCAGCAGTGAAACTAGAAAAATAATTTATCTCTTTTTATGAGAGTATACTCAGATATTAAATTAAATAGAGGGTATATAAACCAATCAGCTCAATGCATACTGGTGTTTTCAAAACATGGCAGTCACAAATATAGCCAGTTTGGGAAAGCACCAGATGACACATTTTAAGATGAAAAAAAATCCTGAGTAATTATAAAAGGGTCAGTCCAATACCCATAATGCCACCTGTAAATAGTAAGTATCCATTTCATTTGACTATACCAATCTTTAAGAATATTGTTTGACAATTTCCTGCTATTTGGCATACTATATTTCTGTTCTAAATCACAAAATCCTCCTTATGGAATCAGTAGTAATCATATAACACAACTTACTCTAACTCCTTTTCTTATAACACAACTTACTCTAACTCCTTTTCTTTCAACACCCTTACTAATGATTGATGGCTTTATTCAAAAGATTAGGCTCTCCTTGCCTTTACCTATCATTTTTTAAATTACTCACCTCTCTGCTTCTTTTTAATGAGAAGCAAAGAGGGAAGAAGAAAAAAGAGTTACATCACCCCCATAGAAAGACAAAAGACTGAAAGTGCCTGCTAGTTAGTTGCTTCTACTCAACTCTCTTTGTTTATCTGTTCAGAGGCTGCCTGAGACATGACATTCATCTCAACCCAAAGAGTAGCAAGGGATTAGGAAAGGTCTAAATATCAAAAAGATAACTCATAGGTATTGCAAATTCACCATTAAACAAATTAATACATAAACTCCCCAAAACAACTTTAAGAAGAAAAGAATGAACAACTCATATACCCATATATGACTTGAGCAGAGTGTTTAAGAAAGAGAGAGGAGATGCAGAGGACCCGCTATTTGATTTTTTTTCCTTGGGAGACTGTGGAAAATGCTGTTAAATTATCAATTCTGTAAGGACACTTAAAGTTACATGCCTACATCTAATGTAGATATAGAAAAAAATGCTGGGCTGGTACATGAAGAGCCTCTGTAACGAAGGCAAAAATTCTTGCAACAGGAAAAGTTCCCAGTTCTTGTCCTCCTAGTGCTGAAATGTAGTATGGTATCAGAAGCACAATGTGTGATTTGAAATCCTGTTCTGAATATGAAAGTGTAAGAATGAGGCTCAAAACTCGTATCCTAACATAGCACAAATGTCTGATAGAAAAAAAGCATCCAGAGGAGGAGTGAGCAGTAGGTAGAGCAGAGAGTGTAGAATGAGAGACATGTTAGCACTGGGATATTCCTGGTTGTCTTTAGTCTAATGTTGGTACAGATCTGTTCAAAAACAGTGCCTATTATTATCGATTTACTATTATTGTTTCTTCTGAAGTAGAGTTTCACACTGGAAACAGAGCAAAACACTGTAAACTGCATTTGGATTATTATAGTTACAGCTACTATGGTCATTTTGGTTAATTAATTTGAACAAAAATTTCAAATGTACCAAGGTGAGTTGAACAAATAGCAAGTATTCTGATGTGATAGCTATTGCAACATATTATCCATCACTTAGCAATTCAGATTCACAGAAGAGGAGAATGCAATTGTTACTGCCTATGCTTGATGCCTTTACACGTAAAAACAAATGAACTGGGAAGTACTTAAAACACTAACATGTTGGGAAACCAGAACAGCAAGACTTTACCAAGACTGTCACCCAGTTACCCAGCTAGCAGAAATCGACATCAGAATTTCCAAGAGGCAGTCAACAGTAAACTTTAATGGTAGCAACTGCGCAACTTGTATTAAAAGCAAGTGTCCAGAATACTTAAAAGATCATTCAGAACCAAAAAAGCCAAAGTAAACTCAAGGACAAAACAGATTTACCTTTCTTGTAACATCTAGAATGCTAAATACATTATGATACATGATGATCCAGACAGTCAGTTAGCAGCTGCCAACCAAAACACTTGTCCGTCCCAGATAAAACCCCCAACTGAGCTGGAAGGGGTCAGGGAAAAAGAAACCGTGTGAAACCAAAGTCCCAATAAGTTGTTGGTGCAAATGTAGAACAAGGTAGATTCACACACTGCTTTGCTTGGTCACTTTTCTGACTTTCCATCTTGGCCATCTGATTCTGTATTCTACAGAGTGCTAATATGCTAGTCAGTGAGAAGTTTCATTGGCATTGTTCGAAAAAGAAGAAAAATAGCAATAATCAGTAGGATTATTAGCAAGCTTCCTACTGTTTCTCACAACAGCATCAATGATACTTTGAACAGAATATCTGACTTCAAAATATTTCACAAAGGTACAACTGCAATGCTAGCCCTTCTTGTCAATATGGAGAAGCATATCAGAAAGGTAACATATCCTAGACAACAAATAAAGAGTGTGGGGTGTTAAAGTTCAGGGAAAGAAAAAGATGTGGGTAACAAGAAACTTGTTATCCAAACACATGTGTTTCTATAACCAGGAGAGGAATGTGAAAAACAACCAATGTTACTGTTTTATTTACTTTTTTCCTTTTTCCTACTTGGTCACCCTCATGTGAAAATCACTCTGGGCTCTATGACTTCAAAGGATAATATCTCATACACAAGGAAAGATACCTTCACCATTTGACTTGTAATTTAATATTATGATAATGTTTTCTTTTAATGAAAGAGCAGAGAGTGTTTATTTGAAAGCTGGCTGCTGTCCACCTCTTTTTAAGCTATAAGAGACTGTGGTTTCTTAGAGCTGTGTGAAACATCTGTTATGAAATTCAGGGGGTAAGAGTAACCCTCTAGACCTGAAGAACTGGGTCCGATTTTCAGCTCTTCCATAGATTATTAACAGTTTAGGCACATGTAGAAGTTTTGGTCAGTAATACATTCCACATAGATAATAAAGATAAAACAGAATCAAGCTCTATCCAGTGCAGACTGCAACACATCCTTACATGAAATAGTATGTGCCACCAATAAAAAGTATTTTGGCAAAGACTTGCCCAGATATTGATAAATGTAAGAAATGAAGCCGGAATGAGTTTTAATGGTGATACAATCTTTAGAAGTGTGACAGACTTGCTCTTGCCTGGGATACTTTGCCCTAGTTCTGAGAGAAGGCTACGTCCATAGAAGGAATCTTAGGAAATGTTATCTGCATGCAAAGCACAGTGGTCCTGGGTACAAATCACATTTCTCTTCTTGATTGAAATAATGACCAAAGACATCCACTGTCTAACACTATGTCCTGAAAATGTTCTCCCAGGAACATAAAAGGAGAAGGAATATACATTATACACTCCTCTGGATCATGTGAGAAAATGGCTCTCAATTTTACACTCTTGGTGTAAAAAAGGCTTGGTTTAGGACACATATAGAGAAAGACACTAAAGCTACTCGCTTGATCTCTTGGAGATAAAATACAGATTTTTTTTTTTTTAAAGGAAAGGATATACATTTCTTCTTCATCAGACAATTTGATCCTTTCTTCAGTGCACTGTCTGTAATTCCTGCTACTAATGTTCATCACATATCTGATAGGCCTAGAAGTTCTCTCTCCCTCCCAAAAACAGCAGCCATTTTTCTGCCCACATTCTCTGAAGCCATAATGCTTTCAGGCATGTTTTTAAAGTTACTGTACAATCTATACACACTCAGGAAACACTTCAGATACCTTTCCTGAAATATGCGTATATATGAAATGCCACTGTTTTTTATCTTAGGCTCAAAACCCCTCAAGCAATATAGGAAAACCTTAAAATCTTTATTTCTCAATTAGTTGGGGTTTTGTTTTGGTTTAGCTGTTTATTGGGTTGTTTTGTTTGTTTTTGGTTTTTTTTTTTCCCAGAGGACATAGGAAGGTAACAGGTCTTGCAAACTGAAGAAATGAAAAATAGACAACCGCGTATCCTAGACCTTCTCAAAAAATATCCCCTTCCACCTAGTTTGTGAGCTTTCTTATTACGAATCAGCAGACAAGACAATGACCATGAAAAGAAGGTCCTGGAGCCCACGGCAGAGAGCTTTCTGCACATCTGCTTCATTCATGTACTGCATGCCCCTATTAGATGGGCTAGAAAAAAGAGAGGCCTCTGCCTTAAGACAAGACAGAAAAAGTCACAATCTGTTGATATCTGTAAGACTTTGCGAACAATAACCTGTCTTGATGATTTTTGCATTCAACACATAAACCAAGACTGAATAAAGGTTCTTCTGCCCATTATTCTTCTGCCATTCCCAGTAATACTGGGCTATTTGACAGTGGGAGGGAAAAAGGCAGAGCAGTGAACATCCAGTTGAACTAGCAGCTCATATGAAGGGGATCATCAAACACTCTAAGAGCACATCTTACTTTTTCATTGTGTTAGCCATTAGCAGAGACATTCATGGAAAATATTGTTATTGGGTTTAGATCCTGAGTCTGCTCTTTCTTTGGTAATCAGTCTAATAACGGAGCTACAGAGGAGCAGGGAAGGATGACCCCAATTTCTTTATTACCTCAAAAATTCAGGACAGCAGGCATGCTGCACAGTTAGCACTTAATTTCCTTGCTGGTAGAAGTAGTATATGGGACAATTTGTTTGAAAAGTTTTTAATCAGCATTTTAGAAATTAAGAAAAGTAATTTCCTTTCCTCATATTCTATTAAATAGGAAGAATCTTAGCATATGGAATAGTGTTACTTAAACTATCTAAAATTGATTTCAGATGTTTAGAAAAATCAAGCCAGTGAAAGGAACTCATACTATTGCTTTTTGTTGCTCCCACAAGCAGAGCACAGGTTCAGCTACTCACTTTAGTCTGATACTCCCGCAATACCGCAGTAGCCATTGGGACACAGTCCCAACCAAATCAGCCTTTAACTATCTCTTTCAGGTGGAATGATAAATTGGCATAAGGAAAAGAAACCAGTCTTAATCCTTGGTTCCTACACTTGGCCTGAGTCAGACAACCCATAAGACAGCTTTGCTGCATTGTCACAGATTTGAGAGTTTAGCATCACAGCCAACTCTTGCTTTTTTACACACTGCCAGCAGTCCCAGCACAGGTTGAATGTTTTGTGGTCCCTTCTCATCTAAATTTCCAGGACAGCACTGCCTGAATTTGTGGCAGTTTGTACTCAATAACACAAAGGACTCAGTGGGTCCTATAGTCCTCTGTTTTTTGCAGCATGCTTGGCTGCTCAGGCAAAACTGGCGTCAGTAAGTCACACACTTGATGACTTCTTGCCTTGGCAGGCTACACCACCACTGCATAAGTCCACGTAGTCTGATGTGGACACCAAATCAGACAAAAAGCCATGAAGAAATCAGGCTGTAGCATTCGTGACACAGCAGTGCTTTTCAATGTTCTGAGTTTTTTCAAGCAATAAAAGTGACTCAAAGTGACCTCTTAGATAGACCACATATTTCTGCTCCCTGCAGAACAGACCTTCCTCTGCAGGAGCCTTTCTCCTCTCTACTGAAGCCCAGTCTTAATTCACACCCACAGATGACATTATTGTATCTTTTCCTCTGTTCTGGCTCCTTAACACACTGTATTCACTCACAACCATTTCAGGATTGACTTTCACTG
Organism: Anabacerthia variegaticeps; assembly: GCA_035583185.1. Taxonomy (NCBI): domain Eukaryota; kingdom Metazoa; phylum Chordata; class Aves; order Passeriformes; family Furnariidae; genus Anabacerthia; species Anabacerthia variegaticeps. Next base: position 25,390,135 of record JAWWEW010000165.1, read on the forward strand.
GAGAACCCTGTTAAATATAAAAGCTTTTGAGTTTCAACCAGGTCTCCAAATATGTGAATTTGATGAGTCGTTTTGAACAACATTGTATTTCAGTGGGGCTAAATGTTGGGGGTTTAGATATTATTTTCTTTAGCTATTTATATTTCTGCTAACTCAGTTCAGAGTACAGTGAGGACTGGTTTTTTTGCATATGAACTGGCACATTTAAGAGATTTGCTGACATGAGTAACTGGCAGTTTGTGGATAATTACCTGTTATTAGTTAATTTTGGATTTTATAATGAACAAACTGCAACTTAGAGGGTATTACTTCCCTGCTGCTTGAAGTACTGTGCAATATCTGGGAATGAAGAATTTAATTTAAAGAATGTCATATATTTCAAACACCAGAGCGAAATTACATTTTTTTTCCCCTGAAGGCTTCTGAGTTTTAAAGAAAAAACAATACACAAAATGTAAATCTGTGCCCTATGCACAGATTTTCTCTCTAAAAAATAGTAAATAAATATTAAGAACAAAACAAGATATCATTAAGCCAAAACTAGTTTTACTTCTCTAAATTAAAATCTAATTATAGCCAAGTAAAAGTCACAGAGAATTTGGATTGATAAATCAAATAGGTCAATAGTGATATCTTAAATAACCAAATTCTGAAATCATCATATGATGGCACCAGCTAATCAAATCAAATCACAAGATTAACACAGACAATTGCTTTTCCTCTATCAGGAGATTGAAAGCATTGACTGTTTGATATGAAGCTGCACCTTGGTTCTGATCTAGTATACTGGTCTTAGTACAGCTATTGAGGAATATGACATTCCAGGCTGACATTAAACCCTTAAACAAGTGTCTCAGGACTGAATTGTTACACTGATATAGCCAAGGACAAGTGTCTTTACTTCCCAGTCACTCAAAAGTAAACTGGAGATATTTTTCATGAGAAAGAGCCCCTCTTCCTAATAACAATACTTTTTCTTTTAAGAATAAAAATAAATTTAAAATATCAGGACTGGGATAGACTTCCACTTACTCAGGGACTCAGAAAACTGCTTAAATCATAAATCTATGAACAGCTAAGTGATTTCTGCATCCTAGAAATAGCTGGTGTCGTCCAATTCTCTTGTAAGATGTGTGATTTTGGCTACTTTAGCCAGAGTTTCAAAACACATTTAAAACCAACAAACCCACAGTACTTTGGCATTTGCCTTTCAAAATTTGGCCTGTCTCTCCACAGACAACCCAAAAGACAGTGTCACTGTCAAAAGAGCCCATGGTGTAATGAGTAGCCATGAACATTGCAAAAGCCTTATTGAGCAGGGGTGAACAGAAGACAACATTGAGGATTCTCCTTTTCTCCTTTCTTTGGAGTAAACGTTGTATAGTATAGACAGTATCAACTTGATTGAAAGGGATCCCAGAATGTTCATACCTGTAACTCACAGCTGAACTCTTGCTTTCCATTCCTCACCCAAACTAGTACAGTCTCTATCTGCAGCTCTGAAAACAAACAAAACAATCTCCCTAAACACGCATATGCATGTTCACACACCTCTTAACCACCATCCTAACACTGCATCTGAGAAAATGAGAGAAGTAGAGAAAGCCTTATCCAAAATACGAGATAATAAATTTTGCCTTCAGCTTTTCAGTGTGTCATTTAATTTATGTAAATTAAAGTTTACCCAGATGCATTTGGGTAGGAATTATTCCAATTCATGTGCAAGTAAACTAGAATAAAATCTAATAAAAGGAAATCTTTCCTGTTTATTTCAACAACACTCACTATGGGCTAACACTGCTAGGAATTTAATGTAGCTTCCTGAATTGGCTGCATATTTCTTAACCTTGATATTAACTTATAATGGCAACAGGAACACTGACAAAAGTCTCGAGTTTGTCTTTTTCTCAGTAATATAAATAATGGGTGTTGAGACTGAGATATAAGATTTCTGATTGCAGGTTATGTATTCACACAATCATTTGCATACTATCATTAAATATTCAGCAATTTTATAGTGCCTTGCACAGTACATTTTTATGCTTGGAAGTCTGGCCAGTTGCATAAAACACTCCCTTAAACACCTGCATTAGATCATTTTGTGTTATGGTGCCATTTTCTCCAGAAATGGGTACTTCTGGATATAGCCTTATTTCCAAGTCTTCTATTTAAACTTGTTCCCATCATTCAGACACACATTTATTTTACGAGGGAGAAGCAGGCCTAGAGGTGGGTAAGGAAAGGGTGGGGCACTCCTTATTACATGGTGCTGCTGGAGCTGGACATCAGCCTAATGCCTTTCCACCACCAAAATTCAAACTCGTGTTAACTCTTTCATCATTTAAAATCTTGTCTCTTTTCAAGCATGCTTCTAAGACAACCTATGATCTCTATTCTCAGCAAATAAGAATGAACATTATGTTCATTTTTTGAAACATAGATACTGCTACAGTATCTGTAACACATGCTTTGAGTGTTTAGTGATTTCTACCCATAAACAAATTCCTATCACTTAGTCTCTGAAGTTTTCTTTCCTTGGTCAGGTCACAATCTTATTTTGCTATTGTCAGTGTTCAAAGAATCTATCCTTATGAAGAAATGAGCAGTCAATACACTATTTTCTATTCAATGCTTTCTATTAATTTCAAAATTACCCAATTTCACAGGTTTTATGAAAAATAATAAAAAAACTCATTAATTTTTTCTTTCATCAGGCACATCAAAGCCCTCTTGTGATATCTGTACTCCTTTGTTATGGAATTTTGGATATGGCAACCTAAGAATGAACGTGTTTAAACGTTAACATGCATTCTTGTCTCCTTCTTTTAAGGCTTTTCTGCTAATTCAGCTACTTCCATGAAAATTATGTATTTTTGCAACATTTCTATCACAAAATATAGTGGATATTGTCTAATGCTGAATTCAACATTCATTCTTTTCACATCAGTCAAGAATTACCATCAATTTCTACGTTACACATCTTGTAGTGATCAGACACCTGGTGTTCTGATGCACCTTAGTGGCTGACACAATTCCATTATCTATTTGATCACATATGTAATAGCTGTAGGTGCTATCTGTCAAATCCACCAACATTTTTTATTAACCTCTCACCCTTTTCTTTGCTGATGCATGCACAAAACTTCCTCCACTGGTTTCAAGAAGTCATGGTTGACGCTTTTATTCTCATGTGACAGTGATATATATCAGATAACCACAAGGATAGAGATGAGCAATAAAATAACCACAGTACAGAAATTAAAGAAGTGAATGCATGTTCTCTCATACAGAGAAGAAAGAGAATCTGAGGTCATTCAGCAAGGTTAGAAGTATCAAATTAACAGATATCCAGTGAACCAGCAACTGGTGTTATCTGTCTCTGTAATTAGCTCCTGAGTACACACCTTTCCAAAACCCTTGGGATATGAGGGAAGCTGCTAGGAGGTTTCAAACTGGCATAGGAAGGAAAGGCTGTGTTAGAGAAGAGATGAAATAGTGACGCACTATATAACGTCATTGGTACCTGAGACCTGGGAGATTTGAATGTACATTGCTTAATAATAAGTAGCACAGAGCACAAGAGGGAATAAAGACATGGATATTTACTAAACAGAAATCATAAGGTTCTCAACAATCATGCTGAAAAGGTAAATTGTTCCGTTAACAGTAGATTCTGTATTTATGAGGGGAAAAAATTCCCACAGTACAGAAACGCCATGTAAGAATGTAAGAGCACTACCTCCTCAGGCACAAACAGGTTAAAAATCAAGAGCTCTGGACAGCTTGAACTCAAATGTCCTTAACAAACTGGCTAGTGGTACCTCTGCCATAACATTCATTATAGAATTCATAATGCTGGAAAAATTATTTCCTAGATCTTGTGGGCTAAACCTGTATGAAAACACATTCTTGCTTACTTCATGGTTTTTCTTTTTAATGGCATTTGTTAGTTTATTTGTTGGTATTGCATTTTTATATTGTGGTACAATATTAAAGAACACTCTAGGTTTCAAGGGAATAGACAAGGAAGCGTTAGGGCAGCAAGCTCCTGCCTACCATGGTGATACTCAGATTACTTGCATATAATAGAAAAAAACCAGTAAACTGATGTCCTTTGACAAGGACCTTCTTGGCCTGTTCATGGACAGCAAGTTTCAGAAGCATACAGCCTTTGCATTTCCTGTTTCTTATGTTTTAAGAAAATTCTTTGCCATCATATTTGAAACAATCTGATGACAGACATTTATGTACTCTTGTTTACATTCTGTGGGCCGGGGACATGCATTTCCTACAACCTTGCAAACAGCTAACTTTCCTTCTAGCATCCAACTTATTTTCCTCAGTAACTTGCTTCATCCTACTTTTCCCTTACAACACAAGTATTTCAGCTTTTAATTTAGCTTTCCAGTTAACATATCAGATTTATGCAGCTGTACCAGAGCTTGTAGTCTCGTGGTTTTCCTTTGTCAGAAAGTACCATGTTTCTCAAATTATATTTTCATGAGAGTATAAATACAGGAATTTTTTGCTCAACTTCATCTAGCAGTATGCCTAGCACCAGTACCTTGGCAGCAGCTATATGCAGCAGCATGGAAGATTCCATCCTCTACAATTTCTCTGCAACACCGCCAGGAAAATATGGAAGAACTGCCATAAGTCTCCCCTCAGTATTTGCCAAATTCCTTTCCAGAAGGAGTGATTACAATTGCTCCTTGTCAAAATTTAGTTTTCATAGGCATTAGTTGTTAAAAGGTGGGGTGCATAAGAGTACTGTTAAGAGATTAAATTATGTCTTACCATAAATTGTTCAGTAAGTATATAAGAGTGGGATTTATGATTTCAGCCACCTCGTGCTTGAGTGTTAAATCTAAACTAGTTAACAGGGAGAGGAAAGCATTACAGGAAGAGTTCAGAATATTAGCTTAAACTACTCATTTACTAAACAGCTCGGGCTGATCAAAAGGAACTTTAGTGTCAGTGCCACGCAGTGAATTGGTTCGTCACGCATTCACTATGTACCTCAACATGTGTTAAGAACCTCTGACATGACAGTAAAAGACTGATGTCTGAATCAACTCTCCAGTGGCTAAACTAGGTTGCAGAAAAGTACAAAGTTAAAAACTGAATTTTCTGGCAACATCTTTTGCATTCTGCATGATCAAGACCCTGGATGAAATTCCCCAATGCATTACCAACAATGGGATTTCTTCTGTTAGTGCCCAGACTGCCATCTGCAAAAAGAGGGCACAAGAACTTTTAATCCTGCTCATTCTTTGATGCATCCTGTAAGTTCTTCAGGGTCACATCTTTTTCTCCATGCCACCAAAAAAGAATCAGGACATGGAAAAGGGTGGGAATGCTTATATTATGTTGTGAAGGAGTTTGACAACAACTAATAAGAATAAGAATAAGAAGAATAATCCTGAAGATAAAAGATACATATGAAGGACTAGACCCTATTCAGCAGTCACATGGCATAAAAAGAATGGTTTCCAAGGAAATGGACCTCTAGAGAGTAATTTGAAGTTATAAAAAAATTTCTACATACAGTTCAGGGAAATGCAGAGTTTTATCAGCACTGGCACAGCCTCCAGCAAAGGAATTAACACATGTAGAACAAAAAGAGCTTACATAACACCCACTCAGCTATGACTAGGTAGATCACTAGGCTAACTGCAGTGAAAAATGTTTCTGGTTAATCTGCACTGACCCTTAACCACCTAATGACCAGGACATTCCTGCTTATTGAATGAAAAGAAATGGGTAGAAATCACGTCAAGGAAGAGAAATGAGTATCATGAAACCCAGTCATGACAATTAACAACGAGTCATAAAGAAGAAAATGTTAAGCATGTGTACATAAGCTGAAAATCAGAATAAAGACCTTCCCTAGATCAGACATCTATTGATTTCTGAAGGAATACTGCAAGGTAGGTTATGACCAAACCAAAATATGCGAATTGAGAAGAGGGATGGAAAAATAGGATGAAAGAATAGAGAGGAGAGAGAGCTGTTTGAAGTTTAATAAGAATGACTAATTTTCCCATTTTATGTGGACATAAGAACATATTAGATTTAATTAGAGATGTAAATAATATAATTGTCAAACAAGAGGACAGTTCACATTTTTTTTTAAATCCCCACTCAACCCTTGTTAAAGCAAGAATGGATTTTTTTTTTTACTTTTAGTGACAGAGATTACCTTATCACCATACGCTACTCCAACCTCTCTCTAGAAAAGGACACCTTTACACGAATTACAATTAAGAAATTGGAGGTATATTTAGCATGCTCTAGCACAACTGACAAAAAATGAACCATAAATAAATTACAAACCATGTCTCATTAGTCCTAAATGCCACAGATTTAAGAGCAGAGGAGAATTAAAGACAGTCAAAAAGCAACATATAAGTAAAAATACATGAAAACCATGACCATAAGACAAAGAAACATGAGGATGAGGAGGAGCTACTAGCTGGTAGTTTTGTATCATCACAACACACCCTTTCAGAAGTAGAGAACAGAAATCAGTGCACCCAAAGTATTGAGACAGCTCCACCTGGTCATGGGCTACAGCCCAGAGTCAAAAAAGGTGAAGGAGGCAGAGTGTAAAAAAGGGAAGTGCCAGAAGGCACGCTGCCATGGCCTTGGCCACAAGTATACCATGGGCAATTGAGCAGTCTGAGCACAGCTACAGAAAGCAATGTCAAGAGGCAGCAATTAGGGGAGCACCAACTTAGAAGGTAACCTCAGACTCATCAATGCAAGAAAGCTGAAAACAACTGTAGTGCTGGGGTGGGCAGGCACCATTTCCAGTCTGAGAACGTCAAAAATCAAGGGCTCAGCTAGAGAGAGGAGTATCTCAAGGGACGACAGCAGAGACCAAGAAGGCCTTCCTAAACAGCAACAGGGCAAAAAGAAGTGGGAGACTGGCTTAGAAATCCCCATTGAAGTCCTTTATCAATGAGGCCTGACAGGCCACAGTAGCATGGCAAGAAAATCACTTTCTAGGGTATGTAGGAGGTTGGTGAAAACTCTGTTGGAAAGAAAAACTGTGAAGTAGCAGGGACCTTAGGAAAAAAGGTAAGACTTGGACTATTCATCAGCAAATTAACCTGTGCAGACAGGGCTAGGATGCTAACTCAAATCACAGTACCAACAGAAACAGTCTTAACAGTGAGAGAATTTAATAAGGATGGAGCCCTGACGATATGCTGAACATTAAAAAGAGTGATGTTTTCACTGTTCACTGTTTCACAGTAGCATAAAAGCCAAGCCTTCTGAGGAAGGTGAGTCTGGGCAGTCTCCTAAAATCTGCACAGTTCTTATAGAAAGGATTAGGACTAAGCTCATTCACACCGTTCAAAGCATTTGCCATCTGAGAGGTGACTCTCCAGTATGAATGCCTTCACTCACAGCCAGCACAATGAAGAGGTGCAGAATCTTTTTCAAACTGCAATTGGGATTACTGTTGTGAGCAATGAACTTTGTATAACAGATTCCTCATGGGTGGGACAGCCCTGGTATTCAGAACTTCCTGAAAGGGCTAAAAGTCAAACATGGCTTAGACTACCTTACAGCTTTTTGGCAAATTTTTCCTTATTTTCAAAGACAGTTTTGTCAATTGCGCCAAGACCTGAACTTTATTTTTTGATCCAAAAAAATCACCTTTGGGTTGAAAAAACATGACACAGTTTTTGCTCATGGCCTAAAACAAAATAGCCAAGATTTATGAATTGTAGCACTTCATTTCTGGTAGGAAACTGACTTTGCAAACAGAAGAGCAATCACCTGCATTTCATTTTTTTCATTTGGTTTCCTCTTCAGTAAAGAAATGTAGAAGACAGTGGGGCTGATAGTCAGATGTTCCCATATTCTCAGAACACACAAAACAGAAGACAGTTGTGTTATAAAGAATGACTAGAAGGATCCTTCCTTGAGTTTCATTTTGTTTTATTTTTGGCTCAAAGAGAGTAAGGCGTGGTTTGGAGACAAGGTATTTGGGCTACAATACCACACTTCTCAACTGGAAAGCAGCTAAGGTGGGATATTTCATATGAAGGCTTTTGTTTTACTTCTGACAGGAAGTCCTTGAATATAATGAGCTCTTACTTTCCACTAAAGAAGCCCTTCCGAATCAGAGTCAAAATAGGAATGGTGAAGTTAGGAATTTCTTTCCTGCCAAGGAGGATGGCCTCATATTACTGTCTCTCATTACCACAAGGATGAGCTTTGGAGTTTGACAACTTTATGAATTATTCTCATAGGCTGGCACAGCCAACACCATCATGGCTATTCTGATACTTCTAACACCCACAAATTGCCTTGAAAATACTCCCAGTTCTTATACTCAGACAGCTTTATGGAATGGAATGAGTAGTAGAAAAACAAAAGACTGATAGCTAGATCACATCAGCACTGATCTAATTCGTTTTAAGACAAGGGGCACCTCATTCTTTCCTTTCAAAGATGTTTCAGCCTATCTTGAGCTTCATGGTGGAGATGAGAATGTCACATAGAAGACCACCACTCCAGTGAGAAATCAGTGCAAGAACAACAAATAGGAGAAACCAGAATTAGTGTCTGCAGAGAAACAAAGATTCTTGGAAAAATTTCTGACTTCCTTTCAGACCATGGGTAATTTGATTAAACACTAATGAAAAAATTAATGCCTGAAAGAAAATGACTGGGGACAGTCCCTCCCACCAGTCCTGAGCTTTTTAATTTGCAGACAGTAATGAAACATAATTGGTACATTTCTGGATATATCTGGAAAGTGCCTATATGCCTGAGAAAAAAGCACATGAAAAACACTAGATACAAATAAACAGAACATATAAACATTGAATTCTCTGGATATCTCAACTTAAGCTCTTATGTTTGTTCAAGAGAAAAAACAAACTTCTTCTATTAGAGTGAATTCATGAAACACTGTGGTTGCTGGAGGACAGTTGTGCTTCACCACTGCTTACCTTTTCAATTACTAAGTTCTTTTGGAAACACAAGAAGAGCACTCAGTCCCTGGAGGTCACAGGGGAGGAAATAGTATGAGACTATCAGCTCCTTTAACCAGGCCTTTACCAGAGAATTATGAAAAAGACTACATATCCCAGTAGAGTGTCCCTAAAGATCAATGCCTTACTACTGCTGGCCCGTGGCTAAAGTTTCTTTGCTGGCAAGGAGTCACTCCAGACCTGTCCACACAAGGGAGAAAAATGAGGTTTCTATTCTTCAGTCCTCAAATGAACAAGCTAAGATGAACAGCAGAGAGCCTTAGTTCTTTGCTTTCAGGACACCAGCCAGCACAATGAAGAAAACAAATAACATGAGGTCAAGAACTTCTGGTGTTTTCTCCTCTGTTCATCCTCACTAAAAGCCTGAATCATGACAAGTCCTAGAGCAAATGTGGATGCACCCCCAGTGCAGTACATCAACATGCAGTCCCTTACAGAAGACAGCTTGCAAGGTGATGAAACACCTCACAGTGGTATGTAGTTTATAACAGTTAACACAGACACTGCCTGGAATGTTTTTTAATTCCATACAATTCCTATGCTTTCAGTGCACACTCTTCTCATATCCAGAAAGTCACTACTAGACCAAGGATGGGTTCCTTGAATCACCATGCCCACCGAATGCCAACCTGTCAGTTTCTGTATATTTAGGTCATGCTTGAACTTCTCATCCAGCATATCATTTTACCTTTTCAGCTCTAAACGGCCTAAACTGTAGCTGTAATTAGCAGATTATCATACACAGGAAAAGATCAAATATGTACTGGAGCAGTACTGTACATGATTGTCAAGAGTTCCCACTGCCCACCTGGTACTCCAGTAGACATTGTCCCAGCAAAGGAGAGAGTGTTCAACAGAACATGTTCCAAAGCTCTCATGGCATTACATATCTCAAAACACCCTTTCTGTACGAGCTCCCACCGAAGAAGCCTCAACTCCTCTGCATCAGAAAGTTGCAAATAACACTGTAAATATTAGAAGTATCCTAAACATTTTCAAGAATCCCTATGGCAACCAGCAGCCAGCTACCTGGTCAATAAAAGCTACCTCTCCTTTGCAAGTAGAGTGTGAACATCACTTTACTTACAGCAACAAGAAAGTGGGACAGAGAATGCACACCATATGCACTCTGAGGGAACTGCACAGTCAATAGTACATAGAATATTCTTTTGGAAGCACATGTTGAAGCACCTCACTACAAGAAAGACATTAAGCTTTTGGAACTTGTCCAGAGTAGGTCAGCAAAGCTGGTGAAGGGCCTTGAGCACCTGCTTTACAAGGAGCAGCTGAGAGAGCTGGGGGTGTTTAGCCTGGAGAAAAGAAGGCTCAGGGGAGATCTTATCCCTCTCTACAAGCACCTGAAAGGAGGTTGTAACCAGGTGGGGGGTAAACCTCTTCTGCCAGGTAACAAGTGACAGAACAAGAAGAACTGGCCTCAAGTTGCACCAGGGAAGGTTTAGACTGCACGTTAGGAAAAGTTTCTTCACTGAAAGGGTGGTCAGGCATTGGAACAGGCTGCCCAGGAAAGTGACAGAATCATCCCTGGAATTGTTCAAAAGACGTGCAGACGTGGAACTCGGAAACATGGTTTACTGGTGGACTTGGCAGTACTGGGTTAAGAGCTGGACTCCATCTTAGAGGTCTTTTCCAACCTACACGATTCTATGATTCTATATGCATTGCCCTCTGATGTGAATAAGTGGTTTGTGCTGCTTAAAGAATCACAGTATAAGGTGTTGGCAGAAAGTGAGCTTTAACAGGAATTTGTGAAAGTGCAACTCCAGCAGAGTTCAGTGGCAAGTTTCATTCTATTACTTACCACATGAATCAAACATAGAAGGGAAAATCAAATTAGAATCAAAGGATATAAATAGAAAAGATAAGGGTGCAGAAGGGTTTAGCATCACTTAATCATTAACTGATTTAACAACTATAAAGCAATTCAATAGGATTTACTATAATTAGTAACAATTATAGATTCACATTAACCACCAGTTATACATAATCAAGATACACACATGCACACAGGCAAAGAGATGTCTATGTCTATATCTATGTGTGTTCCTCCACATCGGAGTGGCTTAGATGAGAAGTAATTCCATCTTGTGTTAAGAAAGAGTGCTGTGTAACCTGGGACACTGAATTTCTACTTCATTGTCTTCTACTCGGAGTCTTCTCAGAGAAGACTAGGTTTTGGAGTTATTCTGAGGCACAATGGGAAGCCAGCTCAATTCCCAGGACACTAGTAGAGCAGGCTTCATTGGTACAGCCCTGTGAGGGAGCAGGCTGCAGCATGTGGGGCACAGGGAGGCCTGCATTTGGCTTTTGAAGGCAGTCATGGGCACTGCTATACCTCCACATCAACCTGTTGAGGGCACTAAGTGCAGTGCCCAGACCTGTGTCTCTGAAGAAGATGCAGTTACCGTGTCAACAAAGGTGGAAAAACACCTACTCCTACTATTATCTCCTCAGCATATCCCTGTCAGCTCTAGAGTCAAACACCTTTCTAACGTCTTCCTCATACCTTCAGCTAGAAATTGTTGCCAGCTTCCAAGGTAGGGACCAGAACTTTGCCAGCAAGTGCTCCAGCAGTGTGTGGAGTCTGCCAGTGTCAGTTGAGACTCCCAAATGGACTTCCTAACAGCTGAGCCTCTCAGTGCCAACTGGAATCCAGAGGAGGAAAGTAGTCAAACAAACTCTCTAAGGAGACTAAGAAGGTGGAACGTGAAACGGAGCACAAATTTAAGCAGTGTATTAAACAGTTTGTCAGCCAAGATTTGAAATGTCTTCCTTGCATCACAACTAACGTATTCTGCTGCTGTAAGTAATGCCTGCCTCCAAAGCACACTCAGCCTGAGTAATGTGTGCTTTACGCTGTGCTTACACTTATTCCTTCCTCTTTATGCATCTGGGAATTTAGGCTTTGAAACCAAAGGCATAGAGAAACAAGGTGACCATTTTGCATCCTCTTAAAACTCATGCCAGGTGTGAGTAACAAGGCCAGAGAAATAAGCTGTGTACTTCTTACAAGACCTAAAGACACCAGTGCATCCTTCACTGAGCTCAACCTGCCAGATCAAGATGTGGCAGCTGGGCTGACAGTGCAGGGAATTGGGAATAGCTTTGCACAGCAGGTCAAATAGCCAGAAAGGTTCCAAGACCCATAAAACCAAATTTGACTTTGTAAAACTTGTAATGTTCAGAACACAGGTCTGTCAAAATGATGATGGAGACTGAGAAAGAGAAATAGATTAGTGCCTTTCAGTCAGCATTCACAAACGTGTTTCTTTGAAATAACACCAATATTTTTTGCATCTAGAAAACGAACAGCAGCAATTACAGCTATCTTCTCTTTTTTCCCAAGTTGAAAGTGTACTTTGACAATTGACTCAGTGATACAAATGAGCAGGCTGGCATGAAGAATATCAATCAGGTCACCAGAAAACAGGAGGGAATTTTACATCTACTCATTGATGCTGTGCTTTCTCAGGAGCAGATAAGAATATATTATGGAAAAGCAATACATATGCAAACCTTTAAGGAGAACACTTTTGTTTCCTCCATCAAAGGAAAAGCCAAAGCTGTTAGAAGACTCTCGTCATCAACTCAACTTTCAAAGTGAAAGAATAAACCATTTTTTTCAAAGTAAATTTCCACTGAAATTGAGCTATAGATTCCCCTTAATTATACTTTTTTAAAAAAAATAATAATTAAAAAAGGACCAAAAAATAATTCTGTGCACGGGACCTATTTCAAGGATTTAGAACATACTGTTTTATGTCTCACCACATCTGAATAAGGGAGATAAAATAAGCAAAATAGGACAAAGATTAAGGCACCAGGACTAAGTAGCCTTTCCCAAATCATATGGAAAGCTTGTGGAAGAATTGGGAACCAGCCCTAGGAAATCTGACTCCCCTTACCATATCGTAAAAGAAAGAGGTAATACAACCTTCCATCTCTCTTTGTCCAACTTGAACTTAAGGATATATTAAAAGAAAAAACGTATTTATTTTGTATATTTGCTCTTAGTAGTATGCTAGGGTGACTGAAAGAATGACAAATGTCTCCAGTGTTGCCAGTGCTTATAATTCTATTCTGAATTCAGCTCTCTACAGTGTTTTTCTTAAACATGCAGTTTCTGGAGCCATGTAATGACATGAAAATTACAGCAACAAAAATGACTTAATAGTTACCCAAGATAGCAAACACAAACTGGAAAGACTCAGAAACCAGATGGCTCATAAATATGTTTGTTTTAATTGATAATTTTTAACCCTATCTTGTGATGTAAAACCTGAGTTTGGATAGTTTAGGTACCAGAAAAATGGTGCTTGCTCTACTTTTGCCCTTTGCCGAGCTTGGAAAGACTAAGCAAAGGTACATTCACCAGCTTTATTTCTTGCTCCTTCGTGTGTTTGGGTCACCAAGAATGAAAGGACATGCTTAAGAGTATTCTTAAATGTAGTTGACTTTTTTTAAAACTCATGGGAACACTTCTGTGCATGCCAGAGCTAATAAAACATTTTGTGTATAAAATTTAATCCTGGGCCTAAAACTATTTTAGTGTCTTCCTTTAAGATGATACATATAAACCCCAGCTCTCCACCTTCTGAACAGATTTGGTCCCATCCTTTAATGTTTAAGAGCGTCTCCTCTTAATAACACTCTGTAAATGGTATGGGTCAAAGTTGAAAACAGACTATTTTGTCTGAAGGGCTACGAAAAGACTTGAAGGCCACACAACATCATGGTGTGTCTCTTATTCCTCAGTAACGTAGCATCAATGATAGAATTCAGACTATTAGTCTGAATTTTGTCCTCTAAAACTGTTAAAACTTCTGTTAGTTGGATGCAAGAAAAACTAACATGGTCCAAAAATAAGGAACTGTCAAAACCAGAATTAGATGATAGCTAACAACAGTATTTTTCTGCTTAGGAAAACAGGATTGTAGGTATTTTCACAGTGTTACAAATTCATAAGGCAGTTGTCAGCTCACTGACATCGAGCTGACAAGGCTGGCACCGAGCACTTCCTCCGTTGCAGAGAACAGAAAGCAGACATCCCTATATCAGGGTATATAGACAGGATATACAGACAGCTGTATCAGGATGTATTTAGACATAGCCTAAATTCAGGTATCTAATCTCACAGGTTAGTTTCACAAGACACTTATTTCAATGACTGTGGAGAGATATTCAGGAAAAAACAGCAGATTAAGAGTTTCCCAGAACAATTCCTTCTTCCCCAGCCCACCTTCCTTTTGGCCCCATTGGGAGAATGGCTCCCTTTTTGTCCTTGCTCAGCAATCAACATGTCCTCAGCTGTACCTAACGCAGGGCTATAGAGGGTCACATCATAACTGGAACTTTAAAATTATGTACAAAAAAGAAAGCTAGTTTTTAACCTCAGTAATTTCAAAGCATCCCTACAGTCTGACTGTCACAGCAGAGATGATAGCATGCTGTCACCTAAAGGGCCGACCACAGAGGTTGAGATGGGCATGCATGCTAGAGAAATGAGCTACACATCACCCAAATGTTGACCTCCTTCATGTTCACTCAGTCTCAAGAGCCCTAGGAAACCAGCAGCAGAATCACCACTTCTATTTCTAAAATTTTATGCTTACTTGTGTGCTGGTTTTGGTTGGTAGAATTAATTTTCTTCATACTGGCTGGTTTGGGGCTGTGTTTTTTGTGATTTGTGCTGAATACAAGGTCGATAATGTAGTGATGTTTTTGTTATTGCTAAGCAGTGCTCACACAGAACCAAGGCCTTTTCTGCTTTTTGTACTGCCACACTGGCAAGAAAGTCGTGGGTGCAGGGTAAAGGGAGAGGATACACAGCCAGGACAGGTGACTCAAACTGCCCAGAGGGATATTCCATACCATACAGCATCATGGTCAGTATATAAAGTAGAAGGAGAAGTGAAAAAGGAGGAAGGGGGGATGTTTGAACTGATGGTCTTTTTCTTCCCAAGAAACCATTACACATGATGGGGCCCTGCTCTCCTGGGGATGGCTGAGCACCTGCCTGCCATGGGAAGCAGTGAATCAATT
Organism: Anabacerthia variegaticeps; assembly: GCA_035583185.1. Lineage (NCBI taxonomy): Eukaryota > Metazoa > Chordata > Aves > Passeriformes > Furnariidae > Anabacerthia > Anabacerthia variegaticeps. The sequence continues at coordinate 25,405,209 of JAWWEW010000165.1, forward strand.
CCTTGTTTGCTTTGCTTACGTGCACGGCTTTTGCTTTCCCTACTAAACTTCTTTATCTCAATCCAGGAGTTTTCTAGCTTTTACCCTTCCAATTCTCTCCATGAGCCCACTGGTGGGGGAGTGAGTGAGTGCCTGTGTGGGGCTTGGCTGCTGCCTGGGGTTAAACCATGGCTACTTGACATAAACTACCCCCCATCATTCTCACTAGAGGAATGTCAGTAACACTATTAATTGGGCTGTTGGTTCTCGTCAATTATCCTTCTTGTAGTCACAAAACAATTCCTATCAGTAGTAAAATAACTTCTCTAGCTTACTCCACATGTACCTTAGGAGAGAAGTGGCTGTAATTTCTTATTAAGCTTAATTGAAAAATAATTCTTGGCTAGATTAAAATAGTTGATAGCCTGTACAGTCACATGCCACACAAATCCCTGCAAAATCTATATATAAAATATGTAATTAAAATACTATCACAAGCAACTCCTGAGTATTGGACAGCTTTGGATAATTCATCTACTGAAGAAAGAGGAAAAGACAACTTGTTTAAAGGGTTTTTCCAAATCTTTTCAAGTCCTATAATAAGTAACAAAAATACTTTTATCAGCAACAAAACCAAAACCTCAAACAAACCCCAGATTTTTCCTGTAATTAATTTTCACACAGACACACACACACACACATATATATACACACATACATGCAGGAAGACACACAAGAGAGAACAAAAAAAAAATTCATAGGAATCAAAATAGAAAGGTAAGAAATAAAAAAAAAAAAGCTATGTCCTGTCCAAAACTTATCAGCAATTAAAAAATTAAAATAGCTTTTTGAGGGGAATGCTTGTGTCTGAAGTCAGACGAAAGTCACACTGTAGTCAAACTAATCTAGCGCAGCTCTTGGTGAGGTGAAAAGAGCTAGATCTGCATGCACCTTTCATTTTTCTATCCACCTAAATAGCCAGAACACAAGTCTTTCTGAAATAACTAGATATAAGCCAGCTTGGTTTACTCTCCGAGTTTTGTTTATAATTAATTTGCAAGGTTAGTTTTTGCAAATTTACTGACTTTCTTCTCTAGGACTGCAAGAGACCAACAAACTGTCAAACTCCAGGGAAGTTTAAAATCTGTTAAGAGCCTGACAGATCCTGAAGGAGGTATGTGAGACTTCAGGAAAGTTGAAAAAAATAGTGATAGCAATGAGTATGCTATCAGAGCTTATAAGATTCATAAAGTCCAGTGTCTCATTAAACTCTAGGCATTAAACTGTTAGCCTGCATGGGGTTAAAAAAAGCTTCTTTCAGAGATTTTAAATACTATTAGGGCTCTTACAGTGACTATAAACAGAAAAAATGTTCCTGTTGTGAATTACATACTTTGAAAGTGTTACTCATGTGAAGAGATCTGAACTCCAGCACAGTACACATCAGAATGCTACAGAGAAAGCTCTAAAAATGGGTTAAAGATCATGGAAATGTCAAGCAATCATGTTTTTCTATGATTCCATTTGCCGAAGTCAAAGTAGCAAATCGGTTTTAATCACCCAGAGCTCAGTATGGAAAAAAACAAATATAAATAGCAGATACTTGGAAAATTAAAACGGCAGTTAAATGTAATACCAGAAACAGAGAACAAAAAAAAACATCTACACAGCTAAGGTATTAGAAGTGTGCAAGCACAGTCAGCCATGTTTCTTATATTTTCTAAAATATTAGTCAAAGCACCACAGTCTGCAAAACTGCCAAACAAATTATACAGTGAAGCAAAGCAGTTGTTCAGTTCGAGTTTGAATTCAACTCTGCCTCAGGTTGCTCAAGTTCAGGCTGACAGATGCTAACCCTTTTTTTCATAATCCAAAACCACACTGGCTGGGTTCCTCCTCTCCATTGGAAAAGAGTTCTTCCTCCTCTGCCCAGATGTGGCCACCTTGTATCCATTCTGCCTATTCCCACAGTTTCCTCCTGCGTCCCTAAGGCCAGGAAAGTGGAGCAGATATTGCGAGGCAGAGCTACAAAGAGAAGTGCCCAAGCACGCAAGAGTTCACCCTCAGCATATAGAAGCAGGTCTTGGTCACAGCTGCAGAGCCACCCAAACCAGCTCTGCACTACTGCATGGAAACAGGTGCTTTCAACAGCATCTCTGCTGTGGGAAGTGTGATTTCAGTGGACTGTGACTCTTAACCACTAACCTACCCAGTTCAGTTCTCACTGAAGTTCCAGTATGACTGCTATTACTAGATCAGTGCTGATTCAAGGCAAGAAAACAGTCTGGGTTTCTTTTGGCTTCCGAATAACCCAAAACCTTATTAGAAAAACGTAGAAACAGACACTTCTCATCTCCTGCACTTAATTCTGCACAAAAAAACCAGCATCACATCCCTTCATGTCACTTCCTAGTGTCACTCTCAGTTATTTTATAATTCCTATAATTTTAATATATAAATATGTATCACCATAAACATAGACACAGTGGAGACGAGAGGTGTGGATGCTCTAACCCCAGAAATTTTTGTTTATGCCCTCAAACACATGCTGTGCTACAAACTCTGAGTGGGGGAACAAAAATGAAAAACCTAACTGAGCAACTGAAATGCACGAATAAATGCATCATTCTTGGCTGATAAGCCAAAGCTTATGGGATTTCAGATACCAATTAGCTAAAAGTCTGTGGTGTCTTATTGAAAGACGTGGCTCTCCCATTAGCCAGGGCAAAAGTTAAGCGGAGTGGCAAGGATAAATCTGTGCTATTTGAAAAGACTTCACTTTTAATTCTATAATTCGATACTTCAGTCACATTCTTGACTACCTCTAACTGATGAACTTGCTCTACAGTAGGTTTTTTAACTCATTCAGTGCCATTGTCAGGGAGGTTTTTACCTTTAGACAGAACAGTTCAGTTTGAAGGGACCTACAACAATCATGTAGTCCAACTGCCTAAAATAAATATGAAGCCAGTTGGAAATCTTAACAAGTTTTTCACTGACAAGCGGAGAATTGTATAAAGTTTCATGTTTTTCCAGCCAGCCTTATATTAAGGAGCACATATAGAAAACCAACCTGAAACTCACCTAGAAGGATAAAGCCTGGCCTGTGGATGAGCATCTCACTGAAATTCTGATCTCTTTGTTTACTCAGTACATATGGCAGAGTTGCTGTTTCTAGGTGAGGAAGATTGGAATGCCACCTCTGCTTCCTTTTATGTCATTTCCCTCTGTTTCCATTACTCCTTGCGTGTCAAGTTGTGCGGGTATGATACACACGGGGAGAAGTTACAGTGTGGAGGTGCACCACCTTGAGGAAAGCTCTTAGAAACAGCACACCTGAGGGAGGCAAAGTGCTTCAGTGACAGCCTGTCACTTGCCTGTGAGCTGTAGTACTTTAGGCATTGCAGAGACCTGTGGAGGTGTTGACACCACATTTGCTCAACTATAAAAGTCCTACACCTTGAGCTTCCCTCTTGTGTATCCAGCATAAAAAGGCAGGAACCTGACATTCTCCAGGCACAGACCCTCCAACCCCTAATGGTGCTGAGCCAGTCACAACTGGAATCAAAGGCTCTACGTGTTCCTCCTGCAACACATAACACACTGGTGTGATCTGTTACCATTCCCTTAAGAGAGCTGCTATAGAGACCTCAGCTCCCTATGCCCTCAGAGCACATCTGTCAGACCAGCTGCAAGGCACCTCTTATCAAACATTACAAGTCACCCCTTTTCCAAGTTGGCCTGCTCTCCTACCTGCCACAGTTTCATTTTTGTGCACACTCTGTCCTGCTGATAGCAGGCCACATCAAAGCACTGGGTTTGTTACGCCAGGAGAGAGAGAAACAGAGGAGCAATTATCATGAAATAGGAGGAAGAGGAATTGTAAGAGGAAGGACTGATGCTGAGAGACAGGAAAAGACTATGAGCCTGATCCAATTAATTAACATAATTAATGTCATTATTTTCCTCTGCTGATTTAAGGATTCAATACAGGAATCATGGTTACTTATAAGAGTCTCAGATAAAAGTCTCCAGATACAGAAGGCAAGATGTTACACTGCTGTAACTGTATTCCCATGGAGGTCCATCAATTTGAGTTAACTATAAAGAACCCATGTATTCTTTTCTCTCCACTTATTCCTGGAAAGAGCTCATCGGCCTCTCCTCTCAGCAGCTGCTTTGTGCTCCTGCTTTTACTAAAGGTTTGCAAAAAGTTATCTTTTTTCTTTATTTCTGAGGAATTTGGCCCAATACCAAGCTACAAACAGTACCAGTCATTGCCTGTATGTGCAATAATTAACATCAGCCTAAGGATAACCACCTGCATGCACAAATCTAAGTACAAATTGGTATGCGGTATTATAAAATAACTGAACAGCTTTAATACAAAATAATAATAAAAAAACCCCAAACAAACAAAACCTGTCACAGGTCAACCTAAAGATCTTTCAGAAGCTTTATAAAATTCCAAAGAGCAACACATTTGAGGGAGTGCTGGACTAGAACAGTTCACGTCAAAACAAAACATTTGATATTAAGTCATGTTTTACATTTTTAAAATAAAGTCTTCAGATTTCTCAATGAAAGACTTCTCTGAGCAAAAATTTGGATTTAATAAAAGGAAAGGGAATTAAAATAGGTAGGCACATTTGAATGTCTCAATATAAACTAACTGGTGAACACACAAAACAAAACAGCCAAACATAACAGTTCAAAACCTAGAATACTTTATAAAGAATTTTAGTGTCACCATATCAGCATTTTTCACTAAAATTAATTCAAGATGAAAATTTCCCTCCACTCTTGTCACAGACATCACAGATGCACTTCTACACATCAGCACAACCAGTGTGTACCCTGTCACACATACAAGCAGGCTGAAGACAGGGACCTTCCTGTGTATCTGTTTAGGACTCCAGGGGGTGGGAGAGGAATGCTTTTGAAACCTCACTGGAGTGGGGCATCCTTTTCTCTAACTTTGATCTTACGGACTAATTAGAAACTGCGCAGCTATGCAACATGAACAGAAGGATGGATTCCTCCTACAGCTGAGTACAAGACATTGTCTTCAGCTCTAAAGTAACAGTACACATGGCTCACTACCTGATTTCTTCCTCTTCTTAGTCCTCCCTCCTGACATAGTTTAAAAATCACCAGTGTTTTCTGCATGTAGGATTTATGCATCCTTTGCTGTGTGATTCCCATATATCTATCCTATCCTTTACCACTGTATTTCAAAGGCCCCTCAACTTTTTAATGTTTATGACTTAAAAAGAATGGTCTTGTTTTTATTTCAAGGCATCCAACCAATATTTGACTTCAGTGACAGTCATAGTGCCTTGAACTGCGTATCCAGACTGGGCATAGTATATGGAGACGCGCTGTCATTTCTACACTAAAGGACTGTGAGTCTAATTCCTAAGAAAAATTTCAGGGATCATTTGGTGCTGTCCTGGTTGGAACCTTTTAAGTGAAACCACTACTGTACCTGTGTGCTACTTTAACTGAGCAGAAATAAGCACAAGAAGAAGAAAATAAGAGAGCAGTTCTTCAATGAAGAGAAAAAAGAGAATGCAGGGTCCCATCCCTTCCAGTCTTGGCATGCTCTCCTCCAAACCAAGGGGTACACACAGCACTAAAGGTTTATCTAAGTGAGATAGATGCACTGGTTTATTTTAAGTTGCCTTATAACAAAATAATGTACTCCTATATTTTCATGTATATGTGGACTGATTAGACCTGAACCGGTTTTTACTCCCTCTACAAAACAAGCCAGCTCAGTTCTGATACACCCAGGGAGAGAAACAAAACATTTGGGGCTTCTGAAAACTGTTTGTCAGACAGATGCAAGCATCCAGGAATGGGGAATTCATCACTGTCATGCTGACACACCATTCCACAAACGAACAAAAAATTGGTTGTCTCACTTCTAAACCTGCCGTCAACCTTCGTATGCTTCTAGGCCTTAGAAAGGATTCAACAAAACCCAAAACCGTAACTATTCTTCACGTTGAAATTAAACATAAATTACCCTATCCTGTGATAGCCCCTCTACAAGTGTTGAAAAGGACTGTAAAGAAAATCATGACAAAATGCCTCTACTGATATTATCTCATGGACTGTGGTTATTGCCAATAGTTAAACTCTGAGCAATTACATAAGCATGACCCTACTTTTGGAAAGGTATTTGAGGTTTGCTCAGGATGTATGTTGTGCTGTAGTTGTGCAGATAGTTTGCTTTCCACATTCAAAGGCAAGAATATTACATCTGGCCAAGGACAACCCAGCCTCTTGTAGAAGAGAAAAGGACTGACCTACCTCCTCCACCAAGCTCAAGTAATCAAAAGAAAATCATCCAATATGAAGGCTCGAAGTAACAGTAGTGCTTAAAATAAAAAGAAAATTATCCCAGATATTCATCTGGTGTCTTTTTTCACCTTCTTTCAAGCCATATCCTGAGGCCTGGGGCTAGTGTGCAACCGTAGCCTCTGAATGACTGTGAAGTCGGTTTGACACTAAACAATGCACACCCATGCACTGAGTCCTTTCCTGGTTTTCTTACTGTTGCTTTGGGAGTTCTTTTTCTGAGTTTTTTTTTCTGCTGCTGTTCTCTACAACTTTCTGATTTTTCTCAGAGAGTCTTAAATTTTGCACTAAGAGGAGTTCTGATATCCTCCAGTGTTTTGGTGTAACAAAAATTTTCAATGGATGGGAATGCTGAAGTCATCCTTTTATGATAGAGCTCACTAGAAAAGCATATGCCAATCAGTAAAACGAATGAGAGAAAAGAGGACCTGCAAATTCCCTCATCACTAAGACCCTGGGCTTTTCAAATAAAGAAGAAATGTAAAGCCACTTCAAAAATATGTTCCAGAAAAAATTCCTCAGTGGAAACACAAGTGGTTTTTAAAATAATTTCCGTAGAGTCTGAAAGCTGACCATAATAGCTTCATGAGACAAGCAACACCCATGTGAAGTTTGTGACAGCAGCTACACAGTTAAATGCTCATGCATCCAAGTCTCTCCCTGGGTGATTGAGATTATTTTTGGCAGAAGATTGGACAGAGATTGTAAAATGTACGTTTATTTTCATTTAGCTCTTTACTCGCTCTCTCTGAAACACACTTTTTTTAATCTCTTTCCTAATACAGTCATGCTTCATATCACAGACTTGGATATACAGCAAATATAAATATATATATCGCTTGTGTTAACCTTATTTGTGTGTTGAAAGTCATTCCACCAAAAACATTGAGATTATATTTATTAATTCTTGATGAGACCACATGCCTTGAAAGTTGAGGCTATGGGGACATATACCTCTGCTTGCATGAGGTACACTTGTCCTGGGACCCTCTGAGAGCAAAGCAACTTCCATCCTCCCAATAAGAGTAACAGGCCAGAAGAAGGCTGAAATTAAAAACTCTGTGCTGTGCCTTGGTATGCAATTGTTAACAGAACTAAATCATGAAATCTGCTTAAAAACTGATGTCCCAGTGTGTCTTCATATATGAGAAAATATATACAAGTTTATCATTTAGCTGGCAAGAGAATTTCACTGCACTAGCAAGAGCTAACTGTAGCATCCAACAACCTGTTTGCTTTTCCTCCTTTCCTTCCTGAGATAAAGAAGTGCCTCCTGCTCCTTGTCGAAGGGTCAGGTTGTAGTCCCTGTCTCTGCACTGAGGGTACTGCCATAATGCAGCTCTCTGTAAAGTTCAACATGTCCTGATACAGGCTTTTCTGTCCCATTTTTCATAACAAGTTTGCTTGCCACTGTGCACATGTAGTAAATGTGTCCCACTCTCCCATCATTGCTTGTGTGCATGCTGCCAACTCTCAACTTCTCTCCTTTTACTGCAGCTTCCCTCCTATTATCCCCCTCCTTCTCTCCTGCTGTCCTTTCATTTCTCTTGCTGTGTTTCAGAACCAAAGCTGAGAGTGACAAACAGAGCAGCACAAAGATTCCTTTCAAAACTCAGCCTCAGCACTACTTTCTAGGATCGGAGCTCATCTTATAGTCCCAATGTCGCCTTCTCCCTTTATCTGTGTGCCTCATCTCTCTGCTTAGACAAAGCATCCTTTCCAAACTACACCTTTTCCTGTAAGCAACCTTCACTACTCTGGAGCTTTACTTTCACCCACCTTTCCAAAATAGTCCCGAAGAAAACAATCCATAACCAGAGCAGCAAAACGGTCCTGTTAGTTTCATGCTGAGCCCTTGTACAATGACAGTGTCTGCTTCCAGCCTCAGAGCCTCAACAGCAGCTGTCTTTCTAAAACTGCAGATCACCTATTCATTTCAGTGAACAAAATTTACGGAGAATCAAAAGCCATCAAGATCTGTCTTCCCACATGTCACTGACTTTATATATGTTTCATGCCAGTACTTTTTCTCCCCATCTCCCCTTTTTCACCTCACTGTTCTAAAAATAAGGCTTTTCTTGTTTTGAAAGCAAAAGGGAAGGGGCAAAGAAATAACTCTGAGTCTCTGGGTATGAGCGGGACTTTCCATCATAAGGAGATGAGGGGAGAAAAATAAGTTACCTACCCCCTGTGGTAACCCACAGCACCAGCTGTGGGAGCCGCTCCATGGCTCTGCGGGGCGTGGGCAGGTCCCAGCTGGGTGCGCGGATCGGGAGGGGACGGTGCCAGGCTCTTCCTGCGGGCTCCGCTGGAGCTCTGAGACCGGGCTCGAGCTCCTGCTGCCTTGCAGGAGAATTCCCACCTCCAGCTCGTATGGGTCCTAGAGCCACCCTCCCTTCCTTCCCTCCTCCTCCTCCTCCCGTTTTGCATACCGCTCCTGCACGATCAGCAAATCCACAAGGCAGTTGCTTCAGACATGAACACATCCCTCTATAAATTTTTTAGGCATTAGTATTCACTAGAAAAAGCTGAATTCAGCATCTTACTGGGCTATTGCTCCTTCTCAGTCCCTTTCAGCTGGCTCAATGACACACAGGAGACACATGCACTCCTTGGACCAAACTCAGCTCTTTTTTAAGACGATAGAGAGGATCCCCTTGGCCTGGAAGTCCGTTCACTGACTGCCCTGAAAGAGAAATGGGACCTTTTTACATAGCCTAGATACCAACCCTTCTTCCCTTAACTTCGTGTATAACCACTTAACTCCTGAACAAGACACTCTTAGTTGGAGAGAATTGCAGTGAGGATGGGCAGCACAGGAAAGCACAGGTACTCCACCTTCAAGCCTGTGCATTCACTCTTCCATCACTTTACTTGTTAAACTCCTTTTTCTTCTGGTCCATCAGCCTTTCAGTTACACTAGTTTACTCTGCCTTCAGTTTGTTTGCATGGGAGTTTTTCCTTTATAGGAAGATTATTCTATTCTTTTTAATAATCAGAATACATCCTTTCTGATTAATTCTCCATGTGGATACCCTTATTCTAAGTTAAGAGTGCTTTAGTGCAAATTCTCATAATTTATTCTGGCTGTTGTGAATTTAACAGGTAGTACCTGATTCTCAAGTACAATACCATTCATGATGCAGGCACTGGAGAGATTTGGAGCTGACATAAATTAAAACCCTGACAGGTCTGGTGTGTCTGGCACTCTTAAGGCAGAAGCCTGCATTCTATTTTTAATTGTGGTTCATAGATTAGAGTACAAATTTAATTAATTTACTTAACCTTCTGTGAATCTTCCAGAGATATCTCTGAGAAGTATGCACTGCTCAAGGGTAGAATTTACTTTTGCACCATAACCATATATTTGGATCTACGAATCTGCTCTTTGTTCAGCAACACATTACTATTTTCAAAAGATTTACAGGGGCATATTTTTGAACACAATCTGGATGATTTGGAAGTAAACATCATTCTGAGGCTTTCCCCTATGGCCACATCAATTACAAAATTATGGTAGAAAGAAAGACAGACAGTATTTGTTGCTTATTAATTAAATTTATATAAACTGTCCCCCAAGCAAAGTAATAGACCAAGACCAGGAAAAAAAAATTAAAAATGCAGTCAGATTTCCATTGCTTCATAAAAAACTTTCTTGGCTGAGGTTCTGGAATTGCAAAGTAGGTAATTTTTTTTACTCAAATTGGTAAAAAGTAGAGGCACCTCAGGAATTTCCATACTTACCTAAATCCTCCTATGAACAGAAATGTAAATAATCTGAATGTGCAAGGAACTGGTAGGAGCAGCAGAGATAGATGAAATAACACTGTTTTTGATAATATTCTGTTTTAAAGGTATTAATATTTTCCATAGTTTTCAGTTAGTTTGGCAAAGACAGATGAATTCTAAGGTTCATTACAGAAATGTGAAGCATTCTATTACAGAGAGATAGATGCACGTGATGCTTTTAAGTGGAGAGTGAAAGCAGAGGAGAAGGTGACTAATCTCTCACCAACTGCCTCATTAGACAGTTTTGAAAAGTTGAGTCCTGGCTCCGGAAAGTAGACCTTGGTCTAGTGGAAGATCTGTAATTAATCCTTGGCAAAATAATCCACATCTGTCAACCAAAGGATGTCACCCAGTTCAAAAAACTGTTACTTTACAGGATCAAAGATTTTAAAGATAAAGAACACGATGTGGAAAACCAGAAGATGCACAGAGTATGAAAACAATAGAAGACAGAGAAATGCCCAGCATTTGGAAAGAGGGGCAGTAACTACAAGCAAGTGCCACTCACCAACAGTTTGCAAGTGATACAAGGGCATGCATAGCAAGAGAAAATGCCCAACAAGAAGAGAATGACAGCAACTCCACTAACACAGAGGAAACCTCTGTAAAGGTAATTAGGAGCAATGGACAATGCTGCATCATCAGAGAACTGAACTGATATTCACTCCAGAAGCAACTATGACAATTACAAGCTTTTAAATTTGTCACTTATGAACAAGCTAGAGCACTGCCAGAGTCTGGATACCAGGAAGAGAAAAAACACATTTGTCTTAGACAATGATACCATTTCTGGCTGTGCAACGCAGAAACAACATATTGGAGCCCAGGAGAGGGAAGCAGATTTGCTTATCTTATTCTGTTCTTCTGAGGGCATCCACTGCTGCAAGCACAACACAGAGGGCAGCACAGAACTTTGATCTAGCCCTGTAACATCTCAAAAACATTCAGAACAGGATTGCAAGACCGTTTCCTACCATGCTACCAAGAAAATGCCTCAGAACTGAAAGGAGATGAGGTGCTTTGCCACAAAGCAAGCAGAGCTCCTGGCAGGAGGATCTAGTCACTGACAGAAAAAAAGTCAGAGTTCTCACTTGCATGTACACTCAGGGGACAAAAGTTATAAATAGCGGGAAATATTTCTCATATACAAGAAGAAAGCATTGTTGTGATGATTGATTGCAAATATATTTCTACATGGGACACAAGGCAAGAGAACTGCTTACCTAGCTCCAACACCTGCTTTGGGAGATACCATTCTCTTTTGGGCTGCACACTGCATAGAAAGATAAAGCACATTTTTTATAGTATATCCAGTACAAAAGTCTGTATCATGACATTTTGATCTAAGAAAAATGTGAGAAAAACAGAGTCAGAGATCTGACAAACCTTGCATGAAAAACAAACTGTAGAGCAAAAGCTAAACAGAAAATCCTTACGATGAAAATAATATCCAGCAGAGAAAGATGAACATGGTGAGATGATACAGACTGGGCACACTAAGATGAAGAACTACAGACTTGTTTGAAACATAAGATATGTAAAGAAATTTGTGCTCAGCCAACCTGCCTCAGCATCCTAAATGCTGCTCTACAAAACTGTTTAACAGACATAGGATTTGACTGCTACAAAAACATGTGGAAATCTGAAGACATTAACCAAAGATGTCTCAGTCACCAAAGGGTATATAAGCACAAAACTAACTTGTCCTTGGATTCTTCTACTGAGAATATTGACAATTTTTTAAGATTCTATGGTCAGACCTTGAGAGCAATCACTTATCCATAAAACAATTTGGGTGTTATTATACATAAAGAAAGAAGCTTTGGCTTTGCTCCATAGCCATTAAAGCTTCATGTCTTCATGCATGGAAGAACTATGTGAGCTGAAACTAATAATAAAACTCTTTACAGCCTAAGGGACCTGGAAATTCTCAGTCTAACCTTTCCCACAAGCAAAAAGGCTACAAAAGTATTTTGGTTTCAAATGTATGATTTCAATGTGCCATAAAAACTAGGCAAGATCTGATGATGGTTAGACACATGAACTCTCGGGTACTTTACAAAGGACCTATGAAGCAAAAATATTCAGGAGTAGATTTTATATCTGTTCCACACAAAAGCTCTTTAACTGGTGTCAGACAAAATGTGAACTTTGCTGCAGACAGTGCTGAGGGCAAACCCCTATAACAAGTAAGTGGGGCCAGTGCCACAGATTACGCTAGTTACACCAAATGGTGCATAATAGCTAATAACCAGGCTTTACCCCTTAAAATTTAACCTTTTGTTACCTATAGTAATTTAATTGTTAAGTGTGATTTGGTTTCAATACAAATTAAATCCTCAGACATCAGACAATGAAAGTGTTAAAAAGGACGTAAAGAATAATACACAGATTTAAAATCTGAAGTAGGACCAACAGTGTTTCACACCAGCACCTGATAAGCAGCCAGTGTGAAGAAATTGTTGTTATGCTTGTTGCATAGCACAGAAGGAGAGGTAAAGATGTAGGAGGTGTAAGAAGGAAAAAAAATTATAGGACCTTAGAGCAAAGAAAGCATGTATTTGTCACTGTTGCTGGAAGAAAACAAACTTATTTATGTTCTAGACTGTCAAATTCATACCTATATAGAAGAAAATATATCTAAGAAATCATTTGTGTATGTCAGTACTATATTTGCTGCATTTTAGAGTACTTGTGCTAGTAATGTCTGACAACAGGACACCTTTAATGAACATGAGATTTAGCAGCATGCAGTGAAGTACGTACGAGGCGTGTCACTACAAGTCCCCATTATTTCCAGTACAACAGGTCAGTAGAAAGCAGTGTCAAAATAATAAAGCACCTACTAATGAAAAATGATAGAGGCCATATTCAGCCCTGTTAAATCAGGGCATGGCACCAACACACCATGGCTAGGCATTTGCTGACATTTCATTCAACGGAAAATCGAAAATGAGAGTGCCTGTGCTACTAGAAATGGATTTCAAGACCCCTTGAGGACTTGCAGCTATCTAAGGCCACAGCTGAGGGAAAACAAAAATTCAGAAATGACTTTGAGTACCTGGAAGTCCTGCCACTTGCCCAAGACAGAAAACTCATACCTGTGAAAGCAAAACAGTAGGATGGAAGCCAAGACAGTTTGAAAATCGCAGGAGTGTGTCACACAAGAAAGTCCACCCTGTAAGTCAGTTGATGTGTAACATTCCCAGGAAATTGCACTTCTGAAGAGCCTGATGCGTACAACTAAAATTACTGACCTCATCTGGTAACAGATATGACCATAATTTACTAAGAGCCTATGGATGCAAAGGAGTTTTTCTTTCAATAGCACCTTATGCTCAGACACCTGAATGACTCACAATTTCATACTAAGATCTTGGGTTTAAATCACAAATCATCCACCACAGCAGTGACTGGACCATCTGCTCTTGCAGCGACATCACAAGAAGGTACTTGGTGTTTCCTATAAGGGCCTGATGTCATCTAGTACAGAAAGGTGGTATGAGGGATAGCTGGAACTCAGTAAAGTATCACAGCCTAGCCACAGAACATCTCTCATTGAGCCACAAGGAGGCTGAAAGAGTGGCATGGGACTCACTGTGTAACCTTAAACAAGGACTCTATTTCACCTAGTGTTTTCAATACCTGCCTGGTTTCCCCTCCTCTTTGGTCTATTTCAGGTGCTTCACTTCTGCTTGCATCCTATTTCATCTTTACTTCCAGCTGTTGTGTCTGACCCTCCAGGTTAAGGCTGAGAAACTGAATTCTTTGAATGATCCAACAGTCATAAACAACCTCAATTTATGCCCTATTTCTTATTAATTCTTTCTGTTATACTGTATTAGAAAAGGTTTCTATGCTCCTCTGATTAGCGTCTTTCACTTTACTTACTTTTACTGCATTTTTGGAAGCAAAAGACAGGAAAGTCTCCTGTCATGTCTGCATGGAGCTTTCTGCCTTTCAGTGCTAAACACCATCTCTCCTTTAGAAGCAACAAGAAGCTGTAGTTCCACTGCTCTGAAATAGATGCTTTAAAGAACTTAATTTTTCAATGTGACTTAAAAACAAAAAGGTGCAAAATCTTGAACTTCTCTGAGAAGCTTCAGACTTTTAGGAGTTATATGACCATCTGATCTTTATACAACAGTCTCTTCCAAACAGATGGAGTTAAACAAAGTAGTATAAGCTCCTTGTACCCATACAAAGTTCATCTGTAGCCATAAAGCAACATAAACTGTGTTCTGGTTCCTGAACATCCATCTCCTGCCTTGCACAGGGCAGCAATTCTCCCATCCGATATCCAGATATCTCATTTCTTTTCTTTCAAATTTGTATTGATTTGCCTCAGAATACTCTTTCACATGGCTACCAGCTGGAACATGATGACAACCAGTCTATGAGGTAGTTTGTAAATTAGCAACCTTTGGTTGCTATTTATGCTACCTGGACAAGCCTGAGACCAAATCCAATTATGTTAACAGAGACATAAATTAAATCTGAACATGTAGAGGAGCTGGGCAACTTTCTGGATTCCAGATCTGGCAGAAAGAAACAGATCCCCAAACTGGGAGCCCCTGATAAAGGAAGAGACTGAATTGCCCCTCACAAACTCAGCTGGAAAAAAACAGCTGCAAATTAAAGATTTCCTAAAGGTTCTTTTGGTAGCCACTTCAAAGGAAATTTACCATAAAATCTTCTATAATTATTTATAAAATAATCTCTAATTATTCATATAGTTATTGTAGTGGGAAATTATATGTTTTCCTCTGAGATTCATCAATAACGATAGTTACATACCTGATAGATCAAAGCTTTCATATATTGGAGACAGTAGATTGACTCCTCTTTCTGTTGTTCATTAAAAAATTTACATAAAAGAAGTATTTTTCTCTTCAGCCTCTGGTCTTTCAAAGGACAGAGTATGCCAGTATTTGTGCTGTTTGTCAGCACACAGCTGAAACAGAATAATCCATTATCTCCTTGAATGTTGTGAAGACAGCAATAGAACTGTATTAAGATCACATGAAAATGTAAGTAATATGTTAAAATAAAATGGTATTAAAGTTGTCAGTGAATTAGTGATTCTACTGATGAATGTTAATTCTATCTGTGAAAGATCCAACATCATCCACAAATGAATGGACAATGAGAATGAATAATTACTTCTACCTTAATGCCTAGAACATACACAGAAATTAAGCAACAAGTAAGCTATAATTTTTTCTTGGAAGTCGTGCAGACACATAAGTCATATTTCCTCACTTACGAGAAGACTGTCACAGTTAGAGGAGATTTCAATTTGTCAGCCTTACATACATGAAGAAGCTGAGACATGTGCTAGAACATGTGCTCTTTATAACCTGCAGTTTAAAAGATACTGAAACACTTCTCAGCAATTAAGAGGTGGGTGAACGTGGCTTAGCTAAAAAGCTCAAGTTGTTTAAGGATAATTAAAATGAGTAAGAATGGAGAGACTTCTCCACTGATGAATGCTAATTGCTAATGGCTCTTTTTTTTTCCCACTTTTTTAAAAAAGAAACTGTCAAGACCTGCTGTAAAACCATTAAAATAAGAAGATAGTGACTAGGCAGTGACTATAAACAAAACTGGCATTTTAATAGCAACATTAGTCAATGGTCTTGTTGATTGGTGAGTTAGGGAGGCTAAATGAGTTGAAAGAGAATGTGTATTGCATGTTTATTCTCTATAACAGTCACAAAATTTTATTCATATTCAGAGTCAGTCATTTCTATAACCAGTCATATTACATATTATACATTGAAGTAATATATCTTTGACAATTTCAGATTATGCGGTGCCATCATCCTCCTGAAGTTAATAATTTATTGGCATTTTATGTATATTTCCAACATTCAAGCATACTTATCTGTTTTTCTAGGTTTGGATATTCTTAAATTGATTCCATATGTTACTACTTGTCTAGGTAAGTGAATCATAGAATACTAAATTGAAAGGGACCTCAAGAATCATCTGGTCCAAACTTTCTTGGCAAATGCATGGTCTAGAAAAGATGGCCCAGCACCTTGTACAGACAAATCTTAAAAGTCTCCAATGTAGGGGCATACACCACTTTTCTGGGGAGGTTATTCCATTGGCTGATGGTTCTTGTGATAAATTTTCCTTCTGTGTCTAATCAGAATGTCCCCAGGAGTAACTAGTACCCATTACTCCTCATCTTTTCCATGCACCCCCTTGTAGAAAGGGAGTCTCCATCTTCTTTGTAGTCACCCTTTAAATAATGGAACATGGGGATGAGGTCTCTCCCAATCCTTCTTTTTTCAAGGCTGAACAAACCCAGTTCTCTTAGCCTTTACTGATACAGCAGTCTTCCCAGTCCTTTGATCATCTTTCTGGCCCCACTCTGGACCCTCTCCAGCCTCTACACATCTCTTTTGCATAGTGGGGACCAAAACTGAGCACAGTGTTCCATGTGTGGCCTGTCGGCCCTCTTTAATGTCTTGTTAAAGCCTGTGGCTTTACTCTCAATAAATTCTTTTAGGTGTAAAAACACATATGAGATTCAACTTCCATACTGAAAAGCCAACAAAATCCTGCATCACAAGTGATAGCACTAAAAAAGTCTAAGCAGCTGATGAAAGCAAATTTTATCAGTTTAGACTTTCTCAGTGAAAATATTAATTGTGAAGTATCAGCAGTAATGCAGACATACAGTAGCTGTGTGTTTGAGTTCATAGTGCCATGGAAGGTGTACAATCTCAGCTTGGAGGCAGGCAACAGAAAGTCTGTGCTCTCTCTCCTTCCTGACTGAGTCCATCTGCCTGTCTGCCTCTCATGATTGAAAAACACAGCTGAGTGTGACTGACCTTTACACAGTGAGGTCCAAGGAAAAGCTCTTCTCACTTGCATCTGGTGACCAGGGACCAAAAGAAAGAAAAGGATATTCAAATTATGGTAGCAAAAAGGGAAGGGAGAGAGAAAGGATTTCACAAACTTGGTGTTCTGAACTGGTCACATAACTAAGTGGTTTGTATTTGCGCACTCTTCTTAGAAATCAAGGCTGATACCAAAGTTTTCTTGAAGAATCACTATTAACCTCTGTCTTGTCTGAATTCCTCCAGAAATTCTTTTGGTATTTCATTTCTGGGCTATGAGGAGGTAACTAGCTGCTTCATTTTAGGTGTGTGGCTTAATATTTGTAGTTGAGTCATTAGCACTCAATCTGCTGCAACATCATCTTGTGTGTGGCTGTGCCAAGGGACAGATTTGGCAGATGATCCAAATACACACTTTGCTTTCCTGAGGATCAACATAAAGCCCAGCAGAAATCAGTGAGGGCAAGGATTAGTTATGCCTTTTCTTGCCCCTTGTCACTCCTAACTCTTGGGCTAGAGCAAAACATCTAGCAATGACACCTGTCTGTTACTATTGAAAATTTCAAGGGTGTCTTTCAGGTGACTCCTGGAGATCTCTAGAACACTGTGCCTCAAACAAGTTGCTTCAGCAACTTTGATATATACATACATCCCTCTCAGCCCTTACAAGCTTTTTCCTCTAAAGGTAGTTCATACATCTCTTATTATATTAAGCATCCATCATAACAACAGTTTCACCCAGACTGGTCATTAGTCACAATATCATGGAACCTACTCTCTGCATAGGCAGAGATTTATTATCTGGGCAGATTTCTTCAAAATCTTTTCTCCTTTGTTTCTTTTTCTCCTCATTCCACCGAGAGGAAGAAATATCCATAGTCCTCAAGAACTCTGGTGTTTAAATATGTGGTGGGAAAGTGCATATTGTTCTTTCTTAGAAGAAATAGAAACTTGAAGCACAGAGAGATGAACAACCAAGTCCTTAAAGTCATTTAGATGCCTAGACAGACAGATAACTGTTTACAGAATGGATCCCATTAATATCAATAGGATGTAGGCCTTAGAAAAGGCAAGCAACTAAAATGGTCCCTTCAGATGTTGCTACTGTAGAAAGAGTAGCTTTGAAAATCCTGAAAAAGGATTTACCCTCCTAGACATGCTCAGATAACACTACCATTTTACAACTTGATGACATTTATGACAATAAAGTGCACTGTTAGAGTGACTGGCAGGGCTGGTCTCTAGGTCCGTCCAGCCTCTCTCTCTGCTTACTTGGTAAATCTGTTGTCTTTTGTAACATATTGAGTTGTTACTATGATTTTTAATGTCACAGACATGTTTTACACTTTCAGTTCTAAATGCAAGGCACAGCTCTGCAACCTGAAATTAAATATAGAGAAATATGCATGTTTAGAGGCAAGGAATAAACTCCTATCCAGACATACGATTACATGGCATGTCCAGTTCATCTTCTGGGACAGGATGAAGGATAGAAAAGTATACATCAGATGTCAATAGATTTCAGTCACTCTTCAAGTAATTTCAAAGCTATTTTCTGTACTAATCCTGTTAACTGTTGGCCTTACCTCTGAGGGAAAAATTAATTGCATGTATACGCACACAGGCAGGCACACAGAACTACAGCGAATAGATACATCTCATCTCTTACAAAATTTCCATAAGAAAATATTCTAGACATGGGGCTATTTTTGCAGCCTGTGAATGCAACTTTACACTTGATCCTGGCACGGTTACCTTTAAAGAAACTGATTTTTTTGGTATACACTATCACTTGCCTCTTGTAGTGCTGAGTCACTTTTTGTTTCCCAAAGCATCTGCTTTCACTACAACAATCACATGGCACATTAGAAGGGTTGTAGAGGTTTCTAGTGACCTTCATCATTTGGTACGGTCATAAAAATTCTCTCATCTACAAGGAGAATTAATCCCTTGCAGAAATCTTGGCTCTTGCTGCCTGTGGTCTTGGCATCATGAGACCTCCTTGAGCTCAGCTAAGTATCTAGGCTATGTAAGCAGGTAAGCAACAATGAATAAAATGTGTTTGCAGTACTAGAAGGTTGTTTTCTATTTTAGTGTTTCTGATAGAAATGGTAGATCTCAAAATATTGCTGGGCAAGATTAATCCAAATACCATGAATGCAAGCACCATGATCATCACAAATGCAATCATAATGACTTACATGTAGCCTTTGATGATCCCATCACAGTACAGTGGCACCTGCAATCCTGACTAGCCTTCAAAAAACAAGCTAGACAGAGTATTCTGAGTTAAAAGTGTGGAGTCTTTTCAGAACTGCAGAAAAAAAAAGCATTATACAGAGATAAGTCCCTGTTTTTAATATTGCATTGTACCAGCATAAAAGGGCATATAGAGAAAGAGATTAAAGAAACTTTCCACAAAATAAAATGATACAGGGGATCTAAACTGAAGCTAAGGAAGGCATCCAATTGCAATAGCAGTTGCCGTCATGCCATCTGTCCATGTTCTGTACAGTACACAGGTAGGCTGAAACACTTTGGTTTACAGAGGTACAAGTGGCAAAGCAGACACCAAGCAATGCTGTGATACACTGGGATGAGGGGGTAGGAGAAAAAAAATCCAGGCTCCATAAATGAAGGCCAGGAGGATACACCACAAACGTGATGCAGCTTGCCATGTATGCCTCCACCACACTGAGTTGCACCAGATTTCTGCTGGATGGTTCTTACAGAGCTGTCAATGTTTCATTAACATTACACTGAACGATGCAGAAGTTCACTCTGATGTACAACAGCTGTTTTCATGGTTTCTGAGGACACTCCTTTTCCCTTTGATGAGGAACAGCATTATAGCAACACTCCCTACATAGGTCGCTTGTAAACTACAGCCTGTATCCCATGACTCTATGCTAAATACGCTGTCAAGAAAGAGCAAGATACTCAGTTTCAAGACTGAAGTTCTACATCTTTTCTCAGCTGATCCTTATTTTGGTGTTGTAAAAGCTCCCGAAAAGCTTTGTGTTTTAGAGACCTCTTCATGAGCCCTTTACTCTAATGAGAAAAAAAACACTCTATGTGAGCATACATTCTGTATGGATTCCAATTCTTGAGTTCAAGTATGCGTAACACGATATAGACTTTCTTGAAAATAAAAACAGATATTGAAATGCAACATAAAGGACTGACAGTTGTTGTATTTGTCACTATTTGCACACAAAAATCATCCAGTGGAAAATTTCAGGGACCCACCTTCTTCTCCAGAATTGTTCTGTGCTGCTGTAACTTTCCAATTTGTTAAAAGCTAATTGCTACCATTCTTTCAGTGGGTTGTAAACACTGACCATGCTGTCCTCCATTGCAGGCCTCCAGTTTTCAGACATAATGACATTGTCTGCATATCTCTCCTGAACCAGAGGAGAAGCCTGGAAATGCATGGAAAATCAGCTATTAGTGTAGGCTATTGTAACGTATTCTTAAGGTACATCTTTACAGCAGCCTGTCGTCTCCTGAGTTACAAGAGACACCAGTAATTACTCTTAGATTTCAAAAGCTTTGTGAGTATAATGACATATGTTTGTATTTTGCATGCTTATTTTACCAAAAAGAGATACTTAAGCTCATTAAATAAATTCCAGAATTTTCTATCATACCAGGAAAATACTTAAGTGTCAAAAAGAAAATGTAGTTGGCCATAAGGCCAACTTCTGTTAAAACTTCTGTTTTTTCATGATTTTCTATTAAATTTCATTTTCAGATATATTGCAGAAAATGAGTGTTAAGGCTGGTTTGTATTTTGCACAGAATAATCAGCCAGAGTCTTTCTCAAAAGCTGTGAATATAAAGCAAGAAATCATTTGGCCAAGAGTCAAATACTCAGCAGGTCTTTCTCCTCAAAGAGCAAGATGCCTTGCATAAGAAATGCTTTGGCATGGATTCTGGCTGTAGCAAATAAAAAATTATTTTTCAAATTTGCATAACCCTGGTTTTATAATAGAGTTACTGTGTGTTCTCTTTAGAGGACTAGAAGAATGCAAAGCCATATACCAACACCCCCCTGCCTCCTTTGAATTACGGCACAAAGCAAACCCTGCTCTAACTCCAACTTTTAAAAAGCAAATATCTGCATACTCACAGCCATTGAAGGGGCCTGTATTGCAAGTTTGGTTTCACTGAATTTACATATGCACTGAAAATACTTGCTCAAGTTGACCATCTGATTAGCAGGAAGCAACACAGCATCATTCATGCAGAGGAACGACAAACAATAATTTTACCTCAAAAAACTACCTGGTTTAGGCAGCCAGGTGAGGAACCGTGCATTAGTAAGGGAATACTGTGCTGTCTTCTACATCCTCAAATGCTAAGGAAAAGCAATAGTTGTCACAAACTGTCCTCACAAACTCTATTTATCTGCTTTAATTGTGTTTGCTATCAATTTTATAATACCCTGAGCTAAGTGTTTCCCTAAACACTGGGATTGTATCTTCTTTAGCATTTCAATCATGATGGCCATGGACTCAAACCCTATAACTTGTTATAACCTTGTCACATGCAAATGGCAGGGGTTCAGACACAGCACAGATACTAAAGTTAGAAGACACTAAAGTAGACCATATTGCAGGCCATTTGAGAAAATAATTCTTCAGCACCATTTAGGCAATCAGTTATGAAGGCTAAATCTCCCTGAAACTTTAGTTTGTCCAGAAGACACTGCCCCACAGTGAGTGCAGCAGACAAGGAAAGCAAACACCAAAATGAAACTTGTTGCCTGCAGTCCAGGCAGATTCCAGGGACTTTTCATCAAATCTTCTGAGTTGGAAGGGACCCACAAGGATCATCAAGTCCAACCCCTAAATGAATGGCCCCCACAGCAACTGAACCCACAACCTGGGCATTACTAGCACCAGGTTCTAACTGACAGATAATCTCAGGAATTTTTTGGCAAGTGTTTTGTACAGAAAAGACATCTGTGGCTATGACACTTAAATATGTAGCACATCCATACCTCCCAAATAATGTCAAATGATCTCTTGTATGCCCAGGTTCAAGATAAAACAACTGAAGCTACAACAGACTGAGGGGTCATGTCAGCTGCTGCTTGTGAACACAAGCCACTGAAGAACATCTCCCAAGTCATCTCTGAAGAAGAAAGCTGCAGGGACATAGAAAAGTGATACCTACTTAGACAGTAATCTGTCAACAAGGACAAGAGAGGGGACTTACAGTCAGTGCAGAAAACAGTGCAGAAACTCCTAGGGACTTGGTACACCAAAAAAACCTTCACCAACAATTGTCTGAAAGAGATGGTTTTCCTGAACTTTTCTGATGCTGTATAATCCAGGAGTAACTGAAACAAGAGTGAAACTTCTCATCAGCTTCTCAGAAGATGTTTTATGCTTCACTACATAAGACTATAGGTACTTCTGCAATCCCTTAACATTTACTACAGAAGGATACCACAGTGGGTAGTATTTACAGAATTATGAAAGTTAATTATCTGATTCAGTACATAAAAAACAAGTTTCCTTGTTGCAGGCAAACATTTCCCTTTTAGTAAGGTGTTTAAATGCATGGTTAGGATGGATTACATCTCATTTTGCACAGATTACTCTTACAGTATAAATTTATTCATTTCAAAGGCCTCCATTCTAAAACTGACTTTGGTATAAGGATTCTGTCCCCATAAACCTAATTTATTGCATGGTCCTAAAAAATTGGCTTCAACAGCTGGCCATGTTTCCTCCCCAATTCCTATAGTTTCTACAACTGTAAACTTTTCTTTTCTCAGGTTATAGTCTCACATCTTTTGCAACAACACATTCCAATCTCATCATTTAAAATGAAGCTGCAGAACTCTGAACTCATGATACCCACTGTAGTCTCAGGCTGGTGGTGGATGTTGTGTGTGTGTCTGTATATGCAAGTAAATATATAAAAGAAGGCAAAAAAATGTTATACCACAAGTTTGTACAAACTCACATCACAAGTTTTACTCCTCACGCCCCTGAGTTTCCTAAGGCCAAATTTCTTTCTGATGCAATTTCTCTACAGTTGGCAAAAAAAATCCCACCAGAGTTGTAACAGATCAGCCTTCTTTTTTCTCTTGCAAGTGGGCTTTGTGGGAAGTAAAGGGAAAGCAACTGTGAGTTGTTGTGTTTCACATCAGTAGAGGCAGAAGGGAAGAAGTTCTCTTGCAGGAGTACACAAAATGACCCATGTAACTGTAATGTGTAAAAGTTATTAAACTTCACACTTCATGGAAGCCTTGCACTACTAGAAAAAGTAAGGTGGGTGTATAGTTTTAATGCATTTACATAGACAGACACAAAACCACACAGAGATCATAAGAAACTTTTCCCAGCTCAAATAAGAGTTGACAAAAAGACAGCGAAGAGAACAAGAAATGGAGACTTCCAAAATCTATCACTAATTTTGTTTAAGCACGGGGCTCCAACCCACTATTAATGCCATGGATCCTATGTAAAAATAGCAATAACAGGAAAGATGGGAAAGCTGCTGTCAGATTTTCAGTCTGTCATAATTTTCTAAGAGGGATTAATGCTTTAGGAAGTATTTTGGAGTTTGAAGTTTTTTATTAGGAGGGCAAAGTTTATAAGCATTGATTTTAGGTGAGAAAGGTGATTTGGTCATTTATTTCTTTGTCTTTTTCCACTTAATACTCAAAAATTATTACCACATGTTCTGAATGTTTGGAGTATGTCAGATGGTTCTACTTCAGCTGGATCCAACTAAGTATTATCCAGCAAGTAAGAAAAAAATAGTGTGGTGTTTTTTTTATCTCTCCATTGTCTCCAGCTTTCTCTTAATTTTCTATTATGGAACAAGAGGAATACAAGAACTTCCCCAAACCATGAAGCTCACTGTTTAAGTAATGCCTGGCTGTAGTAAGAACCTACGCTGTTTATTCACTCAAATTCTAAACAAACCCTTTGTAGCAGTTCTGATGAGTTCCGTTGATCTCTGCAAATAAGCCATTTTTACATACCTTTGTGCTAAGAATTATAAAATGCCAAAACACTGTGAGAAATGTTCTACTTGTGATTTTACCTGCACCATGAAGTAGTGCCTATCTCCCTGGTAAACCTGGTCTTGTGATTAGACCATTGACTTTACATCTAGGAGATGCACCAGTGACAGATATGCTTCCAAATCCACTGGGGACTATCAGGCCAGCAGCCTGTGAAACATGCTTTTGCTCTTTCTTGGCAAAGATTATTTCTCTTGTAACTGGATTCTCAGGTGTAATGACAAGCCCACAATGCACCCTTCTGGTATACCAAGGCTTTTCATTGCTACAACATTCAGATGCAGCTATCTGCATTTTTCCAGATTGCAGAAGTATTTGGGTTTGGTGCCTAGGGCTCACTATCTAAAGGGAAGTTCTCCAGCTCTGATGGTCCAGTTTAGTGCCAAGCTTCCCCAGACATCACTGAGGGTCAAAACCAGAGCACCAACATAGTCCTAAAAATTAATGGGTTGCAGTAATATAGAAATATACAGAATGGTGGTTCTAAGGGTGTATCATACCAAATTACCTTTGGTTGAAAGAATGTCCCTCCACTTCTCACCATCAAAGATGACACTGGTGCTGAAGTGCATTGAACTTAAGCATTTTAGGTTTTATAAATAAAACATTTTGCACAACTATCCCCAAAATTATTTTGCTCTGATTCTAGACATCCCTTAACTCTGTGTGTACTTTGTGTCATCCTCAGCAATAGCCCCAGAACCTGTGAGGAGGCAATAGCTTCTGTCCTCCCAATAGTGTTATCAGAGAAATGATGAGAGAAACAAAACCAAATACTATGTCGTTTGGTTGTCACAACAATCCTGTGGGAGGCATAGAGCCACACTTTCAAAGGCAAATACAGGATGTGAACTCAGGTCTCCAACATCTCAAATAGGAGAGACAATACCATCACCTCCAGCACATGTTTCTTCCCCCAGACTCCCTGATTTAATTTTTTATTTTTCTTTTTATGACTGGTCCAACCTTTACTTTTTAATCTCTCTTGATAGACTGAAGATAATTAGTGAGTTGAGCTGGTATTTATGGAAACCTAAGCCATATTCCCTGTTGAATAAAATATTTGCTAGAAAATAAAATCACTCTAACTAATGAAACAAGAGGAAATGAACCAGAGCCAATTAAAAAAAATGGGAGAATGGGGAACAGGCTTGAGAAAGGATATGGAAAACTTTCATCATTCAATACATTATTAATCAGCATAATTAAAAAGTAGTTAACATTCTAGTGCCCAGATATATCAAATGGTTTTGTATGTTTCTCTTAGTCTGTAGACAAAGTAAAGCGTGATACTGCAGATATTGTCGAGAAATATTTAGGGAAAAAAAAAAAGAAAAAAAAAAAAAGAAATAAAAAAGCTTTTAAATTTTTCATACCAGTCATGGAAGGTTTCTTCTTTAGGAGGGTAAAAACATTCTAAAAGGGCTGGGGTTAAAGCAAATTAATACAGCTGGGAAGGGTCCCTTGACAACATCTCCCTTCTCCCCCTCTAGATTCCCTTTCTGGAAAGTTCAGAGCACAGAGAAGTGCGATTGTGTGTGGTGGTTTAGTTTTCTTGATCTTGGTCTGGGCCTTCCCTGGTAACAGGGTCATAACTAAGGAAGTATTCCACACCATTCCTTCACGTAATCAGGGGTATATAAAGA